>JAKWIX010000328.1:25903801-27103801 GCA_027704785.1 Solanum chmielewskii
AGGTCTAGACTTAGTCAAACTAGGACTCCCCATTATTATTATCATTATCATTATTATTATTATTATTATTAGTATTATTATTATTATTATTTTATTAGAGTGTGATTTTTCTTTAATTAAATCATCAAATTAAATATTAATAAATTAACTAATTCACTAAATAAATTTAAATCATTTAAATTAATTCTTCCACCAAGGCTTGAACCAGGGTGGAGCAAGATTTTTCTTGAAGGGTCAATTTCGGCCACCTCTACCCAAATTTTCCCTTAACCATATTAATTAATTAATTAATTAATTAGAGTAATTACAATACTACCCTTAGTCTGGAAAAGACAATTTTACCCGTAGACCCTCCAAACTTAAGCTTACCCCTTTTTAAGTCCGGTTAAGACTCCTCCGGATAAATCTTCATATTCGGGTGCCCTACATGGCTGGACCCAACCTTTCCTAGCTCAACTACCTCACCAAGTTAGTTGGCTTGGCTGTTGCAGAGGTTTAGAGGTCTGGTTCTACGCGCATCAGTCCATGTGAACCCGGTCTATTCGTAGGCATTCTAGATACATTAAGCATTACTTAGCATAGTCATTTTAGCGTTGTTACACCTCATTAACGAAGGTTGATGAATTCCTCCACTTTGGATTCCCTTTTCTCCCTAGGAAAGAACCTTTCAAGAAAATTCTTCTTGAAAGTCTCCCATGTCACCGGTCTACCTCTTAAAGGCTTCAAGAGGAGAGACTTGAATGCATCGGGGAGGAGCTCTTGCATTGGCAAACTCTTCATCAAGTCTTCATGTGGCTGTTTTTCGAGTATTCATTGCCTATAATAACACTAATAGGATTAGATACTAAGGGAACATAGTGTCAAGACTCTAGAGGCACGATATTGGATTTCCATGAAAAAGGAGATTTCCTAAGCATCTTATTGTTTCCTATTCATAAGTGTGGCGTGCTTCATAATTATGAATAAGAATCTACATAGACGTGGCTAAGTGAGAAATCGACTATAAAGATATTCAACCTCATGCTATGATAAGAAGTTTGTAACATCTGAGAGCACCCCAGCACCCCCTAGACGTAACTGGCATCGCCGTCCTCATATAGGTCTAAGACTAGCCTCTTAGCTTACATCATTACATTAATAAGTTAAAAATGTGGAAAATTTAAAACTTCTCTATATCTATCGTGAGGTTTACATAGACGTCTCACATACACATAATGTATTCATATCGAGTATACATAGACTCTTCGTAAAAGAAGAATACATAGTCTTCAACTTTAATTGCACAGAGATATATCAGATACTTAACATAGCATTAAAAGGATGTGTCTCATTACCATCTAAAACAAGAGTATATCAATTGGGAATATCTCATACATCAATCTAATAAAGCCACATATAGGCTATACAATGTTTAGTAATCAAATGAAAAGAAAAGTTTTAGAAATCTAGAAACTAGAACAACATCAAAAGTTTGATCGTGGCATTACCCTCGGAAAGTGAGGACCTACCCAAATTGGATCAGTGAGAATTCCAAGTCTTCCTTCAAAGTCGTCTTGAAAGCCCTTGAACGAGTGCAACCTAAAATGTTAGGGAAAAGGGAGAAGATGGGGTTAGTACACCACTTTTACTAAATATGAGACCATATCTGCACACATCATAAAAATCATGCTAGAAAAGGACATTTATTTAAAGCATGCTATTTTACATTTGGAAATACCTATGCACATTCAAGAATCAATACAAGTCATTAATGCATATTCATCAAGTGAAGACCATGTTCATCGTACTAAGTCTAGCCAAGTCAATCATGCATACCATTATGCTAAAACATATAATCAAGACAACTCTATCATAAACTTATAACATCAACAAGCATGAATAAGACTTCATTACAACATAACCAATGCAACATAATTAATCATGAACCCTCATTAAGTAAACTAGTGCAATGACTAAGCGAATCCCCATAACCTTACTCAATCAAGTAAACCCAACAAGAATCATAACTAAGTCCAACTTCACATAGCATGTCATTAATAGTACCTATCATCACACCTTAGCAGTGGAGACAAACACATGTTCATAAGTGAAACCAATCATCATGCAGTATACTCAATGTGCAAGATCATCGTATACTTATCATGTACAATTATTAGTAAATACATATATAAGAACATTCTCCTAAGACTTCCCTCAAGGCCAACAAGTGGAATGTTTAGATAGGTCCCATTACCCTACCTAGACTAAATTAATCCCTTTTGATCATCCTAACTAGAGTTTATTTCTTTTATTTATTTTACGTTGTGGAAATATCTTGCCTTAACCTACATACACCACATGAGCTAATGTGAAATTTGGTGCCATGGAACCCTACACTAAAGGAAGGCAGACTACTTGACAAGGTAGTACAAAAACATGAACCTAACATCTAGGTGGATTCAATAGCTAGTGTTCCTATGGAGATAACATAGTTCAAGAACTAGGACATATAGTTGGTACCATATTTATGCCACATGCATTGTAGTATCCAATCTTATGAGTACATTAGTGATCCTACCTTCACTATGTGGGAAGGGACACTTCTCACTTTACTTCACTCGGTGCTAAGCTAGAGTCCCTTTTGAAATGTCTTTATTGCATTCATTAATCATCATAGCATAATGAAGGTCAAAGGGTTTATCACATATATAATCATCATCATCATAGTTCAATAAGAATTGCATGAGTATTGACCTTTTGTTACAATTCATACAACTGAGGTTAGCACATTACATAGTCACATCATAATAAGGCGCATTGTTAAGTTATCACCATCCTTATAATATTTACATCTTAGTCAACAACTCACAATCCATAATTCAAGAAATTTGAATTCAACATCATACAAACCCTATCAATCTTAATATAAGGTATGCTTTAATAAGACATAATCATGTAATCACAAGTAACCATAATTGAAGTAAAGAGAAGAGATCACAAGACTTACACAATCTCCTTCACAATGCCATAATTAAGGTCTTACCATCAAACCTCCTATTCAACCCAAAAATGGGTGTAATATCATCACACAATAATAACCAACATAATAACAAGACTAATTGAATAACTATACAAGAATTCATCACTAGTTCATAGCCTAAAATTTGAGACTTAGATCAAGCTCATAACTTACTTCACAACCTAGGTCAATTACTCAAGAACTAGCATATTTGGAATACAATATATCATAATCTAATCAACATTATAATAATAACAACATAGGATTGTAATTGACACACTAGGCAATCCAATTGAGTTAATACTATACAATTCAATTCAAGATCACAACCTAGGGTTAGGGGAAAATGTCATATTCTACAATTTAGACCAATACATCAAGAAGTAACATAATTGTATCATAGTACATGTTAATTTACTCATAATATCCAAAATAAATCATAAACAAAGAAATTCAAAAGGTGAATTTTGCATTGGATGGAAACCCACTTGAATTTCATAGTTTTGAAATCAATTTGATGGAACCCTTTGAGGAAAGAAGTCCCAAAGTTGAAAGGAATCCCATACCTTGTTAAATGATGAAGTTAGATGGAGAAACTTGACCTATAGAAGCCCTATAACCATCTTGACCTTGACTTCTATGGTATTCTTCTACTTCGGAGAGAGAAAGAAGAGAGAAGAAGGAGAAATTTTGTTTTGGGAATTTTGAGGACGTAGATTAGTTTAGTTAGGTTAGGGTCTTCATATAGGTAATTAACCAACTTAATTAGACCTCCCTTAACCTATATCTGATTAACTAACCACCTAATTAATTAATTTAGCAAGTCCTTAAACGTGCGGCAAAACAGTGGACTCCACAGACGAGACTACGTCTATGGTCCGTTCGCCAAACAACTGCCAAGGGACCAACCTTCCTGTTGGTCTGTCATTTTGGTTAATACTATCCAAAACCGTCGACGCCTTTTTTATTGAACCATGCTTTGTCGATGGCCCGCATAGGTATAGACTGCCTCTTGGCAGCTTTTTGCCAAGTTGCAAGGGTCCTCCTCAAGGGCCCTTGGTTGGTACTTGGGGAGCTGTACCCGGATGTTTTGATGATAAACTTACTCTTATACGTGTTAGACACCTTTCCACAAATTTGAATCATTTTACTACTCTTACAACTTAGTCAATTAGGATAAGGCACACTAGCACCTCATTGAACTAGTTTCCAGACGTCATGGACGTTCCTTGACATTTTGATTCTTAAACTTCCTAAATGACTTATACTCATTATTTTTAACCTAATAACAGCGACACAACCTCTAGACACTCATGTTGACGTTTTGATTCTTAAACTTCCTAAATGACTTATACTCATTATTTTTAACCTAATAACAGTGACACAACCTCTAGACACTCATGTTAGTCTCTACAACACGTCTTCGACTTTTGGAGTATTACAATCGAGGTGGTAGAGAACACTTATGTCGTAATCTTTCAACAATTTCAACCATCTTCGTTGTCCAAGATTCAACTCCTTTTGTGTATACACATATTGAAGACTCTTATGGTCGGTATACACATTAGCATGAACACCATACATATAATTCCTCTATATTTTCAAGGCAATCACAACGACCACTAACTCAAGATTATGAGTTGGGTTATTATTCTCATGAACCTTGAGTTACCTAGAGGCATACGCTATCACCTTCCCATGTTGCATAAGTAAACAACCGAACCTATTCGAGATGAATCACTATATACCACAAAAACCTTGGTACCCTTCGGTAAAGTCAACACCAGGAGCGGAGGTAAGGATATGTTTCAACTCTTTGAAACTTCTTTCACAAGCCTTCGACCACTCAAATTTCACATTATTTTAGGTCAAGGTAGTCATAGAAGAATAAATGGACGCAAACCCATCAAAAAACCTAATATAGTACCCGGCTAAACCCAAGAAAATTCTAATGTCAGTTGGAGACAAAGGTCTGGGACAATTCTTGACCAGTTCCGTCTATTTCGTATATACCTCTACCCCTTCACCACTGATGATATGACCAAGAAACGCCACCGACCGGAACCAAAACTCACATTTTCTATACTTGGAAAAAGTTTGATGTTATTTAAGGACATGCAAAACCACTCTCAAATGGTCCATATGCTCACCCTATTCTTTGATATACAAAAATGTCATCTATGAAGACAATCATAAAGGCATGTAGGTAATTTCGGAACACCCTATTATTAAGGTCTATAAATGCCATCGGGGCATTAGTCAACCAAAAAAAAAACACTCTAAACTCATAGTGACCATATCTTGTTCAATGTCCCTTATGGAAATATCATTATCTCTAACCGGATGTTGGTGATATCTCTATCTTAAGTCAATCTTAGAAAAGTATCTTGCCCCTTGGAGTTGATCAAACAAGTCCACAATCAAAGGAAGAGGGTACCTATTCTTAATGGTAACTTTATTAAGTTGCTGGTAGTCTATACACATCCTAAGGGATCCATACTTCTTCACAAAAAAATAGGATTACTCCATGGGGAAATACAAGGTTGAATGAAACCTTTGTCTAGTAAATCTTTGAGTTGAGACTTCAACTCTTTCAATTCGGCTGAAGCCATCCGATAAGGAGGAATTTAAATGGTATTTGTATCTGGTAGCAACTGAATATAAAAATTAATTTTCCCGTTTGGGAGGAATTCCTGGAAGATCATTAGGAGAAACCTCTGGAAATATTTGACTCTTACAATAAGTTATAAGCACCCTTTAGAGATCACCTTACAAGCCTTTAAACAAGAAATGATACGACCTCTAGGAATAGAACTTTCCCCTCTCAGTCTATTCTAAGAAGGGTTCATTAGAAAGTTAAACTTGCCAACTGTAGTCCTACAATCAATGGAAGCAAAACAAGCATGCAAACAATCCATCCCCAAAATTACATAAAAATCAACCATATCAAGCTCTGCTAATTCAACAAGGCTAACTCTATTGGGCAACATTAATGGACAATTTCTATACCCTTTTTAAAACCACTAGCTCACCTACCGGGGTAGTAACCATAAAAAGTTCATTTAGGATGTTGGACAAAATATCAAACTTTCTAGCTACCAAGGGAGTAACAAACGATAGGGTAGCACCTGGATCAAGTAAAACATAAACATTAGTAGAGAATACTTGTAACATATCTATCACCACATCAGGAGAACTCTCTTGTTCACCCCTAGAATGGAGATCATAAATTTTATTCATTTTTGGAGCATCAACATTAGAACAACGTTCTAGTCCAATTCCCTTGTCTTAACCCTTCAAATTAGGTCAATCTCTAACCTTGTGAGAACTTTTACCATACCTGAAAAAAATTGTCTGTCCCCACTAGGCATTCACCCATATGTTTCTTGCCAAACTTTCCACAAGTTTGATTCTTGCTTGGTGAACAATTAACTCTACCTTTTCGAGACTTAGGGTTGCATAACCTATCATCAGAATCCTTAGCAAACTTGGAAGGAACTTGATTGGAGAACCTCTTCTTGAATCTAGGCTAGTCTTAAATTTCCAACCTTCCCTTTGAAGAACCACCTACGTAAGACTTCGCCTACTTGTCCTCTCTATTCTTTCTCCTCAGTTTAATTTCTTCCACTTGTTGAGTGTGAACCATATGATGGTAAATATTCATGTTATCATGTATCATATCCAAAAGACATTCTTCCACCTAATCATCAGACACTCCCATAGGAAAATGAATCATCTCATCCCTTGAGTAAGATACCAAGATGGAGCATATTTGGAGAATTTAGTAAAATTTAGGGAGTAATCAAGTACACTCATACCTTCTTGTCAAAATTGATGAATTCTTCCATGTTAGGTTCCCTCAAAAATCTAGGAAAGAACCTATGAAAGAAGGGCCTTTTGAAAATTTCCCAAGTTACCGACCCACCTCTAAGTTCCCTATTATCCCTCCATTCGGTAGGCGACCAACTCAGCTTTTTTATTCAGAGTCACACCCATGACAAACAATATCTTGTATACCTCATCAAGAAGGTCATGAGGGCTTAATCAACTCTTGACCCAATAAACATAGGAGGGTTCATCCTACTAAAGTCCGTCAAATGAGAAGCCATAATGCTAGCATGATTAGGCACACGTCGTCTAACTTCCCAATTAACTTGACTCGTCATGGATTGAACTTGAGAAGTCATGGCTTGAGCCAAATCTAAAAATGTTGACCTTATCTCTCCATATGTCATAGGTGGAGGAACAATCAGAACTTGATCACGTATAGAAACTAGCATAAGTGGAGGAACTTGTTGGTCTTATAGAGGAGCTCGATTGTCATGGGGAGAATCTCCCGCATTACAATTCCCTTCTTAGGTCCTTCTTGCGACTTCCCTTCTAGTATTCATACATATAACTACAATAAAAGGCTTAGACGGAAAGAAAACATCAAGTAGACTCTATAGGCGCGAGATAGGATTACAAGAAGATGATAATTACCTAAGCATCATATAGTCTATCATTCATAAGTGTTGAGTGCTTCACCATTATGAATAAGAATTTACATAGACGTGGTTTATTGAGACATCGTTCCAAAAGATATTAAACTTCATGCTTTGATACAAAGTTTGTCACATCGAGGGAGCACCTCAGACGTAACCAACGTCTTCGTCCATGAAGAGTACTAATACTAGCCTCTTATCATTCGTCATAACATATCATAGGTTAAAATTAGGAAAATTTAAGAATATACATATACTTATACATATTGAGGTTTACAGAGACCTCTTGCTTACATATCATATGTACATAGGGAGTTTACTCAGACTCCTTGCATGGGAAGCTTACATAGGCTTCTACTTTTATGTTACATATACAATATAGAAATATAATCTCATACAAAGTCTATGATAAGTCTCACGTGTAAACCATCTAGAATGAGTACAACATCTGGCATAACCCATACTTAATTACAACAAAAGCCACATATAGGCTTATACAACAATCGTCTTCAAATGAAAGAGAAACAACTAAAAGCCTTTAGACTAAAAAAACATCAATAGCTAGATAGTAGAATCATCCTCAGAAGGTAAGGACCTACCAAACTTGGAGAATGAAAATCATATTCTTCTTCAATGGCCTTCTAAAACCACAACGGCTGGAAACTAGATAACTGTAGAAACTATAGAAATATGAGTTAGTACACACTTGTTCTAAGTATGGATACACGCATAAAATATTTGAAAGAATGCATGATAAAGATACATTTACTTTAGAAAACATGCTAAGTCATTTGAAAATCTTTAATGCACATACAAGATAGCGCATATGGCATAAGGATCACAATAACAAAAGTCATGTTCATAATACATATAACTCAACATAAGAAGCACATCAACTTCAACAAGTTCAATTGTTTACATTATCATAAGAATATAGAACCCTTACGAACAATCCCTCCCCAAGCCTATAAGTGCAATACTTATGTGAAGTCCTATAACCCACACAACCAAGTACACAAGAAAGGAGATCATAAGTAATGCTTTGCTACATAATACATATAATCATAAGTAGTCATCATCACATAAAGCAATTTAGACCAACATCTTGTTTGTAAATATAGCCATATCATGTAAGGGTATCATCTAAGTCCACATCATACATTTCATAAAAGAATCATACATAAGATCATCTCCTAGGACTCCCTTTAGATTTAACTTGTGCAAAGTCTAGATAGGGTCACAATACCCCTACCTATCCTAAGTATACACCTCAAGTAATCCTAATAAATGTCTATATTTTTTTACCTTTAGTAATTCATTTTACTATCGGGAGAATTTTCCTTAAATGACATAGAACACAAGAGATAAATGTGGAATCACTTTTCATGAAACCATACACATGAAAAAGGTTGGCCTACTTGCCAAGGTAGTACCGAAACATGAACAGAGCATTCTAGGTGGATCTACTAGCTAGTATCCTATGGAGGTAACATATTTCAAGAACTAGGAGATAAACTTGAGACCCTCTTTATGCACCTTGCATTATAATCTCTACATAATGAGTACAATAGTGAACCTACCTTTCCACGTTAGGATGGGACATTTATCACTACTAGTTCACTTGGTGCTAGGCTAGAGTCCCTTTTTGAAATGTCTATAAACCTCTATTATTCATCATAGCTTAGTTTAGGTCATTGGATTCTAACCCCTTGTATATCATCATCATTAGATCAATAGGAATTGGATGAGAACATCCTTTCAATATAACCCTAATGTGAGATTAACACATTATCATCATGATGTCATAATAAGGCATATACGCAATTCTAACCAACCTTATATCATTTCACCTTAATAATAATCTCACAATCACATAATCAAGACATTTCAATTTCATAATCATACCAACACGTACCTAATCCAATAAAAAGACATTCCTTAATTGAACATCATTACCAAGTGCAAGCCATCACAATTGAAGTAAAGGATCAAAATCACAAAGTCTTAACAATTTCTCCTTAAAAAGTTATCATCATTGGTATTAACTTTAGTAGATCCAATTTCATCCATAAATAGGTGTTGTAGCATTATACAATATTAATTAACACAAGAACTAAGTCAATTTTATCAATACTAATCAATTTAACATGAGTTCATCACTAGGTTTAGGGAATTTGTGTCAGTTCATGATCTATTCCACATATCAGGTTAAATAATCCAGAACTAGAATAATTGAACCATAATACATAATCTAATCATAATAAGCAAATAAAACCATAAAAATACAAGTTAGACGGATTAGAATGAAACCTATATTAAATCATCTTTTTGAAATCAATTTTGGAAGAACGCTTTGGGGAAAGGAATCCCAAAGCTGAAAGGATTCTATACCTTGATTTTAATTGAAAATTTTTGGAGAATAACATATTTTATTGAGGCCCTAATTCCCTTGAACTTGGTCTTCTATTGAGTCGTTTTTGGGAGAGACAAAGTAGAGAAAAGGAAGTGTGATTTGGGTTTTGGAAATTGTGGGGTGTTAAGTCGGGTTTAGGCTTAGGGTAGTTTATATAGTCACTTAACTAACTTAATTATCCACTCCTTAAACCCTTATTAAACCCCTATATAATCAACTAATTAATTGAAGTCACATAAAACTTAACAGTGAAATTGCAGCCTAACCTACGAGACCCTGACCTACGGGCCATAAGTTAGTCAAAGACAATGCCGCCCCACCGTACTGACAACCATCGATAAGTTTAAATACTGGTTTATTGGAACATTTTTGAACTTCATCTAAGTGTCCAACAACGGAAGCATCGACCCCCTTTCTCTAGCCTACGCCCCGTCAATGGCAAGCGTAGGTAGCAACTGTTTTTAACAACTTTTTGGCCAACTTGGGAAGGTCCTCTTCAAGGAACCTATAGGTGATCCTTCGGGATTTTTACCCGGACTTTTCGACCCTAAGAATACTCTAATACATGTTTGACACCTTTCCAAAAAATTTCATCAAATTCCAACTCCTAAAACCCCATGAAATAGTCTAAGGCACACTAGAACCTCTTTACCTAGTCTCCGGAGGTCATGGTACGTTCCTTGATGTTTTGACTCTAAAACTGCCTAAATGACTTGTAAACATTACTTTGAGCCTTAGAAAATTGTTTACAACCTTGGAAACTCATGTTAGGATCTAGATTAGGACTTGGACTTTCGGAGTGTTTTAAGCAAGCCTTATATAAAGAACTCACATACCTTATTAGAAGTAATCCAAAGAGAATTGAATAAGAACTTCATTGAAATCCATCATCGAAGCTCTATCTTGACCTTGAGCCTTCATGGAGGTTTTTGGAGAGAATTGGGGAGGGAAAGGGGTGTAAATGAGAGTCAAATCACTTTAATACTCAATAAAATACCCAAGTACACCAAAAACAATCATCCATTCATTTTAAAAGAGTTGGGGTGAATGTCCCAAAACACCCCAAGCTTCGTGGAGATTGTAGGCAATGTGCAAGTCCAAATAGTTTATAAAAACATTAATATTTTGCATATCACGCTCCTCCAAAATAATTTTCTTGCTCATATTTGGAAATCCCACAAGACCCATATCTGGCAAACAAAAATATGAAAGCAAGAACAAAACTAAAAGAATGGTAGAAATATTTAATACCGAATTCATGATATGCCATAAAAATCATAATGAGAAGTTTAGTTCTCCATTCGATTTTCTTTGCTAATAGGGTTTCTCATATATGTATGCATATATAGGAGTCATACATATAATCAAAAGTGAAAAAAACTATATCTCCACTATTGGATGATTCAATGGAAAATAATCAGAAAGCAAGTCAATTATGTAGAGTAAAAATTCAATTGTCATACCGTGAAAAAAAACATCCAAAAATGTCATTTTTATTTCAAAAAATTATTCTGAATTTTTTGGGGTATGAAAATGCATTTTTGATTCTTCATGAATTACTTAAGTTTTGATTATTTTCCACTAAATCATCAAAAAGAAGAGTTTAGAAAATGTGATAAACTTTTGTAGATTCTATTACACTATTCTTCACCACCTTGGTTATCTCCCTTTTATATATACACAACATATATGAGAAGCCCTCTCTTCATGTTTAAGCTAAAAAAAAGGAATCAGAAGGAGACCATAACTTCTTTGAACGACCTTACTATTTTTTCTTCTTAGTTTTTAAATACCAAATGAATATTTAGGTATTGATTCTTTCTAATATTCTTTTAGATTCCTTCTTGTTTTCACATATTTGTGTCTATGTGGTCTCTGAAATTGAGGGTCATTAGCATTATTTTGGGTTTCATGACATGCAAAACTTTATAGCGCTTCTAAACGAGCTTTTGGAAAATTTGAAAAATTGAATCATGAAAAGAAATTTTGGGCACAAGATTCCTTATAAAACAGAAACATAATATATTATGCAATCATTGAATATGGTTTCCCCCTTTAGTGTTTTATCTTATTCAATAATGGATGGATCAACAGAAATATCAAGCTCTGTGCCTTAACAGTTATACATAAATATGTGAATGTCACCTTCTTTATATTTACATGGAACCAATAGATATGTCTTCTACTTGTTAAATAAAAATATATGAATATCTACTATTAGGGAGTAATATTTTCTTACTTTCTTGCTGCAATTCCTTCTTTTTTTTGGTGGAGCAGTCCGAATTAAATGTCAGATAGACCTAATGAGATGCTTCAACTGATCCATTTTAGTGGGAATTAGTGTTCATTGAAGCCTTAGTTTATCTACGGACTTCCATGCCAATACGAGCAAAGTCTGATTCAGGATTTAATTAGGGTGAATCCTCCCGTTTACACTGGATCTAAGATTGTTGATGATCTTGAAGAGGAGTGTAGGATATCTATGCTGCATGATAGCTTTGACCTTTTCAGGCTTATGGTCCATGTCCAACAAATGGAGGAAAGCAGGAAGAGGAAGCGTACTAAGGCAGGGAACAGGTCAAGATAAGGTGAGAAGAGTTTTTCAAGGAAGAGTAGTACTAAAATCATAGATAAGCCCAGGTTTAAGAGGGGACTCTCCCACCAAGAGGAGTCAAGTTCATCCAAGGGTCGCTATGATAGGGATTCCGAGCCCATAGTTAAGAGAAATAGTGAAGTAGATACACCTTAGGAGATGCCACCTTGTAAGAAATGTGACAAACATCATGGAGGAGAGTGTAGGAGGGGCTCTAACGCTTGTTACAATTTTAGAAAACCGGGTTACATGATGAAGGATTGTTCGTACATGAGAGATCAAGAAAAAGGAAAGGAGAAAGTTCAACCAAATGGTTCAAGTGAAGAGGCTCCAAGGAGGCAACGATTCTTCATACTCAAGTCTAGGAGGTAGGGGAAGACACCTCTTGTGATGTCTAAGGTGCGTATCCTAAATTATCTTTCATGTGTATGGTTTTACGCACTAGTATGAAGTTAAAATGGTGGAGTAATCATGTTGGTTGCAGACTTATGTGTTTATTTATGTTGTATGCTTTGATGAGACGAGTTTAGGAAGAAGTTCCTTAGTCTATTTCTGCGAAGCTGCTAGTAGGTTTCAAGGATGTGCACCAACCTACTGATATGTAAATAAGATATTCACCAATAAAAAAGCATTGAATAGCTTACGTATTTTTCTCCATAAGTGTTATGCTACCATTGATTTTCAAACCAGGGTAGTGAGGTTTCATTTGTCAAATGAGTTAGGGTATAAATGGGTAGGGCGTGGATCAATCAAACAAAGCCATACAATTTCATATCTTAAGGCCAACAATATTTTATCTAAGGGGTCAGATATACTCCTCCTAAGGCTGGTTTTGTGTAAGAAGTTCTAAGTCTTAATGCAACAACCGACTTGGTGTTGTAATTGCAAAATTGTATTTGTAATAATTGTACTATTTAAGTTAAAATGAATCCATATTTGCATGTAATGTTGCTATTTTTGTTTAGATTTGACATGATTTTTGTGTTGCATGAGTTGTAAGGTGCATCAAGTTATGTGCAATTGAGAAGGAAGTTCCTCAATCTCAAATACGAAACTTAAGATAAGCTTGATTAATATACATTATCCAGAGTATGTGTGAAACAGAAATTCACAAAAAGCAAAGCCTCAAGTATGCTAAAATATTTTTGAAAATCACCCTCTTTATTTTAAAATGATGTGTAGTGTCATTCGGGGACAAATGTTCCTAAGGGGGGGGGGGGATAATGTAATAACCCTAAAATGACTATGCTAATTAATGCTTAATGTATCTAGAATGCCTACGAATAGACCGGGTTCACACGGATTGATACGCATAGAACCAGACCTCTGAGCCTCTGCACAGCCAACTCAACTAACTTGGTGAGTTAGTTGAGCTACTAAAGGTTGGGTCCATCCATGTAGGGCACTCGAGTATGAAGATTTATCCGGATGAGTCTTAACCGAAATTAAAAAGGGGTAATCTTAAGTTTGGAGGGTCTAGGGGTAACATTGTCATTTCAAGGCTAAGGGTAGTATTGTAATTACCCTAAGAAAATAATTAATTAATTATTTAATATGTTTAAGGGGAAATTTGGGTAGAGGTGGACGAAATTAACCCTTCAAGCAAAATCTTGCTCCACCCTTGTTCGATGCATGGTGGAAGCAATGATTTAAATGATTTAATTTTATTTAATGGATTAGTTAAATTAATTAATATTTAATTTGATTTAATTAAAGGAAAATCATATTTGTAATAAAATAATAATAATAATAATAATAATAATAAAATAATAATAATAATAATAATAATAATAATAATAATAATAAGAAGAAGAAGAAAAGAAGAAGAAGAAGAAGAAGAAGAAGAAGAAGAAGAAGAAGAAGAAGAGAAGAAGAAGAAGAAGATGATGAAGAAGAAGAAGAAGATGATGAAGAAGAAGAAGAAGAAGAAGAAGAAGAAGAAGAAGAAAAAGAAGAAGAAATAATGGGGAGTCCTAGTTTGACTAAGTCTACACCGAACACTCCTAATCCTAATGCACTCATTCTCACATTTTTCTCTACTCCTCTCTAACTTTTATGCTTATGCATTCTGTAAAACAAAAGAACAAAACAAAAATAATAAAGTTCATCAAGAACTTGAACGCTGAAAACTCAAAAAAAATGTTAGTCTAAAACTGTAAAGCAAAACAAACTTCTTGATGGGATTGTGCTTGAAATTTGGGTGGTGAGGCATGGTTTCGTGGGAAATTGCAGAATTTAAACAAGTTTTGAACAACATTAAGGTATGGGTTTTCTTCTATATTTTCCCCTTTCCCAAGAAACACTTAAGGTTCAGTTTAATCGCAATTGAAAAACTAAGGTTGTCCCCGTTGCAAGGCCCTGTCATTAGGTCCTTTGAAAGATTCAATGCATGCGTTGGTATGTCTTCAGGTAGATAATTTTAGATCTGGTTGTGATTATGTATTGAATGTGTATTTGGAAATTATGTAAGGAATGAAAGATGTATTCCAATTTTTTTTTTACGTTAATTGTTTGAGCATGGATGTGCTATAAATTAACTATGTTGCTGCCTAAAATTAGTGTGTTATAAATGTTGTGTTTTCGTATATGTAAATGTGAAAAGTGTAATGTTCAAATAAGGTTAATGTTTCCGGAAAAATGTCACCCGAATTACTCCAAGAATCAACATTAAAACATGAGAGAAAAATGGATTGAAAGAGAACAAATTTCCAGCTTGATGGAAATGTTGGTCTGGGCCAAAAATTTGAATGTGTTTAATTTTTTTTGAAACATTGTGAGGTCACTGGGAATTGAACCCAATACCTCACCAAAGGCACATTACATAAAAATTTCATGATAAAAATGAAAAGAAAATTAAATGTTGTGAGTGGGGATTGAACCCACAACCTCTTGAATAGATGAGAGAGTTAGGAGAAAAATAAAATGTGGTGAGTGGGTATTGAACCCACAACCTCTTGAATAGAGGAGAGAATTAGGAGAAAAAATCAAAGAAAATAAATGAGGTGAGTACGTATTGAACCCACAACCTCTTGAACAGATGAGAGAGTTAGGAGAATTTAAAAGAGAAAAATAAAATGAGATGAGAGGGGATTGAACCCACAACCTCTTGGATAAATTTAAGAGAAAAATTAAGAGAAAAAAGAATGAATTTGTGGGGGATTTATACCACAACTTCCTTACCTTAAACGAAAAAGATAGGAGGAAATGATAGGAAAATATCATGGGAGTGATGGGGATGGAACTAGAGTCCCCCAAATCTGAAAAATTCAATTATCAAGTTTACTATAATATTAAGTGTTACTCAAGGGATTCAAAATCTAGTTTCGTTGCCCGATTCCGTATTGACACATAAGTCATACGTGAACAAATATTTAATGAATGCTGCCTCCAATGATCGAAAAAAATATTTTGGAATATCAACAAGATGCATAAGTCTTGTATTACATAATCTTGGATAAATATTAATCACTTAGACAAACTATGAATGAAGCCTCATGGCTTGTATGAGTGGACTCATAAGTCTAGCATACGTTTCAAAGTAAGTGAACCTAAGATGTTATGTTATGAGAGAATGAAACCCCAGAGGGGGTTAAGTAAGAGTGTGACACACATTAAAGGGGCAAGTACATTGGCATAGGATGAAATGAACATTCACGTAAAGCGGTGAGTAATTATGAAGAGTTAATTTGCTCAAGTTAAAGAATGTGGTGACAAAATGATAAAGGGATAAAGCGAAAGGTGAGAGGAATCTCAAATGAGCCTAAGTAAATGTTACCAAGACGTACTCACCTATGAGAGTGTAAAATTAATGAAGAGACCAGTCTCTACGAACACTCTAATGAAAGTATTGAAGTTAATGCATAATTAATACTAATGATGAGATGAGAAATCATCTAATGAGCTATGATTCCCTCATGCTAGAATCCTTCTTTTATGATATATGAGATGAATGTAATAGAACTTTATACTAAGCACCGATAGGCTAGCTATGAGTTATGTTTCCTTCTTTCGGGAAGGCAAATGTTCGTCTAATTCTCAAAAGAAGAGATTATTAGTCCAGACGGGTATGGGTCTGTTGATATATCCTAGTCGTTGAACCTATATTGCCAATATAGGGTTCTAGTAGGGTTCGACTCCATACATACGCTAGCCTGTCTTGGTTAACTTTGGCCGGTAATTTCAACTTTTTTCGGTGTGGGGTTAAACACTGATTTCATGATGCTCACATGATCTATGTTGGTTAAGGTTAAATTTTCCAAAGAACGAATGAGGCCATCCTCAAGTAATGCACATAATGAAATGAACGATACCAAAGGTGTTAGGATAGGATAATCAAGAGGTGAAATAGACTTATGTAATGACACTAGGTCATTCTTGGTCATTGCACAGCGAACCCGATGAAAATCTAAACTACATCCTAGGTATGACTGATGTTTACACTAGCTCACGAATGAATAAAAATGAAGTATCTATGAATAAATGAAGCAGACTCTGTGTTTGTTAAACAAGGCTCCCTAGTTGAGGTCCCATATGTTGAGTCCTCATTTTGGGAAGTCCTTATGTCAAGTCAATGATTGCAAGGTCTCATGGCATATAGACGAATGAAGTGAAATATGATATGAGTTATATTCAATAAGTTATGTGCTATATGCAATATGTTATGTGCTATGTGCAGTATGATACGTATGATGATGCATGTTACTCTCATGGAATGACTTTCCAAATACGATTTTGGAAGTCCTTTTACTTGGCTTTCCATAATTCATATTGTTAGGAGAGAGATATTCTTAATCATGCATGTCCTTGGTGTTTGCTTGCATATACCCATACTTAGTACAAGTGTGTACTAATACCATACAACTCCCTACTTTTAGGTGCAAGTGCCGCTGGACGCTTGAACTTACGAGTTGGCGACGAAGTTATTCGGACGTGGAACTCTTATTTGGATTTGGTAGGCCCTCATGCTTTAGAGGATGATTAATATTTTATTCTAGCATTAGACGTATTCATTAGCACCAAACCCCCTACGAAGTCTAACTACCTCTTTTATATAAAACATGGCATAATGCTCTGCTGAACGGGAAGTCTTTACAACCAAATAGTGGGTAATTTTGTCATTCTATTGATAATCACCTAAAAAGAATTGTGTTGCATACAGGACCTTGGAAAACCAATGATGAAATCCATATTAATCGTCTCCCAGTTCAATTCCATAGTTTATATATTATGAGCCATACCTCCTGGCCTTTTGTTCTCTACTTAAACTTTTTGACAATTCGAACACTTTGTAACAAATTTTGAGAGCCCTTTTTCATACTATTCCACTAATAAATGTCTCTCAAATTGCGATACATCTTTATGGAACACAGATGAATGGAATATATGGAGCTATGAAGTTCCTGCATGATCCTCTGTTGGAGTTCATCCACCCTTAGTACACAGAGTCTACCTTGATACCTCAATAAAACATCTCCCCTTTTTTCAAAACCCAATGTTTTTTACTTATGAACATTTTCCTTAAATTCAAGAAAATAATGTTCTTTGTCTTGCTTCTCTTTTACTTCTGATGCTAATGATGATTCAGCCTCATTCATCACCACCACTCTTTCTTTTGTGGAATCCATTAGTTAGACTCCCAAGCGTGCAAGTTTATGCGCATCTCGTCCTAGTTCTTTCTTATTTTTCCCAAAATTAGTGGTACTACCCATATACAACCTGCCCAAGTCATCAACAATAACATTAGCCTTACCTGGAGGTAAATAATAATCATGTCATAATCCTTGAGTAATTATAACCACCTCATTTTTCTAAGATTAAGCTTTTTACGAGAAAACACATAATGAATACTCTTTTTATCGGTGAACACGTCCACATGAACACCGTAAATATAGTGTTGACATGTTTTTAAGCAAACAATACAACAGCACACTCTAGGTCATGGGTTGGGTAATTCTTCTCTTGAACTTTCAATTTTCTGGAGGCATAACCATAACATTGCCATTGTGCATTAATATGCAAACCAAACCAACTCTAGATTCATCACAATACACCACAAAATCTTGAGTGCCTTCTGGTAAGGTAAACATTGGGGCACTAGTCAACCTCTTTTTCAATTTTTGAAAGTTTTCTTTACAATCTTCGTCCTATTGAAACTTCACTCTCTTCTGAGTTAACTTTCTCAAATGGGATAAAATAGATGAGAACCCCTCTAAAAACCTTCAATAATAGGTAGCCAAACACAAGAAACTCCTAATATCAGTCAAAGATGTGGGTCTAGTCCAATTCTATAATGACTTAGCTTTTGGGTATCAACTCTAATGCCATCACCAAAAACTATGTGGCTCAAGAATGCAAAATTCTCAAGCCAAAACAATTATTTTGAAAACATAGCATATAACTCCTTATCTTTCAATGTCGGGATAACTATTCTGAGTTAGCTAGCATGATCTTCTTCCTTAAATAAATTATCATTTCATCAATGAAAACGATAACAAACATATATAAATAAGGCTTGAATACTCTATTCATAATGTCGATGAATGATGCAGGAGCATCGGTGAAACCAAAGGAAACGATTTGAAATTCATAATGACCATAACGGGTTCAGAGAGCTGTCTTTAGAATATCACATTCCCTTACCCTCAACCGATGGAGGCTTGATCTAAGGTCTATCGTAGACAAACAAGTAGCACCTTCAAGTTGATCAAAAATTTCATCAATGCTTTGAAGAGGATACTTATTTTTTATGGTAACCTTGATCAACTAACGGTAATATATATGCATTATAAGCAAACCATCCTTCTTATACATAAATAAGACTGGAGAGCCCCAAGGTGAGACACTTGGTTGAATGGAACCTTGATCTAGGAGATCTTTCAACTTTTCTTTAAGCTCTTTAAATATTGTTAATGTCATTCTTTATGAGGGATTGATATAGGACGAGTATCTGGGAGAACATTTATATCTAAGTCTTTCTATCTCTCAAGTGGAACATTGGATAGATCATCTGGAAAGACTTCTAATAACTCTTTTACTACTAAAACTAACTGAGTAGGAGGTATTTCAACACTTGAGTCATTAACTCAGACTAAGTTATAGACACACCACTTAGACACCAACTTTCTTGCCTTAAGGTACAAAATGAAGCGACCGTTAGGGATTGGTGAATTGTTTTTCCACTCTAAAACTGGCTCATTTGGAAACAAGTCATGACAACTCGAGTTGTACAATCAACTGAGGCATAACAGGCATAAAATCTGTCCATATCAAGAATGACATCATAGTATATCATTTCTAACTCAATTAAATTAGTCATGGTACTATTGTAATTGATGGATATGGGAAATTCACGATAGACTCTTGTCTACAAGAATAGGCTCACCAATAGGTGTTTAAACACTAAAGAATTAACTAAATTACTTAGTAATAACATCAAAATTCATCGCAACATAAGGAGTAACAAAAGATAAACTCACTCCTGGGTTTAGCGAAGCATAAACATCATAGTAATAAAAATAGATCATACTAGTGACAACATATGTCGAATCCTCTTACTCCTGGAGACTAGTGATAGCATAAAGACGGTTTCCCTATCTGCCTACCGCTAAAGTAGCTCCTCTAGATGCGGCTATATCTCACGGTGCAACTGAAGAATATTGGTCTATATTGGCCTCATTACCATTGCCTTGCTTGTTCTTTGGACATTCTCGCATGAAATGACCATTCATTACGCACTTAAATCAACCTGTAGAGCAATCATGGCAGTTACTCGGGTAGGTTCTACCACACTTAGCACATGAAAGAGTACTTTTACCTTTTTGTGCAACACTACTTTGAAATTGTGCAGATCTAGCTCTGAAATTCAGGACATTCTGATATTGTACTCACATTTGTTCTTTTGGTCTAGGTGCACTAGAAGATTATGGTGCAGGTCCCTTATTCATATGTTATAAAGAAGATCAATTTGCATTACTCTTTTGTTGCTTAAATTCATTCCCTCATGTCTTAGTCCACTTATTCTTAAACTCTTCTCTATCCTTCAGCTTGTCCTCCTTAACTTATTGCATGTGGATCATCTGTCTTTCTATGCCCATGTAACCTATTAGCATGGCTGCCTTATTTTCCTTGCTTGACAAATGAGTCAACCCAAAAACGAATAAACTCATCATGTTCCTCATGTCAGCAATTATATTTTTTCTTTTCTTAGCTCACAAGGAAAGAAAGACCGCATGAAGGCACTATAAAAAAAGCTCAACTCACAATTAATTACAGATAGACACTAGTTAGAAAGAAACTTTTTAGATATAAACTCTATTGCATGAAAGGAATATGAAAGAAGTAAATAAATTATTAAATGTTGCAGCCTCCTAATTATAGATGTGGAACACTTCACACCAATAACTAGGATTCTACAGACATGACTTCATAGACTCCCTAGGACCCTTAAATTCTATGCTCTGATACCAATTTTTTATGCCCTGAGCCTACACCCTGGGGGGACTAGCACTCAAGAGGCATTGTTATCCTCAAGCGAACCCTTGACCTAACTTAACTACTCACTGGAAGACTTAACTCATAAAAAATAGTACTTTTAAAAGTAAATTGAACTATTCTGTCAACACATTGAATGTATTAAGATAACATTCACTTGAAAAAAATTGCAAACTTAAGTCTCTACCATTAAAAAAAGAAAAAAAGAACTCAAGAACAAACATCTGAATATCTATCTACGAAGCCTCTAAAACAACTAAGATGGATATCGGTAGTAATCCCACGACATCCAAATGAAATGATATTAACAATAAAAAGGTATTATCAAAAATTAAGAAGGCTTACCACAAGACTCTACAATGCTCAACTTAATCAACGGTGCACTTGTATCGATCTTAGTTATCTCTGGTGCATCATCTAATTATGCAGGACAACTAGCATAAGTAAATTGAATGTACTAGTATGCGAGTTGAAATGCTAAACAAAACATAATCTTGAGAGGAATTTAAAAAATTACCCGGCTCAACTCAACTTAACATAAATGAATTTATTTCAATAAAAGGTAGTGTATACATTTGTTGTATAAAGAAAACTTTAAAACATGGTTTTCAACTTTGTGTATTTTAAAATACAATAATGACTCCATTTATATGCAAAGATACCATATGAACTTTGTTTGTATATGAAAATACAAATATTTCTAATGTATATACAATACAACATAATGTTGTGGGAGTTTTTCTAATCAGCAAACATCACTTAAGCTCTATCGTGATGATACAACATTTAGCCTCACGTTTTCAGGGTCATCTTATACATTACCATTAGTATAGAACCTAAACTACTAACAGGATCCACTACTCTATGGTAAAAAATACTAAGAAATCATCTAAAAAGTATGACCATTTTCTACTCAAGTGGCTACATTGTTTATGGAGGTTTTGAGTTATCTGAGCTCTCCACCATATCGGTGCTCAATACTACTAACAAAATATGATACTAGCTCTTACATTTAAAAACATATTTCTTTCTGTGATTTGAGATAATTTCTCAAAAACATAGCTCAAAGGCTATCTTGGAATTTCCTATCATGCTTCATTTAGAAAGTGATTACTCTTTTCTCCAAACTAGCTCAAAGAGTATTGGAAAATCTCAGTTTCTGTTTATATTAAAAAGTGAAAACATTTTAAATTCTTGGAGAATGCTTAGTCCCCATATAAATAATTGAAGAATTGAAATTCAAAGTTTACTCTTTACTCTTTATTCATTTTGAACTTTAAGTCGTAAGACAAAATTAAAATCATTTGCAACAAACTTCTTGGAAAGACTCAAAGAACTTCCTATGTTTGGCTCTTAGCTTGTCTCAAATTTGAAGTTATGGATTCAAGGTTATAATTCATGTTTGTGGATGATTACGAGATGTTTAAAAGTCATTTAGAGTACATAAAATTAATACGAACTGTTAATACAGTTATGAAAGACTTAAAAGGACCGAGTGACAAAATTTAGTGAAAAACAACAATTTGGGTGCATTGCGAGTGCGCCGCGCTAGCCCCATTTGACTGATGCTTGAATGAAGAATACTGCAGGTGTGCCTCCCCTCCCTGACGCTATGGGGCTGCGTTCCGCGATCTTTTCCTCATGTGCGTCTGGCGAGTTTATCAACTTGTTTTGTGATCCTAAATTGTTTCAAAATTGATATCTTTTCTCAAATACTTTCTTAGATTCAGATACCCAACACATGTACACTAGAATATAATTTCAAATAAATCTTAACATCACTAAAAAGACTCAATAAAACCCATCAATCAAATATGAGTTCAACAATGAAAACTATTCAAGAACATAACTCAAGCTCATCAATGTCTAAGTCTTTTAGGATGAAAACCGCTGAATTAAAAATCATTAGCACGTGGATGAATGGACCGAACGCTATGTGATTCCCATACATCGTTGGGATCACCGGTTGATGAAATCCATGACCAAACTTTAATCATCTTAACAATTCTTTTTTTTTCTCCACCTTTCTCCTCTTCTTTTCTCTTCTCTCAAAACACTAGCACTTTTTCCAAAAGCATAAACTGATTAAGATCAGTTTAGAAACTAAATTAATTACCCATAAATGAAATTAAATAATTGAGGAAGGAAAATACCATAATGCCCCTCTAAAATCCGGATTGGACCCTTTTTTTAACAACCCAACATCTCATGGGCATATCTCACTCATACGAACTCGGAATCGAGCAAACTTGGCGGCGTTGGAAAGAACATTCCAAGTGTTTTACTACAATATCTTGAAGTACACGTATATCATCCTGATCTAGAAGTTACCACCATTTTTAGTTGACCAAGAACTTAATTTTAATACACTTTACGAATTTCCAGATTTTTATACTTTTCAAAAATGACTATTTCCTCTGTTTTATTTCTTTCTAGTTCTTTTAGTTTAGGGGTGTTATAATTTTTTTTAATACTATGATCAAGATACTTAGCGGTAAGGTGAATTTCAATATCAATTATCAATGACAAATTCTTTTTTTACAAAAATGTCAAGTGTCACGAATCCGACATGATGAAAACAATCATAAAATAATTGACTTAATATCACATTATTTTTTTCTTTATAATAAATTTAAAATTAATAATTTAAATAATAATATATTATATGCATGAACATTGAATGTTAACAAAACATGTTAACTCATGAAATATTGAAACGGTTAATTCAACGTGTGTGTGTGTGTGTGTGTATATATATATATATATATATAAATATATATTGCAGAATAATATTTTAATACAATAATATTCTTTTGGAAAACTACTTAAATGCACAAAATCTTCTGCATACAAAAATATTTCACTCCTACATAAGCCTACACCCACGTTTCACAGTCCCCATTTCACTCCTCCATTTTATTCCTAAATTCTCTACTCTTCTCTTGCAATTACAAATTTCAAATCCATTTTAATTTTCAAAAAGTGTATTTGAAAGTTTATCATTTTCAAAGTTCTAAAGAGGTAGGAATTTTGTCCTCAATTGTTGTCTTCTTCATTTTTTTAATTAATTCATATGAATTTAAGTCTATGGTTTAGTATTGAAATTTCTCAAATAAATTACAGCTAATGGTAATTGTACATGATCCAAATGATAAAAATTGGTCAAAAACAGATCTAGACTATTTGATGACACATCAGTGATGACGGACAACAAAGTTGTCAAGTCAAAACTAAAGGTTGAACCCCCTACCCCAAAATAAAATGGAATAAAAGCGGCATCTGTCATTTCCCAACCTCCACATCCTAAGGTATATGTTTTTAAAACATTTTCTATTTTTTGGCTTTGATATGGAATTTGTTATGTTGGGACTGAAATAGTTTGATATATTAATAGTGAAGATACATTAGTTTAAATTCAATGTTTTCAATCTGTTCAACAATTATATATTTGTGTTTTGCAAATACATTGAAACCCTATTTTTGTTACATTAATTTATGTGTTCTGCTGGGTCGACTTATGATTTCATTAACAATAAATATATACTTTTTTAATTCAATGTTAGGATAGTATGCTGCTGATTTTGTGTTTTCATAATTCATTAAAACCCCAAATTTTTAGCAGTGTATTGTAAAGATTCAATTTTTAAATGTATCTCAAATACATTAATGTTTCTATTGATGTACTTGTTATCGTGTAATTCAATTTTTTTGTTGGATAGACTTTTGTTAATTACTCATTTATCTTGTGCACTATATCATGTGGTTGATATAATGTCATTATAAAATTATGATTTATATACTACATGTTTATATTATATTTAATGTATCATTCACTCTTAATAATATCATGTGGTTGAGATTAGACAAGTACAACTTTTTGTTTTTTATTAATTTGCAGGGCATATCAAATCAATATCAGCCCATGCATTAAGATTTGGAATATTGTTCAACATTGATTTTGCGAATGAAATCAATAAGTCCATAAACAATGAAGGCATTAAACTGTTCAAGAATACAATTTTTGGATCATATCTAATCATCCAAAAATGTAATTTTCAAGTACAAATTATCAAGTGCATGTTGTTGTTGGAATTGTAACATGATAACAAGGACTTGTTGCATGTTTGAAAAAGTAACGGGATTGTATTGTAGTTTAGTTTCAATGATTTTTGCATAATAACTGGCCATAAATTCAAATAAAATGTTATGAATTTTTCATACCCAAAATCTACTCCAAGTTGATTATTATATAGGTACTTTCCTAATGAAACTACAGGTATAACCAAGAGTCAATTGATTCAACGGTTTATAATGGCAATTGGTAGACGACACAGAACATTATTCAGATTACAATCATACTCTTTATCCATTCATTCATGTTATGTCTACTTGGTGAGACCTCAATACTAATTGAAGATTTCTTAATGGTCGAAGATGATAGGTATGAATTGTATTATTGTTGTCAAATTGCATTCGACAAGCTAATTAAATCACTCAGGCAGGAGTAGCAAATGGTTTTTGATGGAGAGTCATGGCTATAAAGCCAAGACTTAGAACGTCTATTTCAAGAATTTTCTCCAATGTAGCATTTATTTTACATTTGCAAATAACGATATTTTACTAAGCTCTCAAATTTTTGTTGTTAATAACAATTTTATATGACACATATTTTTGTCATTATATTCAACCAATTTTTGTGATTCAAAATGCATGTATATACATTGTTCCAACACCACAGGAAATAGAAGTCCTAGATTTAATTGATATTGAAGATGCTCCTACTCATCGACCCTTCACAACAATAGTTGATGCAAACGAAGTTCAAACAAAAGATATTTCAGGTTTTAAGGATTTCTCCGTAAGTACTATTGAGCAGTTGGTTACAAGACAATCACGTGTGTCTAGTACATCATCTCCATCACCCAAAAGAAGAAAGAAAATTGATACACCTAAAAGAAAAGTCTTGAAACCTAATCATTCATCGTAGTTAAACGTGCCAATAAACTAGTCATTCTTAATATCAAATGAAGCATCTACCTTTAATTTTAATGTATCTTTTTTCCATGTATCTTCACAAGCCCAAACATATAAGTCTGAAAATTTCAATATTGAAGAACTTAAAGAACATCTGAAGGACTATGTAAGTAGGTATATCAATTTTATTTAGGTTTATCTGTAAATATAAACCTGAATGTCAATTACTTTTTTTTCTAGGTTGACAAAAAATTTGAGTACCTCGGGGATTTAGTAGAGGTAAACACTCTCAATTGATGAAATCCATACATAGGGAGGACAACCAGCAACCAAAGATAGCGTGTTGTATATGTATTTTTTTATGTATTAACTTTATTTGGTTATTATGTTGTAACTTTCATTGATGAAGGATGTGGCAGGAAAATCTACGTTGTGCATGGTTGAAGTTCCAATTAAGAAGGAAATGATGAACATGAAACAAGTATTTTCAAGTTTTAAAAAAAACAATTCTCACCAATATAAATGAATTTTTCCCATAATGACAAAAAAATAGGTGTATTAATTTTTAGGTTGAAGATCGGGTTTATTTATTCTATTGGTGTGAAGAATAGCTTTTATGTTCACTGTGTATATCAAATTAAACAATGTATCAGTAACATATTTATTTATGAAAAAATTCTTTTAAAACCAGAGATTGATGATACATTGAAGAATTAACAAGAAATAAAGGATGTTTGAGAACTCCAATTGTCAGATGCAAATATTCATTATACTGCAAAAATAACTAAGCATAAAAAAGGTAATATTGTCATCAAAAAGTTAATATTATTCGACATCAACTTTGAATTGAATACATCAAATTGCGTCAATAGGGTACATTGCAGTTTATCTTGTGTGTATATGATACATATCATTTATATTACATCAACATTTTTTTATAATCAATTTTCGTGCATATGATACTTTGCATTTTTTTCCTGTGTATATTATCCATTTCAATTAAAGATACATATCAACGTTGATACAATAAAGTTGTGTTGATACATTGATACATCAAAAGTTTTTGAAACATTAAAGATTGTTGGTAATTTGTACTTTAGTGTAAGTGGTGTTTGATACATTAACGTTAGTGTGTATATGATACTTTACAGTTTATTGTATGATTACTCGAACAATATATTATTATTTAGAATGATGCATCAGAACAAATGTCTCAACATCTCTTAAATGAGGATGCGTCAGTCAATCTGTGTCAAATCCAGTTACATTTAATACATTACTATAATTATTATTTATGTTTCATATATCATTTATCTATCATCTAGTTTATCAAAACTTATTAATATATCAATTTAAATTATATAGAATTCTACCACATCTGGTACAATAGTATCTAAAACTCAAGAAGTCGTATGTAAATTTATTGTTGATCAAGAAAAATTGTCTATTCCTGCTAAACCAGTTAGTGAGGTAAATCCATCAGTATTTTTCATTTGAAGGTTGTGGGATTACATATTCACTCCCGTCCTATATCAGTGATAAGTATATTCAGTGGGTTACTAGAGATCTTCTCAAAACTTATGTTAATAATTAAGTTTTGTATTTTTTTAGATAATTTACTACAGTTGTTCCATTTTGTAATAACAACTCTTGAATACAATAATTGATATACCGTGGTTTCACGGTATTATTAATACTTTTTCCTTAAGTTTAGTGTGTCCAAAAGCCTTTTTGTGCTAATTTTTATATAAGTTTCTCTTTGTTTTGCAGGAAATCTGTCCAAAGCTGAATGCAGAGATTTTGAGCGAAGAATTGAAGAAGAGACCACCTACGGAGCTTATGACGGTCGGTCGTGCTTGTGACGGTCCGTGGGTGGCAACGTAGTGCAGCTGCTGAAGGAAGATGGGGAAGTCTGACCAAGTGTGGGATTATGAAGCTTGTGACGGTCCGTCGTGGCTATGACGGTCTGTCATGCAGGTTCGTCGTGAAATTCAGAGAAGTGATCCCAGTACCCAGATTCCAAGAGTTGAAGTGTTTTGGAACGAGACCCTCGACGGACCGTTGTTCCTATGATGGTCCGTCATACTTGCCGTCGAGGGGAATGAAGATAGCAGCATAAGAAATTGCACAAGTATGGGACGACGGAGTCCATGACGGTCCGTCGTGACCACGACGATCCGTCGCATGGTCTGTCGACCCAGCCGCATTTTGGCAGATTTCTAGCAATTAGAATCCTTGTTTAATTAGGTTTTTGTTTTTTTATAAATAGTTCGAAAAACCTCATTTTTGAGGTTAGACTTTGTGAGATTAGACATCAGATTTTTAGACTTTGTGTATTAGTGTTGGATTTTGACATTCTTGCAAAGGATTTTTGGTTATTAATCAAACAAACTTTGGATTTTATTCTTTCTCATTGAAGTAAGTACATGAATTTGTATTTAATATATTTGAATATTGTGTTTATGGCTATGAGTAACTAAACTCCATAACTAGGGTTGTGTGAACCATAGGCAAATAATGAGATAAACCCTAACTGAAATAACAATTCTAGATTAGTGTCTTGCATGTATTAATAATTTTTTTGCCTAAAAGTCTTTTTAACGGATGGCCAACGTTAGAACTCGCCTTAATGCTACTTGCCGGACCAAGGAGGTAGATAATAGGAAAAGAATTATTAACATAGATTTAGTGTATACTATCTAATAGGATAGTATTGATTGGTACGAGGTAATAACTTAGTCAAATATCGAGTAGATGCTTAATATGAGTTAAGGATAAGGGTTAGGATAGCAACACACGTAGCCGGACCAAGGTGCGGAGTGAAATTTTCTAGATGCCGGACCAAGGATTTAGAAATACATAACTTATCACTTTGCATGCAAGATACTAGGAAAGAATTGTTATAGTTGGAATTATCAAGTTATGAACCTGTGGTGAACCTGTGGGGAACACGTAAACCCTAGTTACTTTGATTAATTGATTAAAACCCAAAATTCAAAAGCTGTTAAGTGTCTCTTTCAAGTTTGTTATTTCTTTTCACTCATTTAGAAATAGAAAACCCCCCTTTATTGTTTTTACTTTCCAAGGAAGTCATTGACCAAACAATAGTAATATCAAGTTGAAGTTAAGTCTAGACTATTTTCCTGGAGGGAACAATCCCAACCTCACTAGTTGGGTTATTTACTTGACACGACCGCTTTACTTCTTATTTGAGAAGTAAGTTTGAGCGTATCAAATTTTGGCGCCGTTGCCAGGGATTTTAGCTTTTAGATTAACTTGAACCTATTACTGTAGTTTAGTTGATATTTTCTTGATTTTACTTTGTTTTATTGTTTTTGATTTCTTTTCAGAACTATCCTCCTTGTATGCCAAATACACAGAGAGGAAGAGAACCCTTGTTTCCCTATGATCACAAGCTAGAGCGTACACTGCGCAATATAAATCAAAACTTGGGAATAAATGATGAGGATCCGAACCAGAACATCCCAGCTCCGGTTGATGTTCATGGTCAGATGTTACCCGATGCTCTGGGTGAACATCAACAGAGGGGAAAAAATCCTGTTCCACGGCCCCAAGCATACTATAGAGGGTATGAAAATATAGCGGACTCAGATGAGCCACTTGTCTTGACCCCTCTACCCACAGGCCACACTTTTGTGGTAACTAGTAGCCTGATGCAAATGCTCACTGCCAGAGGTTTGTTTTCAGGGCTACCTTCTGATGATCCACATGCCCATATAGCTAAGGTAAGGGCAGTGTGTAAAAGTTGTGTGGGGAGGCCTGATTTGGATCTAGATGTAATAGGTCTCAGAGTGTTTCCTCTCTCACTGATGGGAGAGGCTGCTATATGGTTCACTTAGCTCCCATACAACTCAATCTTCACTTGGAACCAATTAAGAGATGTGTTCTTAGCACGCTACTATCCGGTCTCCAAGAAACTAAACCACAAAGATAGAGTGAACAACTTTGTGGCACTACCAGGAGAGTCAGTTAGCAGTTCTTGGGATAGATTCACCTCATTCTTGAGAAGTGTTCCAAATCACCGTATAGATGATGAGTCACTGAAGGAATACTTCTATCGGGGATAGGATGATAACAACAAAACGGTGTTGAACACTATAGCAGGTGGATCTTATGGAGAATGCCATTATGCTGAGATTGCTGAAAAACTAGATAAAATCTCCCGAAATAACAAAGCTTGGAGTACTAGGAAGTCCTTTACAGGAAGAAACACCTTCGCAGTGCAGTCCACTCACAACCCAGCCACAGATGAGATTCGTGAAGAAATGGCTCAGATGAGAACTGAGCTTGGGTTGGTACTAAAGCATGTCACTAGGGGTGTAGAAAAGATAAATGCAATCAACTACTTGGCTAAACCACCACCTCCAAATGATGAGTGTTATTATGAGGAGGATTCCTATGCAGTAAATGAACAGATCGGGGGTTTCCGACCAAGTGCCCAAGGCTCTGATCAGGAGAATTGGCGCCAAGGTCAATGGAACCAAGGTTGGAACTATGGTAACTACAATCGGGAGGGTCATTATGTCCGAGATGGAAACTACAATCGCGACAACAACTTCAACAGGGGTAACTATGGTAATAGAAACAACAGGAATGGACCCTATGTTCCTCCTCAAAATCGTGAAGTTACTCCTAGGGATGGTGGAGGTAGTATGTCTTGAGTTGAGGATATGTTGCATAAAATGATGAGGAGGTTCGATGCTAGTGATGAGCACTATAAAGAGTTGAGAAATGATTTAGCGGGTATTGGGAAAAAAGTTGATACACATGCAATATCAATTAAGCAACTTGAGTTACAATTGGCCCAATTATCTGCAACTGTGAACACAAGGCAACCGGGCACTCTTCCCAGCAACACTGTCTAAAATCCGAAAAATGATGGACATTGTATGGCAATTACTACTCGAAGTGGCTAGCAAACCATTGACCTACCTAGGCCATCTAATGAGAATAAGGTGATAAAAGATACTGATAAAGTGTTAAATGTTGATGCTGAATTAGAGGATAACACTGCAAAAGATGCTGAGGTGCGTAAAAAGGTAACTCCTATGCCTAGGCCACCACTTCCATTTCCTCAAAGAATATTGAAAAAGACCGAGGATGGCAAAGATCGGCGTTTTATAACAATGTTGAAGCAACTTTCTATCAATGTCCTTTTGGTAGAAGCTTTAGAACAAGTGCCCGGTTACGCCAAGTTTATGAAAGATCTGGTCACAAAGAAAAGATCGGTTACTTTTGAGGATGATGATAGAATGCAGCATTGTAGTGCTATTGCTACAAGATATCTGGTCCAAAAGAAAGATGATCCGGGTGCGTTCACTATTCCTTGTACAATCGGGTTATTACATTTTGCGAAAGCATTATGTGATTTGGGGGCAAGCATAAATCTCATGCCCCTCTCAATTTACAAGAAGTTGGGTTTGGGTGACCCAAAGCCCACTGCGATGCGGCTTCTGATGGCTGATCGAACAGTAAAACGGCCTATAGATATACTCCATGATATGCTAGTAAAAGTGGAGTCATTCATATTTCCAGCAGATTTTGTTATTCTTGATTGCAAAGTAGATTTTGAAGTGCCCATTATTCTTGGGAGGCCATTCCTTGCTACGGGAAGAGCCTTAGTAGACATGGAAAAGGGGCAGATGAAATTTTGGTTGAACAATGAGGAACTGACGTTTAATATTTGTAGGTCAATGAGGCAGAGTGGTGAGCTCCAATCGGTATCTGCTATATCCTACAACATGGGTGAGACATCTAAGACACAAATAGAAGAATGTCTAGGTGTAGAAGCATTAGTCGCGGCTCTTGACCGAGGTGATGTTCGATTTAAACCGATGAAATTTGAGCTTGATATGAAGAATCGCGAGTCCCCACCCGCGAAACCATCTATAGAGGAGGCTCCAAAGTTAGAATCAAAAGCTCTCCCACCTCATCTCAGGTATGAATTCTTAGGAAATGGTGACACTTTTCTAGTAATCATTGCATCAGACCTGGATGAACAACAAGTCCAGAGTTTTGTAAAGGTGCTAAAAAGGTTCAAAAGAGCTATTGGGTGGACTATTGCAGACATTATTGGGATCCCTCCTTGTATTTGCTCAGATAAAATCCAACTCATGCCTGATCATAAGCCGAGTATTGAGCATCAGAGACGCTTGAATCCTCCTATGCAAGAGGTTGTGAAAAAGGAAATCATTAAGTGGTTGGATACTGGAGTAATCTATCCAATCGCTGATAGTAGTTGGGTATGCTCCGTTCAGTGTGTACCTAAGAAATGGGGAATGACTGTGGTCCCCAACGAAAGAAATGAACTTGTTCCAATGAGACCGGTTACTGGATGGAAGTTGTGTATGGATTACCGTAAACTGAACTCATGGACTGAAAAAGATCATTTTCCTATGCCCTTCATGGTTCAGATGTTGGATGGACTTGTAGGAAAAGGGTGGTATTGTTTTCTTGATGGGTATTCGGGGTGTAATCAGATTTCTATTGCACCAGAAGATCAAAAGAAAACAACTTTCACTTGTCCATATGGGACCTTTTCGTTCAGAAGAATGCCGTTTGGGTTGTTCAATGCACCCACAACATTTCAGAGATGTATGATGTCAATATTTTCTGACATGGTGGAGGATACTACAGAAGTTTTTATGGATGATTTTTCTGTGGTTGGTGATTCATTCGAGCGGTGTTTGACCAATTTATCTGAGGTCCTTAAGAGATGTGAAGACTGCAATTTGGTACTAAACTGGGAAAAGAGTCATTTCATGGTGAACGAGGGTATTGTGGTGGGTCATCGCATTTCAGAAAAGGGCATAGAGGTTGATCGAGCTAAAGTCGAGGTAATAGAGAGACTTCCCCAACCGATCTCTGTGAAAGGTGTTAGAAGTTTTCTTGGGCATGCAGGTTTTTACCGGAGATTCATCAAAGACTTTTCAAAGATTGCACACCCATTGTGCAAACTGTTGAAGAAAGTTTGTAAATTTTGTTTTGATGAATCCTGTCTTAAAGCATTCGGTGAGCTAAAAGAAAAGTTAGTGTCTGCGCCTATCATTATTTCCCCGGATTGGAACAGTCCATTTGAGGTAATTTGCGATGCTAGTGGGGTGGATCTTGGTGTAGTATTAGGACAGAGAAAAAACAAAATACTTCATCCCATTTACTATGCTAGTAAAGCCCTAAATGAAGCTCAGAAGAACTACACAGTGACTGAGGAAGAACTCCTTGCAGTAGTCTTTGCTTTTGAGAAATTTTGCTCCTATTTGCTACGTACTAGAGTTATAGTGCATACTGACCACTCAACATTGAGATATTTGATGGCGAAGAAGGATGCGAAACCTAGGCTGATTCATTGGGTATTACTGGTACAAGAATTTGACTTTGAAGTGCTGGATAGAAAAGGAACTGAAAATCAAGTTGCTGATCACTTGTCTCGTCTAGGTTGAAGCTATGAGAAAGTTAGGGGATAAAACTGACATTGATGATAGTTTCCCCGATGAACATGTATTGGCTGCTTCACAAGACTTGATTCCATGGTTCGCAGATTTTGCGAACTATCTGGCTAGTGATATTGTTCCATCAGACTTGTCCTTTCATCAAAGGAAAAAGTTCATGTACGATGTGAAGAAGTTCTTTTGGGATGAACCATACTTGTATAGGAGTTGTGCCGACGGGCTTATTAGGCATTGTGTGCCAGAATGTGAAATGTTGAGTGTGTTGGAGGCATGACATTCCTCACCTGTTGGTGGACATCACAGTGGTATCCGAACCGCGCATAAGATATTACAATGTGGTTACTATTGGCCAACTCTTCATCAAGATGCTCATAGGTTTGCTAAAGCATGTGACAAATGTCAATGAGATGGTGGTATTTCAAGAAATAAAGAGCTCCCTCTAAACCCCATTCTTGTGATTGAGTTATTCGATGTTTGGGGTATTGACTTTATGGGCCCTTTTGTGAGTTCTCATGGAATGAAGTACATTCTAGTAGCAGTCGATTATGTATCTAAATGGGTCGAAGCCATAGCCCTCGCAAACAATGAAGGAAAGAGTGTCACTGCATTCTTGAAAAAGAATATATTCTCTCGTTTAGGCACCCCAAGGGCCATTATTAGTGATGGGGACTCCCACTTCTGCAACAGATTGTTCAAGGGGTTATTGGAGAAATACGGGGTTTGCCATAATGTGGCCACTCCTTACCACCCTCAAACTAGTGGGCAAGTTGAAGTGTCTAATCGGGAAATAAAATAGATATTGTCAAAAACAGTGAATGCTAGTAGAACGAATTAGTCAAGGAGGCTTGATGATGCTCATTGGGACTACCAAACAGCATATAAGACACCCATAGGTATGTCTCCATACCAACTTGTATATGGGAAGGCTTGTCATCTTCCAGTTGAGTTACAGCATAAAGCCATGTGGGCTATGAAGAAGTTAAAAATGGATTGGAGCGAAGCTGCAGAGCAACGGTTAAATGGGTTGAATGAACTCGATGAATTTCGCCCAAAAGCCTTTGAAAGCTCAGCACTATACAAAGAAAATATGAAGAAGTACCATGACAACAAAATTGAAAAGCGAGAGTTTATGGTCGGGGATTTGGTGCTGTTATTCAATTCCAGGTTGCGCTTATTTCTGGGCAAGCTCAAGTCCAAATGGACTGGTCCTTACTAGGTTACCCAACTATTCCCTCATGGAGCAGTTGAGTTGGAAACTAAGGAGGGTGTGCGGTTCAAGGTGAATGGACAGCGCATAAAAATCTATTTCGAGCATGCTGAATCGGCAAATGAAGTGATAGAGGTATACCATCTTGATAAAGTCTGAGTAATCAAGGGTCCCCAGTCGTGCCGCGACAGTAAATCAGGCGCTTGTTGGGAGGCAACCCAATACTTATCATCTTTTTAGTAATGGTAGCATTTTTCTACTAATGGGTTTTAAATTTGCAGGCACATCACCAGGAAATTCTGCAGAAAATTACACTGCAGCAGTCACTGACGGAGGCTTCGATGGACTGTCGCGCCTGCGATGGACCGTCGTATGCATCCGTCGTACCAGGTATGTTTTTCTGTTATTTTGAAACTAGGGCACACGCGACGGAACAAACGACGGGTCTTCACAACTGCGACAGTCCGTCGTCGGGGAACCGTCGCGTGATTAATGAGGTATACCCGACCCGACCCGGCGGAACCCTTTTTCAAAATCAGAACGTTTAAACCCACCAACCCCTCATTTCACCCCCATTACTTCATTATTTCTCTCATCTGCCCTCTCTTTTCAACTTCCACACTTTCTCAACCACTGATCATTGCCCTCTCACAATTCTCCAAAGCTCTAAAGTGTTATCTACTAGTGGAAACTGCTTCTGTGAGTGTCTACCTTGCCACTGAGTACGTGTGCATTTGTTTTTCTCCATTTCTAAGGTATGTGTCTCTAAATTTATACTCATTAATCTTGCCTTGTTGTTTACTAGTTAGTATTATGCTTAGTTCCTCATCGTATGTTGTTTACTTTAGACTATTCTCTCTAACTTAGGTCATAAATGTTCGAAATTGCCATGTTTACCACCCTAGACATAGGTGCTTTTGCTTTGCTAGTTTCCAAGGTAGTTGGGTTAGTCACATGTAAGTCCAAAACACTACAAGGTTGATGTGGGTTCATCGAGGATGCTTAGGGTACCCTTAGTTCTGTCACTGTTATTCAGAACGAGACCCCGATGACTGACCGTCGTACCTACGACGGACCGTCATAGGGTCCGTTGCAAAAGCCCTAGCACCCCTGTCCCAACGGACACATGTGACGGATCGTCGTATTCACAACGGTTCGTCCTGCACAACCATTATGGTTGTCAGAGACCCTGTTTCTAAGGGTCTCTCATGTTTTTCTAAGTGTCCTTTAACGGACACATGTGACGGACCGTCGTACCCACGACGGTCTGTCCTGCATGACCGTCATAACGGTCAGAGATCCCTCTCCTAAGGGTCTCCATTTTTTTTCTCAAGTGTCCTATGACGGACATATACGACGGACCGTCGTACCTGTGACGGTCCGTCCTGCACATACAGTCATGCTAGTCAGAGACTCTCTTTCAGGGTTCTCCATATATACATAGTCTAAGTAAAACACGACGGACCTCACGACGGTCCGTCATAGTCACGACGAGCCATCGCCTGGCCCATCGTGTGTCACTGCTTCTACAGCAATGACATACTATTTTTAATGTTTTATTTCATATGGTTTCGTATGTCTTGTATGCCACTACTCGTACTAATATTGATTATTTGTAGGTACTATCTACTATGGCACCCAAGCAAGACCGAAGATACGCACGCGGGTGATCAAAGTCTGTCACCCCGTCTGCACGCATGATCATCGGCTCTGATGATGAGCGGGACCCTGAGTATGTGCCCCCAGGCACTTCCACACCTTCCCGTACTGCACGTGCTCCCAGAGCCACACTCAAAAAGGTGGCGTCCGGCGTAGTCACTGCCTCCCAGTCTGATGAGGAGCGCACACTGACCGGCACACCCTCTGGGTCAGCCACAAACGAGGAAGGAGCGTCTGGCTCCTTGGGAGTATCCTGGTCCGAGGAAGCCTCTGACTCTACTGAGGTTCCCGCCCCCGCCACTGCTGCAACGTCGGCCTCGTCTGATGAGGCTGACAGTTCAGACTCTACATCCGGCTCACCAGCTCAGGTCCCCACTCTAGCCACTGACCAGCCCAACCGGTGGTGTGTTGATGGGCAGTTTCAAGTCTACTCCGACGCCAAGTTCCTGACTGATAAAGGAGTGATGACTAGAACACTCACCTTGGAGCGGCGGGTGTTTACAGAAAGTCTCCCAATGATGCCGGAGATCCATAACCTCTTCACCAGGCATCGCTTAGAGTGGATAGCACATCCGTTGGGATGATACAACGAGGAAATGGTCCAAGAGTTATACGCATCCTACGTAGTGACTCTCCTATCACAGATCGATAGGACAGCTACCCCCGTTAAACAGGCCCCACTAGAGCAGGTTTGAGTCCGGGGTGTGAGGTTGACATTTCCCTGCCAGCCATCCGCCGGTTTCTATACGTCAAGAGTGCAGATGCCACTCAGACCCCCATCACTGCCGAGTTTGACTAGCGCTGACAGATAGTAAAGGATGGACAGTACTTGCGGGAGCTAGCACTGAGAGAGACCACCAAGAGGTGGATGGCCCTGCACCTGTCAGTAGATGGAGAGGGTGCCGATTGGGTGACTGAGCCGAAGGGTGCCATCAAGAAGGCCAAACTCACATTCACAACAAAGTTCCTGTGGCTGCTTGTCCGTCACTCCCTTCCCCCACAGCTGATGATAACATAGTTACCTGGGATCGAGCAGTGTTGATGGCGGCCATGATAGCTAGATTCGAGGTGGACTTCGCATGGCTTCTCCAGGCAGTCCTGCACGAGAAGGCATTCAAGGTCACTACTACCTACCCTTTCCCGTGCATGATCTTTTCCCTTTGCAGGTCCGCAGGTGTGCCCATATGGCACGTAGATCAGCTTACGACCCCATAGGGCACTGTAGACATCGGCCTCATCAGAGACGAGGCCAATGAGTTGGCTCCACGCAGAGGGCCCCATCCAGAGCTGCCCCCACTTGCTGATGATCTTGCTGATACGGTAGCCCAGGCCCGCACAGCTACACAGGCGTCCACTGACACTACCCTGGTCGAGTCTATCCCGGGTAGTGTCACAGCCCCGAGCTCCTCTCACACAGGCCCTCAACCGACACTGGTCCCGCTTGCAAGGGTGCAAAAACTAGAGGCAAAAATGGCCACTCTTCTGCATCATATCCAGTCGTGGATGCAGAGGTTGATTACTGAGTCCGAAGAGCATCTAGAGAGGAAGATGATGCAGTTTGCAGAGCGGAAGATCGCTGAGGTTAACCAGCGTCTGGACACCTTTGAGTTGAGAGTGCTAGACTGACCAGCCCCTCCAGTGGATGTGTCGACTCTTCAGGCTGCAGTCGACAGTCTTCGTGCAGACATCGACACGATCCTAGAGTCTAGGGTTCCGGAGCCTGAGGCCCCTTCTATCGAGCCTGCTGAGGACACCGTGTTGGCAGCCCTTTTTGCTACTTCAGAAGTTCCACCACCTCCCCCTCGAGAGAGTACCAAGAGGCGTAGGGGTCGAGCGGAAGACGAGGCACGAGCAAGGAAGAAGGAGCGCCGAGAGATAGAGGCTGCGCGGAAAGCCTTTCTTGCTGAGGAGTAGGCGAATCGAATGAGAGCATTTGAGTTAGCGGCTGAGGCGTCTAGCTCCCGAACTGTGGAGATAGTAGGAGGCACTACTGATGGTGCGGTTGTTGCTTAAGACACCACTAAGGGTGTCCAGATTGCAGAGGACATGGGTTTCGGGGAACCGAACCCACCATCTTGCTGATCGACGGCGCTTTGCGCCACAGGTTTGCTTCACCTACCACTCTTGTATTTAGATTTTTATGCATTGGTGACAATTGCATTCCTTTTTGTTGGGGGTTGGGTAAATGGATAGTGAGTGTTAGGGTGAAGTCTGAGTAGCCCAATTCACTATCCTCTTTTGGGGATTTCTTACATGTGTTCTTTTTCCCCAAAAGACTGATTACTTTTTCTGTTGAACTGGCATGTTTATATCTTTTGTACATAGTTTAAGTCTGAAGCATGATGGATAAAATTATATCCTGATAAACTGGAAAATAATGCATGACTAGGCATAGAACTGATAATTGTGTGGCTCTAAGCATGAAATAGAGTTACACCATTGCATTACCCTAAGTCTTAAATTCGAACTAGGTTTCTGATAATCTTGTATAGTAATGAGATGTCAAGTGAGTGTGAGGAAATTTGAATAGTCCGCTATTGGTACTAAGCTAGAACTTGCCTGGTTAGTCCTGCTAAAACTAAGTTGTAATAGACAATTAGGAAAGGATCATAGGCCCTTATTCAATATAGACCATTTCTAGCCTAAAGAAAAGAAACCAAATGAAATTTATCCTTCTTTGATCCAAATATTCTGAGCTTAAAATTTGACCTTTCTTTTTCACCCCAACTGATCTAATCTGGGAACAATGTGTTGGCCCTGGTCCCTCCTTGGACATTGCACCTCAGCTTATGCCAAAAGCATAAGTTGAGGGTGGCTAATGCATAAACAACCTTCGTTATGGCCCTGACCCGACTTTGGGTATTGTGTACCTTGACTCATGGCAAAGCCATGAGTTGAGGGTCGCTACTATGAGGAATGCTCTAGAAAGTGGGGTTGAAAGAACAAAGAGAGAGAAAGAACAAAAGTAAATTGACTCAAGAATTAGATGAAAAGAAAAGTAAAGAAAAAAGAAAAATACACAAGAAATACAAGCAAGAAAAGAAGATAGTCACTTACACAAATGAAGAAAGAAGAGAAAATAGCAAGGTGAAAGAATATGAGAAACTGGGCAAGATGAAATGAGAGACAGTGGAAGGTTTAGCTGATATGTCAAGGAGGGCAAAAGTCACTAATGTATACTAAAATATACCTTACCTGACCCCGAGCCTATGTTACTAGCTATAAAAGTCCTATCGTGATTCTAAGGGTTGTATAGCGAACTTAAGGCAGTGAAAATAAGGGCAAGCTTATGGCAAAAGGTATGAATGAGTGTGACTTTGTTCTGAGAGTGATTGTTGAAAAGTAATCCTTATACTCAAACTAAAATCATTGTGTGAAAAAGGAGGATTTTGTTTTAAAGTGAGGACACTAGTTACAATACCGGAATTGTTAGCACCTCGGTGAGAAATTGAAGAGGATAGGTGTTAGTGCGTGGTGAGTCTGTGTCATGTTCTGATCCCACAAAATTCAAGCCTAACAATGATAGCATGTATAGATGTGATGAGATTAATCGGGATTGATAGCCAAATGATTGCAAAGCATAAAACATGGATACTATTGTACAAAGATTGTGTAGTGAGTCATAGTACGTCGCTTGAGGACAAACAACGAATTTAAGTTGAGGGTGTTGATACACCGTGGTTTAACGGTATTATTAGTACTTTTCCCTTAAGTTTAGTTTATCCAAAAGCCTTTTTGTGCTAATTATTATATAAGTTTCTCTCTGTTTTGCAGGAAATCTGTTCAAAGCTGAATGCGGAGATTTTGAGCGAAGAATTGTAGAAGAGACCACCTACGGAGCTTATGACGGTCCGTCGTGCTTGTGACGGTCCGTGGGTGGCAGCGTAGTGCAGCTGCTGAAGGAAGATGGGGAAGTCTGACCAAATGTGGGATTACGAAGCTTGTGACGGTCTGTCGTGTCTATGACGGTCCGTCCTCCAGGTTCGTCGTGAAGTTCAGAGAAGTGATCCCGGTACCGAGATTCCAAGAGTTGAAGTGTTTTAGAACGAGACCCTCGACGGACCGTTGTTTCTATGACGGTCCGTCATACTTGCCGCCGAGGGGAATGAAGATAGTAGCAGAAGAAATTGCACAAGTATGGGACGACGAAGTCCATGACGGTCCGTCGTGACCACGACGATCCGTCGCGTGGTCCGTCGACCCAGCCGCATTTTGGCAGATTTCCAGCAATTAGAATCCTTGTTTAATTAGGTTTTTGTTTTTTTATAAATACTTCAAAAAACCTCATTTTTGAGGTTAGACTCTGTGAGATTAGACATCAGATTTTTAGACTTTGTGTATTAGTATTGGATTTTGAGATTCTTGCAAAGGATTTTTGGATATTAATCAAGCAAACTTTGGATTTTATTCTTTCTCATTTAAGTAAGTACATGAATTTGTATTTAATATATTTGGATATTGTGTTTATGGCTATGAGTAACTAAACTCCATAACTAGGGTTGTGGGAACCATAGACAAACAATGAGATAAACCCTAACTAAAATAAAAATTCTAGATTAGTGTCTTGCATGTATTAATAATTGTTTCGCTTAAAAGTCTTTTTAACGGACGGCCAACGTTAGAACTCGCCTAAATGCTACTTGCCGGACCAAGGAGGTAGATAATAGGAAAAGAATTATTAACATAGATTTAGTGTATACTTTCTAATAGGCTATTATTGATTGGTACGAGGTAATAACTTAGTCAAATATCGAATACGATGCTTAATATGAGGTAAGGATAAGGGTTAGGATAGCAACACACGTAGCCGGACCAAGGTGCGGAGTGAGATTTTCTAGATGCCGGAACAAGGATTTAGAAATACATAACTTATCACTTTGCATGCAAGATACTAGGAAAGAATTGTTATAGTTGGAATTATCAAGTTATGAACCTATGGGGAACACGTAAACCCTAGTTACTTTGATTAATTGATTAAAACCCAACATTTAAAAGCTGTTAAGTGTCTTTTTCAAGTTCTTTATTTATTTTCACTCATTTAGAAATAGAAAACCCCCTTTATTGTTTTTACTTTCCAAGGAAGTCATTGACCAAACAATAGTAATAACAAGTTGAAGTTAAGTTTAGATTATTTTCCTCGAGGGAACGATCCCAACCTCACTAGTTGGGTTATTTACTTGACACGACCGCTTTACTTCTTATTTGAGAAGTAAGTTTGAGCGTATCAATAATAATATAGAAAATCAACAGAGAATAAGTACAACGTAAAAATCTCTCATCTGAGTTTGAGATGATAAGTTTTGTTGTTGTATTTTCAATCGACAAAAAATAGTTCTATGCCATGTCACAATCCAAAAGATGTTAGAGTGATCAGGTAAAGTTATCATGTCTATGTATATTCAATGTATCTAGTATATTTATTTTAATTGTATATGACACATTTGTTTTATATGTGTTACATACATCTCAATACCATATACCATTATCAGTCTATCATTTTTTCCATCATTTTTTAAAAATATAAGTATGTTTCAAATGTTTTGTGTAGCACATTGATGTTGTTTTTAACTATCTTCATAAGAAATTAAAAAATTTGCAGCATGAATCATTAAAGATGCACAACACTCAATTGTTTGCTTAATACACACATCCATAATACCCATGAAAGGTACTATAATAGTTAGGTTGATGATAATATTAGTACCCAAGAGTACATTGACCGTGTGTCGGCTATATCTGTACATGAGAAGTCAATTACCAACATCAAGAAAGGATTTTCAATACCAACTTATTTATCATGGCATCTTGTGGACGATGTTTACATTCTGATTAAATGTGGACGGTTTAATTGAGTGTTGGTTGTTGTTGAATTGAATAAGAGGTTGATATGTGTGTGTCTCTTCTCTAGGCACAAGGAAAAAAGTGCATTATGGAGAGATAAAATAAATATCGACGATGTTATCTTCTTACCTCCTTGATAGTGGTTTCTTCGAAGAAACCTAGAGAACAAACTGGACAGAACTTGATGCATATAACGACAAAGAAACTAGAACACTTTTAGAGACACATCATCCTTTAAATGTTGAATTTTCCCAAGACATCATGAAACTAGAAAGTGATAGTCTGTAAGTATTTATATTCTTGACTATAATTATATATGCAAGCTTTTTTTACAAATTTATATTCTGCATTTGTTTGTAGGGACTGCGCGTTATATGTAGCTACATTTGCAAATTATTTGAGTGACCAACTTGTTATACCACTTGATGGTTATTTTTCAAGTTAACTACACAAGAGATATGCCACATTGTTGTGGCGATACGGCAACGACAAGGACAAGGGTAGATACATTAGTGAGAATGACGATCCACACAAGCCTGAAAGTCAATTCACAACACCCTTGATGGAGATTTGGTTAACATAGACTAGTACTCAACCATGTTTGCATAATCAGTGTTATATGTTTTTTTGTTTTTAAAAAAATTCACTTAAGTTTTAAAGTGTTTCCCTAACAACTTATTTATATTACAGTATTTTGTTATATTTATTAAAAAAGTGTGTTTTCAATATATTGTTTTAGATATATCATAATCTGTTGATTTATAATGTTAAGTTTCACACTCATAACTGATTGAGTTAAAGTAATTTGATAGTTTAGATGTAAAATTACGTATGTGATACATAAATTTAATGTATATCGTACATGAATTTTATTCACCTATATCAATTACATACATCCACACTTCCAAGCCTGTGGGAGAAAAACATCTACTATATAACTAAAGCAATACTCTAAAACTAAGACATTTAAGTTACGAAAGCAACTTAAATGACAAAAAATGAAGTTCAATTACTAAACAAAAGATCTAATTACTAAATTTTGTGGAAGATAAACCTAAGATCGAAAAGTCAATGTACCAAAACTATTAAATGAATCAAGTCTAAACAAAAGAATGTTATTGTACAATTCGACTAATTCAACAAATAACTCATGTCCAGAAATGTTGGACACAAACTAAAGAGAACTCTATGGCAACCCGGAATATGCAGCTCACCCTTGAGGTCTATAAAATATCTCTAGTCTCCTAAGTGAGGTCTACCAATATCCATTTGAAGATGCCTTATACTCAACAAAATAAGTGCAAGTCTAGAATTAATACACAACCAAAATCACAAACACAAGTACATTATCAAGATTATATATTTTCTTCATAATATCATGGCATCTTAGTTACAACAAGTATGATCAATATTGCAATATCCATATACATACAAGTATCAAAATGAAATATGAACATGCATACATCACACAATCATTAAATCACAACCATCATCTACCTTGAAACAAGCTTGAAATCCTAAGAAACTTGATCCTTCCCTTTCCAAGTTCGTTTGGTCAACAACAAATCACCATAACATAGGGCTCAACAAAAAATCACTAATTACCCAGATTACTAACAAATCTATGAACCCTCTATCAAACACATGATCCTAACTAGTCAAATTAGGGTTAATTACACCATAGAATTTCTTAACAAAACCAATCCCCATTAATATGACTCATTCTAATACGTTCTACAAATTGAAAGTGATTTCGGGGAGTGAAAAGGTTACCTTTAGCTTCAAGAATTGTGAAAAACAAGTTGGAATACCACAAGGGTCGTTCTTTTGCTACAAAAGTGGAAAAGTGCCAAATAAGGTCATTTTGAGGTTTTATTTACGACTTAGTTCGCGCTTGTCCCGCTACAGTGACATCCATCCAGGGGGGGAAAATCCCGCTGCAGCGCCACTTCTTGGACCAATGAGCCCTCCTAAGATATTCTATAATTTGAAGTCTCGTCTCGTCTGCTCCATAGACACCCATCCCGCTATTCGGAGGAACTACAACGGCCCACGTTCTGTTACAGCATCCAAAAGCAAGGCAAAATTCTTTTACAAGAATTTCAATTCCCCCTTTTTACAACACATTTTTAACCCTCTACGCCCACAAAATACACTTAACGCTAAGACCGATTCTTCGAGATCTATATATCCAAATTCAATTTCACAAAGTCGTATCGATTGCTTAACGATTTATAAAACCAATCATAAAATCCAATTCATATTTACTCCACCCGATTGCTACCACATTTTCCTACACCTTGATGACTCTAATTTCTTCCAAATCTGGACAAGGTTGGGAAAAATCCTAATACTGCAAAAAAGCTTTTCCATCCTTGATTTTTCACTCATAAGAATTTCTATAATGACGGAACCCGATTGCTACAATTTACCCATCACTTGTCCTCGAGTAACAAAAAATTGGAAAAGAGGGTTAAGGAAAAAGAATAGTAGTACCTAAATTAGTGAACAATTGAGGATACTTGTGTCGCATGTCCTTCTCAGTCTCCCAAGTAACTTCCTCAACAAGATGATGCTCTCTTTGAAATTTCACGTACATAATTTTTTTGATCCTCAACTTACAAACATCACAATCACAAATAGAAATCAGTTCTTTCTCATATTAGAGATATTTATCCAGCATGAGTGAAACCCACTTAATGATATAGTCACCATCACCGTGATACCTCTTCAACATAAAGACATTGTCATGCCCCGAGTCTTTACCATGGAGTGGTCGATACCTAATAACCATTACTGGCCTTGAGCAAACCCTTGGCCTTGAATACTTAACTCAACGATAGACTTAAACATAAGATATAACTCAAGGAAATAACTTAAAATAGTACTTATAAAAATTGAAAACGTCAAGTCTATACAAATGAAACAAAAGACCAAAGAAAACTAACATTGTCTATATATGAAGCCTCTAAATTAAAGATAGATGTTAGGAAAGGACCCTCAATCATCCTAACAACTGAAAACGGAAGTAAATAATAAAATGATAAGGATGTCATACGGAATGAAGTCAGGCTCACCAACTAACTTTGAGCGGCTCACTGGATCAACGGTACGCCAAATACTGATCCTAGTTACACGTGTTTGCATCATCATATGATGCAGGTTAACTGTCATAAGTACATTAAATGTAAAAGTAGAAAAGTTGGAATGCTAACAACACTTAATCTTGAAAAGGAGTAAGAAGGAACACTTAATTTGGCTCTGCTCAACTAATAAATAGCTTAACCCATTTCAATATAATAAAATTTAAAAGTTAGTGAAATATAAAGAAAAATTGTTTGAAACATGTTGTATAACACTGAAAGTGTGCAAGATACAATTAACTCTTGTATATATGTAAAAATACAAATAAATTTATATATATAAGAATACAATAACTTCTGTGAGATTTTCTCTCACCGACAACCATCACTTAAGAGCTACAGTGATGATACAATGATCTATCTCACGCTGCAAGTGCATCCTATACCCAGCTAAAGGTATAAGACCTGAACTGCCTAACAGATCCACTAGTTTACTATGAAAAGGTTTTGTAAAAAAAAGTATGAACTTTTTCTACCCATGATGTATGGCTACATCCACTAGTATATTATGAAAAGGGTTCATATAAATGTATGAACCTTTTATACCCATGGTGGCTACTAAGTATATGGGGGATCAGAGTTGTATGAACTCTCCCCCATATCGGTGCTCAATACTCCTCCCAAAATATGTTGGCTCTTATGTTTTAAACACATACTAATTCTATTATTTTGAGATTATTCCTTAAAATACATAGCTCAAAGCTATCTTGGAAATCATAGTTTCCCTACTTGCTTTCTTTAGAAAGCTGTAGTTCTTTTCTGAAAACTTTCCTTAAGGCTCCTTGGAAATAAAAGTTTCCTTACTAGTTAAAGCTTGAAAGTTAATTCATAAATCAAAGTTAAAATGTTTAAATAACATCCATGAAAACCTTTAAGAACTTTACTTTGACTTACTTCTCAGCTTTAGACTTGACTTCTTAACTTCCTTGACTTTGACCTTAACTTTTCTTAAAATGAATTATGGATCCAACGTTCATGATACCATGTTAATAGATTATTTCATGATATTTAGATGTACCTTACAGTGTTGTAATCAACAAAAAAATTTGGGTACATCACTTGGGAACTAGTACAAAAAGATGGGGAAAGAACAATGTCTCCAGGCATCCTTGAAGCTCTGAGAGGCGTTGAGCACCATAACTTGGCAGACAAAGTCTTTCCTGAAGGGCTCTGGTTGACGCGGGGTGCCAGAGCCTGATAGACAGAGACTGTCCTGAGGGGCTCTCGATTGTGCAACACCCCAGGGTCTGTCAGACTGGCGTTTCAACGTTTCTTTTCATTTTTCTAACCCTCTAAACTTCTATGGGTCTCACACCAATAACTTGGAATCACTAATAACCTCAATAAAGAATAGATTAAACTATAAAAAATTCGAAAAGATGAATCTAATCAACTACAATCATACTACAACTCAACAAAATAAAATTTAACCACTGCTCTTCAAGAACTTCAACGTTCATACTATTTAGGTTCTAAGCTTCTACCTAGCTATCTCAATTTGCGAGATGTTACAACATCTCCACCTTGGGAAAATTCATCCTCAAATGAGATTACTTCTTAGTAGGCTTATGGCGTAATATTGTACCTTTAGCTTAAACACCCAACATCACAATATAAACACAATAAGCCAACTTAATATCAATTCTAAGAAAAGGATGAGTACCTCAATTTGGAACTTCTCCAGATTCAAAAAGATGTGTCTATCTCTTCTTCATATCCTCTTTAGCTTCTCAAGTAGCTTCTCTACAAATTGATTCCCTTCTTACAAAATCTCATAGCACCCTTCATGGGTGAAAATTTATAGTAATTCAATCTTCTACCATTAGTACACACAACCTATTTTGATATCTCAATATACCATCTCCCGCTTGTTCAAAAGTCATCACTCTTTGCTTATGAACACTTTCCTTTAATTTAATCCAGATAGGGTCTTGGTCTTGCTTGCCTTTTACTTCTAACACTAATGATGATTCAGACCCATTCATCACCACTACTCCTCCTTCTATGTAATTAATTATTACAACTCCTAATTGTGCAAGTCTATGCACCTCCTTTGCTAGCTCTTTCTTACCTTCCTCAAAATGGGAGATACTACCCTTAGACAACCTACTTTGCCTGAGATTAAGATCTTTGTAGCTAAACACATGCTGAAAACCCTTGTGATTGGAGAAAACTTCAATAGGAACACCATAAAGATAATGGAGTCATCTCTCGAAGCAAATACCACAACAACCAACTCTAAGTCATGGGTTGGGTAATTTTTTTTCTCGTACACTTTCAACTTTCTGGAGGATAAGCTATAACTTTTTCATTCTGTATTACACACAACCCAAACCAACTCTAGATGAAACACATATACAAAGAAAAACTTGAGTACTTTCTGGTAGAGCAAAAACTGGTAGTAGTCAACTTTTTTTCAATTCCTGAATGCTTTTCTCACAAGCTTCAAATCATTAAAACTTAACTACCTACTAAGTTAATTTGGTCAAATAAAACCCTTCTTCAGAAAATCCTTCAGCTGCTCTTTCAACTCTACATGTATCATTATATATGGTGGAAGAGAGATAGGACGAGTATCTGGAATGATGTCTATGCCTAAGTCTATTTCTCTCTCAGGAGGGACTCTGGGAAAATCATCAGGAAAACTTGTGGAAACTCTTTTACTATAGGAACTGACTGAAGGGGAGGTATCTTAACACATCATTCATTTACTCAGACTAAGTAATTAACACATCCCTTAAAAACTATCTTCTTTTCTTTAACGTACGAAATGAAATGACCAATAGGCACTAATAAATTGTCTTTCCACTCTATAACTGGTCCACTGGAAACTAGAACTTGATTACTCAAGTACGAAATTCTTTTGATGCATAATAGTCATTAAACCAGTCCATACCTAGAATGACATCAAACTGTACCATTTCTAACTAAACTAAGTCATCTGTGGTACTCTTGTGATTGACACAAAATCGTACAATCAAGATAAAATTTATCTACTATAATAGAATCAACAATAGGTGTAAAAACAGTGAATGGTTCACTAAGTTACTCAAGAATTACCTAAAAATTCATAGCAACATTTGAAGTTACACAAGATAAACTTGATCTTGGGTCTAGCAAAGCATAAACGTAAAGTCAAATACTTGAATCATACCAGTGACAACATTTGATGAGTCCTTTTACTCTTGGTGACCATTGATAGCATATGGGCGGTTTGTTCCTCAGCCGGTACCATTTCCTTGCTTGTTCTTTGGACACTCTTTTATGAAGGGACCCTGTTGTTCAACTTGAAGAAACCTATCTTGCCTTTACAACACTTCCCTCGGTGGGTTCTACCACACCTATCACAAGCAAGATCCCACTTACGTCTTTGTGCCTCACTACCTTGAGTCTTGGCATGTCTAGCTCTAACTAAAGGGTTGTGAAGTTCTACCATTAAGATCACCTTTGTTTTTGGGTGCAAGGGCACTAGCAGATGGTAGAGCATGTATGTCCTGTTTCTGTTGGAAAGAAGAATTTATACTACTCTTTTACTACTTGAACTCGTTGCATGATGTCTTAACCCTCTTTTTATGAAACCCTTCTCTAACCTTCACCTTATCCTCCTCAACTTGTTCCACATGGATCATTATCCTTGCTATGTCCATATACCCTATCAACAATTTTGTCTTGCTTTCCTTGCTTGGCTGATGAGACTATCCAACAACAAATAAACTAATACTGCGCTTCATCCCAACATCCATCTATGGAGCATATCGGAAATTTTTGCAAACATCAGGTTGTACTCATTAACACTCATAGACTCCGGATTAAGGTTTAGAATCTCTCTAATAGTTTCCTCTCACAACTCACAGGGAATGAAACATCCCATGATAGCATACTCAAGCACTTCCCAACACACTATTGGTGCATCTTCAGCCCTATTCCTTTTACATTTGTCGAACCAAACTCTATTGATACTCTTTAGGTGGTATGCAGTTAGGTTCACCCTCTCCACATCAACTCCATATAATATGTTAAAAAATTTGAAGTACTTCGACAAAGTTCTCTGGATCCTCTGTGACACTTGAACCAGTGAAACTTGGTGGATTCATCCCTAAAAACTCACAAATCCTTGAGGTATCAGCCACTTCATGTCGATTAGCTCTCTGTCCAACTTTATGAGACGTAACATAACATAACATATGGATAGTGTCACAGAATTTAGCATGGGTAATTTCTCCTTGAGGTTGCACTTCAGACGCATTTGACAACTCATGTTCTCTAACATTCCTCCTAAATGGATGACCTCTGACTGCTCATCATGGAGGCGTGATTCTATAAAAGCATGTGCAACCACGAATTAGAGAGAGACTTTTAGATAAACTCTAATGCACGAAATGAGTATCAAAAAAGTGAGGAAATTTCCTAAATGTTACAGCTCGTAATTATAGATCTAACGCGCTTCACACTGATATCTAGGAATCTACAAACAAAGCTTCATAGACTCTCTAGGACTCTAGAACTATCGGCTCTTATACTAGGTTTTTCATGCCCCGAGCCTACACCCTAGACGTGGCCGGCACCCAATAACCATTGTTGGCCTTGAGTGAACCCTTTGTCTGCCTTATTTAACACAGCAGAAGACTTAACCATAATATATAACTTCAGGAAACAACTTAAAATAGAACTTAGCCAAAATGACAGCTTCAAGTCTTTACAAATGAAATGAAACACCAAAGAAAACGAACATTGTCTATCTATGAAGCCTCTAAAGCAAAGATGGATGTCGGGTTAGGACACTCAATCATCCTAAAAATTGAAAATTAAAGTAAATAATTAAATGATAAGGATGTCCTCCGAAATGAAGAAAGGCTCACCAAATGACTCCGAGAGGCTCACTAGATCAATGGTACACCAAATGTTGATCCTAGTTACCTGTGTCTGCATCATAATACGATGTAGTCCAACTGGCATTAGTACATTAAATGTATGAGTATATAAGTTAGAATTCTATCAAAACTTAATTTTTAAAATGAGTAAGAAGGAACACTTACCTTAGCTCTGCTCAACTCATGAATAAATTTACTCATTATAATATAATGTATTATAAAAGTAAGTGCAATACAATGAAAACTGTCTGAAACATGTTGTAAAACACTAAATTTATGCAAGATACAATTAACTCTAATATGTATGTAAAAATACAAATAAATTGATGTATATAAGAATATAATAACTTCTCTGAGAGTGTCTCTCACCGAAAACCATCAATTAAGAGCCACAACGATGATACAACAATCTACCTCATACTGACACCGAATCCTATACCCTGCCAATGATATAAGACCTGAACTGCCTAATGAATCCACTAGTCTACTGTGAAAAGGGTTCATCTAAAAAGTATGAATCTTTTCTACCTATGGTGGCAACATGGTTTACGAGGGTTGTGAGTTGTCTAAACTCTCCCCGATATCGGTGCTCAATACTACTCCTTAAATATATTGGGTTTTATGTTTTAAAAACATATTAATTCTGTGATTTTGAGATTAGTGCTCAAAAAAGATAGATCAAAGCTATTTTAGAAATTATAGTTTCCCTGTTTCCTTCCTTTAGAAATCTATAGTTCTTTTATGAAAACATGCCCTAAGGCTCCTTGGAAATCAAGTTTTCCTTACTAGTTAAAATTAAAACATTTCAAGTCTTTTTGGGAATATTTATATAGCTTTAAAGAAAAGAACTTCAACATACTCCTTACTTATCTTGAAACATGAGTCTTAAAACAAAGTTAAAATATTTAAATAAGACTCTTCAAAAACCTTTAAGAACTTTATTTAAACTTACTTTTTAGATTTAGACGTGACTTCTTAACTTTCTTTACTTTGATGACAACTTTCCTTGATTTTAACTATGGATTCAAGGTTCATGATCTCATGTTTATGAATGATTTCATGATGTTCAGATGTACCTTAGTCTGTTAGAATCAAATAAGAAATGTGGGTACATCACTGGGAAACTAGTACGAAAAGACAGAGAAAGAATGGGGTCTCCAAGCATCCTTGGTGCTCTGATAGACATAGAGCGTTAGCTCCTGATGGATATAGTCTATCCTGAGGGGCTCTAGATGGCACGACACACCAGATCTTAACGGATAGAGAATGTCCTGTGGGGCTCAGAATGGCACGGGACCATAGGGTTTGTCAGACGGCCATTTCGATTTTTCTACTCTATACTTCATCTCTAAACCCTATAAACTTCAACAGGTCTCACCCCGATCACTAAAAATCAATAATAACCTCAACACCCAATAGATTAGACTTGAAAAAACAACCTGGAAACATGAATACGATCAACTTAAAGCATACTACAACTCAACCAAGAAGAATTCAACCATTATTCTTCAAGAACTTCAATGCTCATCATTCCACCTAATCAGAATTCACTGAATTAAACAAATTGGTATGTACGTGAACAAACCAACCACAAAAGTACCTCATATACCTTTTTAGGGATCACCCCCAATTAATTCCACAAGACAAACTTCGATGATCTTGAACGTTCTTGCTTCCTTTTCTCCTTTCTCCTCTTTTCTCCTCTTTTTTTCTCTTATGTCAAAATCCTAACTTGTTTTCTAAAAGTGTGAAGTGAATAAGATCAGTTTAGACCCCAATTTATTACCCAAAACTAAATAAATTAATTGGGTATGGAAAAGACAAAATTGGCCCTTCCAAAATCTGGATTGAACTATCCTTAATCCAACAGTTCAACTTCTGAAAGGCATAACTCACTCATACGAAATCAAAATTGTGCAAACTTAGCGGCGTTGGAAAGATCATCCCAAGGGCTTTCCAACCATATACTGAAATACCGCTAACTCTTGATCTAGGAGTTATGTCCATTTCAAGATGACCAAAAACTCACTTTCTTCCTAACATAGAAATTTTTTCTAGATTTTAATTCTTCCCAAAACTTATGATTTCAAATTCTACGATTCTTCCTAGATATCTCAATTTTAGATATGTTACACACATGAAATAAGGGACGTACACCAGAAAAATTAGGTGCTAGCACCAATCTATACACAAACGGTCCTACGCATTCAAGAACCTCAAAGAGACCAATATATCATGGACTCAACTTACCCTTCCTACCGAACCTCATCATCCCTTTCTTGGGTGATACCTTAGGAAGATCATTTTTTCTAGTCTTGACCTCCATATCCTCAACTCATGATGTGCATACTTCTTTTATCTACTTTGAGTGGCTAGAAGCTTAGCTTGAATGTTTCTCACCTTATCATGAGCATCCTTCACTAAGTCGACTCCCAAAGGTTTCACATCTTTGGCCTCAATCCAACATATGGATGATCTACATTCTCTCCCATATAACGCCTCAAATGGTGTCATATCAATGTTTGAGTGATAACTACTATTGTAAGAGAACTCACATACTGGTAAGAACTTATCTGAATTCCCTCCAAACCCAATCACACAATATCTCTATATATCTTTAAACACTTGACTAGTCCTTTACGATTGTCCATCCGTCTGGGAATAAAAGGTTGTATTAAAAATGAGTTGTGTACCCAATTCATGATGCAACTTCCTCCAAAACTTGGAGGTTAAAAGGGTACCACGATCTGAGCATATACAAAGGGGAACGCCATGCAGCTTCACTATCTCCTTCACATAGATTTTAGCTACCCTTACTGAAATAAAATGAGTTGACTTAGTCAATCTATCATCCACAACACAAATAGAATCAAACTTCCCCTAGGTCTTGCGGAGACCAACCATAAAATCCATGGTTATTATTTCCTACATCCGTTCCGGAGTTGGCATTCTTCGAAGTAAACACACAGGCCTGTGATGTTCATGCTTCATTCTTGACAATTCTGGAACTTCGCCGCAAACTCCGCGATGTGTTACCTCATTTAAAATCTCTATGCATCTTGGTTACACCTTAATAATTGAATATCATGAACCATGAGACTTTGCAAACAATTTTCAAATGAAGTTGTCACCTATAGGAACATATATCCTACCTTTATGGTTTAGAACACCATTCGCATCAATAGTAGTCTCTTGTGACTTACCCATTGCAATTTTTGTTCTAAGATCCTCCAAATTCCCATCTTCTGAATAGTATGGCCTTGATCTCTTCCATGAACATGGACTTAGCTTTACTAGCTAACACCTCACCTCTTTTGTAGATGCCCAACTGCATGAACTTAGATTTAAAGTCCTCGATTTCCTTGCGAAAAAGTCTCTTGGCTACACTTAATGTAAGCCAAACTAGCCATACATACTTTTTTCTACACAAAGTGTCTGCCACTACATTAGCCTTGCCAAAATGGTATTGAATGATCACATCATAATCTGTGAGTAACTTCATATATATTCGATGTATCAAATTCAACTCCTTTTGAATGAATAAATGTTGCAAACTATGATTATGAGTTAGTACCTCACACTTAATAGCATAAATATCATGTAACCAGATCTTAAGGCCAAACACCACTACTACTAAATCCAAATCGTGAGTGGGATAATTCCTCTCATGCAACTATAATTGAAGCGAGGCATAAACTTTGACATTCTTATCATGCATCAACACAACACCCAAACCAGAATGTGAAGCATCACAATAAACAATGGAATTCTTACGCTCAACAGGCAATGTTAGGATAGGCGCGGTGGTCAATAGAGTCTTAAGATTTTGGAAGCTCTCCTCACATTTCTTAGTCCCTTAAAATGGTACTTCCATTTTGGTTAGATTGGTCAAATGAATAACAATTAAAGTAAAATTCTAAATAAAATGATGATAATGACTAGCGAGTCCCACGAAACTCCAAATTGCTGTAATAGAACCAAGTCGTACCCAATTCTTAATTGCTTCAATCTTTTGGGGATCTATCCTTACCCCTTATTCTGACATTACTTTCCCCAAAAACAATTGATTTCAACAAAAATTCACACTTGGGAAATTGTGCATATAACTTTTGCTTCTTAAAAACACCCAAAACAGCACATAGATGGTCGACATGCTCTTCTTCACTTCTCAAATAAACCAAAATATCATCAATAAAAAATATCACAAAGGAATCAAGAAATGAATTTAACACCCCATTCATCAAGCTCATAAAGCTTGCAGGCGCATTAGTCAACCAAAATGACATCACCAAAAATTCATAATTCTCATAACGAGTCCTAAACGCCGTCTTTGGTACATCTTCCAGACTATTTTTTAATTGAGGATACTCGAACCTTAAATTAATCTTAGATAAGATTGTTCCACCTTGCAATTGATCAAAGATATCGTTTATTCTAGGCAAGGGGTACCTATTCTAAATAGTGACTCTGTTCAATTGCTGGTAATCTATACACATCCTCATGCTTCCATCATTCTTCTTGACAAATAAAATTGTAGGACCCCATAGTGAAGCACCAGGACTAATAAATTCCTTATTAAAGAGATCTTGTATTTGAGCCTTAAGCTCTCTCACTTTTGTTGGATCCATGCGATACGAAGGAATTGAAATGGGGCGAGTATTACGCTCTATGTCAATACAAAAATCTATTTCTTTAGTCAGAGACATGCCAGGAAGGTCATTGAGAAATACTTCACTAAACTTAGACAGCACAGGAATAGACCCAATGGTTGGAGCCTCAATCTCAACATCCCTAACGTAAGTCAAATAAGCTAAACAACCCTGCTCTACTAGTTTTCTAACCTAGGTTGAGGATATAATCTTAGATTGCTTAGGCTTGTACACCCCTTCCCACTCTAATTTTTTCATTCTCGGAATTTCTAGAGTCACAAACATAGTATTAATATTAATCACAACATGATTGGGGGACAACCAAGTCATGCCTAAGATAATATAAAAATCAGTCATATTCAAAATTGACAAATCAACCCAAGTATAAAATCCCATAAACTAAATAGGGGAAGCGGGATAAACGTGGGTGACTATGACTGATTCTCAACGGAGTTAGAAATATGAATAGGGGCATCAAGGATATCACATAACATCTCAAGTTCAGAGGAAAATCCCATAGATATATAATAATAAATGGAACCCAGATCAAACAACACATTAGCCATACAGTCACAGACAACAAAACTACTTGTGAACACCGCATCAGATGTCTCCGCCTCATATTTTCCCAGAAAAGCATAATACATAGATTTATCTTCGGCACAATCTACGTCCCTACCTGGATTCTATCCAAACTCAAACACATGCTGGTGTGGAAGATCTCTCCTCGTATATCCAAGTTCCCCCATAATTAACACAAGTGTGATCTCCTGATGGTCGGTTGCACGTTACATGCACAACACTCTGGTTATCCTGAAAATTATTATATGGAGTCCCAAATAATTACCAGTATAGGCGGGCATGGTGGACTGAATTGTCTTGGCCTCGAGCAATGGTCGACTGGATCATCTAGCATAGGAACTCTAAAAATTTCTAGAATTCTTGTCGAATGCCTTGGCTTGACCATCTCGCCTCAGCCCCTCCACTTTCTTAACATAATCGGTTGCCTCATTGAAACTCTTCTCTACATAAGTCACGTGGACAGACAAAACTAGCAACTCAGAATTCAAGCCTGTAACAAATAAACAGATTTGTTCCTCTTCATTATTAACCACTTATGTAGCATATTTTTATAAATCATGAAACTTTGCCTAATAAGCAGCCATTTACATTACACGTTGCTCTAAGTCCATAAGCTCATCCTTCTTGAGATTTTTCAAGGTCCTAGGTACATAGTTCTATAGAAAAAGGCATGGAATTGAGTACAAGTAAGTGGAGGTAATGTAGAAGATACACATTCCATGTAAGCTCTCCACCATTGCTTGCCTCACCTTGAAGTTGAAAGGATACAAACTCAACCGTATGTTTGTGAACAATACCCAATTTATGCAGCCTCTCATAACAATTAAAGATGAACTAAGCATCTTCTGTCTCAGAACCATGAAATTCTGGAGGCTTGAGCTTGAGAAACATGGTCAACATATCATGCTCATTATCGGACAATACATTACCCAATAAATGACGAAAGAAGTTGCTACTTCTCAGTTCACCCGTCTGGGGTGCATTTCTAGCTACCGGAAGGTTACTAGGGGTTTGATTGGGTAAAATGATTCATGTGCCAGCCAACCCTTTCAAGAATGGCATGATCTGTTGAGCTAACACCGGATGGATGAGAGGGATACCTGTTCTTCAACCTACAATCCTTATTCTTTGTCAACCGCTCAATATCCTCAATCTCAACTTCTTCTTTTATCTCTTCATTATGTGCTAGAATATTCTCATTCACCAAAACATAGTCAATTGGTACCTCATTCAAAGAAGGCGCCACTCTCACACGGCCTCTACCCCTAGGTCTTTCTCTACCTCTCCCTCGACCGTGAATTATCGCTATGGGTTCCTCAGCTGGAGTATTGAAATTAACTACGAGCCTAAAGTCATTATATCTAGTATTAACCAAATGCAAAAATAATAGTGAAAGAAGTTACAAACAAATTTGAATCGACATATACCAATTGGAATCAAGTCAATGCACAAAGGAGACAAGAGAAAGATGGATATTTCCTAAATTCCTATAGCCTCTCGAAGAAAAGTAAAGGTATCCCTATACAGTTCCATGAGACCCAAAGTACACACTAGAAGATAGGGCATCCTCCAAGTCGCCACACGGCGTACTCGACCTCTCGTAGGTCTTGTACAAGCCCTTAGACATCATTTATTGCATATGTATATATTAAAAGTAGTGTGGAATTAAAACTTTTCACAACAAGTAAACAGTAGATTAAAACTCTATCATAGAAAACATTAGGAAAAGCTAAGTCTCTTCGTATCCATCTTAGATATATGAATATCTTGGGTCACAGCCCATAAATCAACAAAATATAACTAAGTAAATTCTAATACAATGTCTCATGACAAGAAAAGTTAAACATAACTATTCCTCGAATCAATTGAGGACATACCAAAACTTGCTTGAATGAATGTTAATTCAAAGCTTGCTCCCAATATAGCAATCACTTTCCACCTTCACCATTAGAGATAAGACAATATATGGAGTTAGTACATTAAAATGCACTAAGTATGGTAACATGCAATTAAAAACCATGCTTAAAAAACATTTTCTTTAAACTATCCTTTCATGCTCTTTTTGGAGAAAACCTCATAAACATAAGTATAAGAACAACTTACAAGTCAACATATATATATATATATATATAATACATATTAAAAGTAATCCACCATAGAGCATTAAAACCACTTCAAACCATATAAACATATAACCCTCCTACCAAAGGTCCTCCTAACACTCACTTAAGTAAGATATGAAGCGGTCGCACGTACAAATCCTTCACACACACCTAAGTGATCCTCAATGCTTCCTGAAGTAAGATTATTCACCTTATTCAACCAAAACCCCTACCTAAAGTTACTCTAAGACTCACCTAAGTAAGACATGGAAAGAACGCCCATACACCGTCTTCAAGCCTACCTAAAAAATTATTAAAGTTACTCTAGATAAGTACCTTTTTTCATTTATGTACATTAGCTTAAGTCAATAAATAGTCATCAAGAAACTTAAGAAATATTTACATTTATAATACATCACATAATTGTCTTGGAAGACCTATGGAACTCTCATACTGACAACTTCAATGCCTACTAGTGCAATGTATAAATATTGTAGCACATGATGTGAATGGGCATTAACCGACATACATATAAAGGGTTTCTTTGTAGTCTAGCCTTATCCTCAACTAGAGCCATTCCCCAAACATACTCACTCGGTGCAAGACTTTGTTCTCATAGAGCAATTCAATAAAGGAGCATGTGAAGAGGTGTCATATCTAGTTCATAACCAAATCACGTTACACCTTACCAAAGAGGTCCCCTAGGGTTGCCTTACAATGGTTAAGAGGATAGCCCAATGAATTTCCTAATAATGATTTCATGTCGTTCTAGACAATCATCCTTACGTCCACCATTAACATTAGAAGGATACAATTACGACTTTCAACTTCAAGGATATCATAACCTTTATTCTAAAAGGTGTAACATCAATGAACTTCTTTTCTACATTAAAGATCATATTCATTTCATATGTATACATTCATGACAAAGGTTGTTCAAACTTACTAAGTCAAGGATTCATATTCATTCATGTATCAAGCCAGGGACATAGCTCTACCTAGACAAGATACACTTCACTCTACATTGTAAGATATAACATCTCATTCAAGAAGCACATAGGAACAACTAGATATACTTGCAAGTAATCCTACTCACTCCTATAAAATAATCAGTATAAAGCATCACAAGTCTCATATAATTAATCAAGAATCATCATACTTCAATATCAAGTAACACATAAAAACTTCACTGTAACATACTAGAGATACATATCATCGACTAGGAGAACTCTTGCATAGACTTCACACATACACATAAGCCATCACGAGCTTCATATTACTCATATAATAAAGTTATAACATGATAAGATCATAATACATAATGGAATGCTGACGAGGCCACATTGTTTCACAATTCATAATGTAATGCCGACGAGGCCAAATAATTCACAATTCATAAAGTAATGCAGACAAGACCACATAATTTACAAGTATAGCACATAGGCACTGCTACCATAAGTGTAAAATAGCAATCATCATCATATTTTAACACTTCTACTACATAATATAGAGAGATTTAGGTCTGCATACCACCAATTCAATCTCCTACTTCAATCCATAGCCAAATAACCCAACACAATACTCAAAGGCCTTTACCCATGGCAATAATCACAAATTAAATTCAATAATCATAATGAACAATGAATTAAAAGAAATTCAATATAAATTCATTCATTTACGACAGCCTACACATGCTTCTAACATAATTCAATAGCCCAAATCAAACTACATACGAATTCAGTAGTATAGAGACATGATCACAATACCTATAAATAGTCAAAATATGGAGTTCATGGTTTGCATAGGTTCAAGAAGATTAAAATAATAAAATTAATATCAACTCAATCATAATACAATGATTCAAAATGTTTTGTGCAAGAACCTATGGCTAGATTACAGGTTAGAAGTTCATCTTTTGAGAATGTCTTGGAAAACCATTTTTGAGATTGGATCCTTAAAGAAAAGAGATTCATGGATGAATACCATAACTTAATTGATGCTAGACCACGAAATTTGAGAATAATTGATGGAGAATTCAACCTTCAATCTTCAATCTCCCTTCAAACTTCAATGGTGTTGTAGAGAGTCCTTTAGAAGTCTCCGGGTTTTGATTTTGAATAATGAATTTATCTAAGTGTTATAGACTTATAAAGTTACTTAAACTATCAAAAATAGACTTACGAAACCTTCCAACTAATTTTATAAAAGCTAGGTGAAACCCCAAACAACCATCCACTTGGTCGAGGCACTGCAAAAAATTGCAGGCCTATCGACGGTTACTCACCTACGGCCAGTAGACCCACTAATGGACCGTCCTCTTGGTCCATGGTTTGGGTCGGAGACTGACCAAATGCGAAATATTTCTCCCCATACTATGTGTCAACCTACTCAACCAACCTGCGGGTGTCGACCAACCTACTGGGTGTCGATGCCATCTGTAGGTGAGGTTTGTTTGACAGCTTTTGGCTCACACAATGGGTCCTCCTCAAGGAATCCTTTGTTGGTCCTTGGGGAGTTTTTTCCGGACGTATACAACTTGAATATATTAGTACACATGTTAGGAACCCCTCACATAAATTTCATCCAAAACAAACAAGTAAAATTTGACGAAACACACTAAGACACAAAAGTACGTTTAAAGGCAAACCTTTCGAACATCATGGACGTTCTTGGACATTTGACCTCCAAACTTCACCAAACTTTAAATACTGCCTCCTAACATCATTTTAACTAATTTTAGGACTTCAAAAAATCCATACACACGTGTTAGTTTCACCTAAGCTTTTTTAGAGGTGTTACACTCTCATCCTTAGACATACGGACAAGCAGGGGGCACTATTCAAAATTTAAAGGATATCTTGAAGGCTTGTGTGATTTAATTCAAAGGTAATTTAGATTATCACATACCTTTAATCAAATTTTCTTGTAACAATAGTTAGCACTCTAGCATCCAAATGGTCTGTATGAAGCTCTTTATGGGAGAAGATGCAAATCTCCTATTAGATGTTCTAAAGTTGGTGAAACAGGGTTGATAGGACCAGATTTAGTTTATCAATCAATGAATAAGGTGAAAGTGATTTAACAAAGTTCTAAAACGGCTTAGAGTCGTTGGAAATCTTATACTGATATTTGGAGAAGGGAGTCAGAGTTTGAAGTAGATGATTGAGTGTACTTGAAAGTTTCACCCATGAAAGGTGTTATGAGATTTGGTAAGAAGGGGAAGCTTAGTACCTAGTATATTGGAACTTTCAAAATATATATTAGGCTTGGTAATGTAGCCTACGAGATGGAGCTACCACAAGAGTTAGAAACGGTTTATCCAGTATTTCACATCTTCATGTGTAAGAAGTGCATGGTGATCCTTCATTAATTATAGCAATTGAATATATTGGGATTAAGGATAGCTTATCTTATAAAAAAGATTCATGTTGAGATTTTAGATCACCAAGTTTGCAAGTTAAGAACAAAAGATGTACCCTCAGTCAAAGTCTTTTGGAGGAACCAATTTATTGTGGAATATACTTGGGAAGATAAGGAGGACATGAATTATTTATATCCACATCTCTCGAATACGTAGAAATTCTAGACCAAGGTACTAATTCTCTTCTTAGTACTCTTTAAAGTATGATATTTGCATGTTGTATTTGCATTTCTTTTGGGTGTTTGAGCTAAATCTCAGGTGTTACTCTCTTAGCCTACTAAGATAAGATCATTTGAGGATGAATTTTCCCATAGGGAAGATGTTGTAACACCCCATAACTAGAAATAACTAGAAAGGAATTAAACAGAGGAAATAGTAATTTTTAGGAAGTGTAACAATCTGGAAATATGTTAAATGTGTTAAAAATTATGTTTTTGGTCAACTTCAAACGCCCATGACTTCTATCTCAGGATGAGTTTGTCGATTAGAAGTTCATATAAATGGATATGTCCATTGGAATTTGAGTAGTTCGAATAAGAAAATGTCCAATCCAGATTTTAGAGGGGCATTATAGTCTTTTCTTTGCCCAATTATTTCATTTCATTTTTGGGTAGTTAATTGCGGTCTAAGAGGATCATACTCAATTTACGCTTTTAGAAAAAGAGTTAGAATTTTGAGAGAAGACAAAAAAATATAAGAATAAGCAAGAATCATCAAAATCGTTCGAGTTTGATCATCATTTCATCAAGGGGTGATCCCTACGAGGCATGTGAGATCACATAGTATTAGGTCCATTCACCCATGCACCAATCATGTTTAATTCAACGATTTTTTTCCTAAAAAAGTTAGACATTGATGTTCTTGAGTTGTATTCTTGAACTGTTCTCATTCTTGAATATACATGTGATTGATGGGCTTTCTTAAGGAATTTTAGCAATGTAAAGAGTCATTTCAAGTTAGATTCTAGTACAAATGTGTTGATATAAAGTATTGACAAAAGGAATCGATTTAAATGATTTAGAAAAAAAAACGAGTTGAAGAGCTCGTTAGACGCACCAGAGGAACACGGCGCGTGATGCACCGTTATAGCACAACGCAAGTTTTTGCGGCGCACTTGAAATGCCCCCTATTTGAGCGTCAATTAAATGGGGTTGGCGCGGGGCCTGGGATTTGCCAAGTCATCTTTTTTGATCCAGTTTTCGTCATTCAATCCGTTTAAGCATTTCTAAAGTGTATTAACACTTTTTATTGACTCTAACTATTCTAAATGACTTCTAAACATCTAGAAATAATCAAGAAATCACATATAAACATGAATTACTACCTTGAATCTATAACTTCAAATTCATAGAAAGTTGAGATCCAAGTCAAAAAAGTTCTTAGAGTCTTTTCAAGAAGTGTTTTGCAAGTGATTTTAACTTTGTTTTAGGACTTAAAGTTCAAGATGAGTAAATAGTAAATAGCAAAGAACAAAGTTTGAAGTTAATTTCTTCAAAGAAGTAAATGAGGACTAAGCAATCCCAAATATTTTAAAATATTTTCACATTTAAATAAGAATGAAAAATGAGATTTCCAAAGAGTCTTTAGGATAGTTTTTAGGAAAGAGTAACAAGTTTCTAAATGTAGCAAAAAAAGAATCTTTGATTTCACAGATAGCCTTTGAGCTATGTTTTTGAGAAATTATGTCAAATCATATAAAGAAGTATGTTTTTAAACATAAGAGCTAGTACCATATTTTGGGAATAGTATTGAGCATCGATATGGGGGGGAGTTCAGAAAACTCTAGTGCTTTTAGATGATTCCTTATTGATTTTTAGTATAGACTAGTAAATACACTTAGTATATGATGTTCTACACCCATGGAAAGGCATATGATGGTCATGGTATTGTGAGGCAAAATGCTTTATCATCACGATAACTCTTAAGTGATGGTTGTCGATTAGAAAAACTCCAACAACAGTATTTTTTTTATATACATTAGAAATATTTGTATTTTCATATACATGCATAGTTCATAATATATCTTTGCATACATATAGATTTATTGTTGTATTTTTAAATACACATAGTTAAAAATCATGTTATCAAACCTTTCATTATATTGCATTTATTTACACTTCTTTATATTGAAATTAGTTCATTTAAGTTGAGCTACGTTGAACCAGGTAAGTTCTTCGGTTCCTCTCAAGATTATGTCTTTGTTAGCATTCCAACTCGCACACTCGTTCATTCAATGTACTGATACCAGTTGACCTGCATTGTCTTATTATGTAAACACAAGTATCTAGGATCGGCATCCAGCGCACAATTGATCTAGTTGAGCTTTTTTTAGTTTTGCGGTGACCTGCTTGCTTTCCATAGGATCCCTTTTTATTGCTTTTAGTATTATTATTAGTTCATTTGGATGTCATGGGGTTTGTCCTGATATCCATCTAGTAGTTTTAGAGGCTTCATAGATAGATAGTCAGATGTAAGTTTTTGAGTTTTCTGTTTCTTGTTTTAATGGTTGATACTTTGGTTGCGCTGCTTTTGGCCTGTGAATTTATCTTGATACATTCTAAGTGTTTATTGAGAAATTCAATTTACTTTCGGAAGTATTATTTTGTATGAGTTAAGTCTTCCATTGAGTAAGTTAGCTAGCCCAAGAGTTCACTTGAGGGCAACAATGGTTTTCGAGTGCCTGTCCCGCCCAGGGTGTAGACTTGGGGCGTGACAAAAATAAAGCATCGAGTCAAGATAAAACAAAGGTTATGATTTTCCTTGATCATTATTATGATGAAAGCCTGACGGTTGAATACTTGACGGTAAAAGATCCATTTGAACTATGGATAGGTCTTGAAAGGGAAGTATGACCACCTCAAGGAAAAAGTACTGCCAAGGGCTCTTACAATTAGATGCACTTACAACTTCAGGCCCATAAAATCGTACTTGAGTATAAATGTGTTGAATTTAGAATCACATCCCAATTGATATTATGTGGGGAAACTATAAACGATGGGGACATGTCGAAAAAGACACTAACCACTTTTCATGCCTCTAATATGATATTTCAACAACAATACCGTGAAAAGGATTATTAAAAATAATCTGAATTAATCTCATGCCTTCTGGTGGTTGAGCAACATAATGACCTTTTAATGAGAAATCGTGAAGTCCATCCTACCGGAATTTCTCCATTACCAAAAGCAACTGGGGTAGAAGCACACGACCAGTCTGAAATAAGACAAAATAAATTGCGGTCATGATAACGTGCATGGGTGTGGAAAAGACAAAAGACGATATAATAATTGTAAAGAAGGTGGTCATAAAAATACACCTTAAAATGTTAGTAAAAGTTCATATCGTTTAATTTACAAAACAATCTTTATATTTAGACTTGTTTTTTTAATTCGAGTATAAGTTTAGGTATCTTTAAGTTTATCTTGAATTTAGTGAACTTAATCACGATTTATATTTGCACTCAAGAGTTTGATCTTGAATTGTTGTCTTCATCGTAAGAACATCGTAGAAAAATAGTTAATTTGTTCAACATTTATATATTATACATGATAATCTCGATATTTGAACAAAAAGCTTTCCATTTCACCTCAGAACTTTTAATTTCATTTCTAAATTATGAGTAGCTTTATTTTTAGTAGGTGGAGGAGGAAAGAGCAAGTTAAAAACTAAGTGTTTCAAGAACACAAATTCACTAGCTGAAGCAAGTGTCCAAATAAAATCATGTATGTCCAAATTGATATACTATTTATATCTAAAAGTTATTATATGAATCGACAAGATCAATCACATTAAAGTAAAATAATTATATTTGATTTATTGGAACATGTCACTTATATATGTATTACATTTTTATCGAATTGTGATTTCACATGTTATGTGATCATAAAATCTCTTCTATTTGATATGTATTAGAAACTTTTAAATTAAAATGATATTTCGGACTCAAAATTTTACATTGTCATTTATAACTCAATCAATGGATTAGTCCATTGAATTTGGACTACGCACATATTCAATTACATAAGTTCATGAAAAAACCTTGGGAAAATTAGCTAAATAATCAAAATTCCTAACCTAATAATTAAAAACAATTGCACTTTAAAATAATTATTAAGAATATCAATAGGTTAGTTACATAGCAAATAAAATATACCAATATAATTATGTTTTTCATTTTATTTCTCCAATGGGGCCCATATTTGGAGTCATTTTTACCCTACTGCCCGATGAAAGAGAAAAAAAATCATTGCCCACTTTCCTCTCCTTCTAAGTTCTTACCCCAAATCCATATTTTCTCTCTCTTGTGTTTTTTCGCTATTGTTCTCTCCTTTTATTTTCTAAGAAAATCATCTCTTCCTCAACTTTGTTCAACAAAATCTCCAATTCTTTCAAAAAAAAATTCACCCACCAATAAAGGCAAATGCATTGTTACCAAGTATCTTTTGATATTTCTCTCTTTTATATAATTTGATTTTTTCGTCTTTTAAATTGTGATGTTTAATTTTTTGGTGATTTGTTTTAATATTCGAGATATAGTATATTGTAGCAATATACATTAGCATTCATATATCATATATTGTTTAATTTTTTATAGTTCATATCTAATAATTTTGAATTTTGCTTATAGGGGTTTAGGTTTGGGAAAAAAATATGGCTATCATTATGTCTGATTCAATGAGAATTACCAGAACTGAACCAAATAATATTCAAATTTTTGAGAAGTTTCCTCTCGTTTAATTTATGTATTATGCAAGGATTGCTTTAAAATGTAGGTGTACGGCTAAAATGGCGCAAGAGACAAGTTGAAGTTCAAAATGATGAAAACCAACTTTCTGACGATTGAAGTGATGAAGAGGTATTTACTTATACTTCACAAAATTATTTGAAAATGTTTTGCATGTTCTGTAGTCGTAGTTAAATTTTTGTTTGGATATTTATTTTTTATTGAGTTATATGTCCAATGTACATACACAATATTTGTATTTTGTTTTGTATTGTATTTCATAGACGACTTGTTGTGTATATTAAATATTTCCCTTTAATACAGATTTGTTTATTCTTTTTTGAGAAATTGTATTAATCTTTTAGGGAAAATTATGCGGATAAGCAAACTTACACTATTTAATTACACATCATAACTATAGTTTGCTATAATTACCACTCGCGACTAACATCATACATTAATTACGTGGGTTGACTTCGAGTTTGTATAATTATTCATATTTGTATATATATAATTCGCTAGGATATACAAATAAATATGTATAATATACAATTTTTTAGCCTATATGCATATACAATTCACTTCTTTCCCACTCTCCACCCTCTCTCGCTCGCCTCTCTCCTCCCTCTCACAATCTCGCTCGCCTCTCTTCTCCTTCTCACAATCTTGCTTGCCATTTATACAAATGTATATGTATGATATACAGTTATATACAATTATATACATATACAATGCACCTCTCTCCCACTCTCTTCCCTCTCTCGCTCTCGATCTCGCTCGCCTCTCTCACAGTATTGCTCGTCTGTCTCATCCCTCTCCCTATCTCTCTTGCCATATTTACAATTACATATGTATAATATACAATTATCTAACCAATATACATATACAATTCACCTTTCTCCCACTCTTTTCCCCCTCTCTCTCGCCTCTCTCCTCGCTCTCCCAGTCTCGCTCATCTCTCTCCTCCAAATAACATGTAGCTACAAATTGTAATTATCAAACTATAGATATAGAGAGTAATTAATTATTTTTAAGTGGCTATATGTAAAAGTTTTCCTAATTTTTACAGTGAGGTTTTTGCAAATATGAATGTTTTAATTCATAAAAATTCAATATCCTTGTATAGTTTAAAGTCTCTCTTTTATTAGCTACATTAGCTATCCTGGATAACTGACAAAGACTATTACATTCTCTTAGCTCAAGTATCTATCCAAAATAAGTTGTATCCAAACTTTTAATTATATTACCTCAGTTATGTTGTTGTTTAATATATGTATTCATTTGAAGGTTATTAGTTGTTCTCAATTCAATTAGTATCCAGACGAAGAAGATTGTATTTATTTTATAATTTCTTTAGTCATAAAGTTTGTTTATTCTAGATTCTTTGCGAATCTCAATTTAGGTGTATTCATCATATGAAACATATTAGATCCATTATGTCTCATGTTTATCTATCCTTTACCATATTGTTTATATATATATATATATATATATATATATATATATATATATATATATATATATATTAGTATATTTTCAGTTTGTACTTTCTTTTGTCTTAGTATGGTCTCCTTTTAAAAATGCATTTATATAACAGTAATTATATATCCATCAGGAATTTTAATTTAGTTGTGTCCGTCCTATGAAGTATATTATATTCGTTTTGTCTCATATTTATTCATCCTTTTTCAGATTGTTTTTTTGTGTGTTTTAGTATATTTTCAGATTGTATTCTTTTTTTGTGTAATTATGTACCGTGATTATATAGTTTTTCGAAATACAGTTATATAACAATAACTAATACAAATGTGTATTCCTTTATTTGAACATACGCATGCAAATGATCTTTATGTGAAAAATCCACTTACAAATGCTCCACATGTTCAATGCATCTTTAACAATGAGATTAAAGTTAACATTATTAATATCTGTATGAGTTTGTTTATAAGGTGTTTTGTGAGAGCACGTGTTTTGGTCACTACATACGAACGCATAACTGTTGTGATTAGGCACAAATACATAGGTATTGTATGATTTTTGAAATCAATTGCACTTCTTGTTAAGCATACATCATACGTGTTAACAGACCCATTTTTTGATTAACAGTCAAAAAATTTGCTTTGACTAGTGAGTTTAATTGTGTTAGTGATGAAGAAGATTTCAAATTTGACACTCAAGAATCCAACAAATTGATCAGTCAATATTTTCAAGGTGTAGATTTGATTTGGAAAATAGATTTAATGGAGAGTTCTGAGGCCAAAGTGTTTGGTGATAACAATTAGGGTGGATTGAAGTTTGTCATCCTATATTCATCCAAACGTTGGTATTTTTGTGAAAAAAACCAAAAAAGTTCTCAGACTATATTTTGACCTTGTTGAAAGCGGCAGGTGCACTGATTTCCAATGGGATTAAAAAGCATTTCATTTGTTGATGAAGTGCTTATTTGAAATATATCGAACTTCAACGGAAATTGTTTTAGCAATTTCAAACTTTGGGTATGACCTATTAAAATCCAGTACAACAATATTTATTTATAGATATATAATGCAATCTATGAATTTAAGAATCATAGCTATTACTTACTAATAGTGTAACAACTCAAACTTCGATCAATTTCTAGTTTTAAGTAAACTTCTAACAACCATAAATTTAAGTACATAAAGAGTTAGGCGGCCCATAAGGCATCAAATTGAAGGTCTTTGGGTCCTCTTTCCAATGCCACCAAGTTTATAAAACTTGAGCTCCGAATAAAAAGTTATGGCCATTTGAGTGAAATCTGTCTAGCTAAGGGTTTCCACCCATTTTAAGGAAAGGGTATTTTCGTCTTTACCTTACCCCAATAGGACTACCCACATTTTCCTCACCCAAGTTAGGAGTCTAATCATACGCTAGGTTATTTTTCACATTCCTAAACACTTAGAATTCTAGTGCAATGTTTCAAGAAGAAGAAAATAGGGTTTTTTAAGAGTTGAGGTATTTCACCAAGAACAATCAATCTTTTAAGGTATGTGAGGTTTTCCATAGTGATGGATTTACCTTCCTCATGGTAAACATGTAATTCTTCTATTAGTTAGTTTATGAAGTTGTTTATGCAAAGATTCTTGAGTAGTTCTTGAGTTTTAGATTCATTCTTTAACAACGGAGGTTTGAGTTCTTGAGGAGAGGGTCTTGCAAAAGAGTGATGTTTCTTGATAGAAATCGTGTAGGATTTCAATAAATGTTTGATGGTTTTATGAATCAAAGAGGTTCTGGAAGCAACTAATTTATTCTAGATTAGTAAGGATTTGAAATTGAGCAGAAAAATTCATCAAATTTGTAGGTTCGATGTGGGTCAATGCACCATTAAGAAGCCTAGAGGTCTGGAGCCCTACGCTTGTTGTGCACCCCAAAGGGATTCCAATAGTTGGAGGCCTAGCAACCTGCGCCAGTAATGTTCCAGGGTAGTTAGGCCCATTTCTTTCCTATTCTTTGTCCCGTATGTGTTCTTTCAAATTGTGTCTTTAATCTGTCCTTGATATTAAATAGTAAATTAAGCATTAATCCTTTAGAGATCCTACATATCTTAATCACATCTCTTAATTTACATTTCAAATTAAAGTAAAGTTAAAAGGAATGTTCTAGAGATCCCTTTGAGTAAAATTTGAGAACTCTATTGCAATTAACTACAGTTTTCAACCAAATATTGAGTAAATGAGTATGAGAAAAGTTGTATTTCATGTTTGGAAGTATAAGGGAACTAAGTATTTCCAAGTGTAACAGTTTTACATTTAAAAGACATAAACATCGATTCTAGTTTGAGGTATAAGTTAACAAATGTTTTTAAAGTACTACCTCTTTGAAGAGGATCTTTTGAGTAATTACCGTAAATAGAGAAAGATTTATGCTTTATACATTTGATCATGATTTATATATGATATTGGGAGTATTATTGAGAACCTATACAAGGATCAGTTCAAATAACTCACATTCCTAATAAACCATGTAGCCAACATGTGGTAAAGATCGTACTTTTTGGACGACTCATTATTGCTTTTGCATAGCTTAGTAGATCCAAGTAGTTCAGATGATCTACACCCGACAAGGTATAGGAAAAATCTTGAAATGTGGGTGAGATGATGTATTATCACGTAGCTCATAATTATGGTTGTCAGTTAAGAATCTCCTAAATAAGAGTAAAAAGTACGTTATTATATTTTTATACATTTTGAGTTGATATCTACTTTCTTAAAAGCTTCATAGATTGTATCTCTTACTGTTACTTTCATATTGGAGTTGGGTTGAGATGAGTATTGTCTTCCCATGTTTTTAGTTCAACTATAAATGTGTCAAGTTTTTCTCACATGCTTGTACATCCAATGCACTTGCGTCATTAGACCTACATCTTATTTATGATGTAGATACAAATGTTCAGGGTCATCAACTCGCGCTTCGTTCATAACCGTAGAACTCCAACTAACTTTAGTGAACCTCTTGAGCTTTCGGTAGGGTTCTAAATTTATCACTTGCTTTGTTAAGATGTTATGGGTCTTGTCTTGAAATATATCATGGTATTTAGAGGCCTCATAAACAATAGTATTCGAGGACTCTTTCCCTATTTTCCCTTGTTGATGTTTCCTTTGAGTTTTTAAGTTGATTTATTATGTTTATTTAAGTACCTTCAAATATTTATCGAGTTAAGTTGTTTTATAACATCATGAGTTAAAACGTGGTATTTAGAGTCCTCATTTACTTGAGTAAGTCTTCCTCTATGTAGTCAGCCAAGATAAGGGTTCGGTTGAGGACCACTGATTGTTCTCGAGTGGCCTTCACGTCCATGGTATAGGCTCGGAGTGTGACAAACTTGATATCAGAGCCTCCAATTCAAAAGTCCTAGGCTGTCTATGAATCCGTGTTTGTAGAGTCCCTGTTATCGAAGTGAAGCGTGCCACATCATTAATTAGGATGCTGTGACATTTAGGAAACATTTAACTTTCTTGTTACTATTTTTCGTTCAATTAGATTCAACTCAATAAAATTTTCCTCTAACTCGTGCTTGCATGTACATTTTTAAATCATGCCTTCACGATAGTTGTTTGAGGTCGTCCTACAGGGAGAAATGTTAATCCATATAACAAAGGAGTACCCAATGCACCAGAACTACAAGTCTACATGGGTTCCGGGATGCTATAAGGATATTGAGCCAAGTTGGGGTAAGTCAACCTGGTCAACAAAGAGTGGTTCTCAATGATGTTTATGATTATACAATAAGAATTGGTGAGTTTTTAAGAATAAGTCCCCAGAATTCGCAGGGTCAAATGTTATTGAGGATTTGGAGAACTTTGTGGACGAACTGTAGAACGTGTTTAAGTTTATACGTGTTGCTGATGTTGAGTGTGTGGAGTTAGCTGCCTACCAACTTAAGGGCATTGCTAGGATTCGGTATGACCAATGGAATAAGAGGAAGGTTGAAAGGTCACCATTGGTGAGTTTGGATGTTTTTAAAAGTGCCTTCTTAGGGCAGTTCTTTCCCAATAAGCTAAGGGAAGAAAAGGTTAGGAAATTTTTCAATATGAAACAGGAGTCCATGAGTGTGCATGAGTACAACCCCAAGTTGACCAGTTGTCCCATTATGATTCGAATATGGTGGCTTATATGAGGAGAAGAATGAGTATATCTGTGCGTGGGTTATCTGGTTAAGTAACAATGTTTTCGCAACTATGTTTACAGGGGACATGGACATATCTAGACTTATGATCCATGTGCAACATGTTGAAGAAGATTTGCTTAAAGATTTTGTGCTCAAATGCACGCGCAAGTGTATGTTTTCACTCAAGTAACAAAATTACTCTTTTGAGCATTATAATCGAACCCAATGGACTTTAAACTAATAGGGAATAATATTATTTTGACTAACATAGATGCACTTGTGTAACATAAATCTAATACCTCCAAATAGAACTAGGTCAAGCTATATCCTAACAAGTTTATAATGAGATTATGATCTCTTAAAATGGCCTACAATAGTATTTTGAAGCAGTTTCTAAAATTTGGAAGTGTTTGGACGTCAAATGTCCAATAATGTCCAAGACATTCAGAAGTTTCGCTTTGAGACGTGTTTCTGTGATATGGCGTGTCTTGGCATGTTTTATGTGCTGTACGGAGTTCAAATTGATAGTAGAGGTTTCTGATATCCATACGAGTGTTTTTGAGTTTGAACCGTCCGGGTGCGACACTCCAAGGACCGCCATAGGGGTCCTTCAGGAGTACCCAAAGCTTGGGCTAGCAAGCTGCTCACAACAGCATTTGCGCACTGAGGGAACAAGTCCGTGTCGCGGCCTTGCATCATCAAGGACCAGATTTTTGGTTTACGTCATGGAAAAAAGGCTTACTCTCCTTTTTTGGAAATTATTTTAAAAAATCATGTGGGAGAAGCTCCACGTTGCGGACTTGTTTCCGGATGGGTTTTTCGAAAATTTAAGTTGAGTTTAACTTAGTTAAAAGGTCAAATAAGTGCAGGGGTACTTTTGGTATTTTGGGTACTTGTTAGAGGCGGTTAATAAGCCTTTTTAAACCCCAATTCACCATTCATATGAAAACCCTCAAGTCCAAAACCAAACCTCTCCATCTCTTCTCTCCAAAAACTTCCATTGATGGAGCTTTAAATCTCCAAGGAAGAACACAAATTTTCCATGTTTTTCTCTATCAATTTTGTGGGATTTTCATCATAATTAATATATGGCGTTTCATCCTTGGATTCTATTCCATTCAAGGAGTCAATTTAAATGAGTTTCAAAGATGATCAAAAAGATGAATTCTCCTATTTTGTTATCTAGCGATGGGATCTTGCCTAAAATGTTTTGAATCAATGAATTATGATTGAATTGATGTTAATTTGATACTTTTGCATCAAAAACTTCATGAACCCATGAAAATCATGATTTCCTTATTTTGACTATATTATGGGTGATTTGATCATGTCTCAATTATAATGATTTCTTATGTATATGGTAATGGGCTATTGATATAAGTATGAATTATGTTAGAATTGTATAAAGGCTTTCTTAATTTGATGATTTTCATATTGGGTCTTGTTGGATCATTGTACATTGTGATTATTGGGTTTAATTGGTGATCATGACTATTGGTAAGAGCCATTATAGATTGAATTGATTGAATTAACTATGGATTGCAGATGTTGTGATTGGAATAGTCGCATGTCGACCAAACGTTCACTATAATGTGTAGCATAGTTATTTCAATTCTGATGGTTGGTATAGTCCACTTATTGTGGAGGTGCTTATGTGTTATACGAGTAAAGAATATGGCCTCGTCGATATTACTTTATGAATTTTGATTTTATCATGTAATGACTTGTATATGTTATCATTGTAAGAATATATATGACTTGTGTGTATATGTTAACTCAAAGTATGTGTTCTTCTAAGTGATTATATGTGATTATGATACGCTATAGTAATGCTTTTTACGTGTATACTTAATGTTGAAGTGTGAATCTTCTTAGATAACTATATGAGTCTTGTGATGGATTATAGTGGTGTTTCCATAGAAGTGTGTACGGTGACTTGAAAGTATACTTAGTTTATCCTATGTGCTACTTGAATGATATTTTACATGTGATAAGAGGAAAATGACGTGTTTCTTAATTTGGTAGACCTATGTCCCTTACTTGATACATAAAGAATATGAATATGACTCTTGACTTAGTAGGCTAAATTACCTTTGTCATGAATGTATGTGTATGATTGGAATATGATCTTGGATATAGTTTAGAAGGTCATTTATGTGGAACCTTTTAGAAAGGAGGTTATGATATTCTTGAAGTTGAAAGTCATAATGGTATCTTCTTGTGTGAATGGTGAACTTAGGGATTGGTTGGCTGGAACAGTATGAAATCATCATTAGAAAAGTCATTGATCTAGCCTCGAAACCATTGTAAGGCATCCTTAGTAGACCCTCTTTGGTAAGGTGTACTCTGATTTGGTTATGACTAAGATATGATGCCTCTTCATATACTCCTTTATTGACTTACTCTATGTGAACCAAGGCTAGCACCTAGTGAGTGTACTTGGTGAGTGGATCTAGTTGAAATGAGACTAGAGTACAAAGTAACCCTTGATATTCCATAACCATGTTCCTACGTGGGATGTGTCCTAGTTCTATCCTTGGACAATAGAACACCCTCCATCAAAGTAGGGTTGACTCTGGATTCCATGCCTAGCTAGTATGGTCTATGTCGGTTATTGCCAATTATAATCATAAGGAATACATTCTAGTATTTTATAGGTTCTACAAAGTTTAGGTAGTTTAATGGGACACTATCTATATATTGCATGAGTAGGCTTTAAGACGCTAGTGTGTAGGTTCCCTAGGACTTCTGCAAAACTCTTATGTGAAAGTCCTTAGTTGTTGATTGTATCTTAAATGGTTTAATGAACATTACAACTTAAGTTAAATGCATGTAAATGAAAATGTACTTATCTAGAGTAGCTTTAAGGATTGCTTAGGTAGGCTTGGAGAGGGTGTATGAGTGTTTTCTTCATGTCTTACTCAGGTGATTCTTGGAGTAGTTTTAGGTAGGGAATTAAATTGATGTAATAGGAATAATATTATCTTTGTTAGTCTAAAGGATCACTTTGGTGTGTGTGAAGGGGTTTTATGAGCGGTTGCTTCATAACTCACTCAATTAAGCCTTAAAATAACCTTTGGTAGGAGGACCTCAAGTTTCAGGGAGTTGAAGTTATCTTCATGTTATATTGTATAATGTGACTATATGTGTTTAAATTGACTAGTAAGTGACTCTTATACTTGTCTTATGAGATTTTCTACAAAAAGAGCATGTTTTATACAAATGTCCTTTTAGCATGGTTTTAATTGCATGTCACTATACTTAGTGCATTCTAATGTAATAATTCTACGGACTTTGTCTTATCTCTTTTCATACATATATGCAATGAATGATGTTAATGGGCTTGTACAAGACCTCCGAGGGGTCAAGTATGACAAGTCAGGATTTGAGAATACCATATTTTCTAAGGTATACACTTGGATCATGATAAATTTGTTAATAGAGCATAGGTTATGACGTAGTCTTTAGGAGTCCAAAGTCTCATTCAAGCCACGTCTAGTAGAGTCTTGTAAATTGGGGTGAGTCGTGACACATCTTTGAGTGAGAGTCTATAGAATGACAGAGTTTAACTTTCTCCATAGGTCTTGCATCGTGCCAATAGAGATGAGGTTATAAGTGTCTATTCCTAATCTCTTCTCTTATGTTTATAGGATATGACTACTAGAAGAATGACTGCAAGAAGGTTGGAAGAGGAAGGAGTGCAAGTGGGAAATTCCCAAGGTGGATTGAATACAGAAGGAGTTCAAGTTCCTCAAGGTGTACAAGTTCCTCCTCTAGGTGATCAAGTCCCTATTGAAGGTGAAGGCAATGAGGTTCAGGTGGTTCTCCCGAACACGACTAATGGGGAAATTAGAGGGATTCTACTTGCTTTAGCCCGATACATGACAACTTATGTGAATAGGGGTGTTGACCTAGGGTGAATGCTTTGGAGAGTACTATGACTTTGAGATTTAGGGAATTGGTGAGAATGAATCATTTTATCTTTCTTGGATCTAAGGGGGGAGAAGATCCCCAAGAGTTTCTTGATGTGTGTATACAGTGTTGAGTACTATGGGAGTGAATTCTAGGGAGAAGGTGAAGTTTGCTTCATACCAATTGAGGGAAGTTTCTCAAGTATGGTATGCCCACTGGAAAGATAATAGGCCGGTTGAGTCGAGTCCTATAGTGTAGGAGGATTTTAAGAAGGCTTTCTTAGGAAAGTACTTTCCCTGTGAGAGGAGGGAGGTGAAAGTTGAGGAGTTCATTAACCTTAGACTAGGTTCACCTTGTTGTCTTTATATGTTCCAAACTTGGTGTCTAACCCTAGGGATGATTAGGTTTGTGATCGGTGTTGCTGACCTTGTGAAACAAGAGTGTTGTACGACCATGCTCCATAATGACATGTAATTTTCTAGACTTTAGGTGTATTGACAATCCATTGAGGATTCAAATCTTAGTAGGATCTCTAGAAATTTGAAGAGGGGTGGATACAATCAACAAAACCAACCTAGGTTCAAGAAGAGGTCTCCAAACCAAGATGGATCTAGTACTCCTAAGGTCAGGTTTGAGAGTGGTATTGGTTCTCGAGGTGTTAAGCCTACTTTTTCTACTTGTGGGAAGAAGCACTTTTGGAAATGTCTAGCCGGTACCAGTGGTTTCTTCGGTGGTGGTAAGGATGGTCATAAAGTGAGAGATTGTCCTAATATTGCATCAATGGGAAGAGAGGCCACAAGCTACTCCTAGTGTCCTGGATGATGATGCTCCAAAGAGGAATCACTTATATGTTCTTCAAGATAAGGGATAAAATGCGGGTGATGATGTCATTAAGTTATAGTTACTCTCTTGTCCCTTCTTTTCTATTCATTTCAAGCTTGAGAGTCAGAATTTCATAATAGCATATTGCATGTTGCATGGTGTTTAGGATTGTAGTTGAAATTGAATTTCATTGATCTCCTTGCATTGTGAATTTCATGAAGTTATGATTATGTCGTAAAATGAGTTTACTTAGTTTTGTCTTTCATATTTTCATGCTTCCATCATAAATTGCTTAAGAGTTGCATTATTGAAACGTTGAGCATGTTTCACTGTAACGTCTTGGTGCTTTACTATAAGAAATTTGGAAATTTGACTTTATTTTTCTTTCATGAAAAATGATTATAATGTGTGTATAATTGATGAATTTAAGAATGATAATTTATGGAGAAGGAATTTCTCCTGTATTAAATGAAAAATGTGAGTCTTATTGCATAATGAGTTGTAGAAGTAGTTTCTATCTTTTTGTTGCGTTTTGAGTCTCTTGTTCATGTGAAATTCGTTCTTCCCCTATGTAAATGTATGTTATATAGTATGGTATGTTTATGTGCTGGTAGTATTGAGTTTCTTATGTATTTAAAGTGCCTATAGAGTAGCAAGTGTCATTCGAGGATGAATATTGTCGAAGTGGGGGATAATGTAACATCTCTAAAATGAATTAGGTGAAGCTAGAGTCTAACATGTGTGTAATGAGGTTATGAAGTCTTAAAATGGTATATAATAGTATTTTGAGGCAGTGTCTAAAGTTTTGAATTGTTTAGAGGTCAAATGTCCATGAACGTCCAAAATGTTCGGAAGTTTCGCTTTGAGATGTGCTTGTGTGCTCTAGTGTGCCTTGGCATGTTTTATGTGTTGTATTAAATTCAAATTGATAGAGAGGTTCCTAACATCTATACGAGTGTATTTGAGTTGGAACCTTCCTGGCACGACACCCCAAGGACCGCCATAGGGGTCCTTGTGGAGGACTTAAACCTTGGGCTAGAAAGCTGCCCGAGGCTGCAGTATTTTTGCATGGAGGGAACCAGTCCGCGTCGCAAACTTGATTCATCAAGGACCAGATTTTTTATCGACAAAAGTTCAAAAAATTTAAGTTTTGTTTGACTTGGTTAAAAGATCTATAAGTGCAGGGGTATTTTGGGTACTAATTACAGACAATTATTAAGCCTTTTCAAACCCTAATTCACCATTCAAATCAAAACCCTCAATTCAAAAACAAAATCTCTCCATCTCTTCTCTCCAAAAACCTCCATGTGTGAAGCTTCGAAGCTCAAAGGAAAAACACAGATTTTCAAAGTTTTTCTCCATCAATTTTGTGGTATTTTCTTCATAATTAATGTATGGTGTTTCATCCTTGGCTTATCATCCATTCAAGGAGTCTATTTCAATGAATTCCAGGGATGATAAAAAAAATGAATTCTCCTATTTCATTATCTAGCCATGGGTTCTTGCATAAAATTTTTTGAATCAATGAATTATGATTCAATTGATGTTAATTTAATGATTTTGGATCAAAAACTTCATTAACCCAAGAAAATCATGATTTCCTTATTTTAACTATATTATGGGTGATTTGATCATGTATCAATTGTAATGATTTCTTATGTAGATTGTAATGGGCTATTGATATAAGTATGAATTCTGTTAGAAATGTATTTAGGCTCACTTAACTTGATGATTTGCACATTGGGTCTTGTTGGATAATTTTATATTGTGATTATTGGGTTTAATTGGTGATCATGACTATTGGTAAGAGCCTTTATCGAATGAATTGGTTGAAGTAGCTATGGATAGGAGATGTTGTCATTTGAATAGTGCTATGTTGTCCTAACATTCTCTATATCGTGTAGCATAGATATTTAAATTGTGATGATTGGTATGGTCCACTTATGGTGGCAATGCTCATGTGTTATACTATTGAAGAATGTGGCCTGGTCGGATTACTTTATGAATTGTGATGTTATCATGTAATGACTTGTATATGTTATCATTGTGAGGGTCTATATGACTTGTGTGTATATGTGAAGTCCAAGTATGTATTATTCTAAGTCATTATATGTGATCATGATAGGCTATAGTGATGCCTTATATGTGTATACTTGATGTTGAAATGTGAATCTTCTTAATTGACTATATTAGTCTTGTGATGGATTATAGTGGTGTTTTCATTGAAGTGTGTACGGTGACTTGCAATTATACTTAGTTGACCCTATGTTCTACTTGAATGATACTGTACATGTGATAAGATGATAATAAAATGTGTCTTGTTTTAATATACCTATGTCCCTTATTTGATACATGTTTTAGTGGACCTATATCCCTTACTTGATACATGAAGAATATGAATATGACTTGTGACTTAGTAGGCTAATGTACCTTTGTCATGAATGTATATGTATGATTGGAAAATGATCATGAATATAATTAATAAATGTCATTTATGTGGAACCTTCTAGAAAAAAGGTTATGATATCCTTGATGTTGAGAGTCGTAATGGTATCCTTCTTGTGTGAACGATAGACATAGGAGTTTATTGTCTGGGACGACATGAAATAATCTTAAGGAAAGTCATTGATTTATCCTAGTAACCATTGTAAAAAAACCCTAGTTGACCCTTTTTGGTAAGATGTATTATGATTTGGTTATGACTAAGATATGATACCTTTGCTCATTTATTGAATTACTCTATGAAAACAAAGTCTAGCATCGAGTGAGTATACTTGGGGAGTGGCTCTAGTTGAGATGAGACTAGAGTACAAAGAAACCCTTGATATTCCATAACCATGTTCCTTCATGGGATGTGTCCTAGTTCTATTCTTGGACAATATAACACCCTCCATCGGAGTTGCATTGACTCCGGATTCCATACCTAGCTAGTATGGTGTATGTCGGTTATTTCCAATTCTCATCATAAGGGATACATTCTAGTATTTTAAAGTTCTACAAAGTTGAGGTAGTTTAATGGGACGCTATCTATATATTGCATGAGTAGGCTTTAAGATGCTAGTGTGTAGGTTCCCTAGGTCTTCTCCACGACCCTTATGTAAAAGTCCTTAGTTGTTTATTGTATCTTGAATGGTGTATTAAACATTACGACTTAAGTTAAATGCATGTAAATGAATAGGTACTTATCTAGAGTAGCTTTAAGGATTGCTTAGGTAGGCTGGGAGAGGGTGTATGGGTGTTTTCTTCATGTCTTACTTAGGTGATTCTTGGAGTAATTTTTTGTAGGGAATTAAAGTGATGTAATGGGAATAATACTATCTTAGGTAGTCTAAAGGATCACTTTGGTGTGTGTGAAGGGGTTTTATGAATGGTTGCTTCATAACTCACTTAGGTAAGCCTTAAAATAACCTTTAGTAGGAGGACCTCATGTTTCAGGGAGTTGAAATTATCTTAATGTTATATATGTATAATATGACTATACGTGTTTATGTTGACTTGTAAGTGACTCTTATACTTTTCTTATGAGGTTTTTACAAAAAGAGCATGTTTTATACAAATGTCCTTTTAGCATGGTTTTAATTGCATGTCACCATACTTAGTGCATTCTAATGTAATAATTCTACAAACTTTGTCTTAACTCTAAAGGTGTGGGTGGTATTTGAAAGGATTCCTTTTTGAATTGGAAGCTTTGATCAGTATTCATTAAAGAAAAGTTGGGGTATGTCCTCAATATATCTGAAGACGTAAGTGTTTTGTTCTTCTGTTTAGGATATTGTAATAGACTTAGATATTTTATATATGTTGATGTATGGGCTGTGTCCCAAGATATTCGTTTGTCTAAGATGGCGACTTTGAGACTTAGTCTTTCCTTATAATTTTCTATAAAGAGATAATTTGAAGTATTACTATTTCGTGTGAAATGTTTTAATTCCACACTACTTTTCATACATATATGCAATGAATGATGTTAAAGGGCTTGTACAAGACCTCTGAGATGTCAAATACTTTGTGCCATGATTTGAGAATACCATATCTTTTACGGTATACATTCGGGTCATGACAGAAATCTGGAGGAGTTTGTTTAAATTACTCATATTAAAACAAGAGAAGTACCAGGGTTGCAGCATAAACCAATGTCAAGCATAATAAAGATTATTTCAACATTCGACAAGTTATTATTGTTATTGATACACAAGGTTGAATTTACGATCACGGTCTTTCGACCTCAAATCACCTACCACCATGTACAACCTAAAAAGTTTGTTTAAATTATTCATATTAAGACAAGAGAAGTTCCAGGGTTGCGACATAAACCGATTTCAAGCATAATAAAGATTATCAACATTCGACAAGTTATCAATGTTATTTATACACAAGGTTGAATTTACGATCTTGCTCTTCTGACCTCAAATCACCTACATCCATAGACAACCTAACTATATCTTTAAGCGGGGATAAACATGAACTAATAGAGGAGCATTACTCTATTGTTTCTTTATTAACCAAGCGATGCATATCCGTATATTTCCATCCTATAGGCGAAACATCCTAATTTTTTACCCTAGAGTGAACACATGACTCACATTCTGTGGTCTATTCCTCCATTCGTCTTCCAAGTTCAAAAGTAGACAAAGAGTTTATTTAATGTTGATCAAACATCAAAATAGTAAAAAGTAGAATGCAAAAATAACTAAAATCTATCTCCTAGTAGGATAAATAATATTATACCATCAATAGTGGATATAACACTATAATAAGGAAATTTAGCTACTCATAGTATGAATCATCAGATAATAAGAAAATAGTGTACAGGCATTTATCAATATGGAAGAGTAAAAGAAAAGCCCTAGAGTTTGTCACAAAAACAACCCAAGTTGTGTTCTCCTAATTTTAAAACTGAATAATCAATAAAATAGTACTACTAGACTATTTAAAGGGTAAAATAAAACACATGACCAAATCCTGGAGTCAAGGTTTTTGACTCGGACTTTTTCCCTCGCTTCACATTTTGAAAAGTTCATATCCCTCTGCGATACTCCTGTATCACACACTCAACTATTTGTGCACTTTGTCTTCCACAATGCAACTTCCTTCTTCGCGATGTGGAGATGCTCCCATTCTATATATTTCCTAGCTTCTTGTCAATTGCTCCTTAGCAACTTCAACTTTTATTTTTTTTTCTTAGATAACTTCCTTATTCTTTTCTTTTTCTTGCTTTCCTCCTACAAACACCTAATCATATTGGTTAAAGGAAACACAATTAATTAACTCTTAAAATGCAACTTAAACTTGGTATTAGGAGTATAAATAAACTTAATATCACCGCCCCACACTTAAAGCTTTGTTCTTCCTAGGACAGCTCCACACTTTCTTGCATAAAATGAATCTACTATTGTCACGACCTAGAACGTCCTGATTGGCACCCATATTAACACTCCGGTGGTAGAACCAGTACTAAAGCAAACAGTCCAAAAACTAAGGAATGTAAGTCAAATACAAAGTAAATAAAATAGAGTTCCCATAAAAGTCTAACAAAAGTTCAACAAAAACTAAACAAATGCAAAAGTAAACAACCTAGAACCTGAAAAAATTTACAGAAATACTAAACGATAACAAAGTTTAAACAAGAAGGGATGCAACCCCAAATATAATAAACTAACAACTAGCGAAAGAATATGTATAAGTCCCAAATTCAATGTAACGATCACAAATCTTCTAAGCGGGGACTGGGAATAGCCACTTGAAGATGCATTATACTAAACAAAAAAAAGAGCAAGCGCAGAATAAGTGCAAAACCACCATATATAGGTAGGATCACACAACTATCCCACTGAGTGAAATATAAATAAGCTAATACACTATAATCATGCAATTTACCAAACATAAACAATATTGTATATCACACGCTTCAACAAATACACATTTATCACAAGTAGTTGTTCATCTCATGGAACCCAAACCCAAACTATTCGTGCACCGGAACATGGTACCTGATCCCATTTTATTCCAGAACGTGGAAAACCGATCCAAGTTATGCCTGTACGTGGAAATCTAATCCATAACACCACAATAAAAACAAAAATCTAATTCCAAGTCATACATTCACGAGTTATTCATGACATATATTAAATATTTATCTCATTTACAACAAGTGTGGTTCAACAATGAGGCATCCGCATACAAGCATACATCATAATGACCCAGTAACAAGAATACATCACACAATTACAGAATCACAACCATCATCTACCTCAAAACAAGCTTGTAATCCTAAGAAACTTTATCCTTTCCTTTCTGGCCTTGTTCCCCTTGTTATTCGTCTACAAACAATCAATGCAATACTAGTATCAACATACAACTACTAATTACTCAAACTACTAACAATTCTATGAACGCTAAATCAAACCCATGATCACAATGATCCAAGTTAACGTTGTTTTGCCATATAATCCATAATAAAACCCTTTCCCATCACTATTAACCAATTCTATTACGTTTTACAGATCAAAAAATTTATTCAGAGAGTGAAAAACTTATCTTTAACTTCAAGAATAAAGGAAAACGGTTACGAGTAGCTTGAGTTCATTCCTTATCTCTAAAATTTGAAAAGTGCATAATGAGTTCATTTAGGGGTTTATTAACAACTTTGATTCTCGTCCTTCCCGCCACAACGACCATCACCCCGCCACAGTAGCGACTCTAGATCGGCAAAAGCCCATGCCAGTGCTGGACTTCTAAGCAGCATTTCTGAACTAGTAAGCAATTAAATGAATTTCAAAATTTCCATTTTCATAACACACCTTCAACCCACTACTCTTCTAAGTTTAATTACGGGAGTTATACTAAACCAAATTCAATTCCGTAAAGTCGTACGGATTCTATAACGATTTTTCTAATACCTAATCAAATTCAGTTGATTATTAACTCATTCGATTGCTACAAGATTTTTCTACAATTTTAGGAATCTGATTTCGTCCATATATGGACTAAGTTGAGAAATTTCAAGATACTAACAAAAACTCTTCCGGATCCAAATTTCCCCCATTGGCATTTCAATAAAAATATAACCGAGTCTTTACAATAGATACCACTTTAACTATCACTCTCCATCGAGTGAAAAATCAAGAAAAATACGTGAAAGAAGGAATGAAGTAGTACATGATTCGGTGACCAATTGAGGATTCACTTCTTGCATATCGTTATTACCCAAGTAGATACCTCAACTTGACGATGGTTCCATTGAACCTTTATACACTTAATATATTTGTTGCTCAATTTCCACACATTATGATCAAGAATTGCAATCAGTTCCTCCTCATATTGGAGGCCCTTGTCTAACACAATTGAGTCCCACTTAATGATATAATTCCCGTCACCATGATAACTCTTCAACATAGATATATGAAATATCGAATGAATACTTGATAAATTAGGAGGTTAGACAACCTATACGCTAACGGTTCCACACATTCAATAATGTGAAATGGATCAATGTATTTAGAATTTAAATTACCCATCATACAAAATCTCGTCACCCCTTTTGATGGATGATACCTTAAAAAGTATATTTTCACCAGATTGAAATGCCCTGTCTCTCCCCTTATGATCCGCATACTTCTTTTGTCCACTCAGGGTTGCTCGAAGATTAGCTTGAATACTCCTCACCCTATCTTGAGCATCCTTCACTTAATCAGCCACCAAATGTTTCACATCTACCACCTCTAACCATCCTATAAGTGATCTACATACCCTTCTATAGAGTGCCTAAAATGGTGGCATATCTATGATGGATTGATAACTGTAATTATAAGATAATTCACACAATGGTAAGAATTTATCCCAATGTCCTCCAAAATCAATCACAAATTCTCTCAACATGTCTTCAAGAACTTTAATAATCCTCTATGACTGCCCGTCAGTTTGTGGATGGAACATTGGACTGAAAATAGTTGTGTGCCTAATTCATCATGCAATTTCCTCCAAAACTTGGAAGTGAATTGGGTACCACGATTTGAGATTATAGAAATGGGAACCCCGTGCAACTTCACTATCTCTTTCACATGCACCCTAGCAAACTGCTCAACATTATAATCAATCCTTAAAGGGATAAAATGGGCTTACTTATTTAGTCTAACAAAAACTACCCAACTAGAATCAAACTTCCCCAAGGTCTTGGGAAGAACACCCACAAAGTTCATGAGTATTCTATCCCACTTCAATTCCAGAATTGACATTCATTGACCAAAACCTGCAGCCATTTGATGTTCATACTTCAATTGTTGACAACTTCGACACTTTGCCATGAACTCCATGATTTCTTTCATCATACTCGACCACCAATAAATTTGTTTCAGTACTCTATACATATTGGTCACACACTAATGAATAGAATATCACAAACCGTGAGACTCTACGAATAATTTCCCAATCAAGACATCTAATTTTACTCAAGGAACACATATTCTACCCTTATATTTGAGTACACCACTCACATCAAGAGTGGTCCCTTATGAATTACCTATACAATCTTGTTGAAGTTTATAAAATTATCTGAGAATGCTCCTTTCGTAGAGAGTTGAGGAAAGATAATGTGGAAGAAGTTGTCAACCTTTGTCAAGGAGGTATGACAATACTCTATTTTTCCTTGAAGTTTTCAAAATTGTCTGAGTATGCTCCATCCATTGTGTCTAACCCAAGGGATGAGATGAGTCATTTTCTCACGAATGTGACGGAGGACTTGGCAGAAAATTGTTATTTGTCTATGCTTTATTATGATATGAATATCTCTCATACAATGGTTCATGCTTAACAAGTGGCAGAAAATAGACTAAAGAGGAATAATAGAGAGGCCAAGAGGTCCAAGTATTTTGAAAGTGGTTCTTCAAAGGGAAGGTTGGAAATTCAAGATAAGCCTAGATTTAAGAAGAATCAAGTTCCTTTAAAATTTTCCAAGGCTCGTGATGATAAGGTGTCTAACCCTAAATCTCAAAAGTGGGAAAAGGTACTATTCCACCAAGCAAGAAGCCTACTTGCGGAAAGTTTTGCAAGAAACATATGGGTGAATTCCTAGTTGGGGCGGACAATTTCTTCGGGTGTGGTAAAAATGGTAACAAGGTTAGTGATTGCCCTAATGTGAAGGGGAAACACAAGGAGAGTGGGCAAGAAAGTGGTTCTAATGTTTATGCGCCAAGAACGAATAGCTTTTATGCTCTTTTCTTTAGGGGTGAACAAGAGAGTTTTCCCAAAGTGGTGATCGGTATGTTACAAGTCTTCTCTTCAAATATTTATACTTGATCCGGGTGATACCTTGTCATTTGTTGCTCCTTTGGTAGCTATAAAGTTTGTGACTTTGGCCGATATCTTGAATGAACCTTTTATGGTGACTCCCCGGTAGGTGATTCGGTGGTTGCAAAAGGGGTATATAAAAATTGTTCTATAATGTTGCCCCAAAGAGTTACCCATGGTGATTTAGTAGAACTTGATATGGTAGATTTAGATGTCATTTTGGGAATGGATTGATTGCATGCTTTTTATTCTGCCATTGATTATAGGACAAGAGTGGTTAAGTTTAATTTCCCTAATAAACCCGTCTTAGAGTGGAAGGGGCGAATTTCAATTCCTAGAGGTCGTATCATTTATTGTCTAAAGTCTTGTAAGATTATCTCTCTTATACCATATTGAAAGAGTCAAAGATTTAGACTCTGAAACTTCTCCCATTGATTTAATCACCCTAGTGAGGGAATTTCCGGAGTTTCTTCCTAACGATCATCTCAGAATTTCTCCCGAACGGGAAATTGATTTTGGTATTGATTTGCTACCGGATACGAACCCCATTTAAATTCCTCCTTATCGGATGGCTCTGGCCGAATTCAAAGAGTTAAAGGTTCAACTCAAGGATTTACAAGCCAAAGGCTTCATCCAACCTAGTATTTCCCCATGGGGCGCTTTGATTCTATTTGTGAAGAAGAAGGATGGGTCACTTAGGATGTGTATTGACTATGGACAACTCACTGAAATTACCATTAACAATAAGTATCCTCTTCCTTAGATTGACGACTTGTTTGATCAACTCCAAGGGGTAAGCTACTTTTCAAAAATTGACTTGAGGTTGGGATATCACAAAATTAGGGTGATAGATGAAGATATTCAAAAAATGGACTTTCAAACAAGATATGGTCACTATTAGTTAAGTGTGATGTATTTTGGGTTAACTAATGCCCCTGGGACATTTATGGACCTAATGAATAAGGTGTTCCGAAACTACCTAGATTCCTTTGTGGTTGTTTTCATAGATGACATCTTGGTATATTCGAAGAATGAGGGTGAACATATGGAACATTTGGGAGTGGTGTTACAAGTATTGAAGGAACACCAACTATGTTCTAAGTATAGCAAGTGTGAGTTTTTGTTAAGGTCGGTGGCATTTCTTTGTCATATCATCTCCAATGAGGGTGTACAGGTTGATCCAAAAAAAAATAGAAGTGGTTAGAAATTGACCTAGACCTTTGGCCCCAACGATGTAAAAAGTTTCTTGGGTCTATCTGTGTACTATAGGAGATTTATGGATGATTTTGTGTCCATTTCATCTCCTTACTTTGACCCAAAAGAATGTGAAATTTGAGTGGTCGGGGGCTTGTGAAAGAAACTTCCAATTCTTGAAACATAGGCTTACAACCGCTCCGATGTTGATTTTATCGGAGGGTACCAAGTGTTTTATGGTTTATTGTGATGTATTCCAAGTGGGACTTGTTTGTGTCCTTTTGAGACATGGGAAGGTTATAACATGTTCTTATAGGCAACTAAAGGTTCATTAGAAGAACTACCCAAATCACGATCTTAAATTAGCGGTCGTGTTATTTGCCTTAAAAATGTGGAGGAATTACCAAAATAGTTTTCATTTAGATGTGTATATAGACCACAAGAGTCTTCAATATGTGCTTACTCAAAAGGAGTTAAATCTCCGACAATGAAGGTGGTAGGAATTGTTGAAAGATTATGATATGAGTGTTCTGTTCCACCCCGACAAGACCAACATGGTTACGTATGCTCTAAGTCGTATGACCAAGGGTAGTGTGTCTCATATAAAAGAAGACAAGAGAGATTTAATGAAAGTTGTTCATAGGTTGGCTCGTTTTGGTATTTGCCTGGAAGATTCTCCTAATGGTGGTTTTATGGTCAATCATAAATCCGAATCACATGGTTAAGATGAAGTCTAAGCAAAACCTTGATCGAGTTAAAGGGATCGTTCTTTTCAAGATTAATAATTCATTCTCCTTAGGGGGGACGGTTTTTTGACGTACCAAGAGAGGTTGTGTGTGCCCAATGTGGATGATTTGAGAAATCGTATCTCAGAGGAAGCTCATGGTTCCTGTTATTCGATTCTTGCGGGTTCTGATAAGATGTATCATGACCTTAGAGAAGTATTTTGGTGGGGTGGCTTGAAAGGGGATATAGAGGAATTTGTTGCAAAGCGTCCAAATTGCCAATACGTGAAATCCAAGCACCAAAACTCGGGTGGCTTCCTTCAAGAAATTCAAGTTCCCACTTCTAAGTGGGAAGACATTAATATGGACTTTGTAGTGGGTTTTCCGTAGAAAGGAAGGAAAAATGACTCAATATGGGTGGTTGTGGATAGGTTCTCGCTCACATTATCCCCGTTAAGTATACTTATTTGTTGAAAGAATATTCAAAGATTTATATAAATAAGAATGTGAGTCTTCATGGTATTCCCTTATCCATCATTTAGTATTAAGGTGCTCAATATACGTCTTGATTTTGGAGGTCGTTCCAAAAAGGGTTGGGTACTCAAGTAAAGTTAAGCACCGCTTTTCATCCCCAAATGGATGGTCAAGCGGAGCGTACTATTAAAACTCTTGAGTATATACCTAGAGATTGTGTAATTTATTTTAAGGGAAGTTGGGATGAACACTTGTCTTAGGTTGAGTTCTCTTATAACAATAGTTACAGTTCAATATATCCATGGCTTCTTTTTAGGATTTGTACTGTAGGAGATGTAGATCTCCGATTGGGTGATTTGAAGTTGGCGAGTCTTCACCTTTTAGTCCCAAATTGATCTATAATACTTTGGAGAAATTTCATATGATAAGGAACCAATTGAAAACAGGCTATAGCCGGCAAAAGTCTTAAGTCGACAATAGGAGATGAGATTTCAAATTTGAAGAAGGGGATAAGGTGTATATGGAAATTTCACTTATGAAAGGGGTGATGAGATTTGTCAACAACGGGAAGTTAAGTTCTCGTTATGTGGGACCCTGTTAAATTTGGCAAAGGGTTGGTTGCATATGAGTTGAGATTACCTAGTGAGCTAGCTTCGGTTCATCCGCTATTCCATGTCTCCATGATTAAGAAGTGCATTGGTGACCCTGAGTCCATTCTTCCTATTGAAGGTATAAGTCGGATGAGAACCTATCCTATGAAGAGGTTCCGGTGGAAATCCTTGATCGATAAGTGGAGAAGTTTAGGAACAAAGAGATGACTTTCGTTAAGGTGTTATAGAAGAACTACCTAGTTGAGGGAGCAACATGGTAGGCCAAGGCTGACATGAAGTCCCGTTATCCTCATCTATTTGCTTGTTTAGGTTAGTTGATCCTATTAATAACTAATTAATGAGTAAAATTGAATTTGACTTGTTTTGAGAAGATGTGCATAATTATGGTTAAGGTTTGGCTAAAATTAGTTTTCATGGAAAAGGTGCTCATTGGCTTAATTTTCAATTGTTTGTGTATTTCATATGTTGTTGCCTTAGTGAAATTATATTGAGAATGTTGATAGATTTTGAAATGAGTTTTGGCATAAGTGACTCTTTGTGTTGTGTTAAGATCATGATAATATTGAGAAGGAAATTCCTCACATTGTGATGTTGAGCTCTTATGTGTAGTAAGTGATGTTTTGAGTTGTTGTGTGTAAATGCGATGTTTTTAATTTGCTTTGAGTTGTAACTCATGTTGATTATGTATGATTTTGTTGGGATGATAGTATTGAGTCTGTCCTTTCCCTTCAAAAGATTTTAATGTCATTTGGGGACGAATATGCTTAAAGGGGAGGGGGGAAATAATGTAACACTCAGAAAGTCCAAAACCTAATCTAGAGCCTCACGTGTTGGTATAAGGTTGGTAACACTGTATTAACATCTAAAATATAGGTTATAAGTCATTTAGTACGTTTTAGAGTCAAGACGTCGCGAAATATCCATGATGTCCAGAGAATTGTGAAAGAAGTTCTAGTGTGCCTTAGCCTATTTCATGGGATTTCAGGAGTCAAAATTTAATGAAATTTCATAGAAAGATGCCAAAAATGTGTTAGAGTGTGTTTAGGGTCCAAAATTATGGTTAAGACTCCCCAATGATCAACCTGAGGGCCTTGAGGAGGACCCTTCCAAATTGGCCAAAACACTATCACAAAAGAGTGGCTACGTACATTTACCATCGACGAGGCATAGCCTAGAGGATGGGGAGTCGATGCCTCCGTCGTTAGAAATTTAGCCAAAATTCTAGACTGGTTCAAATGTCCAGTCTCTAAACTTACCTACTGATGTGCAGGACAATTGGGGGGAGAAGCATCGACTGACCTACATACCGTAGGTCGAGGTCTCATAGATTGAGCCTGTAATTTGTTAATGAGTTTTATGTTGGTTCAAATAATTAGTTAATTATATAGGGGTGTAATTAGGGGTAAAGGGGTGGTTAATTAAGTTAGTTAAGTGATTATATAAGCTACCCTAAGTCTAAACAAAACTTAACATCCCACAATTTCCACACTCAAATTACTATACCTTCTCTCAACTTTCTCTCTCCCAAAGAAGATTTCATTGAAGGGAAAGTTCTAAGGGTTCTAGGGAATCAAGAACATAAATTTTATCCATCAATATTCAAGGATTAACAAGGTTTGGGAACCTTTCACCTTTGGTATTCCATTCCCCCAAAGGTTTATTCTAAAATTAGTTTTAAAAAGATGAATTGTATCTGAGTTTCTTTCGAATCGGAAATTGATCTTTCAAATTGTATTGTTCTTGATTTGTAATGATTATTATGATTATATTATGATGTATTATTTGTTAAATAATGGTAGTTCTTGATGTTAAACCTAGTGCGTGGAATACATCATGAATTGACCCAAATTCCTTAACCCTAGATTATGAACTCATGTTTAATTGATTAGTATTGATGCAATTGACCTAGTTCTTGTGTCAATTACTATTGAATGATGTTATTACATATATTTATGGATTCAATTGGATTTATTGAGAGTAAGACCAATCATGATGGATTTTGAAGGAAAATTGGTAAGTTTTGTGATCTTGAACCTTTACTTCTATTGTGATAGCTTGTACTTGGCGATGAGCTCAACTGAAGCATATGTTGTGATTATATTAAGTAGGTGTTGGTATGATTGTGATTAATTAAGTATTTTTGTGATTGTATGTGAATAGTAATTTTTGAGATTAGTATTTGAGAGATGTAATGATATAAGGTTGGTTATGAATTGTCTATGTGCCTTACTTTGACATGATGATGATAATGTGTCGATCTCAGATATGAGGTTGTATTGAAAGGATATTCTCATTCAATTCCAAATGAGCTAATGACTATGATTAAACAAGGGGTTATATCCTATTACCTAATCTAAGTTATGATTGTTAAAGTTTATCTAAAGACATTTCAAAAAGGGACTCTATCTTAGCACTGAGTGAACTAGTAGTGAGGAGTGTCATGCGATTGGAGACTATAATGAAATGTTCATAAAAAGTGTCCCAAGTATATCTCCTACTTATTGAACTATATTGCCCCCATAGGAATACTAGCTAGTGGATCCACATAGAATGCTATGTTCCTCTTATTTTACTACCTTGGCAAGTAGTCCCCCTTCTTTAAGTGTAGGGTTTCATAAAACCGGATTCCACATTTATCTCTTGTGGTCTATATCGGTTAAGGAAAGTATTCTCGAATGTAAAATAAAGTAATAAATTAAACACTAACTAGGGTGACTCAAGGAGTTTGACCTAGTCTAGGTAGGGGTATAGGACTCTACCTATACATTGCACTACTTGGTTTCGAGGGAAGTCCTACTAGGTTTTTATTATGTCTTATAAATTAAATGTTATGTATATGTTGACTTTAAAAGTTCCTATATGATGTTAGTTTCATGTATGAACATCCTATTGGTCTATATTGCTTAATATGATGATGACTACTTTTGATGCTATGTTATGTGATGTTAGGCATTGCTCATGATCTTTTATTTGATTTACTTGGTTGAGTAAGGTTATGGGACTTTACTTTGTTATTACACTTGTACACTTGATGGTGGGTTATGAGTAAGGGTCTTGCATATGTTGTAATTTCATGAACTCTTGTACATGCTTTGTTATTATAATATGATGTTGGAGTTGTTTTGGTTATGCACTCAAATCTGCTATTATACATGTTGACTTGATTATACTTGATGATGTTGGTCTTGTGTTGTATATGGATTTTTATTAAGGAATATGTGATTGTTGGCTTATATGGATTCTTGGTTGTACATACGACTTTTCAAAGTAACTCAGCACGATTTTGAACAAATGTCCCCTTAAGCATGATTCTAAATGTTTTATGTGCATGTTTCCGTACTTAGTACAGTGGTGTACTAACCCATATTTCAATGTTTATACAGTTATGTATGTTCCGGCCATTGAGCTTTTACAGGGCCATTGGAAGATAACTTGGACTCTCATTCTCCAAGTTTGTTAGGTCCTCATCTTCTGAGAATGATGCCACTATCTAGCTACTTGAAGTTGTTATAGTCTAACGACATTTTTACTTTTGAAAACTATTATTATATAAGCCTATGTGTGGCTTTTGTTTTAATGAGTATGGGTTATGCCCGAATGTTTTACTCGTTTAAGATGGTTTAAATGTGAGATATTTTCTATTAGAATATCTATAGATATTGCGTACGTGAACTAAAAGTAGAAGCCTATGTAAGATTTCTATGTGAGGAGTCTATGTAAACTCTATAGGTATATATGATGTGTATGAGAGAGGTCTATGTACACCTCACATGATACATTTGTATGAAAAGTTTTAAATTTTTTGCAATTTAACCTATGATATGTTATGACGAATACTTAGAGGTTAGTCTTAGTCCTCACCGAGGACAACGACACCGGTTACGTCTAGGCGGTTCTCCTCGGATGTGAAACTAACACCTCATGAAATCTAATTCATAATGACGTCATGCGATTGCTTTTAGATTTTTATGCACTTTGAAGACTCTAATTTCATCTAAGACTGGACTAGGTTGGGGAATTTCAATATACTAAAAAAAAATTCTGCCCCCAAATTTCCCCCCTTTGGCTTTTCTATAATGAGGGAACCCAACAATTACAACTACACTCCAAACTAAGAGAATTTTAGCTTAGGTCACAACAGCTATTTAAACTTCTTAAGAAATATGACATTGCTATGCACTTACAAGTATGACTCATGAAAAACCTTCTAGCCTCAAGAATTAACTCAACAACAAAACAAACTTATGTATAATCCATATCACAAAGTTAAAGAAGTTAGAAGTCCCTCATGGAATATGTGTCGTCACCATAAGATAACACCCTAAATAACTCACACATATACAAATTCAAACAATAAAAGGCGTAAAAATCAAATCCCGCTCACTCTCTCTAAAGAATTCACATGCTACTAACAATGAACCATAATTTGATTTTAGTGTAATGCACTACTACTTTTAAGAATACATAAATTCAAGATCAACTACGTCTTTATGGGTTGTCATATAGGCTAAGGGATGAGTAGGTACTATTTAAGGCTATGAGTAGTAAACATTCCCAAGCGCTTTAATACATGACATTGCCTATTGAACCTTCTTTTTGCAACCTCATTTTTTATTTACCGTTGTCGTTAAAACTACTCATTCTTTAGTTGAATGGCATTCACACTTGTTGTTTATTTTCACATATATAAATCATATTTATAGCTCAATGAATCATACTTTGGTGATTCACACTTGTTCTTTCTTTTCTTTCACTCTTGTCTGCCTAAAGCGCTTAAGAGAATTTGGATCAAATTTAACGGCCATAGAAAGAACGGGAATAATCTTTATATTAGGTACCAAAGAAAAAGTAAAAGGCTCAAAGGGCTTGACTATGGATAATCATCGTGGTGGGTACAAGAGGAATACAAAACAATTCTATGAAAGAAATGCCTATATCACTTCCTCAACTCCTTATCCTATATTTCATTTATACGCACACCGGGCAAGTTCTTGACATCAAATAGTAGCATGGAATGAAACAAACCTTACACAAACATATTCAAAATAATAAAGATTACTTTGGACTCTTGCCCATACAATATCATGTATTTAGTTTAAGCATAAGTCATTTTCAGTCACATAACAGAGCCTATATGTCTCAACACACAATTATCATTTAATTATCATATCTCAGCCTACTCTTACAGGAGTTTCATAACCTTAGCAAGATCATAACCCTATAGATCCAATGACAAAAATTTTTGTTAAGAGGACCGTCATCCATCTATCATAGGGAAATGTGACTCAACTATGACAACTGACTTAACCTTAGAACGTAAACTCTTTTTTTGTACGGTTCAATGGGACTATCCTTGACCAAAGAGCCAAAAATAACTTCAAAGGAAAACAAAAAAAAATTAACAACCAAAATAGTAAAATAACGTATTTACATAGATATGTCACCCCACCCCATACTTAAAAATGTAGCACTCACCCCAGTGTGACATGTATATAAAATTGAATTCAATATAGGGTGGTTACTTCCTTTATTACATGTCCATGCCATTATCACATCTGGTTGTTTCAAGAGCCAAAGGTTCAACCTCTTATTCATCAAAGTCAGATTCAATATCTGAAATTGTTCTTTGTTTTTCCTTATCAGTGGAGACATCATCACATATTAGCTCCAGAAACATAGGATCCAATCTTAGCATTTCTCTTGCATGCTCATGAAGGGGTTCAACTTCACTCAACTGCTCTGGAGGGGAGGATCGACACCCATTTTTGTGACGCAACATTTCAAGCATCTCTCTTTTTGCACTCTGCTGTTGAATGGGTAGGGCTATGGGCATCTGCAGGGCCCTTAATTTTAGTGACATCTAGTAGTGCGGTGAACAGAGGCACTATGTAATCTAAACTTTCCATTGGTACTCCTTCCCTCTTGGACAATATTGTGATCAGTCCCTAAACACGTACCTTCTACCTATGTGCACTCTATACTTCCGCATGCCACACTTCAACACCGCCACACATTAATGGGCTATCCTTCATCAGAGAATAGACAAAGAAAGCTCAATCTCAGGTCACCTAACTAAAATGCAAGCAAATGATCAAGCACTTTAAGACAATGTTTAAGCCACACCCTGGCTTCCAAATTTATGTGGGCATATGGATAGATTGTATGGTAGCCTCGATTCCCATGCCCAATCAACTTAGCGATGGATTGCACTCCACATAGAATGTGCTGTATCTATTCATAAGGAAGGATTATTTTTAACCCCGTCAGAACATTTGAAGGAGCCTCTAATGTGTCCAATAATTTATTTATGGCCAATGGTGTGAGTGTAACCTTCACGCCACACACTATTACAAAATGAGACCTGGCATCATGTTTCCAATTTGCGTAGACTTCCCGAACCACACTCATATAGCATTCCATTTGATCGTGAATCTCATTTTTAATTCTTGTAGTGAGACATGATTCGAGGGAAATCCCTTTCCAAGAGCACATTGTCAATAACCACATCTAAAAGGATTTGGCTTCATAGTGTGTTTTATACCACCTTTTTCCCTCGGATGCAACTACCTTTATGCTATACTCTTCGGTTTGACCTTTTTGGACTGCAGGTGCTGGAGGAATGATTGTCCTATTCCTCACCATCTTTCGGCTTCTAGACTCTGTAAGGTGCGAACAGAATATCCGACAATCACGACATTAATATTTTCATTCACTAATAACCACACGACACTACTCACGCTCATCGTAAGCAATATATCTCACAAACAACAAGACAGTCAAAATTCTCTTTGTACTTTGATTTTACTTAAGCATTTTATTTGCAAGGCTAAATCAATTTAATAACCTAACCCCTAAATTGTATTTTGATTCTACTTATGTATTTGAACCACACTACATAAAAAATGATCATTATCGACAATTAATTCTTATTTTTTGCTAAATATATATTTTTAGAGGAAAATATCACTCTTTGTATATATCCCTAATGTCTTTTGAGACATTGGTTCTAATGGCACATAACTAACGCCAGTAAATACTTTAGCACTCTTTATTAATGTTAATATTTATTGTTGCTAAACATTGTTTTTATTGTAGTGCCAGTATCGATGCCGTTATTGAATCTTTCCCTTTACAACATGTTTGCTACTCAAGACTTCTCATAACCCCACTTTTAAAGGAGTCACTTAATCCCCTCCCCTCGTTAGTTCAACAAAAACCATTCAAAGAAGGTTTATGCTCAATGGTACCTTAACATAGGTTGAAAAATAGAACCTTTTCCCAATTAACATACTTTCACAAGGTACAATCAATTTCATGAACTCACCCCTTAAAACATCATATAGAAGCACTAACCTTAACAGTTCACCCCAAAGAACGAATTAGAGAAGTATGCACATACCTTGAATGTTTATAACATGAAAAATTGAAAAAATTAAACGGAGAATTTTAACTTCGCGATATGAAATTGATTTGGAAGAGAGTGATAGTGTTAGGGAGAGAGAGAGATGATTTTTGTTCACTTTTCAGAGAAAATGGGGAATATTGACCAGTTATTAGGGTTAAAAGGGGAGTGGGGGCGGGTTTTAATGGTGTAAGAAGGTAAAACCCGACATTTTCATTAAAAAAACTTACCATATATGTGACACGGAGCTATCGTGGACACACGTTTTTTAATTTTTATTTACCTTGGGCGAGATTTAATTTTCACAACCAAGTCTACAACATGGATATGTCGCAGACTCCTTTGTTTCTTGCTTCATCGTCATCGCATTTTGCATCCCCAAGTCTGTTATGTGGACATGTCGTTGACTCCTCTATTTTCTTTTCACTTAGTTTAAACTTAAATTACAACCTTAATATAAAAAAATAAACTAAGCCTACCAAAACTGGAAAAAAAATATATGAATGGAACTGCAAAAAGAAAAACAAAATAAAAAGAAATGTCCATAAAGTATAGAGTCAGGGGTTACCTCCTATTTAGTGCTTCATTTAACATCGTGGCATGACTCGTCCTCCTGATCATTCATTGCTCAGCTCGAGCACATCTTCATCACAATCTACCTCTTGTCTAAAGTAGTCATTCACCTTTTTGTCCGTTCACTAAAAATGGGGGTTGTTCACCCTTGTCCCAAAATTCTACAACTCCATAGTTGGTCATGCGTACCACATCAAACAGTTCACACCACTTTGACTTCATCTTACCTAGAAACAGTCATAATCTAGAATGAACAACAATACATTTTTCCAAGGCTAAATGACTCGTGATATGGTATATTTATCATGCTCACACTTTGTCTTCTCCTTATCGAGCTTTGCATTCTCAAATGTATGTAGTCTGAACTCCTCTAATTTGTGTGGCTGGCGTATGCATTTCCTCGCGGCTAACTCCGGGTTCAGATTCAACTTGTTTACTGCCTAATACGCTTGATGTTCTAACTCAGCTGTAAGTTGGCACACTTTACCAAACATCATGTGATAGGGAGAAGTCCCTATTGGCGTCTTATATGTTGTCATGTATGCCCACAGTGCATCACCTAGCTTCATTGCGCAATCCTTCCTTTGAGCATTAACTTTGCAATGTAGAATTTGCTTCAACTCATGGTTTAACACTTTCACATGCCCTCTGGTTTTAGGGTGATAAGTTGTACACATCTTGGGACGGACCCCAACTTAGCCAAGATATTCTTCACCATTTAGTTGATGAAATGCTCCCCTCCATCGTTGAATATTGCTCTTGGTGTCCCAAGATGTGCGAAGATGTACTTCTTTAAGAAGTTATGCACCACTTCAGCATCATTTGTAGGCAAAGCAACTACTTCCACCCACTTTTACACGTAATATACATCCATAAGTATATATTGATTACCATTGCACGGTGGGAAGGGTCCTATGAAATCAATCCCACAAACATCAAATATTTCGACCTCCAAGTTGTTGTGTAGTGGCATCTCATGTTCCTTGGAAATAGTTCCCATTATATGGCATCGATCCCAACTCATCACGTAACTGCAACATCTTTAAACAACGAAGGCCAGAAAAAACATGATTGGAGCACTTTATGAGCAGTGCGTTCACCTCTATGATGACCACCGTATGTAGACGAGTGGCAACTATCCATCACTTGTATATCTCATACTCAGGTATACATCTCCTCATAATTTGTATGGTCCTACTTGAAAAAATAAGGCCATCAAATATGTAGAAATGAGCATCATAATCCCGCATCTTTTTTTGTTGGGTAGTTGCACCCGGTGGAAACATTCCGCTCACTAAGTAGTAGACAATATTTGCATACCAATGTAATTCAGATACCTCTAAAGACAATAAATATTCATCGAGGAATTCCTCCCGAATCTTACTTTTCTCACCAATATGTGAAGAACTCTCCATCCTGGACAAATGATATGCAATCGTACTTTAAGATTCCTTTCGATCCTTGATCTCTACGTCGAATCGCAGCAGCATAATCCATCTAATAAGTCGTGGCTTCACATCCTTTTTATTAAAGATGTATATGATAATTGCATGGTCAATATAAATAAAAAATTCAGTACCTACCAGGTTGGGTCTGAACATATCAAAGGCATAAACAAATGCTAGCATTTCTTTCTCGATCACTGTGTAGTTGACTTGAGTTACGTGCAGTGTTTTGCTCGCATAATTGACAAAGTGAAACACTTTATCCTTCACCTTTCCTAAAAATGCTCCTACGACAACATCGTTTGCGTCACACATCAACTTTAAAGGAATCTCCTGATTTGGTGAACTCTAGATTGGATCTACTATCAGATTCTTCTTCAGAGCCTCATAATATCGAATGCATTTCTCATCAAACATCAATTTCATCTCCTTTTCTTGTAAATATACACATATGATTAGTTTTAGATTAATTCTTTGTTAATCTCCTGTAGAACTCTACATGACCCAAAAACCTTCTCAGCCCTTTAACATAGATGGGGGTGTTAGCTTTTCAACTATCCAGCACTTTGTTTGACACCACATGAACCACTACAATCCTCTTATTTATTACAAAATGACATTTTTCCAGTTTAGGATGAGATTGGTTTCCTCACATCTCGCAAGCGCCTTGTTCATATTTTCAAAACACCTGTCAGAAGACTAGCGAAAGACTGAGACAACCATTCATGCATGATTTCAATTTTCATCCATAAATATCTCCACAAAATATTTGACAAAATCATGAAAATGACCATCATTGCATCTTTGGAATGTAGTTGGGGAATTGCATAACCCAAATGACATTCACTTGAAGGCTTATGTCCAACGCGGACAAGTAAATATGGTTTTCTCTTGGTCTTCTGGCACATTATATCGTAAATAGCCATCAAGAAAACAATAATACTCTGGCCTAGCTAATCTGCCCCAACATTTGATTAATAGAAGGAATTGGGTAGTGTTCCTTTTAGTGGCCTCATTTTGTTTATCGTGATCAATGCATATGTGCCACCCTATTATTGTCCTTGTTGGAATACACTCATTCTTTTCATTCATAACTACTGTCATGCATCTTTTTAGGAGCACATAACTCACTAATTATAGAGATGGTGTACACTATTCCAACATGTTAGCATTTGATAATTTTTTTTTGCACCACATCTTCCGTAGCTTGATTTAATTTGCGCTGCTATTGTGCAATCAATTTGTGGACCTCCTCCATAAATAGATTGTGAATGCACAAGGCTAGGTTGATTCCATTTGTGTCTGCCATCGGCTAGCCTATCACATTTTCCCTCCTCTTTAATACCTCTAGAGGGGCTTCTACCTGCAATTTGGAAAAAGTAGTTGAAAGGATTACAAGTATGGCTTCAGTGGGACATAAGAAAGCATGCCCGAGATGAGAGGGAAGCACTTTTACCTTCAACTTCCAAGTTTCCTCAATTGACGGTTTTGAAGGGGGTCCCAAGACTGTATTTAATGGTTCCACATGCTTACGTAGCATACTCACATTGGGGACATCTAGAATTCTAGCCAGCTCCCAGGCATCAACATCTCTATTTATATCATGTCCAATCAATAGTCTTTCAATAGGGTCTTATGCTTCGACATACTTGGCTATCAATTATTCATCAATCATTGTGATTGTTGCAAACTCCTTGGAGATCAGAGGAAACATTATTGCCTTGCACACATCGAAGACCTATATTTTTTCATGAACTATCATTGTCAATCTACAAGCCGCCACATGAATCAATTCACCTCCCATAGCTAAAAAAGAAAGTCCCTAAATAAATGGTACCAGGGGGTCAGGATCCAAATACGAGATGAAAAGTCTATCGGAAAATAATAGTTCCCACTTGGACCAAGACATCCTCAATAAAACCATCCGATCTTGGTACAGAACAGTCAACCAATTTCAACATTATGTTAGTATGCTTGGGCTTTCCTAGCCCCAATTTAAGAAACATGGACGTATGCATTAAGTTGCTACTTGCCCCAAATCACATATCACTCTGGCATTGATGCACTTACCAATTATAATTTGCACATTGAAGCTCCCTCGATCTTTCAACTTAGTTGGCTGCTTGTTTTGAATTATACAACTACACTCCTTAATGAGTGCCATTGTTTCCTATTCCACCAACCTACTCTTGTCGGCTACAATACTTTTCACATATTTGGAATACTTAGAAATTACCTAAAAACATCAATTAAAGTCAAGTTAATATGTAACAGTTTAAGGAGTTTGATTAACTTGCAAAATAAATCCTCTGCCTTCTACTTCTTGAAAATTTGTGGGAATGGAGAAAGTGGTTTCTCTTTTGTCTAATCATAGTTCCTTGGCTCACTCGGTCTAGATTCATGTATTCTCTTCCCTTTTTATTCAACAATTTTTTTTTTGAGGTAAACACCTCCAGTGGACGTCCACTACAGGTACTGACAACATTCACTTGCTTGGGGTTAGGGTCAGTGATTTTTTGTAAACCCCATGTAGGCGGGAGTTCAAGGCTCTAAAAAATTTCCCAAACTACTTCTCCGAATTCTAGTACCTAGTTGGTTGTTTCAGATATATTCTAACTACTTAGCTTGGTCAGCCATAATCTCTTTTAACATGTCCTCTACACTCATATCATCCTACTTAACAATATGTTGACTTCTCTATCCTTCCTAATTCTAGTGTGTTCCACCACCTTATGGCCTGTAATAGTTCTATCATTGGTATTGATTCTGATTACCACCCTATGAACAATTTAGGTGGTTGTTGTAACTTAGATTGTAGGTGTTACCATAATTTAGATGCATTCATACTCGCCGTGCATTTCCTAAATATTTCACAGATTTTGTGTTTTCTCCAGATACCTTAGCAGTGTGATCTTCACCGCCATAGACCTCACATCATGTTGATGGTTGTTACACTAGAGTTACTACATGGTCACTACTGCACTACATTTTTCTTGAACTTGCTGTTATCCTTGTGAGAGGTTGTAGAAGTGTGTGTTCATCATATTTGCATTGCAGCAATTTTTGCAGTTAAAATTGTCGTTGCATTTACTTGCAACATTCTAGTAGTGTTGTGCAGTACAAATATAGCTCATTATCCACTCCGCTCAAGATTACCTTCTAAAATTCAGTTCAACAAGGTAAATAGCTCAGCATATGCCTTCTCCAAAGCTTTTCCCCCAACAGTTCAAGAAAATTTTTGGTGTTACCCTTCAATAAACATGTGGACCAAAACCTCGTTAGATTGATGATGGTGTGGATAACTTAAAAGCATAGATTTAGACATGTTCTAAGTCTGGTACAAGTTTTATCCTCCTTTCTCTCGAAATCTATATATATCACTTCTTAACTTGGCTGGGAAGAACCTTACCAACAACTTTCGTGCAAGTTAATGCCTTGATATTATGGAGTTTGCGGGCTTAAAGTTCAACCCTTTTTTTCTTCCTTAACTAGAGAAAAGGGAAATAGGGTGAGCCTCACATAATCGGAGATCACCATTTGGAGTGTAGGTTTTAGTGATCTCGAAGAAATCTAGACATGCACTTTGATGTCCTCATATGATAAACCAATGAACTATCCATTCGAGTGAAATAGTGGTACCATATTCTTCTTCAATTCATATCTACCACTAACTTCAGATTTCTAGATGGATGAAGAAATACTTGTGGTGCACGAAATTTCCACGTCTCTCACTTTCTTCTCTATCATCTCTTCAGGTGATTCTTGTTCAACCCTTTCTACTGGGCTCACTAAAAAAGGATCCCCAATTACACACAAAAAAAAATCATTGGTAAATTGATAAAATTGGTTTGCAAATTGAGTTACTAACAAAAAGTCAACTTATATTAATCTTTTGCTAAAAGGCTCATCAGTAAATATTACCAACTAACCCAAAGAATATCATTGACCAAGAAATCATTCAAACTAGATAAAAATGGAAGAATTATTTGATAAGCCCTCATCTAAGAGCGCAACAAGGTTCCTTATGTTCCAGCCCCAAAATTGAAAGATTTCTTCGTGGAATTTGTCACCAGGCATGCGAGATTTCACTAGTGGGTTCCTTTCACCCATTAGGTCCCTAAATTTCAGTCAGAATCTTATTCTCTTAATATTATATACACCTAGGGTTACATGAATGTTAGAAATTAATTGGTTTTGCCTATTAGAATGATCCAAATCAGATTATCATGTCGTAATATCATTTTTTCCAAATTTATGCATAAACTCAAAACCTAGTTATCTGGTTCTTTTAGTTCATGAATTACACATGATAGGTCAATTATTTCAGTTTTATATATATGTGTGCATCAGTTTTAGAGTGTACCATTATCTGTACATTAATGTTGCATTCTCAGTTTGCATATCAGTATTTGGAGCTATCCAGTATTACAAATATTTAGTCGTAAAATTTTAATTTCATCATCAATTAGGAGAAGCTTTGTACCAAGTGGATTAGGTGCAGTCACCCTCAAGTCCTAGAACAACGTGTCCCATAGGTTATAGGTCCCCTCTATGGGCATTAATTTAGCCAGTTATGCCTCTGAAACTCTGGCAAGTTATATTGGATCTGCTCGATGAGGAGTATACATAGAACTCCATATTTTGTTCATGTGGTTTTATGTCGGTTATTAGTATTTCCCTTATAGTCAAATTTCATTGCGTTGACCACATTATTAATACATAAGCTTTCAGTCTCAGCATGTTATAAACTTGTTTATTGCATTTAGTTATTTCATGTTTAGTATTCTCAGTATAGTATCTTGCTTATCAACTATCATTTTCAAATATTATCATTGCTTTATCCCCATGTTCTATTATGATTATTATTCAGATTTATTTTATCCCACATGCTTAGTACATTTTAAATGTTGGTGCGTACTCTGCACTGCATGTTCTCGTAATGTAGGTTCAGGTTTTCAACTTCAATATCATGAATAAAATGGTTCCCAATCATCAGTTTAGCAACATTAATGGTGAGCCATCATTCATAGAGGAAGGGTGACATGATTATCTTCCTTCGATTTTTGTTATAGCTTTAGTTTTCTAGATTTTGAGAGGGCATGTCCCAACACTTCTAGTTAGTTAAGGCTTATACAAGACAATTAGTTTCAACCTTTATATTTGAGTTCAACTTTTTTAAGTTGTTGTTAATCTTTCACTCATCATATATTCAGATTTAGTATATGTGTATTCTCCATCATTTTCTGATTATATTAGTTATTAGCGTTTGCACAACATTTATTAATAAAGTTTGCTTTAGTATGCTCATGGAATACCAATAGGGTTTGCTTTGGGTCACTCGTGATCGTAGGTCCTGTGTTTGCATCCACGGATAGCCTCAAGGCGTGATAAACATGGTATTAGAGCACTAGGTTTAAGAGTGCTAGGTTGTTTCAAAAATTCGTTCTAAGTAGATTTCTTTTAATGAGTGTGAAGTTCACCACATCTAATAAGAAGGAGGATTCAAAAATTTTTAGAAAAGTTTATTTCCTTGTTATTATTATCGTGTGTAATGTATGATCTACTTACTCATTTCTAACTACAGGGTATGAGCTTTTAGACCATGCCTCCTCATAGAGCTTATGGAAGGAATAGAAATGTACAAACTGCTAACAGAGCTCCTCCAGTCCCAGATCAAGATGTTTTGAATGCAGAGTTTTGGAACACCATTCAACTTTTGGATTAGAGTGGTATCCAAGGTTCACAATTTTTTTAGGATGAATTTACCAGAGTTATTAGGATCACAAATTGATGAGGATCCACAAAACTTGATAGATGAGGTCAAAAAGTTCTTTGGAGTAATGCAAGTGACATATAATGATAGGGTAGAGTTTGCATCATATCAGCTAAAGGATGTAACTCACATCTAGTATACTAAATTGAATGAGAACAGGGGTACAAATATAACTCCTATCACTTGGGAATGCTTTAGTCAAAATTTTATAGATAGGTTATTCCCAAGAGAGGTGAGGAAGGTAAAAGCTCAGGAGTTTATGAATTTGAGGCAAGGTAACATGACTATCAAAGAGTATGGGCTCAAGTTAACTCAATTCTCTAGGTATGCTCCTCAAATGGTTACCAACTCCAAAGCTCAAATGAACAAGTTTCTATATGAAGTATCCGACTTGGTGAAAACAGAGTGTAGGAATAATATATTGCTTGAAAATATGAACATCTCTAGGCTCATAGGTTATTCTCCTCCGGTTGAGGGATAAGGAATAGGCTAAGGAGAATAAGAAGTCTATAACAAGCAACGATGATTATTCTCAATAGAAATCGGGTCGCGGAAATCACTCACAAGTTTAGCAAAAATCTTCATCTCCAACACCTTCATTGTCTAGTGTTCCATCCTCAAAGTTTTGAAATGATCATAAATGTATTGCATCACTCTCTAAGTCTCAATGTAGTAAGTCAGGCACCAGAACCTACCTAACTTGTCTAAAGTGTGGTAACCATCTAGGCGAATGTCCTGCAGGAAAGGAAGGATGCTTTAGATGTGGTAAGTCTGGTAACAAGTTGAAAGGTCGGCGAGGGTAAGGGGTAATAATAGTAGAGCTTAGTCTACTACTTCAGAAGAACCAACAATTCATCCAACTCAGCAGGGTAACTCATCTGGTATATGAGGCAGACAATACCAATATAGCAATACAACATTTTCGGTCTATGGGAACCCCAGTTAAGTGTAGCCTAAACTAGTAAAAAATGTGACCTCTGATAAAATGCTACTCTTTTTGACTTTAAGCAACACTTTTCCAGGGTGGCTGAAAGAGGTGTTACCTTAAAGTTTAGACAACACTTGAACATTATCAACTACGCTTAAAAGTGTAGCCTAAAAGTCTAAATGGCCACGCTTTTGTAGCTACGCTTAAAAGTGTTGCATTATCAGCTACACTCAAAAAGCGTAGCCTAACAGGCAAAATGACCACACTTTTATAGCTACACTTAAAAGTGTGGCATTTTCTTCTATATTGCCCACATTTTAAAGTGTTGCCTTTTATATCTTAAGTGTGGTGATATTATATTTGCTATGAAATATTTATATTCCTTAATTTCTAATTAAAAACACCAATATTAATTTTCTGCAATAAATAATCTCAAATATCAAATTAGCTAATAAGTAATTCAAATATATAAATTTGAAATAAACTTCAAAAGATAACATGTCTTCTGTACATACACATACGTATAAAACAATATTCTGATTATATGTGTACACGGTATAATGTATTTATACTTTTACAATAGTTCTAAAACATCAATGAGATCAAATTGACTTGTGGAGATCCTTCAAATTTGATCACCACCATTTCCCTACACAATTAAAATGAAATTAACCGTCAAAACAAACCAACAAATCAGACCCTAAATCACTGGCAATAAGATTAAATTTGAAAGTGCAGAAAAAAAAATGTAACCAAAAATTCAGTTAATTCAAGATTCAACCCAAAAGCACAATTCAATGATAACCTAAGCAGCAAAATTCAAGATTCAAGATCAGACCCAGCAACACATTAAATCTGAAGTCATAAACAATCACTAATTATCTCAAGAAAAACCATCCCCAATTAAAGATTTAAGACACTTTATATATATATAAAAGATTGAATTAAAGTTAGAAAGGAAAACATTTGCGTAAAGGAATGACAACCAAATAACAAGAAAATCAAGATCTTGGATTAGAGGAACATGAAAATGGATGAAGGTTACCATTCTATTGCTACTGAATCAAGACTGAAGTTCCTACAACTTCTTGCTATTTAAGGAAAATAAAATAAATAGATTAGCCTATGTTCATGAAGATGAACTTTCAAATAAAGACAAACAAATCAATGAGAATCCCAATTAAATGATTTTAATGAAAGGTAATTTATTGTTGAAAATGAAAGAGTAAACAAATAAGAGAGCCTAGAAGGTAAACTTGGAACACAATAAGCAACAATTAACCTGTAGTTTCAATAGAGGATCAGTCGCAACAAGATAAAATCTTGATCTGTAAAAAAGAGGAACAACTCAGAATGATTCCTAAAAGATTGGAGCTGAATATAGGCCTTTTCCAATGCCTATGCAAGAAAAAACTAGATCACAAAGGGAAGGATAATTAGAAGAAAAGAAGAAGACACTTACATTGATTCAAGGAGCCTATCGATCAAACGTTGGAGATAGGTAGAAACAACTAAATCATCAAGTTGGAAATCAATCTAGTTCATAAGACTTCTGTGAATTATTGCTTGTCGATGCTGGAATTGGTTTTGGAGAGAGCTTCACATTATATATTGGTTTGTCCTAATTGTTAAAGCTTCTTTATTTATACTACACTGTTGGTGAATTTAATGGAAAGAGTAGTTCTTTTAACTTGGCATATGGATAGAGAATTACTGAACTTGTGCTATAAAATTATAGTTCAATTTTCTTTAGGTGAAGCTTCTATCTTGATTTTATTTCTTTGTTTGGTCCACAAAACTGACCTTTTTTCCTTTTCCTTAGTATCCGGTTAAAACTTATAAAAAAGTCATCTAACAGAATGTGATAGAGCGAATACATGTTCTTAATGTAGTACACTACCTTTTCGATGGACATTACCTATAAATTTGTTAATCAAGTGTTTAACATGAGTGAATACAACATCCTCCTCAAGATATTCTAGCTCTAATTTAAGGGAAAACAGCTTACCATCCACAGACCATCGCTTGCGAAATTAATGAGATCTAAGTCGTTATCTATCAGCTCAAATGCCACATATGGATATGACTAAGATGTCTCTCCAAGATCTTGTCTCCAAATGCCCTAGCAACAGTAAGTTGTCCATCAACACAAGGTACATCACCTACAAAATTTCAAACCGTCTGCTTGTGTGAAGCAACCACGAAGTTATGGGCTTATGGCTAGATAACAAATTACATCAATTGCATACGAATCAATTAAAAATATATTTGGTAGGCTTTGTATCGCCTCGTGTACAATTTAATGGAAAAAACAGAGAATTCTAAATCATCAAGACCAACAATTGGATAAATAATTGACGTTTGAGACCTCAAGAACTTTAGAATTTGAGCATGAAGAGTAGAGAATCGATAGAAACAGTCAAATGTAATGGAGCAATATCACCGTGAGGGAGTGAAATCATCTAGACGACTTAAACTAAAACTTGAATCATTTAGACGTAAGCTACTTAGAATATTTGAAACAAATCCGCCTTGCTTTCAATTATCTCCCTTTCCCTGTTTCGCTCATACGAAATTGATAGCTGCTTGGCAACACGTTTCTTGTATATAACAACTTGATAATCTTCCACCTTTTATACTATAAGTGTATGACTATTTATCAGCATTGCAGTAACTGCAGTTGACCCTACTATTGCGAGTTCGAATGCTATTTCCAGAACGTCTTTGTTTGTACTATGATAAGCTCTATGAGTTGCATTCACAGTATCAGTCCAATTATCATGTTGCTCAGATACATGTGATGTAAATAAGAAGAATGAGAGTATCTAAATAACAAAAATGACAGCAAAGACCTGTATTCCTAGGGTTAATAAAAAATCTCGTCTGCACAATATTCCTAGGGTTAACTTTGACGTTCAACTTTTTGGCACTTTCTTCCCCTACATTAGAATTTCAGCTATAATTACCCTAAAGTAATCAATTACTTATAAACACAAAACAAAAATCCAATTAAATGACTGTTTTTAGTACTGGACGATTAGTAGAGCATAAAAAGGAATCTCGATTGTAAGAAATTAGTACTTACGATTGAAAAAATCGGTTCTTCAGTTTCTACTCGTCAGTTCTTAAATCTCAGTTCCTTGATCCCTAGTTCTTCAGGATCAACTCTTCATATATTCGAGAAAATTGGGTTTTCGAGAAGCAAATCAGCTCAACTCTTTAGTTCTTCAGCTTCCTCTGTTCGGTCATCAACTTCAACTCTTTGATTTTACGTTCTTGAAGAGAAATGGTATATTTTTCATATAAGAAAGAAGAGTAAAATGGCGTGTGTTCTAACGTGTAGCATATGTTCTAATTTTCAGCTAGGAAATAAGACAAAGAAGAAAGTTTTTATTAATGGTTTACTAATTATTTTTTGGCCAATAAAAATGGCAGGGAGAGTTCAAAAATGTTGGAGGGAATCTAATATTTTAGTAAAAATTTTTAGGTCACACTTTTAATGTGTGATTTTTACACTTTAAAAGTGTTGCCAATATATGAAAATACTTGTTGTCATTTATTTTATATTATGGAAACGCTTATAAAGTGTAGCCTATTTCATTAAATGGGTACACTTTACAAGTGTTGCCAATATTATTGTCGTTAAAAGATAAAAATTTAGGCTACATTTTAAAATAGTTGCCAAAAATATTTTAGGCAACACTTTTCAAGCGTAGCTCAGATTTAGTGTGGTCGTAGGCCTAAAATAGTGTAGTGGTTGTATGCTCTCTGGGCTTGCCAAGATCACAAAGTTTGTCCTAATGTAGTCACTCGTACATTATTATTACTTTAATTTCCATATGAACCGATCATAGAATGGAAATGTAGTAGCTTAATGCCTATGTGTCGATTAATTTCTTCCCTTAAGGCCATAAAGATAATTTTTAAGGGGTATCTATATCATCTGGTTTGGGTTAAGTATTTAAGCTCTGAAACCCAAACTCTTCAGTCAGTTTCAGTAGTTAATGAGTTCGCAGAAGTTTTTCCAAAAGATCTAACCGGAGTTCCTCCCTAAAGGGAAATCAACTTTTGAATTGATCTCCTGCTATATTCCCTACCTATTTCTATTCATCGTTACAGAACGACTCCAGGTAAGCTTAAGGAATTGAAAGAGCACTTCAAACACCTCCTAGATAAGTGCTTCATTAGACCTAGTATATCTCCATGGGGTCCACCAGTGTTGTTCATGAATAATAAAGATGATTCTCTAAGAACGTGCATTGTCTATAGGCAGTTGAACAGAGTCACAATCAAGAATAAGTATTCTATTCACATGATTGATGACTTGTTTGACAAATCTCATGGTGCCAATAATTTCTCGTATATATACCTCAGATTAGGTTATCGTTAGCTTAGAGTCACACATAGTGTTTTACTAAAAACATCCTTTAGTGTTCGATATATTCATTATGGTTGTGTAGTTATGTCATTTGGACTAATCAATACTCCTGCAACATTCATGGATTTGATGAACAAACTATTCAAGTAGTATTTGGACTTCTTCATTTTCGTCTGTATTGATGATATCCTCATATACTCTAGGAATGATGAAGAACGTGTGAATCATTTGATGGTGGTCCAACGAACTCTCAAAGATCGCCAGTTTTTCACTAATTTTAGCAAATGTGAGTTTTGGTTGCAACCTGTTGCTTTTCTTGGTCATATTATGTCTAGCGAAGGTATTCAAGTAAATTCTCATAAAATAGAAACAGTGAAACAATGGCTCAAACCTACCTCTCCAACAGATATCAGAAGTTTTTTGGTGTAGCGGGTTATTACACAAGGTTCGTGGAAGGGTTTCCATTCATAGCCTCTCTATTGACTAAGTTAACTCAGAGTAAGGTTATTTTTCGGTGGTCAGATAATTATGAGCAAAGTTTTGCGTAACGGAACACTAGGATGACTACAACTCCTATTTTGACTCTACTAAAGGGTTCATACGTTTTATATAATCTATTTGGATACATACAGAGTTAGGATAGGTTGTGCCTTGATGCATTGAGAAAATGTTATACCTTATGCTTCTAGAAAATGTAAGGTGCATGAGAAGAACTATCCGACTCATAACCTTGAGCATGCAGCATTAATGTTTGAACTTAAAATTTGGAGACACTACTTGTATGATGCTATGTAGAGGTGTTCACAAACCATTAAAACCTTAAATATGTGTTCACACAGAAAGAGTTGAACCTTCATGAGAGGAAATTGATTGAATTTTTTTAGGATTGTGATAGTAGTGTGCATTACCATCCTGTTAAGGCCAATGTAGTAGAAGATAGTGTAACTCACGTTGAGGAAGATAGAAAGGAATTAGCAAATGATGTTCACAAACTTGCTAGTCGGGGGTTCGTCTTATGAGCATATTCAATTGGTGGAGTAAAAGTTCCGAATAGGTCAGAATCTTCATTGATAGTGGAGGTTAAGGAAAAATAAGACAATGGTCCCATATTGATTCAACTAAAGAGTGCAATCTATAAATAGAGAATTGAGGGTTTCTCCAAGGGAAAGATTGTGTGCTTTCCTATCAAGGTCGATAATGTAAGGTAGGTGAGCCAATAATGGTAGATATTCTATTCATGCAGGTACCACTATGATGTATCGTGATCTGTGGGAGGTCTTTTGGTTAAATTGTATGAAAAGGTATACAACAAATTCCTAATTGCCAACAAGTGAAGGTAAACATTAGAAACAAAAAGGTATGACTCAAGAGATCAACATTTCTACATGGAACTGAGAAGTGATCAACATAGAATTCATCATAGTTACCTCATCTTCGCAGACAACATGACAATTTTTGGGTGATAGGTTATTAAATTACTAAGTTTGTGCGCTTTTTGGAAATTAATATTATAGATCCAGTGAAGGACTATGCAAAGCTTTACATTAATGTGATAGTTAGGTTACATGGAGTTCCGTTGTCTATCATATTAATTAAAGGTCCTCAACTCAACTCTTAATTTTAGAAGTCAATTCAAAAAGTTCCTGATAATTAGGTTAATCTTAGCACATGATTCCCTCAAAAAAAATGGACAGGTAGAGCGTACCATTCATACCACAGAGGACATGTTAAGAGCTCGTGTGATCGATTTCAAGGGTAGTTGGGATGGTAACCTTCCTCTTACATAATTCACCTACAATAATAATTACCATTCTAACATTCATATGGCCCTTTATGAGTTATTATAAGGATAGACTCAAGACAACATAAAGTTTCCAGAAATCCTAAGCAGACGTAAGGAGAAGGGTATTAGAGTTCCAAGTTAATGATTGGATTTTTCTAAAAGTGTCTCCTATGAAGGGGGTGATGAGATTTGTCAAGAAAGGAAAGCTCAATCCTACATATGTTGTCCCTTACAAGATCCTGAAAAGAGTTTATAGAGTGGCTTATGAATTAGAATTGCAAAGCAAAACTAGTGGCAGTGCATCAGACCTTCCACATTTTGTTATTGAAAAAGTATGTGGGTAATCGACCATCTATAGTACCTTTTCAAACACTGGCTCTAAGGATAGTCTCACTTATGAAGAAGGTCCAGTTGAAATCCTTGATCATCATGTGCGACGGTTGAAAAACAAAGAAGTTTTTTGAGTCAAGCTTTTGTGGAGGAGTTAGTCCATAGAGAAAGCTACTTGGGAAGCACAAGCAACCATAAATTCCACATATTATAACCTCATTTCTTTCAATTCCATACTATCTTTAGGTAATAGCCACTATTAAAATTTGCAGTCATTCATGCACATTTTAAGTCTAAACATCATGCTCCTACAGCTGTACTTGAATTATAAAGAATATTTTCATGTTCTTGAAACATAGTTCAATTAGAAATCAGTTTCCGATGTTTAGTAGTAGGGTTTGTAGTTTTTACGCTCTCTATTCAACTAGTTTAGTCTTCATTTGAGGACAAATATCACCAAGTTGGCGATAATTTAAAATCCCATGTCCTAGAACTACCAAAATATAGATTTAGAGTTGCAGGTGCAACCTACGGTTGCCACACACGGACTGTAGGGTGATTCAGGGCTCGTGCTTGTGGTCCATAGATTCCCATCTAAGAACAATTCACACGAAGCATTAGAAAATTTTCGAAGTGTCAACCCATACTAAAACCTATGACCGTAGGTCAGGCTGTGGTCCGTGGTACATGGTCGTTAGTTAGACAGCCAGTTTTAGCTCCCTGTCGCCAAGCGATAGTTCATTGATCTATCATGAGTTTACGATGTTTTAAATAAATTTCACTTAAGAGTTATGTGTGTTTAGGTCCATTTTTTTTATTGGCTTTTGTGTTATTTTTGTTTTTGCGAGAAATAAGTTTAGACATGAAGAATTGGAGACACAGTTGAGAGAATTGCAGAAAAGGGTACATATATAGAGGCAACCTATGGACCATAAGTCAAGTTACACCCCATATATGATAGCCGTAGAAGTGTAGGCAAGCCATTGCTAAAGATAAGGAATTTTTTAACCAAGTGTGGGACAACATTTGCAACTTACAGACCATAGATTGGTATATAGACTGTATTGTTGCACCATCAAATAATTCAGAGAATTAGTTCTTGTACCTGATGCCGAAAAGTCTAAGTGTGGAGCTGAGGAGTTACAGAGCGTAGATTAACTTATGTATGTACTATTGGATCTCTGAATGTGACAGAGATGTTGCAGATTTTGAGTACTGAAAAATTTCCTTATGTCCTGAGCCACGGAAGGGACCTACCGAGCGTAGATTGACTTAGCGACCGTCACTCACTATCGAAGATTGAAGACGCATCTTGAATCTTTATTTCCTTATTTCATTTTCATTTAAGTTAGGAATTATTTCTCTATATATAGTGAATGTAAACCTCATTTTCAGGGGTTAGACATTATTGTTTTTGTTTAGTTCTTGCTTTTGAATATTGTTTTTTGAAATTTTTTCAAAACATTTATTTCTAGTGTACATTTTGATGATTTTGTCTTTGCAATTCAAGTTGAAATTCTGGGTTTATTCTTCTTATTACATAATTTCATGAATTATTCATCTAAGACAAAGAATTGTGATCTTTCTAATATGGTTAACTAAATCCACAACTAGGGTTGTGGGAACCATGAACAATTAACAAAGTTAGAATAGTAATTAAGTGATTCTAGAATAGTGTTATTGCTTGCATTAATAATTCTTTCACTTTGAAGTCTTTCTAACGAGTGTACACGTTTGAACTCGCCTTGTTAATACTTTCATGACCAAGGAGGTAGTTAATAAGACATGATTATCGACATACATTTAGTGTGATACTATCTAATAATTTACTGTCGATTGATGCGAGAGTGGAAAATAAGACATACATCAATGTGATGTTAATATGAGTTAAAGGTAAGAGTTAGTAAATTATACACACGTAGCCGGAACAAGGTGCGGGGTGACATTCTATAAATGTCGGACCAAGGATTTAGATATGCCTAACTTATCAATTTGCATGTGATACACTAGGCAGGGATTGATATTAGTAGGCTTACCACTTTATGAGCTTTTCGGAACACTCTTGCCCTAGTGACCTTCTTATCTTGATAAAAATTAAAGTTTGAATATTTCTCACTTAATACTTGTACAATTTCCCAAATTTGTTTCACAAATCCCCCCTTTCATTACTTATTTTCGGAAATATATTGGCTAAATAGACATAATCCTCAATTTTGTTTAAGCCTAAACCAATTTCCTTTTTGGATGAACCCAACCTCTAAGTTTGGCTCTTTAGTTGATAAAGATCACTTATGTTTCCTTGGGGAAGTATGATTTGAGCATACTAAAATTTGGCACCGCTGTTAGGGAATTTGGCTTTTAGATTAACTGTAATTACGAAATTTAGGTAACGATTCCTAATTTTACTTTTTCTTTTTCTTTTTTTTATTTCTCCAGTTTGAACCCTAGTATATACCAAGTACACGAAGTCAACGGGAACCACTTACTCTTAATGATCCAAAATTGAATAGAACATTGTGGAGAATGAATAACAAGGGAGCATTGGTTAACCCTATCGGAGGAGAATTAGGTGATGGTGATGGGTTGCAGCCTCTGGGAGTTATGGATAAAATAATCAGGCTCCAGGTGAGAATCGACTTGGATTTTGATTGAAGGTGCACGAGCCATCGGGGCCACGCCCACATAACACCTATAGGATAAAATGTGATATTACTGAATTTGATGGACCTTTTGTCCTACCTACTCTACCATCAGGTCTTACTGTTGTGGTTAGTAGTATCTTGATGTTGATGCTCACAACGAGAGGCTTATTTGTAGGGTTGGCATCGGATGACCCTCATGCTCACATAGCCGAGCTTAGGGTGGTTTATAAAAGTTATGTAGGTCAACTCGATTAGGACACGAATGCTATAATATTTTGAGTATTCCCTTTATCATTGACATGTGATGCGATAGATTGGTTTAATGAACTTTTTAAATCTCAATCTATAGATAGGTGCAATTGACATTTGCGTTCTTAGCAAAATTCTTTCTTGTGTCCAAGCATCTTAACAAAAGAATAATCTAAACAACTTCCTAGGACTACCTGGAGAGTCTGTAAGTAGTAATTTGGACCGGTTCACCACTTTCATAAGAAGTGTTCTGAATCACCGCTTAATTATGAGTCTCCAAAAAAATATTTCTACCGAGGGAAGATGACAACAGTAAGGAAGTAGTTGATACTATTGTTTTTGGTTCATATTATGAATGCAGTTTTGAGCAGATTGTAGAGAAACTAGAGAAGATTTCTTAGAAAAACAAAGCTTGGAGCACTAGAAAGTTGGATACTAGGACAATCAGATTCGTCGTCCAAAACACAGATAACCAATCCACAGATGATATACGTGAGGATATGACTCAAATGAGAAAGAAATAAGGGTTTTTATTGAAATATGTGAGCAGAGGTGCTGGGAATGTAAAAGTTGTGAACTATTTGACTAGAAATCCACCACTAGCTAAGGAGTGTTACTATGAAAAGGATGCTTATATGATAAATGATTATACAGGGGTTTTCGACTAAATGCTAATGTTTCAACATGGATTATTGGTTCTAGGGTCAAGGAAACCAAGTTCGAAATAATGGAAACTAAAACCGATAGGGTCAATATGTCCGGAAAGTAGCTACAAGAGAAGCAACAACAACTGGGAAAACTATGGCAACAAAAATGATTGTATTGGACCAATGTACCCCCTCAAAATTTGAAATTTGGTCTTAGAGAAGATGGAGGTATCATAAAAGGTATTGAGCATATAATGCAGAAGCTTATGAGAAGGTTAGATGTGAGTGATGATAATGTGAAGGAGATGTGAAATGACTTGTCTGGTATTGCGCTAAAAGAGGATGCCCACACAGTATCAATTAAACATCTTGAGCAACAAATGACTCATTTGTTTACCACAGTGAACCTGTGTCAACCTGGATCTCTTTCGAGCAACACCATCAAGAATCTAAAGAATTATGGGCATTGTATGGTAGTCACTACTCACAGGGGTAAGTAAACCATTGATCCACTTATGCCTTCTAGGGTGGAAATTGAGACTAGTAGAGATGAAGATGTGGTTAAGGTGAGTGGAGAATCTGAGAATTTGAAAGAAAAAAAAAGGCGGTGGTAACTGAGAAAGTTGTTCCTATACATAGACCTCCACCTCCCTTCTCATTCTTGGGAGACCATTCTATGGCACTAGGAATGCTTTGGTTGATATGGGTAGATGATGTTAAAACTCTACAATGAAGAACCAACTTTTAATATTTGTAGGTCCATCAAGCAGAGTGGTTAAATCAAATCAGTATGAACTATATTATTTAGAGTGAAGAGTGGGTTTGTGGTACAAATTGAAGATAGACTAAGCTTTGAGGCATTAGAACCAGTAATGATGAACTTTGAGAGTGATTGTATCAAAAAGTATGATGAATTTGTATCCATAATTAATATGTGCAGATATTGTTCGAAGCCAAAGAAGTTGTAGTTAGTTATTGAAAATCATGACTCCCCACCCGCAAGACCGTCTATTGAGGAGGAACCTAATGTAGAGGCCATGTATCTACCACCACATTTGAGGTATGTATTGTTGGATAGAGACGAGACACTATCAGTCATCATTATGGAAGATCTAAATGGGTGACAAGTAGATTGTTTGGGATTAGGTTGAAGAGGTTCAAGTGAGCTATAGGGTGGACAATTTAAGACATTATTGAGATCTCTCTTTGTATTTTCTCTAATAAAATCAAATTAATGTCATATGACAAGCCTAATGTCGAGCACGACTAAATCAACTTATGCAAGAGGTAGTAAAATAAGAGATCATCAAGTGGTTGGATGCTCTAGTTATCTATACCATTGCAGATAGTAGTTCAGTGTGTCCAGTTCAGCGTGTTCTTAAGAAGGTTGGTATTACTATGGTTCCTAATGAGAGAAATGAGCTTTTCTTGATGCAGACTATGACCTGATGGAGAGTCTATATGGACTACCGAAAGTTGAACATTTGGACAGAGAATGACCACTTTCCATGCCATTCATGGACTAGATGTTTTATAGATATGTGGGTTAGGGATGGTATTATTTCCTTGAAAGCTATTCTAGTTACAATCAAATTTTGATATCCTTGGATGACTAAGAGAATACCATCTTCACTTTCCCTTATGTGACCTTTAAATTCAAACACATGCCATTTCGGTTGTGCAATGTTGTGGCAACCTTTCAATGTTGTATGATATCAGAATTCTCTAATATGGTGGAGTACACTATTGAGTTTTTCATGGATAAATTTTTAGTGGCAGGTGACTCTTTTGATCAATGTGTGGATTATTTTGCCGACGTAGTGAAAGGATTTGAATATTGTAATTTAGTGCTAAATTGGGAGTAGTGTCACATTAAGGTAAAAGAATGTATATTGTTCGGGCATCGTATTTCTTAAAAAGGTATTGAGGTTGATAGAGCTAAAGTTGAGGTAATAAAAAAGTTCCCCCACCTATATCCATTAAAGGTCTGATAAGTTTTCTTGGGCATGCTGGATTATATAAGAGGTTCATAAAATATTTCTTAAAAATTGCACAGCCGTTGTGCAAACTGCTTGAAGAAGAGAATAAGTCTAACTTTGATGATGCTTGTCTAAGAGAATTTGAGAGTCGAAGAAGAAACTAGTATTCTATCCCATCGTTATAGGACCTGATAGGGCGAACCATTAGAGTTCATGTATGAAGCAAGTGGAGTAGATATTGGCATAGTATTGGAACGAACGTATGAAAAGATACTTCATCCTTTTTACTATTAAAGCAAAGCCCTAAACGTAGCCCAAAAGACTTAGACAGGGAATGATCAAGAGCTTCTTGTAGTGGTGTTTACATTCGATAAATTTTGATCTTACATGCTTGGTACGGAGGACATAATGCATATTGACCATTCGATATTTAGATATTTGATAGCTAAGAAGGAAGTTAAACCCCAACTAATTAGATCGATGTTGTTGTTGAAAATTTTTTACTTTCTAGTGAATGATAGGAAGAGGACAGTGAATCAGGTTACGATACTTGTCTAAATTGGAGGATGAAGCTTTCCTCGAGCTTTGTTATAGGGATAAAATTAATGATGCTTTTCCCGATGAAAATGTATTGGTGTCCTTTGAAGATTTGATTGTTTGTTTTGCTGAGTATGCTAATTATTTAGGAACTTATTTCATGCTTCTGGAATTGTCTTTTCACCAAAGGAAGAAGTTTAGGCATAATGTGAAGAATTTCTTATGAAATGAGCCTTACTTCTATCATAGTTGTGCTGATGGGATTATTCGTCGTTGTGGCCGAGGTTGAGATGTTGAGTGTTCTTGAGGCTTGTGATTCATCAACTGTTGGTGGGAACCATAGTTGTATTCGTACTGTGCATAAGATCTTGGAGTGTGGATACTACTGTCCTATCATCCACCAAGATGCTCATGACTTTGCCAAGTCTTGTATCCGTTGCCAAAGAGAAGGTGGTATTTCAGAGAGGCAAGAGCTTCCTATGAATCTGATATAAGTAATTGATTTGTTTGATATATGGTGCATAATGGGTCAATTTGTGTGTTAACATGGGATGAAGTATATTTTTGTTGCTGTAGATTATGTATTAAAATGAGTGGAAGCAATTGCAGTTTCCAAAACTGAAGTTAAGAGTGTCACCACATTCTTAAAGAAGGATATCTTCTCCAGATTTGGTACCCATAGTGCGATTATCAGTGATGAAGGTTCTCACTTTTTAAACAAGATTTTCAAAGTACTACTTGACAAATATGGTGCCCACCACAGTGTAGCCACTCCTTACCATCCACAACCTAGAGGATAATTTGAGGTGACCAATAGTGAAATCAAGTAGATTTTGGCAAAGACTGTGAATGCCAATAGAACAGATTGGTTGAGAAAGCTTGACGATGCTCTATGGGGCTATCACACTTCATATAAGACTCCCATAGGTATGCTTCCATACCAACTTTCATATGGAAATTCTTTCCATTTGTCGGTAGAGCTCGAGCATAAAGCTATGTGGGCAATAAAGAAGTTGAATTTGGATTGAAGAACCACGTTAAACAAAAAGTAAATGAATTGAATGTGCTTGATGAGTGTTTCTTAAGAGCCTTCTGAAAGTTCAGCCTTGTATAAAAAGAAGATGATGAAGTACCATGATCAAAGGATTGAAAATCAAGATTTTGTTGTAGGGGATCTTATGCTTCTATTAAACTCTAGGTTGCGCTTGTTTCTGAACAATCTTATGTACAAATTGACCGGGCCATTATTACTTATGAAAGTTCTTCCACATGGAGCGATGGAGCAAGAAAATAGTGAGGGAAAAAGGTTCAAGGTAAACAGGCAGATAATTAAGCTTTATCTGGGAAATGTGGAGACTGTGTAAGAAGTGATTGAGACTTACTATCTTGATAAAGTCTATGTAATCAGGAGGGCTGACTTGTGCCACGATCTTAAATCAAGCGCTTATTTGGAGGCAATCCAAAGATTAAGATCTAGCCAATGATAGGTTTCAACTTTTTGTTTAGTAGTTTTATTTGTTTATGTGATTCGTTGTACTCATTGAGAGAATATAAAAAGAATGGCCTAATGGTTCCTACATGTGCAGGTGCACAATGAATAATCTGTAGAAAAAAAGTCGGGAGCAGAGGTCTACGGACCTCATCGGCGATTTGTAGTTCAATCTAGGTACTTATCACAAGTAAGTGTCATAATTTTTCTAATTGTGAAGGTGATCTATAGTCTCATATACGGAGCGTAGATTGACTGAAAAAGCGTAAGAGGGGTATTGTAGGTCCAAACACTAGTGTGCCCAACCCGACTCGACTTGCCTTTAATATAAAACCACTCATTTTAAAATCATTTCCCAATTATTTAAAACTCCCTCTAATCGTTTCTTCCCTTGATCAATCACCAAAATCACTCCTGCATACAATTAATACATCATCATCAACCCTAAATTCATCCCCCACATTCCCATTTTCTCTTATTTCCCCCAATCCTCTTATCTTCCATTTTTAAAAATCTGATGTCCGAGTTTGGTGCAAATAAGCGATTATTTGTGGTATTGCAAGCTTAGTGTAATCACAAAATCATCTCACTCCTCATTTCTTTTAAGGAAATAGACTTTCTGTCACTTTCAATTTAAATTGATAGATTCATTATACAAAGTTAGGAGTGAAGTTTTGGCCTTGGATAGTTAGGTGTCTTTAAATGCATGATAATTTTGATGTTCGTACACCCTTGGGACGATGGTCAGTGATTGTGTGTAGTCATGGTATTAAAACAATGCAAAAATAGTTTATCTGTAAGTTTTGACTTAGAGTTCCAAAACATCTATGAAATAATTATAAAACCTAAGTCTAGTAGAACCCATAGAATGTCAAACTAGCATGAGTTATGTTAAAATGCATGAATAGACTAGGTTATTATTGAAAAAGTCTACAATATGGGCTTCAAAATAAGACATGTTTGAGACTTTGCATAGACCCTATCTACGGATTGAAGGTTTATCTACGGACCGTAGATCAGGTCCATAGATTGAGGAAATTGGAAAATTTTACTAGGTATGACATTACAGAGGTCGACTACGGTCTGTATATCAATCTACGGACCGTCTATACATCAGTAGTTTACATCAGAGACTAGTTTTTTTACCTCTTATCTGTGGAGGGGTTCCATGGACCATAGCTTAAACTACGGATAGTAGTCCCCCACCGTAGATGTCCATTGTCGCCTGCTGTCTTAATTTTTTAATATTTTCCCTTTTTCTTAGTTCAAAAAATGATTTCGAGTATGTTAGCTATTTGTTTTTTGGACTAACAATGCATCCATAGGTACCATGGTGACCAAGAAGCAAATAATTTACACCAATATGGGAATGTCGAGATACATTTCCCCGACTTTGAGGAAGATCAATGACGACATCAATACAAAGAAGGATCTCACATATCCTTTGTCTTATTTCCAACTATGAAAGGATGCTGGAGTTCATATTTGGTAATGTGACCAGTTGATCGAGCGTATGGGTACACTTGACATAGGCCTCATTAAGGATGACACGAATTTGGAAGCACCACAAAGAGAGACATAGGTCTAGGTATCACTTATGACTGTAGATGTTGTAGATGTTTTGGAGTAGATGCAAGGTGATTATCCTGCCCCTCGGGGCCACATGGATGATGCTCCAACCTACTAATCTAAGGCCTCTAGTCAGGAATTGAGATCATCTAGAGCAAACCCTGTATCAAGTCCCGCTATTTTGCCAATGTCCTAAGTTAAGCAATTAAAGTTCAAATGGACACTCTGCTTCATCACATGAAGCCATTGATGCAAAAATCAATTGCCGAGTCTAACGCAAGAATGGAAAAGAGATGAGGTCATAACAGACCAAATGGTCCAAGATTCTCATAAGCAATTAGATGCATTCGAGTTGAGAGTCCTTAATCATTCGACTTCCATTGAAGATCTAACCTCTTTCAAGAACGATTTAGCTATTCATTGATATTATCCTTACCACACCGTTTGTTGAGCTACAAGCTCCACCCTTTGCATTTGGTGATGATACACTCACGGATGCACTATTTAGTGGAGATTTAGAGGTGTATGATCTTCAAGAAACTCATGCCTGAGGTAAAGGAATCGATCTAGTCACACCATGTAGCTCACGGAGGAGCAAAGATACAATAAGAGGCAACGCAGGGAAGAGAAGTAGGCCAAAAAAGACTTTATATTGGATGAACAGCTGCGGTAGCAAAGTGCTATATATATGTGTGTCTGTGTGCGCGCGCGTGCGCATGACGATGTTTCTGCTTATACGACAGATTATTTGAGAACCACTATTGATGCAGCGATAAAACTACAGAGGGTGATGTGGAAATATATGTAGGCACTACTAAGGGTGATGTGACAAAAGATGCAGGCACTACTGAGGGTGACCACCATGTTACCTTAGCGGAGCCCGAGAAATCAGACCCCCCTATTTGTTGATGACTCTTGGGCGTTATACGACATATGCTTGCTTCACCCAAATCCGTTTCTTTTTACTGCTTTTGTGTGAATTGGGAACAATTGCTTCTATTTTTGCTGGTGGTGGGGTAAATGGATTGGAAGTGATAGGGTTAATTTTGAGTAACCCAACTTATAATCCTCTCTTAGGATTTTCTTGCCTGTGATCTTTTTCCAAAGAGACTGCTTAATATTTATTGAACCAGCATGTGTTAGGATTATATTTTTAGAATCATGAAAAAGAATAAAGCATGATGGCATAAGTTCCTTTGAAAAATTTATAAACCTCTAAAAAAATGAGATTTTTCAAAAATCTGTAGACTAAAATGAGTTGAATGGTTGGCTCAGTGTATGACATGCTAATGAACCCAATTTGTTTACCGACTTAAGATCTGACTTGAACGGGGTTATCTGATAATGGAACCATGTTTGAAGAGTGTGTGAGAATAATTTATTATTGAAATAGTTTTGTGTCAATGTAGAACTTGCCTTGTTAATCCTGCTAAGATAATTTACTCTAGAGTCTAGGAAGTTATCCTAGGCCATTATTCTAAAAAGTCCACCAAATTCCTAAAAGAATCTAACCAAATAAAATAAATGTTCCCATAGATCCAAATGCTTTGAGCCTCTATGAGAATAATCCTTTTAAACCCCTAAATCCCCTTTCCATAATCTACTGTGTTGGACTAGTCCCTCCTTAGACATGTTCACCACTACATAGGCATAAAGTTTAAGTTGAGGGTGGATAATGCAAAAGTAACGTCAATCACGGCCTGATCTGACATCTGGTATTGTGCACCGTGACTAATGGAAAATCCATAAGTTGAGGGTTTCAATGAACGAGGAAATCTAAGGAAAAATGGTACGAAAGAGTTCAGTGTTGAAAAATAAAAGAAAAGATAGGATATGACTTTGTGCAAAAGAAAGTGAGTAAAATCAAAGAAAAGAAGAAAATGAAAGAAAAATAAATAATAAAAAATGAAAATAAAAATAAAAAATCTATAAAGTTGGAAGTCACATCCACAATTGAGAGGAATCAAGGGAAATAGGATAAAAAAGGTAGGACATCAAAATTAAGGCAAACAATATGTAGGAAATCCTAATGTATTGTCAAGGAGGGCATCAAGTCACTAAATGTACCCAAATGTACCAAACCTAACCTTGAGCATACATTACAAGCTAAAAAATTCCTATAGTGATCCTGGAACCTAATTTGGAGAGCCTAACCAGTGCAAATAAGTGTAAGCATATGACATTGAGCACAAAATGGAAACTGAAGTTACGTTTGAGCATGAGTGTTGAATGAACCCTTGTACTCAAAATCAAATTTACTATGTGAAAAAGGATTTCGTTTGATTTAAAGGAACTCGTGACATTGTTGGAAAGTTGGTTCCTTGGTAACAGTAAAATAGTGTATGTCGTGTGTTTAGTGGTAGATCGTTGTCATATTTTAATCCGCACAAATAAGTTTGTTGAGTCCAAGAAAATTACTTTGCATACAAAAATATAGAAGAGATAAAAAAGCCGTGTGATTGCTTGTGCTTGAATTGCTTGCATCTATACAAGTGTCGTTTACAGTCTGAGTGTGTTGCTTAAGGACAAACAACTATTTTAAGTTGAGGTTGTTGATGTATTGTGAGTTTATGGTATTTTTAATACATTTCACTTAAGAGTTGTGTGTGTCTAGGGCCATTATTTATTGGTTTTTATGTGATTTTCTTATATTTACAGGAAGTAAGTTCAGACGCGGAGAATCGGAGATACAGTTGAAAGAAGTACATATAAGGGAATCTACGAAGGCAACCTACCGACCGTAGGTCAAGTTATGCCCCATAGATTATAGTCATTGATAGGAAGGCAAGGAACTTATGAAGATCAGGGAATTCTTGGCCAAGTGTGGATCCACGGTTGCAACTTACAGACCTTAGATTAATCTACGAACCGTACTATTGATCCATCAAATCATTGAGAGAATTGGTTCCAGTACCTGATGCTTAAAAGTCTAAGTGTGGATGTACAAAGATGAGTTACATATCATTGACTAACTTACGATATTTACTGTTGGATCATCGATTGTGATAGAGGTTTTGCAGACTCTAAATATTTAAAAAATTCCCTAAGTCTTGAGCCACGAAAGAGTCCTGTGGACCGTTGATTGACTTACGGATTGTAGGTCAGTGTCGTAGATTGAAAATGCGTCCCAAAACTTTATTTCTTTATTTTGTCTATTTTTAAGTTAGGACTTATTTCTTTATATATATGGCATGTACACCTCATTTTTGGGGGTTAGACATTATTATTCTTGTCTAGTTCCTTCTTTAGAGATTAATTTTTGAAAACTTTGACAAATATTGATTTCTAAAGTATGTTTTCAAGATTTTGGCTTTCCAATTTAAGTTAAATTTATCAGGTTATTCTTCTTATTATTTAAGTTCATGAATTCTTCATCTAAAAGAATGAATTGTTTTCTTGTTAATATGAGTATCTAAATCCACAACCAGGTTTATGGGAACCATGAGCGATTAACAAAGTATGGATAGTAATTAAGTGATTCTAAAATAGTGTTATTGCATGCATTGCCAATTCTTTTTCTTAGAAGTCTTTTTAACGAGTGCACGCACTAGAACTCTCCTTGTTGGTACTTGTCTGACCAAGTTGATAGTTTATAAGAAAAGAATTATCAACATATATTTAGTGTGATATTATCTAATAGTCTAATGTCGATTGGTGCGAGGGTGAAAACTAAGATATAAATTGATGTGATGTTACTATGAGGTAAAGGTAAGGGTTAGTAAATTATATACACGTAGCCGGACCAAATTGGGGGGTGACATTCTCAAAATGTCAGACCATGGATTTATATATACTTAACCTATCACTTTGCATTTAATACACTAGGAAGGGATTTAATATCTATTACTAGGATTACCGCATTATGAGCTTATGGGGAACACTTATGCCCTAATGACTTTCTCATTTTGATAGCAATTATAGCTTGAAGCTTGCTAACTGAATACTTACACAATTTTCCAAATAAGTTTGACAAATCCCCCCTTTAATTACTCGTTTTCAGAAATATATTAGGTAAATAGACATAATTGTTAGTTAAGTTTAAGTCTAAACTATTTTCATTGTAGGATTGACCTCAACCTACAAGTTAAGTTCTTTACTTGATATGAATCGCTTATGCTTCTTAGGGAGGTGTAATTTTCATTTATCATTAACTAGCACGGACCATTGGTCCAATTACAATTTGTTAGTCCTGCCTGTCGGCAAAACAGATAGATTTTAACTCAGGGGTTATTTGGTCTTTTCCTCATGTGTTGGAACCTCAAACCACATTGTTTCACCCTAAACTATGTATTTTTTCTATCTGTTTTAGACAATTAGCTAAATTAGAATCTACCTTAAGCAAATCACTCACCAAGAAATTGTTCAAACATGAGAAAAAGAGGAGAATTAGTCGAGTAATCGTAGTCCAAGAACACAAAAAGATTTCTTCAATTCCATCCCCAAAATTTAATGATTTATCTATAGAATTCATCACCAGGTATGTGGGATTTCATTAGTGTGTTCCTTTCACCCGTTAGGTACCTACATTTTAGTCAAAATCGTTGTTCCTTTAAAATTATCTATACCTACAATTTCTTGAATGTTAGAAATTATTGGGTTTTAGCTGTTAGAATGATCCAAATCAGATTATCATATTGTAGTATTGTTTTGAACATATTCAAGCATAAACACAAAACCCTAGCTATATAGTTCATTAGTTCATAAATTACACATTCTAGGTCATTTATTTTAGTTATTAAATACATACCTTAATTTTCAAATATATTATTGTCTATAGATTAGTGTTGCATTATAAATTTGTTGTCATTATTTTGAGATATCCATTATTAGAGGAGGTTAGTTATAAAATTTTAATTTTATACTCAATTGGGGAAGCTTAATACCGAGTGGAGTAGGGTCATTCATTCTCATGTTCTAGATCTACGTGCCTTGTACATTGTAAATCTTGTATGTGCGTATAATTTTGGTGATCATTCCTGTCATGCCTCTATATCTCTAGTAGGGTATATTGGGTCCTTTTAAATGGTCTTATACATCTAACTCCACATTTAGCTCATGCGGTTTTATGTTTGTTATTAGTATCTCCATTAAAATTAATTATATAGCATTGACCATGTTATTAGTACTGTCAGGGTTGAGTCTCACCATGTTGTAAACTTGGTCGGTATATTCAGTGTTCTCACTATAGTGTCATGTTTCTCTCCTAAAATTGTTCAGATATTATCATTTCTTTATAGCTATGTTTAGTTATGATTATTATTCAGCTTTCTTCTACCATACATGCTCTGTTCCTTTCTAATACTGACACATACTCTGCGGTACATTTTCTCGTGATGTAGGTTCAAATTCTCACCTTCCAAATCACGCATAGATCGATTCCTGATTTTTGAGTTAAGCATCATCAATGGTGATTCTTCATTTTTTAAAGACGAGTGACATAATTTTCTTCCCTTTGTTATAGTTTTGGTTTCAGTTTTGCTACATTTAGGTGAGGCATGTCCCAACACTTTTACTCATGTTAGAGGCTTATATCAAACATAGTTAGTTTAAGTTTTAGTAATTGAGTTTGACCTTTTGAGTTGTTTCTAAACAATAGGTTGTCATAATTTTATATTTCGTATATGTGTAATCTCAGCATTTAAGATTATCTTAGTTATTAGCCTCCCACAATAATTATGGATTCAATTTGTGTTAGTATGATTATGATAAGCCAGTAGGGTTATCTTTATGTCACTCATGATCCTATGTCCCGTGTCCATGTTTAGGGGGAAGCCTCGGAGAGTTATAATATGTTAATATCTTTTCTATTAACCAAACAAGGATTATAGGTATATTTCTATGATTTCGGCAGAACATCCTATGTTATTACCCTAGACTGAACAAGTTCCTTACATTCCTTGGTCTATTCCTTTATTTGTCTTTCGGGTTCAAGAGTGTACAAAGAGTTTATTTTAATGTTGGTCAGGTATAGAAATAGTAAAAACTAGAATGCAAGAATAAGTCATACATTAATTTGTCTTATGCGAGAGATAAACAATATTATACCATCAATCATAGCTACAATAGAGAATCTAGACACTCGTAGTACGAATCATCATATAATAATGTTCAAATATCATTCAAGCATTAAGAAGTATGAAAGAGTAGAATAAAAGTCCTAGAATTTATCAAAAAAATTACCCAAGTCGTGTTCTCTTCTTTTTAAAACTGAATTATCAATAAAATGATACAACTAGACTATTTATAGGGTTAAATAAAACACGTTACTAAACATGGAATCTAGGTCCATGACACAAACCTGTTCCCTCGCTTTACATTTTGAGAAGTTCATTCTACCCACAACGCGCCTGTATGGCACATTCCACTGTTTTCTACATTTCATTTGTGACAATGCAGCTTCCATCTCTATGACGCAAAAATTCTCCCCTTTACTACATTTTCTAGCTTCTTGGCCGTTTCTCCTTAGCAACATCCACTTAAATTTTTATTTTCTTATATAACTTTCTTTCTTGATCCTGTTTCTTGATTTTCATCCTACAAATACCTAACCACATTTGTTAGATGAAACACAATAAAATGACTGTAAAAATGCAATTCAAAGTATCAATTAGCTCTTGAACTTTGCTAAATATATTTGGATAAATTTGTTTTAGGTGTATAAATATTCGTAATATCAAAAGACCATGGAAAAGTTCTTCAATAAGAGGAATCTACAACATGTAATGAATACGGATAGGTAAAGACCAGAAATGTAAACTCGTCATAATTTTAGAAATAGCACCAGGACCTTATCCATCATTAGCTAGTGCGTGTGCACCAAAGAACTAACCTAGACCCACTTTTCCAACTAATATATTGAGTTTCTTGGGATTGGATGGTTACTATAGAAGGTTTCTCGAGGGATTTTCATCCATTTCATCCCCATTGACAAAGTTCACTCTGAAAATAACTAAATTTTAATAGTTTGAATCTTGTGTGAATAATTTTTTGTGAATGAAGTCTTGATTGACTTCAACCTCAGTGTTGACCCAACAAGGTGTAGGAAAGTCTTTGTTGTTCACTTTGATGTGCCTGAAGTTTATTTTTGTTGTGTATTAATGGATAATGGTAAGGTTATATCTATGCCTACAAAAAAAATAATATTGTGAAGAAGAATCACCTGACTCATGATCTCAAGTTCGCAGCGGTTGTATTTTCTTTTAAAATACGACATCACTATCTATATGGTTTTCATGTAGATGTATTCACTGAACATAATAGTCTCCAATATATTTTAGTGTGAAGGAGCTTAATCTAAGGTAGAGGAGCTGGATAGAGTTTGTGAAGGATTATGAAATAGGCATCCTATATCACCCAAGTAAGGGTAATGTTGTTGTTGATTCATTGAGCATGTTCGAAGTATTGTAAGACCCCAAAATGAGTTAGGGTGTCTAGAGACTCTCTTGTGTCTATAAGTTTGTTAACTTTTTTATTAAGTTTTTAAAGTATGCATGATTGATTTGAAGTGATTTGGAAGTCAAACGTCACGGGATGACAAGGATGTTCGACGACTAGTCACCAAAGGGACCTTATGTGTTTTTATGAGATTTTATGTGTGTCATTGTATTATTAAGTCCTTATATGAGTAATAATGATGTTTATAGGAATTATGTTCAGTTTATGAAGTTTCGACGTTAAACGTCCAAGAGGTTCAAAAGTTATCCGTTGAGACATACGTGTGTGCCTTGAGAGTGCTGGAAAATTTGAAGGTGTTGCATGTACTTGTCTTGGGTGAAACTGATGTGGGAGGTCCTTCACATTTAACGATTTATATTTACATTGGAAAAGCATGGATACAACTCCTCAAGGGTCCTGCAAGAGTCCCTCAAGAAGGACTCAAAGGTTGTTGAGATGCTGCCTTGGCAGTGTTAATCGACTGAGACAAACATTGCCTCATTAGTTTTCTGTAGCCCCATCGATGGGGGGTTGTCGTTCAGGACTTATCCTGATAAAGGATTATGGCAGTTGACAAGCCTTAGACCCAAATAACGGCCAACAGAATGATCCGTTGATGGACCTACTAGGTGTCGATGGGTCTTTCGATGCAGGTTGTGTCAAACTTCAAGGCAAATGTTTCATTGAAGACGTGAATGTTTAATTCACCCAACGTTCTAACATGATCCTACATGTTTTTTTTTGGTTTTTTTGGGTGTTTTTAAATGATCAAAAATGGAAAACCCCATTTGCCCCAATTAAATTCACACATATTAGACTTCCCTCTAAAAATATTCTCTCTAGAACTTCAATTGAAGGTGAAGCTCAAGAACAACTTAGAGCTTGGATTCTTCATCGAGTTTTAGAGGTTTTGTTCTACATTAAGGTATGGTGATCCTTCATCTCTAGTTATCCTTCCATCTAGAGAGTTAATCGCAAAGTCTCAAAGAGAAAATATGATCAAATCTATGCCTCTTAAATCTAGCTGTGGGCTCTTTCTCAAAACATTTTTAAAGGATTCCTAAAGATGAATTGATGTTAATATGTTTATTGTAGCGTGAATTTCAATCCAATTTCATGATGAACCCATGATCCCTTCAAAGTCTCGATTTAGCCTATTGGGATTTATGATTTGTAATGTATATCAACTGAATTATGATTCCAGCTCATTGAATTACTCATATCTACTGCCTAGTATGTGTATTGATGGTGAATTGTTGATGAGTGATCCATGAACATGAAGGTTTGAAGGTTTCAATAAGGCATTGTTTATAATGTAGTATTTTGTGATCTTGATGCTATCATGCTTGTTGTAAGATTCAATTATGTTAAAGTAATGGTTAGCCACTGCATATGATGCAATGTTATTATGAGTTATATGTAATGGGTCCAATGTGGATCAAGTCTTGATAGTTTGAATAAGATTAGCCTACATTATTCTTTATTCCATGAATTCATAATATGTAGCACGCTTACGGTGATCTCGAGTTTAGTGTCAATTGTAGTCGGATTTCTTTTAGATTATGATTTCCTTTGCTACTACCCTACATGTATATTATTGATGAACTATAATTAATGATCAATTCAAGGGAAAGTGGCGAATGACCTATATTACTTTACTTCGTAAAGATACTTGTAGCTACTGTCTTATATAGTATTTATTAACAAAAATGGGTTATTGATCAATAATAATCGAAGGACGAGAAGTTGGTAAGATTATCTATTTCCCTCTGCTTATGTATAGAATATGTTAGTTGATGAAGCCTTGTATGGCATTTTTTGGTATGGTTTACTTACTGTGGCGGTTTTTACTTTATCGTGAATATTTATGTGATGTGAACATTGCCTTGAAAGCAATTATACCATGAACGTGTGTTGGTGATGATAATCCTTATGTGAAGATTTTACCTAGTTTTTCTATTCTAGCTATGATCTAGACGATGTTGGAGTTTGATTAGATGCTGCCTATGAAGAGGTCCTATAATTCTATATGTGAAGTAAAGTTAATACAAGTGCATAATGACTAGAGCTTACTGTAAAGATGTTGTAAGTCATGAATAAATGAGTCTAGTGATATGTTATCCATTCTATGATTTTTTGTGATGTATCATCAACTAGGATGACTTGATAGGTGTACTAGTATGTCAAGGGTATGGAATCTTGTCTATGCATTTGCACATGTGAACCTTCATAGGATAGTTCCTAGGTTTGTCTTCTAAGTACAATCATAGGATAGTATGAAAATGTTATGATATGACTCATATGTTGTGATGTTAAGTATATGATATGATGAAATATGAATGTTCATAGTGTCTTAAAATGTTGATATGAAAGGATTGATCATATAGTTACTCCTACAGACTCTTATGCATTGATATATGAACAAGTGTGATGTTAATATATCATGTGAAGCATTTCTTTACATATACGTATACACAAACAAACACATGAATACAGGTCTAGTCAATAGAGGGCTTATATATGCTATGTCCAAGTGATAAGGTTTATCACATGAAATAGGTTGATGAATTCTCATCTGTGACCTATGAGCTAAGCATATGAGGAGTCAATCTCATAAATCCAACATTTTATAAGTAATCTTTATAAAAGGATTTTTAATAAAAATGAAACTTATCTTAGCACCGAGTGAACTTCACAATGAGATGTGTTGGCTTCCATTGAAGGAAGATTCACCATTGGGTTCTCATAAGGTGTAGACTTTCCTTGGGGGAACATTCACCTATGGTTCCACATGATGTTTTGACTTTCCTCGAGGAAGCTTAACCCATGGATTCTCATCAGATAAGGCTCTAATACCAATAACCATGTAGAGGGTTATGTATACTCCTAGTTCCATAACTATTCTTGCAACATACGATCTTAATTCACTAGTATGATAGCATGTGTTAATGTTGTATCTTTGGTAGGTAAGAACACCTTTGTAAGGCTCTAAAACACAAAATTCTATATACTACCCATGGTCATAGTGTCGGTTAAGGCTATAGTTTCCCTAAAGTAAAATGGACAATGGAAGTAAAGTAAGGACCCTAACTAGGAAAACCTAAGGGTAGTTGCCTAGTGTAGGTTGGGGTATGAGACTTCACCTATGCATTGGACAAGTAGCTCTTGAGGGAAGTCCTAGGAAGATGTTCTAATGCATGTGTCTACGTATATGTTCCTTATGCATGACTTGGTAGTATTTGTCTACTTGATGTGATCAAATGCATGATATGAGCCTATATGAAGTGGTCTTATTGTATATGCAGAATATTGGTCTTAATGACTACACGATGAAGGTCATGTTGACATAAATGAATTTGCCTTCACTTTCTAAGTTGATGTATGAATTGGATGTTAAGGCTTGTCGTCTCATGATAGGTTTAGTAAGTATGTATGAGGTTATGGGGCTTCACATGTACATTGCACTAGTAGACTTAGATTGGGATTGTGAGTAAGGTCTTATAAGGTTCTATGTGAAGTGACATTAGTATATATGTAAACTAAATGATGGTTCACTGTAATTTCATTAAGGTCTTGACTTAAAGGTCTATGATGTATTTTACTTCTACGTTTGTATGTGTTTGTTTATGTGTATTGTATGTATGACTTCCATGTGGACTTAAATTGATGAATTGCACCAAGTATCACTGAGGCTTACTTGGTGGAATAAGGAATTAGGAAGAAAAGGATTCACTGTAAAATTATTGTAGTTCACTGTAACGGGAAATTCAAGTTGCTTCAAAGTGCTTCTAAAATGCCTTAAATGTATTGTATGATTTTGTATTATGTTTGACCTTGAAAAATGCCTATATGTGGTATCCAAATGATGTAATACCTATTGTGTAATGTTTTTATGAAGATTATCTCAACAGGCATGAAATATGATTTCAAGTAAAATGTCCCTTTAAATTGCATGTTTTTGCATTGTTGCCATGCTTAGTGCATTCGTCTACTAACTCCATTATTCTCTACTATTTACACAAAGTGTAGAATAGGGATGCATAAACGATGTATTTATTGGTGAGGATCTTGATATGTGGTTTCCAAGATCAAGGTAAGGGATCCTTAAGTCCAAGGATTGCCTACTTATGGTCTACTATAAAGTCTAGTAAATTATATAGTTACGTATTATGTTGTAAGGGTCGTTTCCCTAATATACTATAATGATGTTAATTCTAGTATGGCAAAAAGAGACTAGAGTCTAAATATGTACTTATGATAATTTATATATATGAAGTATTATTTTAGCATATGATGTGCTAAGAAAGTCTTCAATTTTCCGCCAAATTTACCTATGATAATGTGATGAATGATAACAATGGGATTGTATAAGACCTACAAGAGGTCAAGTATGCCATGTTAATTCTAGGGGGTGCTCCCTAGTCGGGACAAATGGAGTGTGAGGTTTATGAAAGGGGTTTTAGGTTCCAAAAGTTTCATATTGCCATGTCTAGTATAGTCTCAATCATCGGTGGTGAGTCACGACACATATATGAGTAAGAGGCTATAGGACGATAAAGTTTTCCTTCTTTATCATTCTCATGTCGTGCCATAGAACATTGCTCTATTAGATCTCTCACTTATGTATTCTTATCCGGTAGTCTATTATATGTGATTGCTTGGATGAGATGGTATCTATATGCTTGAGGGAGAAAAAGTGAGTTTTAATGCTTATGTTGTTTTTATGGTTTTATGAGTATGTGTAAAGGTTAATTTTGGTATGCTTTGATGATTTTAGGTCCTTTGTGGTTATATATGACATCTATATGAAATAGCATGTTATGTTGAGAAATGTATGCCAATATATGGTTAAACCAGGTTAGAACTAATTATAGTTATTTGAGTCTTCTTTTGGATTTACATGATACTATATGGTTTTGCATGATGGTAGCCTAATGTTATGATTTGAGTTCGAAATGCTTAGTGAATACCTATGGAATCATGCTTCCCTAAGTATATGTATAATGGTTCAAATGCTGCTTTTGTTTATGTGTTTGAAACTTCATGATTGGTTTACATGGATTGGAGTATTTTGTATAGTCTTGGTCCTAGAAGTAAGGGTAGCATGATTGTCCTTGTAGGGTGATGATACAGTTTTGATTTTCACCTAGAGATTACCTTACTCTAATGTTGAAACAAAAGAAAGAGGCCTTATGGCTATGTCTCCTCTATTGTTGTCCCTAATATTGTATGACGTTTGTGTCTAGTTTATTGTATAAAAAACTTTTGTAGTTGGGTAGTATGAACCTACTTGATAATCGGGGGGATAATTTGTCTAAGGTGATAAGGTTTAGAATCCTTGGTTTTCCTCTATTGACTTACTGTAATTCCTTTTTAAGTGGTAATCACTTTTAAGTGACGAAATGAAGGTTGATAAGTTAAGATCCTCTTGAGGTTGGGTTAAGTTGCTCTTAATTGGGTTGACCCTGAGTTGGGGATGGAAATTGAGTATAAAAGTTGTAGATATTTCTACCTTGTTCTCCTATTTTTACTTGAGCTTGAAAACTAATGAATTCTTAATAAGATTGTTTATGATAGAAGTCTTGTCTAAAGTATGAAATGCATGACGTTTATATGTTTGGTATGTCTTGATTGACACTATCTTGAGAGTATTTTGAAGATTCTAAAGTACTTGGAAAGAATTTTTTATTAAATTCATGGTTTTCTCATTTTGATTGTGTATCTTGAAATACTAGTTATGCATTTAACTTCATGAGATAATCTAAGAAGGTTGAAGTCACTCTTGATGTCTAATGTTTAACCTTATAATGAGAAATTGAGATTCTTCAATATGGAAAATGATGATGAGTCTCTTGAAAATTATGTGACTTCTTTTTGTTTGGAAAAATTATTGTAGGTTCACTCATGGAAAAGTGATGGCACGTATACCTAATGTCCTTGTGTGTGCCTATAAATTGTTAAAATTGTTCCAAATTTATACATGTTTATGAAGGCTAGTGATAAGATAGAAATTGAAATTTTATGAAAATGGCTTCCTATTGTTGTGATGTGTGTGGTGCGAATTACAATTTTGACTCACTAGGAAGGATGTTTGAACATGCCATGATTAAAAGTTGAGAATTCTCATGTTACAGTGAAGTTGACCTTTGTCCTTTTGCTTGTCTATGAACTCATCAGACATGCAATCTGTTGAAGTGAAGGACATTCCTTTATGGACACAAATAAGCATGGTATGGTTGAGTATGGTCCCATGGCATTATGCTTAACTAATAAGAATAGATTGTCAACCTAACTTACTCAATTATATGAGTATTGAAGTATGAGTGCCTACTTGTTCTTGAATGTTTTTGAAACTGCCTAAGTGTGAGATAATGATGGTTGCAATATGATATCTATATAAAATGATGTATAATGGTCATGTTATGATTATAAGAATGATTTTCCTCCTATGAACATGATAAGAGTCTATATGTTTGATGCATTAAAGAGTGAGTGACTAAAGGTTTTGCTTGCTTGTGTTGCATTGAGTGATAAATGGTTTAAACTTGTATGACTTGTATGTTTGGTGCATTATCTTCTATAATATGATGTTATGTATGTTGTAAGCTGCTTTATGATGCATTAAGTCCTTGTTGTAATTAAAGTGATCTAAGTGTCATTCGAGGACGAATGTTTCTAAGTTGGGGATATTGTAAGACCCCCAAATAGAGTAAGGGTTTTTACAGCTTCACTCGTGACTATAATTTTGTTAACATGTTAATTAAGTTTTTAAAAGTATGCATTATTGATTTGAAGTGATTTGTAAGTGAAACGTCAGGGATGACAAAAATGTTCGACGACTAGTCACTAAAGAGGCCTTAGGTGTTTTTATGAGATTTTATGTATTTAATTCTCTTAAGAAGTCCTCATATGAGTAATAATGACCTTTATGGTCATTAATTTGAGTTTAATAAAGATTGAAGGTCAAACATCCAAGAACGTCCAAGACATTTCATAGTTATCCCTTGAGACATGCATGTGTGTGTCTTGAGTGTGCCTAGCATATTTGTAGGTGTTGTATCTAATTGTTTTGTGTGAAACTTATGTGGAAGGTCCTTTACATGTTAAGGTATATATTTACGTTGGAAAATCCCGGGTATGGCTCACCAAGAGCCTGACAAGAGGCCCTCAAGAAGGACCCAAATGTTGTCGAGACACTACCTTGGCAATGTAAATTGACTAAGCCAAACAGCACCTTGTTAGTTTATTTACACCTCGTTGATGGAGGGGTCGTCATTCATGACTTATCCTGCTGAAGGTTTAAGCAGTTAGCAAGCCTCAGACCCAAATGACGGCCAGCAGAACGGTCCGACGTTGGATATACTGGGCGTTGATAGGTCCGTTGATGCAGGCTGTGTCAAACTGCGAGGCGGTTGTTTCATTAAAGGGGTGAATGGGAAATTCACCTCACCTGCTGACCTGTCCCTACATCGTTTATTTGGTTATTTTGTTTTTCAGTGATCCAAAACATGAAAACCCCATTCATTCCCATTTTAATTCAAACAAATTAGACTTCCCTCTAAAATTATTCTCTATAGAACCTCCATTGAAGGTGAATCTGAAGAACAGCTTGGATGTTGGATTTCTATGGGTTCTTCATCAAGTTTTAGAGGTTTTATTATACATTAAGGTATGGTGATCTTTCATCTCTAGTTATCCTTACATTTAGAGAGTTAATCTCAATTGTTTTCAAAGAGAAAATATGTTCAAATGTCTTCTTCTTAAATCTAGCCATTGGTTCTTTTTCAAAACTTTTTAAAAGGCTTCCTAATAATGAATCGAAGTTATCATGTTGATTGTAACGTGAATTTCAATCCAATTGCATGATGACCTCATGCTCCATTCAAAGTCTCAATTTAGCCTAAATGTGGGCTTCATGATCTTGAAAGTATATTGATTGAATTGTGATTCTAGCTCATTGAATTGCTTATATGTACTGCCTAGTATGTGTATTGATATGAATTGTTGATGAGTGATCCATGAAAATTAATGTTTGAAGGATTGAATAAGGCTAGTCTATAATGTAGTATTTTGTGATCTTGACGCTATCATGATTATTATTAGATTCAATTATGTTAAAGTGATGGTTAGCCAATGCCAATGCTGTAATGTGACTATGAATTATATGTAATGGATCCAATGTGGATGAAGGCTTGATAGTTTGAATAATACTACCCTATATTATTTTATCTTCCATGAATTCGTAAGACATAGCATGCTTACAATGATCTCGAGTTTAGTGTCAATTGTAGTATGATTTCATTTAGGTTATGATTTCTTTAGCTACTGCCCTATATTTTTGATGATTATGATTGATGATGAATTCAAGGAAAAGTGGTGAGTGACCTATATTACTCTACTTCCTAATGATTGATTAATGGAGTGTATTCACTATAACCTTGACTTTATAGTACATGAATGTATTATTTCATTTATGTAAAGATACTTTAAGCTTCTATATTATATAGTCTTGATTGATGAAAAAGGGGTTCTTTATCAATGTTAATCAAAGAACGAGAAATTGGTAAGATTATCTATTTCCCTCTACTTTTATATAAAATTGTTAGTTGATGAAGCTTTGTAAGGCATTGTATGGTATGGTCCACTTATGTTGGCGGTGTTTACTTATTGTAAATATATATGTTATGTGAACATGGCCATAAAGGCAATCATACTATGAATGTGTGTTGGTGATGATCACCCTTTGTGAAACTTTTACCTACTTGTCCTATTCTAGGTATGATATAGGTTGTATTGATCATGTTACAAATATATGTATGATTACGTTGGAGTTTGATTACATGATGCCAATGATGAGGTCCTATAATTCAATATGTGAAGTAAAGTTAATATCAGTGCATAATGACTAAAGCTTACTATAATGATGTTGTAAGTCTTGAATAAATGAGTCTTGTGCTATATTATTCATTCTATGATGTTGTGTGATGTATCATCCAATAAGATGATTTGATAGGTGTACTAGTATGGGCAAGGGTATGGAATGTTGTCTATGCATTGCACATGTCTACCTTGATAGGATAGTTCCTAGGTTGGTCTTCTATGTACATGCATAGGATTGTATGAACATGTTATGATTTGACATATATGATAAGATTTTAAGTATATGATATGATGAAATATAAATGTGCATAGTGTCTTTAAGTGTTGATATGAAACGATTGCTCATGTAGTTACTCCTAGAAACTTATGCATTGATATATGAACATGTGTGACAATAATGTGTTATGTGAAAGGCTCTCACATATAAATATACACCCACATGTATGAAGATCAGTCAATAGAGGGAGTTTGAAAGGTTTACTCAAGTGTACCCTAAAACTAGGTAGGCGCTTACATATGCTATGTACATGTGAAAGGGTTTATCACATGAAATAGGTTGATGAATTCTCATCTATGGACTCTGAGCTAAGCATATGAGGAGTCAATCTCCTAAATCCTACATTTTATAAGTAATGTTAATAAAAGGCTTTTTAATAAAAAGTGAACTTAGCTTAGCAACGAGTGAACTTGACGATGAGAGGTGTGGACTTCCCTTTTAGGAAGATTCACCATTGGGTTCGTAGAAGGTGTTGACTTTCCTTGGAGGAACATTACCTATGGTTTCATGAGGTGTTGACTTTCATTGAGGAAGATTCACCCATGGTTTCTCTTGATATGAGGCTCCAATGCCAATGAGCATGTAGAGGGTTATGTATATCTCTTAGTTCCATAACTATGCTCGCCACATAGGATCTAGCAAGTGAATTCACTAGTATGCTAGCATGTGTTAATGTTTAACCTTTGCTAGTTAAGAATACCTTCCATTGGTGTAAGGCTGTACAACATCAAATTCCATATAGTACCCATGGTCTTAGTGTCGGTTAAGGCTATAGTTTCCCTAAAGATAAATGGACAGCGGAAGTAAAGTAAGGACCAGAACTAGGATAACCAAAGGGTAGTAGATTAGTGTAGGTGTGGGTATGGGACATCACCTATGCATTGCACAAGTGGATCTTGAGGCAAGTCCTAGGAAGGTTTTCTAATGTATGTGTCTATGTCTATGTTCATGATGGATGTCTTGGTAGTATTTGTCTGCTTGTTATTATGAAATGCTTGGTATGAGGCTCTATGAAAAGGTCTTGTTGTATATGAATACCATTGGTTTTAATGACTACATGATGAAGGTGTTGTTGACATAATTGAAGTTTTGTTTACTTGTTATGTTGATATATGATTTTGATGTTAAGTCTTGTGGTCTCATGATAGGTTTACTAAGTATGTATGAGGTTATGGGGCTTCACATGTACATTGCCCTAGTAGACTTAGATTAGGATTGTGCTAAGGTCTTATAAGGTTCTATGTGAAATGACATTAGTATATGTGCAAAGTAAATTATGGTTCAATGTAATGTCATTTAGGTCTTGACTTAAAGGTTTCTATGATGTATGTGTTGCTTTGTGTGGATTGTATGTATGACTTCCTTGTGGCCTTAAAGTGATGCATTTCACCAAGTATCACTAGAGGGTAACCTGGTGGAATAAGGAATTAGGAAGGAAAAGGGTTCACTGTAAAATGAATGTAGTTCTCTGCAAATGGAAAATTAAGTTATTGTAAATTGCTTCTAAAATGCCTTAAATGTATTGTATGATTTGGTAATATGTTTGACCATAAAAATGCCTAATTTGGTATACAAATGATGTAATGCCTTTTTTTTGAAGGTTTTATGAAGATTTTCTCAAACGGCATGAAATATGATTTCAAGTAAAACATCCTTTTTAAATGCATGGTTGCCATACTTAGTGCATTCTTCTACTAACTCCATTTTTCTCAACTTTTTACACAAACTGTAGGTTATGGATGATTAAAGGATGACATTAATGGTGAGCATCTTGATATGTGATTCCCAAGCTCAAGGAAAGGAATCCTTAAGTCCAAGGATTGCCTACTTATGGTCTACTATGAGCTCTTATAAATTGTATAGTTATGTTTTATGTTGTAAGAGTTGTGTCCCTAATATACTCTAATGATGTTTAATCTAGGATGACAAAAAGATACTAGAGTCTAAATATGTACTTATGATATTTTATATATATGAAGTAGTATTCTACCATATGATATGCTAAGAAAGTTTCAATTTTCCGCTAAATTTACTTATGATAATGCGATGAATGATAACTATGGTCTTGTGTAAGACCTCCGAGAGTCAAGTACACCATGTTACTTCTAGGGTGTGCTCCCAGGTCGTAATAAGTACTGCTCATATCAAGCAAAGAAAGAAAGAGTTAACTAAGGAAGTTTACAGACTTGACCATTTAGGAGTACGTCTATTGGATTTGTTGAAGGTGGATTTGTAGTGATGAATGGGGATGAATCGTTGCTAGTGTCTTAAGTGAAAAAGAAACAAGACCAAAAACCGTTTTTGCTTGAACGAAAAGCAAATGTTCATAAGCTGAAATTGATGGCTTTTAAACAAGGGAGATATGGTGTGTTGAGATAACAAGTTAGATTGTATGTACCAAGGATAGATGAAATCCAAGAGAGGATCATGCAAGAATCTATGTTAAATTAATCTAGGTTCTACAGAAATTTACCTAGACTTGATAAAATTCTATTGATGGAGTAGTATGAATTGGTGCATTGCAGAGTTCGTTTTCAAGTTCCCAAATGCCAAAAAGTCAAGGTAGATCACCAAACATCAAGTGGTGTGATATATAATATAGATCTTCAAAAATGGAAGTGGGAGATTATCAATATGGTTTTTATTATTGGTTTAATGAGACCTCGTAGGGAACATAATTCAAATTGAGTGATTTTAGATTAGATTACTAAATTACCCCATTTCTTACCAGTAAAGACTACCAATCAGCAAAAGATTATGCCATGTTATATATTCAATGGATAGTCTGCATTCATAGAGTTCCTATGTCTATAATTTTAAATAGAGTTGCGTTGCTCAATTTTGGATGTCTTTACAATAAGGCTTGGGTTCAAAAGTAAATATAAGTACTAATTTTCATCTTCGCACTGATGGTGTAACAACCCTCAAAATAAACTAGGATAAAGTAGTGCTTCACGTGATTTCCTTCAGTTAATACCTTCCTAATTTGATGAGAAATATTAGCAACTGGTAGGTTTGAGTATTTTGAAGGTAGTTTTCAAAGGAAGACCAAAACGTTCGAAAACTAGTCTTGTGTGTGATAGTGTGTCCTTGTATGTTGTGTGTGTTTATATGTGTTGTTTAGAGTCTAAAATCAATGGAGGTTACCCTAGTGTCTGAATAATAAAGTTTAGGGTCAAAACGTGCTGGCATGAATCTCCATGTACCAACCAAAGGGTCCTTGAGGAGGGCCCAAACATTGGCAAAGAGGCTTCCAAGGCAGCAAGCAAACAACCCATTTTTGGAGGCGTTGGCCCTTCGCAACCTATACTCAAAAGGAAAAAAGTTTCCTTGTGACAGGGTCTTTTCACAATCTTTTCTGGCTCAAATTATATTCCAGAACCAATATTTGGAAGTGCCTCCACGCGGCGCAGCCAAGTCCCAGATTTGGTCGCGTCGTTTTAAAGTCAAATTACATTTATTTAAAAGGTCCAACTAGTGTAGGTATGTTTTGGGTACTTTGGGGATTTATTATATATAATTTTTGAGTCACTTTTACCCCACTTCACCAATCAAAACAAAACCCTCAAATTGAAAAATCAAAATTTCTCCATTCTCTCTCTCTGTGTGTGTGTGTGTGTGTGTGTGTGTGTCTCCCTCTCTCCAAAACCTCCATTAAAGAGATTTGAAGCTACAAGGAAGAAGGTCAATTTTCCAAGGTTTCAACCCCAAATTAAAAGGATAGGAGTTCAAAAAGGTATGGAGATTTCATCCTTGATTCTTCTATCATTCAAGGAGCCAATTCAAAGGCTTTTCAAAAGAACTCAAAAGTCCTAAGCATGGGTTCTTGCATTAAAAGGTTTAAATTGATGATTTATGAAGTATCTAATGTTAATTGATGATTTTATGATAAAAAATTTCATGAACCCATGTATTCCTTGAATTCCTAAATTTTGCTCTAAAGTGGGTGTGTTGATCATGAATTCATTGTGTTAGATTCATGTTTAGATTGTTCTAAGCTATTGAATTATATGTTGTGCATTGTGGAATGTTCATAGTTTGCTTTATAGTATTTATAAGTACCTTGGATTTTGTTGAATCATTGATATGGAGGAATTGGTGGTCTAGTCTTATGGACATTGTAATTGGTAAGTTCTATTGTTATGCGGAAATTGTTGGAGATGTTAAGGAATGGTGATTGTGGCTATTGGAGGGTGATAAGTTGACCTAATTCCCTTATTTAATGTAGGATTTAAATTGAATTGTTATTGATTGGTATGGTCAAATTATGCTGGCGGTGCTTAATGTTATAATTCATACGAACATGGCGTTGTCCTCATTTTTATGTGATTTGTAGTATCATCATGTTATGGCTTGTATAGATGTACAATATGAAAGATGATATTGTATATGTGAATGTGTAATTTTAAGTCGTTCGTGTGATCTTGATGAATTTGTATAAAGCTATGTGATAATATGAATGAAAAAATTATCCTCTATATCTTTGTATGTGGTGATAGATTATCAAGAGTATCTATATGTTGATAAGGTGTCTTTTCTAGGTAGACCTAGTGATCCCTACTTCATACATGAAATTTATGTGAATGTGATCTCTTGACAAGGTAGGCTTAGTCACCCTTGTCATGAATGTATGAATGAATGGAAGTCTAGGGTCAGTAGGCCTAAAGTAGGTACCTTTCTATGAAAGACTAATATGGAACCTTGAATAAGAAAATAAGGTTAACAATGAAGCCTTGAAATGGTATACCATACTGGTGCCCTCTTCATGAGTGAAATGATGGACTTAGAGGTAGGTTGGCTAGAACGAAATGAAACCATCTCTAAAAAAGTCATATGAGCTATCCTAATGAACCTTTATCGACAACTCGTGGACCCCTTCTTGATAGTGGTATTTTGAGTTTGTAGGACTTAGATATGATACCTTCTCAAATACTATTATGTGAATGAACTTACTCTATGAGAAATAAAGCAAAGCATTAAGTGGATATGGTTGTAGTAGTAGCTATACTTGAAGTATGAGACTAGAGTACATCCCTTTATATCTCCTAAACTATGTGCCTACATGGGATGTGCCTTAGTTATGCCTTTGGCAAGTAAAATTTCTTCCACGGTGTGGGGTCTCATGACACCGGAATCAATACCTATCTAGTATTGTCTATATCGGTTAATGCCTATTATCATCATATGGGATGCACACTCTAGTTATTTGATATGTTCAACAATATGCAGATAGTGGAATGGGACACTATCTACACATGGCACAAGTAGGCTTTGAAGATCCTAAAGTGAGTTCCTTAGGTCTTCCAAGACCATTATGTGAAGTCCCTTAAATGTAAGAATGTCTCTCTTGGGGTCTTTAGTAATGACTTTTGACTTGTTGTGGTTGTGTGGGAAAGGAAACATACTTATCTTTGGTAGTCTTGAGAAACATTTAGGTGTGTCTTGATGAGGTTGTATGGGCGGTCTTTTCATGTTTCACTTAGATGGGTCTTAGGATAACCTTAGGTATAGGTCTAAAAGGCTAAATGGGTTACCTAATGATTATGGTCTTATCTTGAAGATTATGTGAGTACTTTCCTATGTGGTCGATGGTGGACATGTATGGTGTCTTGTATACTTGGTTTATGAGATTTTATCAAATTAGCATGAAAAGAATATTTCAACTAATGTGTCCTTTTTTAATGACATGGTTTTCTTGCATGTTGACCATACTTAGTGCATGAATTGTACTAATTCCATATTCTTCACTTTGTTTTTAAGTGAAGGTTGTGGCAAGTGAGGATTTCTAGAGTTGAAACCTGGGAAACTTATTTCTCTAAAGATTGTTATGTCCTCATATGTCTGAAGACTTGGACTATGTTCCTAGCTTTCTTTCATTAAAGGCTTTGTAATTGACATGCATTTCTTTTCGATTTAAAAGTTCGTGACCATATGATCATAAGATGTGTATCAAGTGTCTTTGTCATTGAGACTTTGTTTTCTTATGTTTTATAAAAGAGTTTCCTTATTGACTTTACATGTGAAAAGTTTAAATTCAGCACTACTTTTCATACATATGTGATGAAGGAATGCGAACAGTCTTGTATATGACCTCCAAGAGGTTGAGTACGCCGTGTGACATCTAGGGGGTACTCCCCGGGTCGTTACCAAAGGTAAAGTGGAGAGAAAAATTCATACCCTAGAGGTTATATTAAGGGCATACTTCATAGACTTCAAAGGTAATTGAGATGATTCACTTGCTTTTCATAGAGTCTGCGTATAATAATGACTATCACTCTAGTATCTATGTGGCTCCTTATGAAGCTCTTTATTGGCGAAGATTTAGATATCCAATTGGGTGGTTTGAGGTTTTTGAACCTGAGTTGATAGGGCCAGAATTAGTTCATCAATCCATGCAGAACGTGAAGATTATTCCAAAACGTCTAAAAAAACTAAAATTCATCAGAAATACTATACAGATGTTAAGAGAAGAGACTTACAATTTGAGGTGGATTATTGAGTCAACTTGAAGGTTTCAACCATCAAGGGGTTCTGAGATTTGAAAGAAGGGGAAACTCAATCTCCAATATATTTGTCCTCATATGATATCTAAGAGGGTTGACAATGTATCTTATGAGTTGGAGTTTCCTTCAGAATTAGCAACAGTTCATCTGGTGTTTCATGTGTCCATGCTAAAGATGTTTTTGGGCGATCCTTCACTTATTTTACCTACCATGAATATTGGTATCAAGGACAAGCTATCTTATGAAGAGGTGCCCGTTAAGATTCTTCATCTTCATGTTCACAAATTGAAAACCAAAGAGGTTGCATTAGTCACGGTTACTTAAGAGGTGGAGGAGGATATGAAAAAGATATACCCTAAAATCTTTCTGGAGAAATTAAACCAAGGTACTTATAAATCTTTTAAAGTACTTTTTAATTTGATATGTTGAGTATATGTTAACTGGATGATGTGTGTTTGAGATTGGGTTCTTAGACAATTCCCACCCTATTCTGTTTACTTTGATGTCGTTCAAGGACAAATGTTCCATGGGGGAGATATTGTAACATCTCGAACCTCAATCAATTTATAATTTCAAGTAAATTTTAAATGATCATATATTTTAGCACATTAAAAATTAGTACTTCGGTCTTCTTTCCAACACCACAAAATTTGCTAAAATCCGAGCATAGAGTAAAAAGGTTATTGTCATTTGAGTGAATCCACTCTTGCTAAGACAGTCCATATGTTCAAGGAAAGTGTATTTTGGTACTTTTCCTAACTCAAATAGGCCTACCAACCATTTTCTTTCCCAAATTAGGGTTCTAATCAAGATCTAAGTTATTTTTCACACTTCAAAACACATGGAACTTTAGGGAGAAGTATCAAGACGAAGAAAGGATGGGTTGCAAACGTTTATTTATGAGTTGAGCAATTTCATCAAGAACAAGCATTCTCTCAAGTTTTGTGAGGTTTCATATAGTTATGGACTTGTTTGTACTCACGCCAAACATTTAATTCTTCCATTAATTCTCTTATGAATTCATTTATTTAATTATTCTTGAGTAGTTCTTGAGTTTTAGCTTCGCTTTTTACAATGGAGGTTTGAGTTCTTGAGGTGAGTGATTTTAATGAATTCATGTTGGGATTATGAATCAAAAAGGTTTTGGAATAAACTAATCGATCTAAATCATTTAGGACCCTAAATTGAGACAAAGTTCATCAAATTTCTGGGTTCGGGTGTGGTAATGCGCCATTAAGGACACGAAAGCGCTTCCTGTACTTAGAGGACTTCCTTGTGTTCTATCAAATCATGTCTTCTCAATGTTCTTGATATTAACACTTAAAATCTTCATTAATACTTGATAAATATTACATATCCTAATCACATCTCTTAATTTACACTTTAAAATAAAGTAAAGTTAAGAATAAAGTTCTAGAGGTCTTTTTGAGTCAAATTTGAGAACTCTTTCGCAATAAACTATAATTCTGAGCTAAACTTTTGTCATAGTAATTCAAATTATTTTAGGGATAATGCAAAAGTACCTCCTCAACCTATACCCGAAATCTCAGAAACACACTTATACTATTTAGTTGTCGCTTGTGGTACGTATACATCACAGCCGTAATCTTTTTTGTCTGGCAATGTAAGTAACCAATCATTCCCTTGGTATGAACTATTCTCAAATGTATCAAAAAATATTCCATTAGGTATGCATCAAATAAGATGATTGTGACATAGATTCAAGACTTGAAGTGATTTGAAGGATGCAAATTGTTCTTGAGTTTTTCTGGTGATTTTTTTAGATGAGAGATACAATGATTAAAGTACAGATAACTTGTGCAGTGATGATAGTATGTGTCCTTCCAAGAGATTATGAGATAAGTTCAAAGTACGATTACCTATTAGATCTCTAATATTTCTTGGGATATGACCTTCAAATCTACTATTTGAGAGATCGATAAATATATATGTAGTCAAACTCAAGGTAGTTCAAGACCCAATCCCTTTGTTGTCACTATCAAGGGAGAGTAGGAATTGGGATATACATCTCCTACATACTCTCGTGTTCCATTATTTTCAGTAGTTATTTTCATGGCTTTAGACTTATCAAAAAGGGTCACCGATAAATATCCACTTAATCCATTTCACAAGAGATCTATGACTCGAATTTGAAAAAAAACTTATAAGTCGGTGTATCTTTTATACGGACAAAGAACTTATTTGATCGTAGTCTTAGCAGCTTCAAATTCGGTAGGGCTCTCAACCTTTTAGGAAATGTGTCATTCAAATCATTGTTACCCTAAATCAAGAACTTTTAAATATATGCAATTCAAAGATAACAAGTTTTTTACCTCTAGCTTATTCCCGTCAAAATTTAATGACTCCAAGTAGGTTTTGTATACTAAGACTATTGTTGCTTAAATCCAAAACTAGAAGACCAATCATCTCAGCCAAACATTGCGGGATTGTTCCCTCAAAATTATTGCTGCCCAAATCTAGCACATTGAGTATTATAAGATTGCGGATGGTTGAAGCAATCTCTCCAATGAGATTATTGTGCGAAAAGAGATGACAATATAGATCACTGGTGTAGGAGTGACTTTTGAATAGGACATTGCATCTGATATTGTTTTAGAGGAACTCCTGAATGTCTCCACTGAAATGGTTATCACTTAAATTTAGATCAGTTAGTTAAGGGAAGAATAATATCAACTTACTCTCACAACCCGAGAGTACACCATAGGAGATATGGTATATTAAAATCTTAACTGGCGTACTTGACCTCTCGGAGGTCTTGTACATGCCTTTTGACATCATTCGATGCATACATGTATGAAAAGTAGTGCGGAATTAAAACTTTTAACATGAAATAGTAATACTTCAAAATATCCCTTTTATATAAAAGCATAATAAAAGGCTAGGTGTCAAAGTCGCCATCTTAGACATATGAATATCTTGGACACGACTCATACTTCAACATATAGAAATATCTAAGTCTATTGCAATACTTTAAATAAGAAAACCTTAACATGAATGATGTCCTCGAATCTAGTGAGGACATGCCAAAACTTGCTTGAATGAACACTAATGCAAGCATCCACTTCGAGACTCCTCACAAATGTCACCTACACCATTAGAGATAGATAAAATATATGGAGTTAGTATATTAAAATGTACTAAGTATTGCATAGTGCACTAAATCATGATAAAAGGACATTTGTATAAAACATGATTTTTTTGAGTAAAACTTCATAAAATAATTATAAGAGATCAGAGTAAGTCAACATAAGAACATATAGTCACATTCCACAATGTAACATCAATATCACTTCAATTCACATAACCATGAGATCCTCCTACCAATGGTGATTCTAAGTCTCACTTGAGTGAGTCGTTATGTGACCGCCCATACAACCCCTTCACACACACAAAAGAGATCCTTTAAACTACCTAAGTTAAGATTATTTCCATTTCATTCATTTAACTCCCTACGTAGAATTACTCTTAGACTCTCTCTCCAAGTTACCTAAACAATCCTCAAGGCTACTCCAGATAAGTACCTTTCCATTAACATACTTTTAACTTTAGTCATTAAGTCCATTAAGCCATTTAGGAGACATTCAACACTTAAAGACATTCACATTGTGGTATTGGAGAAGACCTAGGGAACTCACATACTAATATCTTTAAAGCCTACTCGTGCAATGTCTACATAGCGTCTTGTTCCACTATCTAAACTTCATAGAACATATCCAAGACTAGAATGTATCCTATATGATATGAATAGTCAATAACCTACATAGACCATACTATCTAGATATGGAATCCGGAGTCAATCCTACTCCAATAGAGGGTGTTCTACTTGACAATGGTAGAACTAGGACACAATCCATGTAGGCACTTGGGTAAATATCAAGGGTTTCTTTGTGCTACAATCACCATCTTAACCGAGATACTCCCAAATAATATTCTCTCGGTACTAGCCTTTGTTTTCATAGATTAATTGAATAAGGGAAGATATAAAGATGAATCATTTCTTGTTCAGAACAAAATCATAATACACCTCGCCAAAAATGGTCCACTAGGGCTGCCTACAATGGTTATTAAAATTCCTCAACAAATTTCCTAAGGATGATTTCATGTCATTCCATCCAACCAACCCTAAGTTCACCATTGACAATAGAAGCATACCATTAAGACTTTCAACTTCCAGGATATCGAAACCTTCTTTCTTAAAGGTTCCACAAAAATGACCTTCTTATATGTATTCAAGATCATATTTCATTCATACATATATATTTATGAAAATGGTGATTTATCCTACTAAGTCAAGGATTAATATTCACATTCTTCATGTATCAAGTAAGGGACATAGGTTGAACTAAACAAGACACACTTCATTATCTTTTTTTCACATGTACAATGTCATTCATATAGCACATCGGATCAACTTACGCATACTACAAGTCACCCTACACACTTCTATAAATTAATAAACATAACTCATCATAATATTCATATAGTCAACTAATAAGATTCACATTTTAACATCAAGTATACATATATAAGGCATCACTATAGCTATCATGATCACATATACTCACTTAGAAGAACACATACTTTGACTTCACATATACACATATGTCATCAAGACCTTCACAATAATCACATATAATATCATAATAACATGATTCATAAAATGTTGACTGCCAACGAGGCCACATTGTTTCCTAATTCATAAAGTAATGTCGACTGCTGACAAGGCCACATTGTTCAGAAGTATAGCACATAAGCACCTCCACCATTAGTCAACCATACAAAAAATCACCATAATTAAAGACCTATACTATAGAATATAGAATGTTTGAAAAGACTGGAGTCTAGATCCCATAAAAGACCGGTATCGTTGACCTCTCAGAGGTCACAAACAAGCCTACATACGTTATTCTTACTTCGTCTAGGTTAATTTTAGCGAAAAATTTGCTTTTTGTTTCTTAACATACACACTAATCATTCTATTATATTCACAATTGTTTATCATCAACAATCTAACATTAAGGTTATCAAATGAAAGAAATAGTTTGATATAGCATTAAATGTATACTTGCCAAAATGGCACCAATACAATGTCTGAACAAAAGCGGAAAGAAATGCTAGTGGAACATAGTCCACTAGCTCAATCCTATAATTAAGATAGGGTATAATGGTCAAGCATCCTCGAAAGCTTAAGGCCTACCAAGTTCGGATGAATGCTCCACGTCTGGATAGTTTCAGCGTCAACCTGTAGCTCTAGCATCCACCTGTGCCTGCACCTAAAATTTTAGAATTGTATAGGGTTAGTATACACTTATACTAAGTATGGGTATATTAAAGCACACACCAACGACATGCATGAATATGAATAGCTCTTTCCTAACAACATTATTATGGAAAGTCAAGTTAGTGGACTTACCAAATTGGGATTAGGAATGTTAGTGAGCTTTCAAGATTTGGATTAGGAAAGTGAGTGAGCTTTCCAAATTTGGATTAGGAAAGTCATGCTGTGAGAGTAACATGCATCATCGTACTTATCATATTGCACACAACACATAACATCTTACACATAGCACATAACATATTGCAAATAGCACGTAACATTTTTCATATAATTCATTCATATGCCATGAGACGTTGGACTCATGGACTTGACATCAAGACTTCCAAAAATGAGGGCTCAACATATGGAACCTCAACTAGGGAGCCTTCTTTTGCAAACATAGAGTCTACTTCATTCATTTGCACGTACTTCATTTTATTTCTTTCTTAGGCTAGTGTAAACACCTGATATACCTAAGATGTAGTTTAAGACTTTAATAGGGTCCGCTGTGAAATGATCAAGAATGACCTAGTGACATTACTTAAGTCTAGCTCACCTCCTGATCATCCTATCCTAACACCTTTGGTATCATTCATTTCATTATGTGCATCAGTTGAGGCTGACCTAATTCATTGGGAACTTTAACGTTAACTGACATAGATCATGTGAGCATCATGAAATCCTACACCGAAAATAGGTGGAATAACTGGCCAAAGTGACTCAAAACATGCTAGCGTACATGGGAGTTTGACCCTGTCAGATCCATATATTGGTAGTATAAGTTCGAAGACTAGAAGTTATAAGGAGACCCATACCCGTCATGACAGACAGTCTTATCTCATGAGAGTTACGTGAACCTCCGCCCTTCCCGAAAGAAGGAATCACCACTCATAGCTAGTCTATCGGTGCTCATTATAATGTTCCATTGCATTCAACTCACACGTCATGGAAGCTGGCTTCTAGTATGAGGACATCATAGCTCAATAGATGATTTGTCATCTCATCATTAATATTAAGTGTGTTAATGTCAATACTTTCATTAGAGTGTTCATAGAGACTAGTCTCTTCATCAACTTTACACTCTCATAGGTGAGTACGTTTCGGTAATATTAACTTCGGCTTATTTGAGATTGCTCTCATCTTTTACATTAGCCTCATATCATGTGGTCACCACATTCATTAACATTAGCACATTTTCTGTTCATAATTACTCACACCTTTTTACGTGAATATTCATTTCATCAATTTCCAATGCACTTGGCCATTTGTGTGTTCACACTCTTACTTAAACCTTCTAGTGTTTCATCACTTCTTTGCTTAATAATCATTTCATCGTATGCAAATGCACTTGGATATTTAGTATGTTTTACACTCATACTTAACCCTTCTAGAATTACATCATTTCATCACATACATCTTAGGTTTACTTATTTTTAAATGTATGCTAGACTTATGGGTATATACATAAAAGCCATGAGGCTTCATTCATAGTTCGTTTAAGTGACTCATTTATTCCAAAGATTATTTAGTACAAGACTTATGCATCTTGTATGTATGCCAAGATCTGGATTTCGATATAAGTAGGCAGCATTATTCTTGAATATCTAATTCACGTATGACTTATGTATCAATATGGAATTTGGGCAAGGGAACCCGGTTTCAATCCCTTGGACAACATTTACATTTTTTTTCATTTACTTTATTTGATCCATACGGCTTGGGGACCCAAGTTTGATCCCCAATGCCTTCATATTATTTTCCCCTTAATTTCTCCCTTCATTTTTCGCTAAATAGAACTAAAAGGATGTGGGATCAAATTTATTTTCATTACTTTTAATTTTTCTCCTTTGGCCGAGGGGTTGTGGGTTCGAACCCCCAAAACCTCTCTTTAATTTCTTTTAATTTCTTCCTTGAAACTGCCTAGGAGTACCTAAGTTTGAGTCTCACGCCTCACATCTCTTTTCTTTCATTTTCTTAACTCTCCTTTGCTACCTAGAGGTCATGGGTTCGATTTTGATGCCTCACATTTCTTTTCTTTCACTTTCTTTACTATCCTTCACTGCCTAGAGATCGTGGGTTCGATTTTCATGCCTCACATTCAATTCTTTTTCTTTTACTCTTCCTTAAATCTGATTGAGAGGTGGTAGGTTCAAATCTCACTCCTCTCATTTCTTATTTCTTTTCTTTTAAGTTAGATTTTCCAGCCAATACCATGGTTAGAATCCCCTTCACCACATTTCTTTTTACTTCTTTATTTTCATGGTTTTTAACATGGTGAAGTCACAGGTTCAATCCTCCATGACTTCATTTGTTTTAATTTTTTTTTCAACATTTTGAACCCTCTTTGCTGACCGAAATTCATCACTAGAAGCTGGAAATTTACTTTTAATTTTTCAGCAACCTTTCATAAAGTTATACCTTAGTTTTTTAGGGGAATTTCGTAGTGCATTTAGAACGTTTTTAATGCGTTTTAATGGATTCGTTTAGCCAAGATATTATCCCTCAAATCAGCCAGATTTCAACTCATATGAACATCACATTTACATCAACATGTGTACATGAAATATAAAGAACTATCATTCCATTTGAAGTCCTAAACCATGAACAATACCCACGGCAACACACATATACATATGTAGTTACATTTTCGGAAACATCAACATAAGTCACATAATTCCAAACATACATATAAACACATAATCATCACGAAAACACATTTCTTTCCTTGTTTTTTTACACAAAAAAATAACCAACCTATGATTCAATGGGAACTATTGAGAGGGACATGCAACGGGGAACAACCCTAGTTATTGAAATGAATATTCTCGACCTTAAGGGGTCTCCTGGGAAAGGGACCAACAGAGAAGAGAACCCATAACTTTTTGACGTCAAACTCTTGACTTTCTGACCAAAAACTTCACCCAAGAACATGCCTAAGCCTCCTCAATATGAACTCCACTCGAATAACAATCTCCGTTTGCCTAGTGTGCGATTAACATTTGTTTTCTTGTGATTTAGTGTGAGTTCTTCAAGGTTAAAGAACATGGTATATTTTTCTGCTTTTGTATCTTATTTTGTCACAGAGAAAAAATGTGAGAAAGAATAAGAGAGATTGAGCGTGAGAGTGGAGAGATAAAAGTGAGTGAGTGGGAGTTGTAGGAGGCTTAGGAGTCTAGTTTTAGGACATATAAATAAGGTTTTGTTTATATAATAAAAATCAGATTTTTATTTAAAATAAGCTAATAAATAATAAATATAAATTAATTACATTAATTTTTTACCAACTTAAATTAAAAACAATTTAATTCATTGCTTCCATCTAGGTTTGAATGCGGGTGGAGCAAGACTCACGTCAAGAGCCCAATATCGGCTCTCTCTCCCAAAAATGCCACTCCACCTTATGAATTAAATAATTAATTATATATTTAGGGTAATTTTGATACTACCCTTAGCCTGGAAAAAGACCGTTTTACCCCTAGACCCTCCAAACCTAAGATTTACCTTTTTTAAGTCTGGTAAAGACTCCTACAAGTAAATCTTCATATTCGAGAGCCCTACATGGTTGGACCAACCTTTCCTAGATCAAATCACTCCCCAAGTTAGTTGGCTTGGATGTATAAAGGGTTTTGAGGTCTGGTTCTACGCGCCAATCCGTGTGAACCTGGTCTAATCATTGGCATTCTAAGAACATTAAGCATTACTTAGCATAGCCATTTTTAGGGTTGCTACATTATCCCCCCCCCCCAGGAACATTCGTCTCAGAACGACACTACTCTTTACGAAAAATAAGTAAGTCATCTATAGAATGTATGCCTACATAGGTAATTCAATACTCCCCATTGGTGAATATCTGATTCACATATTAACATGATGGTGCACATCCTTGAAATCTATTAGTAGCTTCACATTAATGGACTAAGGAACTCTTTCCTAAACTAGTATCATCAAAGCATACAACATAAGTAAACATGTAAGTCATACAAATCAGCAACTAACATGATGACTCAAACATATTAACCTCATACTAGTGCATAAACACTATACACAGTCAAATACATGAAAGACTAATTAATGCTACGCATCCGAGACATCACCAGATGTGCCTTACCCTGCACCCCTAGACTTGAGTAAGAAAAATTGTTGCCTTCTTGCACCCTCTTCACTTGGACCATTTGGTTGAACGCTCTCCTTCCCTTGTTCTTGACTTCTCCTATTTGGACAATCCTTCATCACGTGACCTGGTTTTCCAGAACAATAATAAGTGTTAGATTCCATCATACATTCTCCCCCATGCAGTATGCCACACTTCCTACAAGGTGGCCTCTCCTAGGCTGAAAAGTCTTACAAACCTCAGGGAGTAATCCTTGACTTATATCAAGCCCTTCTTAAGGTAGATGAATTCCTCAACCTAACCTCCTTCATTTATCTGGGAATGAACCGCCCTCGAAAAGCCATCTTTAGAAGATCCCAAGTAATAGGACCCCCTCCTAAGGCTCTGTTATCCTGCCACACCTTATACTAGGATTGAGCTGCATCCTTTAGCTGGTAGGATGCCAACTCAGACTTCTCCACATCAATCAAACCCAATAGCCTGAGTTTGTAACGTGCTAGCTTGGGCCATCTTTACCAAAGTTGTCCTTACTTCTCCATCTGTCAACCCAACTAAGTTAATATGTATCTCTATTCCAGGTCTAGATACTGGGAAGGAACCTGAATTATTCCAACAGATGTTTCTTCAATCTCTCTGCTTGGTTTTCTCCTTGTATTCATATTTTGGAAACTTCAAGAGTTGATGTTAGATACTCTCTTAACACCAGGAAATCTAACATTAGAGAAGGCACGATAATTATAGAGTTGTAGCTCTAGCGTCCGCCTATGCCTGCACCTAAAATTATAGAGTTGTATAGGGTTAGTACACACTTGTAGTAAGTATGGGTATATGCAAGCACACACCAAGGACATGCATGAGTATGAATAGATCTTTCCTAGCAAAATACTTATGGAAAGTTAAGTTGACTTGCCAAATGGGGATTAGGAAAGTTAATGAGCTTTCTAGATTTGAATAAGGAAACTAAGTGAGCTTTCCCAATTTGGAATAATAAAGTCATGCCATGAGAGTGACATGCATCATCGTACTTATCATATTGCACACAATACATAACATCTTACACATAACACATAACATATTGCAAATAACACGTAACATTTTTCATATAATTCGTTCATATGCCATGAGACGTTGGAATCATGGACTTGACATCAAGACTTCCCAAAACGAGGGCTCAACATATGAAACCTTAACAAGGAAGCCTCCTTTAGCAAATATGGAGTCGACTTCATTCATTTGTACGTACTTTATTTCATTTCTTTCATACGCTAGTGTAAACACCAGACATACCTAGGATGTAGTTTAAGACTTTTATCGGGTTTGCTGTGCAATGATCAAGAATGACCTAGTGTCATTACTTAATTCTAGATCACCTCCTGATCATCCTACCCTAACACCTTTGGTATCATTCATTTAAATATGTGCATCAGTTAAGGTGGCCTCATTCATTCATTGGGAATTTTAACCGACATAGATCATGTGAGCATCATGAAAACCAGTGTCAGGAAATTCCACAACGACAAAAGGTGGAATCACCAGCCAAAGTGACCCAAAACATGCTAGCGTACATATGAATTTAACCTTGCCAGATCCCTATATTGGAAGTATAGTTTCGTAGATTATGAGGTATAACGAGACTCATACCCGGCAAGCCAGATAGTCTCATCTCATGAGAGTTATGTAAACCTCTTCCCTTCCTGAAAGAATGCATCACCGCTCATAGCTATTCTATCGATACTTAGTATAAAGTTCTATTGCATTCAACTCAAATGTCATGGAAGTTGGCTTCTAGTATGAGGACACATAGCTCAATAAATGATTTCTCATATCATCATTAGTATTAAGTGTGTTAATCTCAATACTTTCATTAGAGTGTTCATAGAGATTGGTCTCTTTATCAACTTTACACTCTCACAGGTAAGTACGTTTTGATAACATTTACTTAGGTCCATTTGAGATTGCTCTCATCTTTTACATTAGCCTCATATCATCTTGTTACCACATTCATTAACATTATCACATTTTCTCTTCATAATTACTCAACCGTTTTTACGCGAATATTCATTTCATCATATTTCAATGCACTTGGCCATTTGTGTGTTCACACTCTTACTTAACCCTTCTAGGGTTTCATCATTTCTTTGCATAATAATCATTTCATCGTATGCCAATGCACTTGGACATTTAGTGTGTTTTACACCCATACTTAACCCTTTTACGATTACATCATTTTATTACATACATCTTAGGTTTACTTATTTTTAAATGTATTCTAGAGTTATGGGTCTATACATAAAAGCCATCAGGCTGCATTCTTAGTTCTTTTAAGTGATTCATATCTCTCCTAAGATTATGTAGTACAAGACTTATGTATCTTGTATGTATGCCAACATCTCGATTTCGATCTAAGTAGAAATCATTATTCTTGAATATCTAATTCGTGTATGCCTTATGTATCAATACGAAATTTTGGCAAGGGAACCAGTTTCAAATCCCTTGGATAATACTTACATTTTTTTCATTTACTTTATTTGATCCATACGGTTTGGGGAACCATGTTCGAGCCCCAACGCCTTCATTTTATTTCCCCCTTAATTTCTCTCTTCATTTATTGCTTAATAGAACTAAGAGGATTTGGGATCGAACCCCCAAAACCTCATTTACTTTTTATTTTCATTACTTTTTATTTTTCTCCTTTGACCGAATGGTTGTGGGTTCGAACCCCCACAACACCTCTTTAATTTCTTTTAATTTTCTCCTTGAATGTTCCAAGGAGGTCGTGGGTTTCATTCCTACGTCTCACAACTCTTTTCTTTCATTTTCTTAAATCTCCTTCATGCCTAATGGTTGTGGGTTCGATTTCCATGCCTCACATTTTTATTCATTTTTTACCCTCCTTCACTACCTAGAGGTCGTTGGTTCGATTCCCACTCCTCACATTTTATTTTTTTTCTTTTACTCTTCCTTGAATCTTATTGAGAGGTGGTTGGTTCGAATTCCACTCCTTTCATTTCTTATTTTTTTTCTTTTAAGTTACATGTTCCAGCCAATATAATGGTTCGAATCCCCTTCACCACATTTGTTTTTACTCCTTAATTTTCATGGTTTATAACATGGTGAAGTCACGGGTTAAATCCTCCATAAACTCACTTGTTTTAATTCATTTTTTCAATATTTTGAACCCTCTTTTTTGACCGAAATTCATCATTAGATGATGGAAATTTTCTTTTAATTTTTCAGCATCCTTTCATAATGTTACACCTTCGTTGTTAGGCGAATTTTGTAGTGCATTTAGAACGTTTTAGGTGCGTATTTATGGATTCTCTTAGCCAAGAGATTATCCCTCAAATCAGCCACATTTAAACTAATATGAACATCAAATCTACATCAACATGTGTACATGAAACATAAAGAACTATCATGTCATTTCAAGTGCTAAACCATGAACAATAGCCTCGACAACACACATATACACACGTAGTTACATTTTTTGAAACATAAAAATAATTTACATAATTCCAAACATACACATAAACACATAATTATCACGAAAACGTGTTTCATCTCTAGTTTTGTACCAGAAAACATAACCAACATATGATTCAATAAGAGCTAGTGACAGGGACATGCTACGGGGAACAATCCTAGTTTTTAGAATAAATATTCTAAACCTTAAGGGGTCTCTTGGGAAACGGACCAAGAGATAAGATAACCCATACCTTTTTGACGTTGAACTCTTGAATTTCTGCCCAAAAACTTCATCCAAGAATACACCTATGTCTCCTCAATATCAACTCCACTCGAATGACAACCTCCCTTAGCCTAGTGTGCGATTAACATTTGTTTTCTTATGATTTCGTGTGAGTTCTTCAAGGGTGAAGAACATGATCTATTTTTATTCTTTTGTATCTTATTTTGGCAGAGAAAAAAAGTGAGAAAGAATAGGAGAGATTTAGCGTGAGAGTGGAGAGATAAATGTGAGAGAATGGGAGTTCTAGGAGGCTTAGGAGTCTAGTTTTAGGACTTCGTCAATAGGGTCTTGTTTATTTAATAAAACTCTGAATTTTTTTAAAATGATATAATAAATAATAAATATTAATTTATTACATTAATTTACCAACTTAAATTAAAAACAATTTAATTTATTGCTTCCACCTAGGTTCGAACCCTAGTGGAGCAAGACTTCACTTCAAGAGCCCAATTTCCTCCCTCTCTCCCCAAAATGCCCGTCTGCCTTATTAATTAAATAATTAATTAATATTTAGGGTGATTTCGATACTACCCTTAGCCTGGAAAAAGACCATTTTACCCCTAGACACTGCAAACCTAACATTTTCCTTTTTTTAAGTTTGGTAAACACTCTTTCAAGTAAATATTCGTATTCGAGAGCCCTACATGGTTGGACCCAAATTTTACTAGCTCATATAACTCCCCAAGTTAGTTGGGTTGGATGTAGAAAGGGTTCCGAGGTCTCGTTCTATGCTCATCGATCTATATGAAACCGGTCTAATCGTTTTCATTCTAGACACATTAAGCATTTCTTAGCATATCAATTTTTAGGGTTGCTACAGTTTTAGGTCAACATATCACCATTCCAATTTCACAACTCCAATCTATAGCCAATTGAACCAACTAAATACACAAAGGCTCTTACCAATAGTCATGATCACCAATTCAATCCAATAATCACAATATACAAAGATCAAAGATAATAAAATAAATTCATCAATTTAGGACAACATACATATAATTCTAACTTGATTATTTCATAATTAAATTTCCCTAATCAAACTACACATGAAATCAATGCAATAGTGACACGATCAAATCACCCATAATATGATAATAATACAGATTTCATGGTTTGCATGGGTTCATGGAGTTTTTAGTCTAAAATCATCAAATTAAAATCAATTCAATCATAATACACTGATTCAAAATGTTTTATGCAAGAACTGAAGGCTAGATTACAATTTAGAAGTTTATACTTTGAGAAAGTCTTGTAAAAACACTTTGAAGATTAGATACTTGAAGAAAAGACAATTAAAGATGAAATTGCATGCAAATTGATGGAGAAACAAATCTTACAGCTCCAATCTCCCTTCAAGCTTCATTGGTGTTCTAGAAAGTTCTTTAGGGGTCTTGGGTTTTAACTATTAAATATCCAAAATAACCTTAATAAACCGCCCAAATAATGGTGAAATTCCTAACTTACCCTTGAGCTAGCCGAGACACCTGCAGAAAATATGAAGGTGCCATCAACGAACCACAAGCTAGGTATCATAGAACCATCGACGAGCCATAATGGCAAGTCATCGATTAGGTCAGAAACTCAACAAATGGGTGTTTAAGATCCCTATTCTAAGTCCCCACCTACGCCCTCCAACTACAGGGTGTGGAAAGTCCTACTGTGCGTCGATTGCCTTACGTAGACCGAACTGGTTTTTGACAGTTTTTGGCTACAGGTTGGGTCCTCCTCAAGGACCCTTTGATTTGTCCTTTGGGAGTTTTTCTAGTACGTTTCCAACCCAAATATACTTGTACACATTTTAGGGACCTGTTACATAAATTTCAACCAAAAACAAACACATAAATTATGCAAAGGCACACCTAAATGCACAAGCACGTTTAAAGTCATATCTTTTGAACGTCATGGATGTTCTTGGATGTTTGACCTCAAAACATATCCAAAGTTTAGACACTGACTCCAAACATCATTATAATCAATTATAGAACTTCAAAACTTTATGAAACAGGTGTTAGGATCTGTTTCATCTAAGTTATTTAAGAGATGTTACATTTTCTCCCAATTCGACAACATTAGTCCTCGAATGACACTTGCTTCATTTTAGGCACTTTCAAGAGATAAGAAATTCAAGTCTATCAGAACATAACCATACCACACAACACACAATAGACAATTAGGAGGAACATCAATTCCACATAATCAAGACACTCAATACTGAACAACAAGAAAGAAGAAACTAATCTACAACTCATTATGAAAAAAGACTCACATACTTCACTCCATATAGGCGGAAATCCTTCTCCACACATTATCATGCTCATATAAATTAATTCTAATCACATTATAACCACTTTTCAGAAAAGAACAATTTAGTCAAAATTCTAAAATCCTTATACTGAACTGCCAAACCTTATAGTTAATTATTCTAAATCATTCAATAATGCAACATTTATGCAATTTGTGTTGGAAACATGGAATTATGAGAGATACAACACATCACAACTCCACTGCTAACCATACTCCCACACTTAGAAGGATCCCAAAACTACAAAAAAAGAGAAAAGTATAACTTACAAGCATCATCACCAAAATTTTCTCCCTTAGCTTGAAGAACATAGAAGTTATTCCTATTTGGAGCACCACCTTCGGAACACTTGGAGTAGCTTAGTTTGTATCTCTTCCTGTAACTACATTATTAGGAAAATCCCTCACCTTAGGACCATGTTTAACACAACCAATACATTTTTCGGTACCAACTAGATATTTACCTAAGTGCTTCTTCCCACAAATAGAACAAGTAGGCTTAAACATTGAGAACTACTACTACCTTCACCCTTTATCTTAGGAGCACTAGGTCCATCATTGTTCGCAACCGTCTTCCTAAACCTAGGTTGGTTTTGCTCATTTGATCCACCCCTCTTCAAATTTCTAAAAATCCTCCTAAGCTTGGAATCCTCAATAGATTGAGCAAAGACCATAAGTTTAGACAAGTTCATGTAATTGTGGAGCATGTCCATACGTCACTCTTCTTTCACAAGTTTGACAACACTGGTAAAAACCTACTCATCTCATCCCTAGGGTTAGAAACCAAGGGTGGGGCATACCTAGACAACAAGGTGAATATCAAAGAATACTCTTCCACACTCATGTTCCCTTGTCTAAGGTTAATGGAATCCTCTACCTTCACCTCCCTCATCTCACAGGGAATGTATTTTCTTAAGAAATCCCCCTTAATCTTTTCCCACTCTGTGGGACCCGACATAACCTAGAGGTCATAGTACTCTCCGTAGCATTCACCCTAATTTCAATACCCTTAGTCACATGATTTGTCAAGGCTCGGGCTAAAGTAAGTAGAGCCTCTATAATATCCCCATTAGTCATGTACATAGGAACCATCGTAAACCTCATTACCTTCATCTCCAATAGGGACTTGATCACCTTGGGGAGGAACTTGAGCATCTTAAGGAACTTGAACTCCTTGTGGAGCTATTCCACATTGGGGAGCTTCCCCTTGCATTCCTTCGTCCAACCCTCTCAGCATTGTTCTAGAATTCGTAATTCGATAATAACAATAGAAGAAATTAATAGACACCTATAACCTCATTCTATTGGCACGACACAATATTGATGATCAAAGTGAAATTCTATCATTCTATAGCCTCTTGCTAATAGATGTGTCGCGACTCACACTAATGAACAACATTCTACTAGATTTGTCTTTAATGAGACTTCGAATTTCTAAAGACTACTTCAGAATCAATGCTTTGATGCCAACTTTGTCATGACCCGAGATTACATCCTAGGAGATTTGGTATTCTCGAATCGCAACATCATGTACTTGAGCTCTCAGAGTTCTTGTACAAGCCCTTTGACATAATTCATTGCATACATGTATGAAAAGTAGTGCGGAATTAAAACTTTTCACACAAAATAGTAATACTTCAAAATATATCTTTTATAGAAAAGTATAATGAAAGGATAAGTCTCATAGTCACCATCTTAGACATACGAATATCATCAGAAACGACCCATACTTCAACACATATAAATATCTAAGTCTGTTACAATACTTTCAATAAGAAAAGAGAAACATACATGAAGTCCTCGAATATAGTGAGGACATACCAACACTTTCTTGAATGAAAACTAATCCAAGCTTCCACTTCGATACTCCTCTCAAATTTCACCTAAAAATTTAGGGATAGAAAACATATATGGAATTAGTACATTAGAATGTACTATGTATGGTGTAATGCATAAAATCATATTAAAAGGACATTTCTATAAAACATGCTATTTTTTAGTAAGACATTATAAAAAAATTATAAGCTATCACATTAAATAAACATAAACATATATAGTCACATTCCACAATACAACATCAATATAACTTCAATTCATAAAGCTATGAGACCATCCTACCAATGGTGATTCTAAGGCTCACTTGAGTGAGTTGTGAAGATACCGCCCATACAACCCCTTCACACACACCAAAGAGATCATTTAGACTTCCTAATATAACATTATACCCATTTCATTCATCATACTCCCTACCTAGAATAGCTCCAAGACTCACGTAAGTAAGACATGAAGAGACCGCCCATACATCCTATTTAAGCATACCTAAACAATCCTCAAAGACACTTTAGTTAAGTACCTTTTCATTAACATACTTTTAACTTAAGTCATTAAGTTCATTAAACCATTTTATAGGCATTCAACACTTAAGGGCATTCAGATAATGGTCTTGGAGAAGACCTAGGGAACTCACATACTAATATCTTCCAGGCCTACTTTTGCAATGTCTAGATAGAATCCATTGCACTATCGAAACTTTATACAACTTATACAACACTAGCATGTATGTCACATGATAAGAATAGTTAATAACTGATAAATACCTTACATTCTAGGAATGGAATCCGGAGTCTACCCTAATCCGATAAAGTTGTGTTCTACTTGCCAATAGTAGAACTAGGACACCCATGTAGGCACATGGTTAAGGAATATAAACGGTTTATTTGTACTCTAATATTCATCATAACTAGAACTACTCCCCAACCATATTCTCTTGGTGCTACCCTTTGTTCTCATAGAGTAGTTCAATAAAGGAACATATGAAGAGGTACCATATCTGGTTCATAACAAAATAATAATAGACCCCACCTAGAAGGGTCCACTAAGGATGCCTACAATGGTTATTAAGATAGTTTAAAACTTTCCTAAGGATGATTTCATGTTGTTCCATCCAATCAACCCCAAGCCCAACATTCACACAAGAAGGATCAATTATGACTTTAAACTTCAAGGATATCATAACCTTCTTTCTAAAAGGTTCAACATAAATTACCTTCTTAATTTTATTCAAGATCATATTCCATTCATACATATACATTCATGACCGATGTTCTTTAGCCTACTAAGTCAAGTATTCACATTCACATTCACATTCTTCATGTATCATGTAAGGGACATAGGTCTAACTAAACAAGACACACTTCATTATCTTCTTTTCACATGTACAATGTCATTCATCTAGCACATAGGATCCACTTACACATAATAACAGTAACCCTACAAACTACTACAAAATCATCAATATAACTCATCATAATGTTCAAATATTCAACTAAGAAGATTCACACTTCAACATCAAGTATACACATATAAGGAATCACTATAGCCTATCATGATCACATATGATAACTTAGAAGAACACATACTTTGACTTCATATATACACATAAGTCATTAATATGTTCACATTACTAAAATATCCACGTTATAAGATGATAATACCATAATTCATAAAGCAATGTCAATGACGTCACATTGCTTCACAATTCATAAAGTAATGTTGGGAGGCCACATTTTTCACAAGTATAGAAGATAAGCACTGTGACAATAAGTGGACCATAACAACCATCATCATCATTCAACATACCACCATTCCAATCTCACAACCCATAGTCAATTCAACCAACTCAATACACAAAGGCACTTACCAATAGCCATAATAACCAATTCGATCCAATAGTCTGAATATACAATGATCCAAGATAATACAATATGAATTAATCAAACTAGGACAGCCTACATATAATTCTAACATGATTCTTTCATAATTCAATAGCCCTAATCAAACTATACATGAAATCAATGTAATAGAGACATGATTAAATCATTCATAATATGGTCAAAATAAGGAATTCGTGGTTTGCATGGGTTCATGGATTTTTAAGTATAAAATCATTAAATTAACATCAATTCAATCATAAGATATTGACTCAAAATTATATATGAAAGAACCCATGGCTAGATTACAATTTAGAAGTTCATACTTTGAGGAAGTCTTGGAAAAACACTTTGAAGGTTGTCTCCTTGAAGAAAACAGATTAAAGGATGAAAAGCATACCTTAATTGATGCTAATACACGAAATTAAATGCAAATTGATGGAGAAAACCATGCTTCAAGCTTCAATGGTGTTGTATAGAGTTATTTAGGGGTCTTTGTTTTGATTTTGAAATAATGAATTCAACTAAGTGTTCAAGACTTATAAACCCACTTAAAATACCCAAAATAACCTTAACAAACCGCCAAAATAAATTTGGGAAGGTTAGGTTAAATTCCCTACTTACCCTTGAATTGGTCGAGACACCTGCATAAAATCTACAGGTGTTATCTACGAACAACAATTTGTATCTCGTATACCCATCGATTACACATACTGGCAATTTGTCGATTGGATCAGAGACTCAAAAAATGGGAGCTTAATATACCTAGCCTATGTCACTACTTAGTCCCTCCATCTATGGGCGTCGATCGCCTTTCGTAGATTGGACAGGTTTTGTCAATTTTTTGCTACAAGTTGGGTCCTCCTAAAGGAACCTTTGGTTTTTCCTTGGGGATTTTTTTCCCATACATTTACAACCAAAATATACTAGTATACATGTGAGGAACCTCTCACATAAATTTCAACCAAAATGAACAGGTAAAACATTAAAAGACACCTAAACGTACAAGCACATCTCAAGGCATATCTTTAGAACGTCATGGACGTTCTTGGACGTTTGAACTCCAAACATTACAAAACATTATACAATGCCTCAAAACATCATTGTAAACCATTTTAAGACTTTAAAACCTCATGACACCACGTGTTAGGATCTAGTTTTACCTAAGTCATTTTAGAGGTGTTACACTTACATTAGAAGGAATTTGACCAGTTATGGAATTGGATAAAAAATCTAAGAATTCAAGTTGAGTAAAAATTCAGTTAAAGAATAAGAATCCAATTTGTCCATCAAAGTTGTTACTTGCAAGTGATAACAACCAGACCTTTCCAAATCTAAATAAGTCGGATATTGGTCCTTCAACATTTGTCATGATCCAAAAATGGACGTGATGGCACTCTACTTATCTCATTAAGACAAGTCAGCCTAAAACTCGACAATTGCAATAAAATACAGAAATTTCATGAGTTACTTAAAAGTACCCCCAAAATCTGACTGTCACGTACACAAGCCTCTAAAGTATCACCAATGAATCAAAAGAATGATACAAGTCTCATATGACATTGTTCATAGAGTAGGACAAGATTATAAATAGGAGTAAGGAGGTCCACCGAAATGACAAGCAATTACCTCACAAATCTCCATATGAAGCCTCAGACAAGACCTACAAAAATATTTGTAGAAGCAATGGGTGAGTACCAAACCACACGGTGCTCAGCAAGTAAACCTCTAAACACAAGCTAAGGGGATAAAATGCGAGTACTCCTTACGCCCCAACCGAACCTCCATAACTACAACCTGCATACAACCAACCAAACCTAAAAATTCACCATTCAAAAGCACATATATCAGCAAGAAGCTCAATATTCATCAATTACACGTTCCACAAAAAAGCACTCACAATATCAGCAAAATACAAGATCAAGTTCATCAAATAGAGGTAACCAAATATCAAATACTTTCAAATCATCAATAAAATACTTAATCATAAAGGATGAAGGATGACATGTGATGCAATGCGGTATGACAACATGGAATGATATACCTTAAAATACCAAGTACTCTCTCAACTGTACATACATGATACTCCTTGGATATACATCAAGAGTTCATGACCCATGGGGGACTCACGAGTTCCATATACCGACACAGACGATATCCACGTGTCTGTGCAGACGATATCAATGCACTATCATAAATGAAACAAATTCCGCACAAACGATCTCTATGAGTCCAAATCATAATAAAAACTTTTCTATCGCACGAAAGATCTCCACGTGCCCAAATAATCACAACTCGATCTCACCACGTATGATCTCCACGTGCTAGACCGTTACTCTTACCCAATATCATGTCAATGCATGTGCACATATGATATCAAAGAAAAGAGATGATGCAACATCTCAATAAATCTAATGTCGCTATGACATATAATCATCTTAATTATCACAATTATACGAGTTCAGTAAAGAACACAATCACACATAATAAACTAAATCAATAATATATCATTTAATGTCCATATGCTTTCGGATTCTCGGATTACAATCTGCATCCTATAGTTAAAAATCTTCCCATTATAACACCGATACCCGTACCATTCTCAACACATCACATACAAACAATTAATCACATTGTCTTTTATTGCACATTTTTATCATTAAAATTAATTAAGGTGGAAATGTCAAACCTTCCTAATCCCATTACTCCCAAACACATATCACAAGGAAATACATGCATTGCATACATTTAGCAAGAGTTTAGAAATTCACTTGCCTCAAATAGTCAAAAAATCACTCTGAGACTTGAGCCTTTCCTTTTCTTTGTACTTCCAACTCAAAGCAATCAATTCACATTAATAATCAGAATAAAATTTCGTAACTAATAACACTCATATTACTATATGGATAGCCTAGATAAAAGAATTTACTCAAATTTAAAATCAAGTTCCTAAATTTCAAGTCTAATCTTAAGTCCCAACTTCTTTCCAATGTCATAAACCTAAGGGTATTCACGTAATATCATACACCTAACACTTAATTACATGTACCAATATATCAAAACTTGAATCATAATTTAATAACCAAAAATATAAATTCACCCCAGAATAACTTAGGAACAACTAAGTTAGGAATAGTAACATGAAAATGGAAGAATTGATCTTTTTCTTGCCATGTATGCATATTCATTTACCCTCCTACACTTGCCTTAAATTTCCCAAAACAAGACTCATTTGTAAAGGAAAGAAGAAACAGTACATTAAACTCTTATAATAATAATAATAATAATAGTAATAATAATAATAATAATAATAATATTAATATTTTTTCTTTTGTTGCAAAGCTAAAAAAAAACTTCTTCCAAACACTTACAACATCATCATTCCCACCTTTGTTTTTCCTAATTAACAAATTACAAAATAATTTCTATTTCATTACAAATCTAGTTATAGAATATTTAAGATTTAGCTACTAGTTATTGAAACAATATTTCTTCCGTGGTTAATTATCCAAACACCTCCCCACTATCATTATTATTCAAATTTCTGGACCACCAATCCTATATACCACCACCCCTAATTTGAGATAGAAAATCATCGATAGCACCCCACTAACTTATAAAGGAAAAATCAATATCAATTGCATTGTCCTTCAAAAAGTAAACATAGTTTTTCCTTGGAATAATTGTGTCTCATACGTGGTTATATTTTCTTATACAATTTGAGAAATAACAAGGCATATCCAGGGGAAAGTCGATTCCAAACTTTTCAATTCTTATCCAATTTGTAACCGTCTTAATTTAATATCAATGATATAAATTCTATCACTAAGGAATTAGAATCTCTCTCGATTGGCATTTCTCTCTCTAGAATTTCTCAAGGTGTTCATCGCATAAGATAGCTATTCAGCTACTTTCTTGGATAATTTTGTGTTGAGATGGCTGGAAATCCAGCAGACGAGCGATTTAGGCCTCCACATCCACCTTCAGGAACTGGGAATCCTATAGTTCAATCAAAATCCCAAGAATTGGCGGAGGAGTCTTTGTCTACCTCCTTAAATGTAGAGGCAGAAATTGATGCATCTCGTCAAAATTTAGGTAAAGGGCACAATATTAGCAGTCATGGAGACGCAAGTCAAAGAATAGAGGAACAGATGGAAATTGAAAAAATCCCATCACAACAGTCATCGCAATTAGCGGAGAAATCGATCCAAACCCCAAGTCATTTGGCGGGTAGTAGACGAGATTCAGATATTGGGGATATATCTCCAGTTCATGATTCTAATATTCAGCAAATTGGGGCTGAAATTGATGGTCAAAATGTCGACCATCGACATGAAGGAGAAACTGGTATTGCACAGCAAGAACAGCGAAAACGTGATGTGCAACAACAACAATGTCATCGACCTGTACAAAATCCTCAAAGTATGTCTAATTTGAACAAGGAAAAAGAGATAACACAGCAATTCCAAAGACCTACAAGAGTTCAAGATTCAAGGGAGGCTATTCATCTCGCCAAAAATAGTCATCCTGCTATGCACTCGTCTGAATTGGCAATTAGATATGATAATGGTCAAGGTAACACTTCTTTACCTATTCTCAATTCTAAGAATGATGGTGTGATGAAAGAAATTGATAGATCTAATGCTGAACTTGACTATCATAATAATTTTCCTAAAGTATCTAGCAATTTCGATCGACCTGTCCCTAGGAAGATGAATGAGAAGAATGATCAATATCCTAATAATAAATTCAATAAGAAGGATCATATACCTGAGCCTGCTCCCTATACAATTGGTCAAACATATGCAGATAGACTTAGACATAATCAAGCTAAAAAGGGTGTGAGTATAAAATTAACAGAACCTGAAATTACCTCTAAACAAGGGCTTCCTGCTGTGTTATATGTCAAGGATGAATTGGTTAAAGACTTAGCATCTACTTGTAAATTTACTTTGATTGGGAAATTCATTTACACCATGCCAAGAGTTGATCTGATTAGGAAGAATTTCATACTTCAAACTCAATTGTCAGGTGGTGTAAAAATTGCTCATTTTAATTCTAGGCATGTGTACATAGACTTGGATAATGAATTAGATTATAATATGGTATGGACTAAGGAAAGAATGACTATATCTGGCCAAGTTATGAGAATCCAAGCATGGACATCAACTTTCAAACCTGAGGAAGAAACACCCTTGGTGCCGATTTGGATCTCCTTACCTGAACTACCTTGGCATTGCTACAACAAAGAGTTTATCACCACTTTACTGTCCCCTATAGGTAGAGTATTATACCTTGATTCTGCCTCTATTAATTAAACAAGAGGGAGCCAAGCTAGAGTTAAAGTGCAGGTAGATTTAAATAAAGAAAGACCCCCTCACATTTGGATGGGGTACATAGGGGAAGATATAACAGATGGGAGGTGGCAAAAGATTGAATATGATAGTATTCCTGACAACTGTTATTACTGCAAGCATCAAGGGCATAAAGAAATGAATTGTATGGTTAAACAAAGAGATGAGGATAATAAAAAAAGAAAAGAGATGGAAAAAAATAAGCCTAGGAAAGATACTGCTCAAATTGTTAATGCAGAATTGCAGATCAATAAAGAAAAGGACAATGGTAGAAGTGATGCTGAGTATAATCAACAAAGACACCATCAGGTTGATAATCAACATCAAGTGATCCAAGAAGAATGGCAAACTAAAAAAAAAAGAGTGATAATCAACAAGTTAGATTTAGCAATGATAGGACTGTTGTTCATCAACAACAACCACAAACAGGTATGGTTTCAATCCCTACCAAGAATACATATATTGATCTTGAAGTGCAGGAATATAATACTACTGGAGAAGGGATGGAGACACACACTCAGCAAAGGCAAGAACAGAGTCAAACAGATGCTGAAGGAATTTAGATACTTAGAGATCACAGGAATAAACAAAAAAAGACAGGAAGTACAAGACTCTAGGACTGAAAATGCTGTTTATCAACAACAAACAAGAAAAAACTCAGGTATTGACTCAATGCTCCCCTCCCCTGCATCCCTTTATATTGATACTGTTGGTGTAGCTGAAGGAGGTGAGGTTGGATGTGGTCAGGTGGATACTAGGTTTCATCATGATAGAAATGATAAAGGGAAAAATAAAATAGTTTAACAGGGTTCTTGTAGTAATGTTGATAAGGAACCCCCTGATAAAATTCAGCTACCTAATCAACAAATTAACTTTTCTTATAAAAATAAAAATCCGTCTAATACTGGTAAAGCCCCTATTGATCACCAAAGAGACAATTTAGATGAGTATAGGGAGCCTGACTCTGAAGATGAGTATGATGTTGATACTCAATCTTTAGGGGATGGCATTGAACCAGGGGAGGAAATCACCACTTCTGATCAAATTCAAAAAGGCCCTTTACTTAGTACTTCTAATGTTGATGAAATACTTGAAGTTACTGGTAAACAAGGTCTATCACCTAGGGGAAGGAAACTGTCAAAATCTAGAAAAAATCCTAGTACTAGTAAGCCTAATACTAGAGCTAGAAGTAGAGGAAACTAATGATTAAGTTGCTTTGTTGTAATGCTAGAAGCATTAATACCTTTGGTGCTCTAGAAAGGTATGTAATCTCAGAAAATTACATAATTTGTCTATGGTGGCTATTTTGGAACCTTTTTCTAACCAGTCTCAAGTAGATTCTTATAGAATGCAGCTGCTCATGAATCAGGGTCATAGTAATCCAAATAACAAAATTTGGTTATTTTGGTCTAATGAAGTAACCTGTGATATTTTGGAGTGTGATCAACAACATATTACCTGTGAAGTGAGCCATGAAAATTGCAGTGAGAAGTTTATTATGACCTATGTATATGCTAAGTGTAAAGATCTGTTGAGAAAACCTTTGTGGGATAGTATGTTGTTGTGGTCTGACACTAGGTATCCTTGGTGTATTATTGGGGATTTCAATGTTATAGCTTCCTCAAATGAGAAATTGGGTGGTAGAGAGTATAATATCACTAAGAGTCTAGAATTCATTAACATTATTGAAACTTGTGGTTAGGTTGATATGGGGTATAATGGTCAGAAGTTTACATGGTGCAATCATAGAAAGGATGGTGCAAGGATTTGGAAAAGGTTGGACAGGGGTATGATTAATGATCAGTGGCTAGAAAAAATGCCTTACTCTAGTATAACTCATCTTCCATCAGTAGGCTCTGATCACTGTCCTTTACTGATGGAAGTAAGAGATATTAATGCCAATATTATTAGATATTTTAAGTTTCTCAACTATTGGACTGATAGTGATACATTCTTAGCATCAGTTGAAAAGTGCTGGAAAAGGAAAGTGGTTGGAAATCCTATGTGGATCTTTCATGCAAAATTAAAGAGATTGACAAAAACTCTAAGAGAATGGTCAAAACAGGAATATGGTGATATTTTTGAAAAAGTAAAATAGTATGAGGATGAGGTGAAAAAGGCTGAACAGGATATGATTATGAATAACAGTATAGAAAATAGTGAAAAGTTGAATGCTGTTAATGCTCATTATATCAAGTATTTGAAATTGGAATATAAGATATTGCAGCAAAAAACTCAGTTTCATTGGTTAAAAGAGGGTGATGCAAACTCTAAATATTTCCATGCTGTGATTAGAGGCAAAAGAAAGAGAATGTTCATTAATAAGCTTATGGATGACAGTGGTGCATGGATTCATGGGGAAGAGAATATTGCCAAAGAAGCTTGTGATTACTACCAAGGGATTTTTTCTACTAATAATGATAAGATACAGGAAGAAATCCTACAATGTATCAATCATAGGACTACTCAACAACAAAATGATGAGTTAGACAAGATTCCTACAGAGGATGAAGTGAAAAGGATTATTATGAGTATGAATCCTAATTCTTCCCCTGGCCTTGATGGATTTGGAGGCAAATTTTATCAAGAGTGTTTTGAAATTATTAAAGATGATCTTATGTCTGTTATTAAGTCTTTTTATACTGGTAACATTATGCCTAGGTATATGTCTCATGCCTGCCTAGTTTTATTACCTAAAGTGGAACATCCTAACAGATTAAAGGATTATAGACCTATCAGCCTTAGTAACTTCATTAATAAGATCATTTCAAAAATCCTGAGTAATAGATTATCATCAGTTTTACCTTCTATGGTATCAGATAATCAATCTGGTTTTGTCAAGGGTAGGAGCATATCTGAGAATATAATTTTAGCTCAAGAAATTATCCATGGCATGAAATTACCCAACGAAGGAAGTAATGTGGTTATCAAGCTTGATATGGTTAAAGCTTATGACAGAGTTTCTTGGGCATATATTTGTATAGTTTTAAGGAAAATGGGCTTCAGTGAAGTGTTTATAGACAGAATTTGGAGGATTATGAGCAATAATTGGTATTCTGTGGTTATCAATGGTAAGAGACATGGATTTTTTCAGTCTAAGAAAGGACTAAAGCAAGGAGATCCCTTGTCTCCAGCACTATTTATTTTAGGGGCTGAAGTTCTTTCAAGGCAACTTAATATTCTTTACCAGAATCAAATGTATAGAGGTTTTCATATGGAAAGAAATGGACCTCAAATAAATCATCTTAGCTTTGCAGATGACATAATTATTTTTACTTCCACTGAGAACAATTCTCTTCACCTGATAATGAAGACTATTGAAGAGTATGAAGGGGTATCTGGTCAGCAAGTGAATAAAGAAAAGAGTTTCTTTATGGTGACTTCCAACACTAATCATGTTATTATTGATAATATTGAAAGAGCTACTGGTTTTGATAGGAAGGAGAGTCCTATCAACTATTTAGGGTGTCCATTATATATAGGAAGGCAAAGAATTATCTATTATTCAGGAGTTGTAGAAAAAGTAATCAAAAGAGTCTTAGGATGGCAAGCTAAGATTTTAAACTTTGGGGGCAAAGCCACTTTGGTTAAACATGTTTTGCAATCTATTCCAGTTCATACTCTAGCAGCTATTTCTCCTCTTAAGACTACTCTAAAATGTATTAAGAAGGTTATTGATGATTTCTTTTGGGGTACTGATAAGGAGAGGAAGAAATATCATTGGTCTTCTTGGGAAAATCTTGCTTATCCCTTTAATGAAGGAGGCATTGGTGTAAGGCAATTGGAAGATGTTTGTACAGCTTTTCAATACAAACAGTGGTGGGAATTTAGAACCAAAAAATCTTTGTGGAGTCAATTCTTAAAAGCTAAATACTGTCAAAGAGCCAATCCTGTGGCATAAAAATATGATTCTGGGGATTCTATTGTTTGGAGATATTTAACTAAAAATATGCACAAGGTTGAATCTCTTATTAAATGGAGTATTGATTCTGGAACTTGCAGCTTTTGGTGGGATAATTGGTTAGAAAATGACTCTCTAGCCAGTCACTGTGATCATATTTCTCGCTTAAATAACAGTAGATTAGATGATTTTTGGATAGATGGTAAATGGAATGAGAGTTTGATTAGACAGCATGTTTCTCCTTGATTGATTCCTAATATTCTTCAGACTGTATTCAAATATAATGAAGGAAAAGAAGACACTGCCATATGGTTACCAGATGAAACTGGTAAATTCACTATTTCTTCAGCTTGGGAGGTTATTAGAAAGAAAAGAAGTCATGATCCTATTAATAATATTATTTGGCATAAACACATTCCCTTTAAAATATCTTTCTTTATTTGGAGAGCTTTAAAGGGCAAATTACCTACTAATGAGAAATTGCAGAGTTTGGGTAGGGATATAGTTGATTGTTACTGTTGTTATAACAAAGGCAAGGATGATATAAATCATATATTGCTTACTGGCAACTTTGCTAATTATATATGGAAAAAGCATGCATCTTCAGTTGGAGCAGTTCATGTTAATACAAATATGAGAAGCCAGCTATTATATTGGAGGAATCTGCAAACAAACAATGAGGTACACAAATTACTTATTCATACTTTACCTAACATTATTTGTTGGAATTTATGGAAAAATAGGTGTGCTGTCAAATATGAAGGAAAGCAATCTAGCATACACAGAGTTCAAAATGGTTTTTTCAAAGATACACTGCAGATTATTAAATTGGAGTATCCTAACATACCATGGCAGTATAGTTGGGGCAATTTGATCAATTTTATAGATCAATGTCAACAACAATATAAGATCATTATGGTAAGCTGGATCAAACCAACACTAGGCAGATACAAACTCAATACAGATGGTAGTTGTTTACAAGAAACTGGTAAGATTTGAGGTGGTGGAATCCTAAGGGATCATCAAGGTAGTATAATTTTTGCATTTGCTTCACCTTTTAGTTTTGGTACTAACAATATTGCAGAACTAAAAGCAGCAGTATATGGGCTTGAGTGGTGTGAACAACATGGTTACAAAGACATTGTATTGGAGGTTGATTCAGAATTGCTGTCAAAATGGATTAGCAACACAATCCAAATTCCTTGGAGATGCCAGCAACATGTACAACACATTCAACAAATAACCAAGAAATTACAGCACTTTCAATGCCAACACATATACAGAGAAGCAAACAACACAGCAGATTTGCTAGCCAAATGGAGTCACAACATCGAAATTCCTCAACATTTCTACACCAAAAGACAATTAAAAGGAACAATTAGAGGAAGCTACATATTGGAGAAGATGGGCATTCAAAACTTTAGAAGAAGGAAAGTAAAGAGAATCAAACACCCTCCTTAAACAATCAGTTTAATTTTTCAGAGGATTGGAAAAGAAAATGTATATCAAACCTTTTCATTAACCATTATAGTTAATAGAATAGGTTTATCTTGTTTATCACTCTTGTAAAGTGAGAGTCTCCCTAGTTTATGCTTTCTTAGAAAATGTATTAAGAGAGGAGTCCTCTATAGGTACTATTTTTCTTTAGATGTGCATCATTTTGTATAAGGTTGAATTGACTAATCATTAGGATAAGTCAATTACATACCTACCAAATCATAGAAGGTAAGGTCTATGTCCCCCTTCTTGTAATTTTTTTTATATGAAAACATCATAAATTCGTAAAAAAAAAAAAGATATAAATTCTACACATAATACAATAAAAGAAGAGTATGGTTTACCTGATGCATATTATCCAATACTCTGACAATCGCAAAAGTCATTGTCGCCGTCCTTGTCTAAGAATTTGAGTCGAAATAAGCTGATACAATAACTAACATAATATTAAACCCTATAAACGTAATTCAATACATGGGTCAAGTAGTATAGGGTACAAACTGCTTATGGATCGACCCAATAACTAATTATTAAATTAAGTTTTAAAATTTTTTCCATTAATTAAATAACCATAGTTCGAGTAATTCTAAATTCCCACTAAACTTGGCCTGACGAGTCATTACAACATTGTAACAAGCAAGGTTCAAATCCTCTATGTTAGTGAGATACCATAGGGGTTTCGGAATAGAGACTGAGAGATTAGAATAAGTAATTCTATATCTACGCACTGAAGCTAGATTACGAAACAATTTAGATATCCTCCAATGGCATTCACACTATAGATTAATAACTCCATGAGTGATGTACTGCTTTGCCATTTGGTTGTGGGAAACCTAACATTTATCAGGGGATTTTCTTATAAATAAAAAGATTCAAAGTTGGACATGTGAAAATTCGTTGGGCAATCATCCTGTAAATTTGTGTATACCAAAGGTGTAGAGTAGTTAATTTAGAAGAGAAATTAAGAGGAATAGTGGAATAGATGCTCACATCATAAAATTTAAGCTCTCTTATTTGTGTCAATTTCTTAAGTAGCAGTTCAAAATTGTGGGGTACGAATCTTAGTAGACTATTTTGGATACTAACAACTTGTAATTTAGAAAGGTCAAAGATTTCAAAAGGTATTGGACCTGTAAAATATGAATATGACAAAATAAGATGAATCAAACTAGAAAACTCACAAAAATTAGGTGAAATGAGCGATCCGAAAAAATTATTAATAGATAAATCAAGACTTTTGATATTGGGGAGTTGAAAGAAGATACTTTTGGCTTGAAACTTGCCTTGAAGTTTACTGCAATTGAGGTTAAGCTCAATAACTTGTCCTGTCATCTCATTACATTAAGCTTCATTCCATGAGCAATAATTTATGATCATGTTCCGTGAAAGAGTTTTCGGATGAGAAAACTTACGTAAATCTGTAGCCATAGGACTTATTGTGGAAATGTTTTTGAATTGTACAAGAGCAAGAGCTTGATCTTTAGGGCACAAATGAGATAAGGATGAGGAGAAAGTAAGTTGACAGAGGAAGGAAAATAACACACAAGATACAAGTTTTAGGTAATCCATTTCTGCAATAAATGTTCAATACTAAATTGAGTTGGTAGAGAGAAATAAATAAATCTTTGATTTGTTCTTCTATTCAATAATTTTGATGAATTATATATAGCACAAATCAAGCAAATAAATTTACTAGGAAAAAAGGAAAAATATATTCTTCCACTTTGCAATTTTTAGATTTGATATACCTATCATTAAAAACGTGATGCATATATACCCCTCTGTGATAATTTTTGTATATATGTGCTCCCCGTCTAACAAATGACATATTTTTTTAATTTTGTTTGTAGACTGAATTAAAGAAAAGAAAACTAATTTTTTTTTTGATTCCAAAAATGTCATTTTGGGTTGATTAAAAACGAAAATATCATACACCTAACACTTAATTAGATGTACCAATATAAGAAAGTTGAATCATAATATAATAACAAAAAATATAAATTCACTCCAGACTAACTTAGGAATAGTAACATGAAAGTGGAAGAATTGATCTTTTTCCTACCATGTATGCCTATTCATTTACCCTCGTATACTTGCCTTAAATTTCCCATAACAAGACTCATTTGAAAAGGAAAGAAGAAACAGTACATTAAACTCTTATAATAATAATAACAATTATAATCCTAATAATAATAATAATAATAATAATAATAATAATAATAATATTTTTTCTTTTATTGCAAAGTTAAAAAAATCCTTCTTCCAAACACGTACAACACATCATTCCCACCTTTGTTTTGCTAAATTCACAAATTACAAATAATTTCTATTTCATTACAAATCTAGTTATAGAATATTAAAGATTTAGCTACTAGTTATTGAAACAATATTTCTTCCGTGGTAAATTATCCAAACACCTCCCCACAATCATTATTATTCAAATTTCTTGACCACCAATCCTATATACCACCACCCCTTATTTGAAATAGAAAATGATTAATAGCACCCCCACTAACTTATAAAGGAAAAATCAATAGAAATTACATTGTCCTTCCAAAAGTAAACATATTTTTTCCTTTGAGTAATGGCGTTTCACACGTGGTCAAATATTCTTATAAAATTTTAGAAATAGCAAGGCATATCCAAGCGAAAGTTTATTCCAAACTTTTCAATTCCTATCCAATTTCTAACCGACTTAATTTATTATCAATGATATATATTCTACACATAATACTACAAGAAGAGTATGGTTTACCTGATGCATATTGGTCAATACTGTGACTATCGCAAAAGTCATTGTCATCGTCCTTGTTTTGAGATTTTGAGTCTAAATGAGCTTATACAATAACTAACATTATATTAAACCCTATCAACTCAATTCAATACATGGTTCAAGTAGTATAGGGTACTAAATAACATATGGATAGACCCATTAACTAATTATTAATTAAACTTTAAAAATTTGTCCACTTATTAAATAACCATAGTTGAACGAGTAATTCTAAATTCCCACTAAAATTTGCGGAAAGGGTCCTTTATGAAAGAAAGATAAATAAGTCTGAAAATAGTCTAACAGGTCATTACATTATACACTACTAAAAATCATGTTCATCCACAAACATAAAGAAGAAGAAGGCAGAAGAGGAATAATAACTTACGTTACCAAAAGTCTAAGTTATGATCTTGTAGAGTCGTTGTTCATCTCTCATAGTGAGCTCATGCTTAAGACCATTTCGTCTAGATCAACTACTAAGAATTGAACTTTCGAATCGAACATTGGAAAATCTATAGATCTAGAGTAATTATCAAGTTGTAAACTAACTCATGAGCCCAACCTAAACTGAAACACATTTGACCTTAACACAACCTTCATGATAAATATTTTCTTACATAACCAAGCCTTTGGAATCAATATTGACTGCAAGCAAAAGTGAAATTTAACAAACTACCACACTTTGAATGCACAACCATCACAAATCTATCAAAATTTCATTTTCACAACACAATCTTTACACAAACTTAAGTTTTAAGAATATGATCTTTAAGTATCAAGTACTAATTAAGGAAGAATCAATCTTAACTAACCCAAGAACAACAAGATCAAGTAACCACATAGCTAGCGATACACCTAAGCTAATAGAACCTCTTATATAGGTTCTCATAAACAAAGTTGTGCGTGTACAATTACTTATATACTTCAACTTCCAAATAAAATCCAACCTATCATAACTGAAATGATCAATTCTGCCCAAGGATCTCATCATATCAAGGGACATGAGAGGATCGGTACATTCGATCCACCACTAAACATTCACCCATAGATGTGAAAACTTGCATAATATAAGTTGGTAATCATACTCCAAATAGTGCCCAATACGAAAAAGTTTGGTCACGTAAGAACATATAAAACCAAGATTGAATAACACTACACACATCTTTCATAATGTTCGTGTCAAATATTTCCATTCATCTAACTACATCCCTCAATTTTTAGAGACTTAAAATCAACCAGTCTTATCCCCATTATAATCTTACACATACTCGATTTATCAAACCCTACATACTCTCACAGTACTGTGGTAAAGCAACCATTTTTAATACTATCAAACATTCTAACCACACTAGACACTTACCTTACTCTCAAATCATAACTAATATCAATGTTTTCTTAAAAAACATACCATCTCCTCTAATTTTATTATTACTATTTTTTGAACGACGGATTCATCTCTCAAATGGTAGGTTTGAGTCACACCGAAGATAGATAACACTAATTTTAAATCTAAAATACTTTTCCATCGAAGTACAATCATCGAATCACACTCAATTTTAATTTCACGTAATCTTTCATGTACCAGATATCGACTTATATTCAGAACCATCATGTACCCAATGTAAAAATTTAAAGAAATCCTTGGTCATTCCAATAATTTCGTATACTATAAGCTCATAACCTCTATTCACCATCAAATGTCCATGTAACGCTAACACAATCTATATAGTTCGATGAACGAAGAAGTTTCAATTCCCTCAAATCATTTATTTCATACTGTAGTGTTCCATAAGTAGTTTCAATTCCCTCAAAACATTTATTTCATACTGTAGTGTTCCATAAGTAATCCACCACGATTCGAACAACCCCAAATGAACATAAAAATGTAACATCTTCCACACATCAATGTTTATTACTAGAAGAAAACTCAATCCTCGTAAAAAATCATTGTTAAACCTCTAGTAAGTTTGTACCGTACCTATTCATATATCATATTCATACTTAAATACAAGAAAAAAATTCAAAAAACCTTCCACTTCGAACCGATGGTCTATTGAGATGTCTTATTTCTTCACTTTCTTAAATTATTCCAATGATGCATATTTCAAATACCCTTAAACTCTTCGATACATCAACCTCTTTTTCCTTTCGCTGACTTGCTTACCAATTTTATTCTTTGACCTACAACCCATGATATTTTTGTTCTTATCCTCTAAATAAAAACATTACGGGGAATCCCATATAGGTATAACAATAAAATGTAACAATATTTACTACTCAAATTATTTTTAAGTCCTTCCAAATGCTTCATACTCAATGTGATCAATCATTTCTTACACCTAATTAATACATACCTTGGAAAAACACACTACCTCAAATCTAAACTTACAATGAAAACCATGAATTTTAAATTCAACTATGTAACCCAATCCTTTTATCTATTGACATTAGCTCATACATTGAATATATTTTTAAATTCACACATCTTAGCTTATTATTGACCGCCTATCCATCGACCTTGCCACACCCTTTATTAAAAATCCAATGGTACCCGTTACCAAACTCTAAACTATAAAAGAACTTATCACCACACTTGAGTGGAACTGTGTAGATCTCTTTCTCAATTCTTACCTAATATTTTTTTTGATCAATTTGATGAACATGTCACACTAATACCATAACCAAAGTGAAACAAATGAAATCACGTGCCCTTGAACTAAATTCTCAACTCTATAAAGATATATCTTTGTCTTTTCTAATATAGTAAATAACCCTTTTCTCAATTGCATCTTTCCAATGACTAAAATACATCACTAATTCTTTTCCATTTATGACTCTATCTCTTTTTAATTCTATTTATGCGGAATTTTCAACACATCCTACAACTTTTCATACAACCACAATACTCATCAAATAGTGGAAAACCACAACCTTAGATGCTCGCAAGACATTATTACCATAAAAACTTGTTTAACCCTCAATTCTTATTATATGATTTTGTCTCAATCACAATCCATCACAAACTCCTATTACCATCATGCTTAGTTAACTCTTATTTTCACCACGAAGTCAACTATTTCATCAATATAATACCTTAAACCCAGTTACTCTAATCCAATCCAAAGAACTAACCTACTTTTATCCGCACTTCCTTACTAAACTCTTAATTATCTTCACATAAGTATACTCTTTAGGACTTCCTTTATCCATAAGCTTGTAATTCATGTATTGATCCACTTCTTTGGACCTTATAATGAAATCACTAATCCTCATTTAAAACATTCGGAATACACTTCACAAACTAAATATATTTATACTAAACCAAATTTCCACCACCAAGATTCCCTTTACAAACAATTCTTAAATCATTTGTCCGTAGTAACAAGCTAGTTGTTTTCTCAAATTAAGTATGAATGCAATATCAAATTTCATTATATGATCATGTGGTACAATTGATAATTCTTTAAGTAGTCTGTATTCACGCTTAACAATCAATGTATCCATTTTCATATACCACTAGTATCACATCATCAAAGCTCATTTGATCTACCACTAGAACACATCTTACTTACTAATAAGATCATATCCAAATAGGTCACAAACTTCTACCCATCAAATAGTTGTAAAATATTACTAAATATGTTTCGTATCTAGCCCAAGTTATATGTGTTCTTTCGTAGGTCAGGTCAACATGAAAAGTAACACACTCCATAACTTTAACCATGTAAGCATTAATAATATTGTAGTAAAAATTCTAACTTTAATTGGTGCATCATTATTCTCATCATTTCCTTAGCAATCTATTCATGTTATGATAACTTTACTGATTGTAGTTTCCAAAGTTACATGCCCATTATCTAGACGTCCTATAAATCATTTCACATTCAATTATCGAAGCTCACATGTACTATTACTTTCACCAAGGTAACTAACCTTAGACAACCTTTTCAAATTGCTGAACATTCTAAATCTAACCACACATCTTTTCCATAAGTACTTTACTTTCGTCTTAATATCAGATTTAAGATTAATACCATACATAACATCAACTACTCAAATAAGAACCACCAAGAGTGATCAAATAATATCAAAATATGGAGAGAGTGGAATGAAATATTAAGAACAAAATCGGACCAAGGACACACGATAGAGATTCAAAAAGTAAATTTTTTTCTAAAAGTCAGTATAGCCTCTCGAAAATAAGTACAGACGTCTCCGTACCAGTCCTTGAGACTCTACTTAGACTCGACTTGTACACGCGTGAGACCTATGAACCTTGGGCTCTGAGTAAGGAGGTTCGCCGAAATGACAAGCAACTACCTCACAAATCTCTATATGAAGCCTCAGACAAGAAGAGAAAATATCACAAAGGTCCGGGCTAATAACCTACAAAAAAATTTGTAGAAGCAATGGGTGAGTACTGAACCACACGGTGCTCAGCAAGTAAACCTCTAAATACAAGCTAAGGGGATAAAATACGGGTACTCCTTACACCCTAACTGAACCTCCATAACTGCAACCTGCATAAAACCAACCCAACCTAACAGTTCACCATTCAAAAGCACATTTATCAGCAACAAGCGCAATATTCATCAATTACACATTTCACAAAAAGGCACTCACAATATCAGTAAAATACCAGATCAAGTTCATCAAATAGACGTAACCAAATATCAAATACTTTCCAATCATCAAGAAAATACTTAATCATAAAGGATGAAGTATGTCATGTAATGCAATGCAGTATGACACCATGAAATGATATACCTCTAAATACCAAGTACTCTCTCATCTGTATATACATGATACTCCTAGGTAATACAATGAGAGTTCATGAGCCATGCAGACTCGAGAGGTATATATACCGACACGGACGATCTCCACGTGTTTGTGCGGACGATCTCAACGCACTATCATTAATCAAAAAAATTCCGCACAGACAATCTCCATGTGCCCAAATCATAATCATAACTTTTCTAATGCACAAACGATCTCCACGTGCCCAAATAATCATAAGTCGATCTCAACATGGACAATCTCCACGTGTTAGACTTTTACTCTTACCCAATCTCATATCAATGCATGTGCACATATGATATCAAAGAAAAGAGGAGATGCAACATCTCAATAAATCAAATGTCACTATGACATATAATCACCTTAATTATCACAATTATATGATTTCAGTTAAGAACACAATCACACATAATAAACCAAATCAATAATACTTAAGTTAATGTACATATGCTTTCGGATTCTTGGATTACAATCTACATCCTATAATAATAAATCTTCCCATTATAAAACAGATACCCGTACCATTCTCAACACATCACATACAAACAATTAATCACATTGTCTTTTATTGCCCCTTTTTATCAATAAAATTAATTAAGGTTGACATGTCAACCCTTCCAAATCCCATAACTCCCAAACACAGATCATAATGAAATATATGCATTGCATACATGTAGCAAGAGTTTAGAAATACACTTGCCTCAAATAGTCGAACAATCACTCTGAGACTTGAGTCTTTCCTTTTCGTTGTACTTCCTACTTAAACCAATCTATTCAAATTAATAATCACAATAAAATTTCATAACTAACAACACTAATATTTCTATAGGTCTAGCCTGGATCAAAAAATTTACTCAAATATAAAATCAAGTTCCTAAATTTCAAGTCTAGTCTTAAGTCCCAACTTCTTTCCAATATCATAAACCTAAGGGTATTCACATAATATCATACACCTAACACTTAATTACATGTAACAATATATCAAAACTCGAACTATAATATAATAACAAAAAATATAAATTCACCCAGACTAACTTAGGAACAAGTAACTTAGGGATAGTAACATGAAAGTGGAAGAATTGATCTTTTTCCTGCCATGTATGCCTATTCATTTACCCTCCTATACTTGCTTTAAATTTCCCAAAACAAGACTCATTCTAAAAGGAAAGAAAAAACAGTACATTAAACACTTATAATAATAATAATTTAATAATAATAATAATAATAATAATAATAATAAAAATAATATTTTTTCTTTTGTTGCAAAGCTAAAAAAAATCTTCTTCCAAACACGTACAACACATCATTTCTACCTTTGTTTTGCCTAATTAACAAATTACAAATAATTTCTATTTCATTAAAAATCTAGTTATAGAATATTAAAGATTTAGCTGCTAGTTATTGAAACAATATTTCTTTCGTGGTTAATTATCCAAACACCTCCCCACTATCATTATTATTCAATTTTCTTGACCACCAATCCTATATACCACCAATTCTAATTTGAAATAGAAAATCACTAATAGCACCCCACTAACTTATAAAGGAAAAATCAATAGCAATTACATTTTCCGTCAAAAAGTAAACATATTTTTTCTTTTGAATAATGGCGTCTCACATGTGGTCAAATTTTCTTAAAAAAATTGAGAAATAACAAGGCATATCAAGGCGAAAGTCGATTCCAAACTTTTCAATTCTTATCCAATTTCTAACAGACTTAATTTATTATCAATGATATAAATTCTATACATAGTACAATACACGAAGAGTATGGTTTACCTAATTATATTGGTCAATACTCTTACAATCGCAAAAGTCATTGTCGTCGTCCTTGTTTGAGAATTTGAGTCAAAATAAGCATATACGATAACTAACATTATATTAAATCATATAAACTTAATTCAATACATGGGTCAAGTAGTATAGGGTACTAAATAACTTATGGATCGACCCATTAACTAATTATTAAATTAAATTTTAAAAATTTGTCCGTTAATTACATAACCATAGTTGAACGAGTAATTCTAAATTCCCACTAAATTTTACGGAAAGGGTCCTTGATGAAAGTAAGATAAATAGTTCTCAAAATGGCCTAACGGGTCATTACAATATTGTTACATGCAAGGTTCAAAACCTCTATGTTAATGAGATACCATAGGGGTTTCGGAATAGATCCGGAGAGATTAGAAGAAGTAATTCTCAATATATGCACTGAAGCTAGATGACCAAAGAATTTGGATATCCTTTAATTGCAATCACACTATAGATTAATAACTCCATGAGTGATGAACTGCTTTGCCATTTGGTTTTGGGAAACCTAACAATTAGCAGGGACTTGTCTTATAAATAAAAAGATTCCAGGTTGGACAGGTGGAAAATTCCTTGGGGAATCATCCGATATATTTGTGTATAGCAAAGGCGTAGAGTAGTTTATTTAGAAGAGAAATTAAGAGGAATAATGGAATAGATGCTCACATCATAAAATTTAAGCTCTCTTATTTGTGTCAACTTCTTAAGTAGCAGTTCAAAATTGTGGGGTACAAATCTTAGTAGACTACTTTGGATACAAACAACTTGTAATTTAGAAAGGTCAGAGATTTTAAAAGGTATTGGACCTATAAAAGATGAATATCACAAAACAAGATGCATCAAACTAGAAAACTCACCAAAATTAGGTGAAATGAGCGATCCGAAAAAAATATTAAAAGATAAATCAGGACTTTTGAGATTGGAGAGTTGAAAGAAGCTACTTTTGGCTTGAAACTTGCCTTTATGTTTACTGCAATTGAGGTTAAGCTCAATCACTTGTCTTGTCATATCATTGCAATAAGCTTCATCCCATGAGCAATAATTTAGGCTCTTGTTCCATGAAAGAGTTTTCGGATGAGAAAACTTACGTAAATCTGAAGTCATAGGACTTATTGTAAAAATGTTTTTGAATTGTACTAGAGCAAGAGCTTGATCATTAGGGAACAAATGAGATAAGGATGAGGAGAAAGTAAGTTGACCGAGGAAGGAAAATAACATACAAAATACAAGTTTTAGGTAATCCATTTCTGCACTAAAATGTTCTATACTAAATTGAGTTGGTAGAGAGAATCAAATAAATCTTTGATTTGTTCATCTATTAAATAATTTTGATTAGTTATATATAGCACAAATCAAGCAAATAAATTTACTAGCAAAAAAGAAATAATATATTCTTCAATTTTGCAATTTTTAGATCTGATATAACTATCATTAAAAACGTGGTGCATACATACCCCTCTGTTGATAATTTTTGTATGTATGTGCTCGTCGTCTAACAAATGACATATTTTTTTTATTTTGGTTTATAGACTAAATTAAAGAAAAGAAAACTAAAAGTCTTTTTTTTTTAATTTCAAAATTGTCATTTTGGCTTGATTAAAAAGAAAAATCCTATTCTTGGTATGATTGGTGTGTAGACCTTGAAAACAACATTTCAAGTAGAAAATCTTTCTAAATTTTGATTGATTACTTGGTGTGTACAAAAATTCACAAAAGTTTTAATTAGTTAAAGTATGTATATTTTTTGGTGTACAGACATTGAAAACAACATTCCAACTAAAAAAATCCATTTTTACTGAATAACAATATCAAACTCGATTAAGGTTACCAAGATTAATTGGCTATAAATGATGTCATGGTATAATATCTACGAAAAAAGTGAAAAAGTGAGATGTTTTTTTCTCCAGACTCCCAAATTTAAAGGTGTTCTAATAAAGAATATTATACCATTCATTAAGAAAGAGCGGACATTTTATGAAATATATAATTTTCATAAATTTAAAGAATGAAGTAAATTTTTTTGAGGTAATAATCATTCATGTTAATCTAATGATAAAATATCAAATCAATCACAAAAATCCAAATGCAATAATATAATATTTTTATCACTAGTAATAGTACTGTTTTGTATGATTACTTATCAATGGAATTATCACAATCACAACTTTCTGCAAGTAGTCCAAACCAAGCTATTACACAATGTTTAATCATGCTTCTTGAGAATATTAGCTTATTCTTTTTTTAAATTTTCATCTGGTGTCTTCTATGTATATTGCAGTCCCACTATTTTAAACTCGTTTCATGCACCGTATAGAGACCCATTAGGTGGGGAAGGGACACTCTGTATCAAGGAATGTTTTTTACACCCACTACTCAAACATGAGAATTTTGTTAAATAGAAGCAACGTTATCCATTGTATCATATCCGTTGGTGATGAGAATATTAACTTTAATAATTAAGAACAATTATTAATCAATTTAAATTGGGAGAAAGCATAAGTTCTCCATGAACTATAACCAAAGTTACACGGAAAACATCCTATATTTACGGAGTCCAGTTCCCCCTCCCCCCCCCCCCCCCCCCCCCCCCCCCGGAAAGAAAAAAATTCTTTATATTTTTTTGCACTTTACGTGTTGACGTGAAACCATAACTCAATTAAATTATCTATTGTAATTTTTTTTTTAAAATCCCCATATAGAATTTGACAATTTTTTTAAAAAAGTTAACACACGTAATATCTTTTTTCTTTTTCTTTGCCTTGCATTTCAGATTTTCTCAAACATAGGTAAATGCAATTTTTTTCTCCTTTTTCCTATTGTTTTTATTTGTTATATTTTATATTTTTCATTGTCTTTCCTTTGGATTTGATTTCAAGCAAGCAAATTCTCAAAGCTTTGTTCTTCTTCTCGTTCCTCCTCTTTCTCGTTCGTTTCTCCCTCTCTTTCTGTTCTTTTCTTTTTCTTATTCAAACCCTCTTTCTTTTACCCTAATTGGCATATAATTAAGTATAAAAGGTTGCAATAATAACCCACTAATTAACATAAGGTTACCTCTTTTAACCCCCAAGTAATTAGACTTATTAACATTAACCCACTAACTTTATAATTAAAGCAGGAATAGTCAAAAACGTCCCTTAAAACGTATAAAGAAATCCGACCCAGACTGGGATTACGCAGTCTATGATGGCCTGTCGCGCCTGCGACGGTCCGTCCTGTAGGTCGTCGCAAGGTTCAGATACTGGATTTCCACTGAAGACTCTGTGACGATCCGTCACGCCTGTGACGGTCCGTCCTGCCATTCCGTCACGAAGTTCAGAGAGTCGATTTTCAGTACCCAATTTCAAATTTTCTAAGTGTTTTGAAACGAGACCCTGCGAAGGTCCGTCGTGCCATGACGGTCCGTCGTGGGGTCCGTCGCCTCAGCTTGTTTTTCCAGAAATAAAATCAGCTATTCAAAACGACTAAACATGTCGTTACAGTAGATACTAATTTACCCATCGTTTGTCCCCGAACGATCGCAAGAAGGAAAACAAGGGCAAAAAGGAGTACCTGAATCTGTAAACTGATGTGGGTATCTTTCTCGCATATCTGCCTCCTTCTCCCAAATGGCTTCTTCAACGGGTCGATTCTTCCATTGAACTTTGATGGATGCAATCTCCCTTGATCTCAACTTGCGAATTTCTCTATCTAGAATGGCAACAGGTTCCTCCTCATAAGACAAATTCTCATCAAGCAAAACTGAATCCCAACGGATAATGTAGTTTCCATCCCCATGGTATCTTTTCATCATTGACACATGAAATACCGGATGCACTCCGGACAGCCCTGGAGGCAAGGCTAACTCATAAGCCACCTCCCCTACTCGCTTGAGTACTTCAAATGGACCAATATACCTTGGGCTATGTTTACCTCGCTTACTAAACCGCATCACCCCTTTCATGTGCGAAACCTTCAGCAAGACTTGTTCACCCTCCATAAACTCTAGGTCTCTAACCTTTCGATCTGCATATTCCTTTTGCCTACTTTGCCCCGCTAACAACTTTTCTTGAATAGATTTCACTTTCTCTAATGAATCCCTCAAAAGGTCGGTACCCCAAGGTCTAACCTCAAATGCATCAAACCACCCAATGGGAGACCTACATCTTCTCCCATATAGTGCCTCAAATGGGGCCATATCAATGCTTGAGTGATAGCTATTGTTGTAGGAGTACTCTGCTAAGGGTAAGAAGCTATCCCAATGACCACCAAATTCTATCACACACGCACGAAGCATATACTCCAACACTTGAATCGTTCTCTCAGACTGACCATCGGTCTGAGGATGGAACGCAGTACTAAGGTCCAACCTAGTACCCAATTCCGCATGCAATGTTTTCCAAAACTTAGAAGTAAACTGCGTACCTCTATCTGATATGATGGGGAGTGGAACCCCATGCAACCGAACAATTTCTGAGATATAGATTTTGGCTAACTTCTCTGCATTGTAAGTCACCTTGACCGGAATGAAATGAGCAGACTTAGTTAACCTATCAACAATCACCCAAAAAGAGTCATACTTACCCATTGTCTTTGGAAGACCAACCACGAAATCCATTGCAATTCTCTCCCACTTCTATTCAGGGATGGGCATTCTCTGAAGTGTTCCTCCAGGCCTCTAGTGTTCATACTTTACTTGTTGACAGTTTGAACATTTGGCAATAAAATCAACATTGTCACGCTTCATTCTACTCCACCAAAAGTGTTGCTTTAGGTCACGATACATCTTGGTTGCACCAGGATGTATAGAATACCTTGAACTATGAGCCTCTGTCAGAATAGTGTTGATCAAATCGTCAACTCGGGGTACACATACCCTTCCCTTGATTCTCAAAACACCTTCTTCATCGATTTGTGCTTCCTTATCCTCTCCTCTCAATACTTTATCTTGGATTCTGCTTAGTTTCTCATCATCAAACTGTTTTCCCTTAATCTTGTCAAGAAAAGAAGATCTTGCCTCCACACAAGCCAACAATCCTCCCTTCTCATTTACTTCTAACCTCATCAAGTCGTTAGCCTGAGTCTGAACCTCTCTAGCCAATGGACGTCTAGAAAATTGCAAGTGAGCTAGACTTCCCATGCTCCCTGCCTTTCTACTTAAGGCGTCTGCCACAACATTAGCCTTTCCTGGATGATACAAGATAGTGATGTCGTAGTCCTTCAGTAGTTCCATCCATCCCCTCTGTCTCAAGTTCAAATCTTTTTGAGTAAAGACATACTGTAGGCTACGATGATCCGTGTATACTTCACACTTAACCCCATATAAATAGTGTCTCCATTGCTTTAATGCAAACACTACTGCATCCAATTCCAAATCATGAGTTGGATAGTTACGTTCATGCACTTTTAATTGTCTTGAAGCATAAGCAATCACATTCTTCTCTTGCATTAGCACTGCACCCAAACCCGAATAGGATGCATCACAATAGACAATGAAATTTTTACCTTCCACTGGCAAGGTGAGAATTGGTGCAGTAGTCAACAGAGTCTTGAGCTTCTGAAAGCTTTCCTCACACCCATCCGACCATACAAATGGGACATTCTGCTTAGTTAAGTTCGTCAATTGGAAAGCAATGGAAGAGAATCCCTTGACAAATCGACGGTAATAGCTAGCTAAACCAACAAAACTCCTTATTTCTGACACATTAGTGGGTCTCACCCAATTCTTCACTGTCTCAATCTTAGAAGGATCCACCATCACTCCATCCTTAGACACTACATGCCCCAAGAAGGACACTGCATCTAGCAAAAACTCACACTTAGAGAACTTGGCATAAAGCTTTTTCTCCCTTAACATTTCTAATACAATCTTCAAATGCTCTTCATGTTCCTTCTTACTTTTAGAGTATATCAGTATATCATCAATAAATACGATCACGAAGAGGTCCAAATATGGCTTAAAAATCTCGTTCATCAAGCTCATGAACGCAGCAGGGGCATTCGTAAGACCAAAAGACATCACCACAAATTCGTAATGCCCATACCTCGTTCGAAAAGCAGTCTTTGGCACATCCGTTGCCCGTATTTTCAATTGATGATAACCGGATCTCAAGTCAATCTTAGAGAAGACACAAGCACCTTGTAACTGATCGAACAAGTCATCAATGCGAGGAAGAGGATACTTGTTCTTAATAGTTACCTTGTTCAACTGCCGGTAGTCTATGCACATCCGAAAACTCCCATCCTTCTTCTTCACAAACAAAACTGGAGCACCCCAAGGAGATGCACTTGGTCTAATGAAGCCTTTGCTTAAAAAATCTTGAAATTGGGCCTTTAAGTCTCTATACTCCGCAGGAGCCATTCTATAAGGGGGTATAGATATGGGGCGAGTACCCGATTCAATATCAATGCAGAAGTCAATATCCCTATCTGGTGGCATACCAAAAGATCTGCAGGGAACACATCCAAAAACTCGCGGACTATCGAAACAGACTCAATTTGAGGTACATGGGTAGTATCATCCTTGAGATGTGCCAAGAACGCCAAACAACCCTTACTAACCATTTTCTTAATACGAAGGAAGGAGATGATACGAACCAGATTGGAAGTGTAGTCACCCTCCCACACTAATGGATCGGTCCCGGGCTTGGCTAACGTCACAGTTTTAGCATTACAATCCAAGATTGCAAAATTCGGAGAGAGCCAAGTCATACCCAGAATTACATCAAAATCAACCATTTCTAAGATAACCAAGTCTACATAAGTATTACTCACCACAAAAGTCACCAAACAAGACCTATATACTTTTTCAACTATCACAGACTCACCCACAAGGGTAGAAACATTAATAGGCATGTCAAGCAATTCACAAGGTAAATTAAGACCATTAGCAAATGAGGAAGATACATAAGAAAATGTGGATCCAGGATCAAACAATACAGAAGACATGCAATCACAAAAAGAAAGATTACCTGTGATGATAGCATCAGATGTCTCCGCCTCAGATCGCCCAGGGAAAGCGTAACAATGGGCCCCATTACTTGTTTGTTTGTTGCCTCTACCATGTTGTGTTGTAGTGTCTCCAGTTTGCCCATCACCCCGGCCGTTTTGGTGACCACCATTACCTCGGCCACCACGTCCTCTAGAATAACGGCCTCTACCATGACCACCTCTACCTCTAGCTATTGGGGGTCTATAACTCTGTTTTGGAGAATTCCTCCTAATATGTCCAGTCTCCCCACATCCATAACACTCTCTGGAGTCAACCATAGGTCTCTCAGAGAAGTGTTGACCGGTCTGAGGTGGACCCCCAACTACAGTCTGTAGTGAAGACTGAATTGGTCGAACTGAGTAACCTCCTGAACCCTGTCCTCTAGAATAAGAACCATTAAACTCACCTCCCTTTCGAAACCTTTTTGATGTCGATGCCATGGTGAAGTCATCTGCCTTCACTCCCTCTACCTCTATCACGAAGTCTACCACCTCTTGAAAAGATTTCGCTGTAGCCGCTACCTGTAAGGCTGAAATTCGCAACTCTGACCTCAACCCCTTCACAAAACGGCAAATCCGCTCTTGTGGACTGAAACAAAGTTGGGTGGCATATCTGGATAATGCACGGAACTTAGCCTCATATGCAGTAACCGACATCCTACCTTGCTCTAGGCTCAAGAACTCATCTCTTTTCCTATTTCTCAAAGTCCGGGGGATATACTTCTCCATAAACAAGCTAGAGAGTGATGCCCAAGTCATAGGTGGTACCTCTGTTGGTTGACACTCAACATGTGACCGCCACCACATTTTGGCGTTCCCTTGAAACTGATAAGTCACAAACTCAACACCAAACCGTTCTACTATACCCATCTTGTGTAGTAGCTCATGACATTCAACCAGAAAATCGTAAGCATCCTCATATTCAGCACCCTTGAAAACTGGAGGTTTCAATTTCAAGAACTTACTGAAAAGTTCATGTTGATCATTTGTCATTATAGGCCCTGTAGTCAAACGAGGAAACGTGCTTATTTCCAATGGAACATCCATGCGGGGAGCCGCAGCAGCCGCATGTTGTACCTCCGGACCCTGAGGTGCTGGTGCAGAAAACACTGGAGGTGTTTGACCTTGATCAGATAACCCACTAAGATAAGCAAGAACCTGATTGATCATGTCTGGGGTAGGTTGGGGAGGCAATCCCTCATTCTGTACTTGTTCAGTTTCCCCTTCCTCACCCTCTCTTACTACTTCTTCAGTCGGTGGAGGAGTCACTGCTCTAGTATTAGATGGGCTAGGTGCTCGTCCTCTTCCTCTAGAGGACGTTCTCCCACGACCTCTACCACAACCTCTTGCCGTTACTCTTCCTTGAGCTACAGCCCCAGTGGCTGGCTCAGACGCTTCTCGTCTTGCCGATGTTGATGTTGGCGCAGTCGTTGCTCTAGTTCTAACCATCTGCAAAATAGAGTGAAGATGGTCAGATACAAATTTGTATCACCTAGATACCAATTGGATCCAAGTAATAGCACGAAAGAAAGAATGAAAGAATGGAATTTTCCGAAAGTCTTATAGCTTCTCAAAGAAAAGTAAAGGCGTCCCCCTACCGTTCCTTAAGACTCTACTAGACTCGTTCTTGTGTGATGAGACCAACGGACCTAATGCTCTGATACCAAGTTTGTCACGACCTAAAACCGAGCCGCGACTTGCACCCACACTTACCCTCCTATGTGAGCGAACCAACCAATCTAAACCTTAACATTTCAATATAATATCAACATAAAGTAATGCGGAAGACTTAAACTCATTAATAAAATCAATAACTATTATTATCCCCAAAATCTGGAAGTCATCACCAAAAGAACATCTACTTCAAATTACTAAATCTAAGAGTTTCTAAGAAGCTAAAAATACATAAAAGCTAGTCCATGCCGGAACTTCAAGGCATCAAGACATGAAGAGGAAGATCCAGTCCAAACTAAAATCATTAGCTCACCCTGATATCCGGAGTAATGAGGACTGGCTAGAGTTTCTGTTGAGTCGAAGATGACGGCACGTTTGCTGCACTCCACAAATAGACAAGAAGAAAACATAAGAGTAGGGGTCAGTACAAAACACGGGTACTGAGTAGATATCATCGGCCAACACAAAATAGAAAATAGTATATACCAAGTAATATCATAAAATCAACTATAATACTCAACATGTAGCAACAACACGTACTATATCATTAACAATTACCGTCAAGTTCACTCATGAGGACTCAAGCCTCAATACCATACTCAATTGGGAATTAGATTCATTAGATTGAGTATATTAACATCTTTCAAGATTCATTATCTTTATTTCCCTTGTGTCGGTACGTGACACTCCGCTCTCTCATATTCATTAATCCTCTTGTGTCGGTACGTGACACTCCGATCCCCTACTACTATGTGTCGGAACGTGACACTCCGATCCCCTAAATCTACATGTCGATTCGTGACACCCGATCCCCTAAATCTACGTGTCGGTTCGTGACATCCGATCCCCTAAATCTACCTGTCGGTTCGTGACACCCGATCCCCTAAATCTACGTGTTGGTTTGTGACACCCGATCCCCTAAATCTCCGTGTCGATTCGTGACACCCGATCCCCTAATCTCATTCTATCAATTCATCAAGCCTTCTCTTATACCAAGGCATCATCAATCTCATTACTTTCGTTCATCAAGCCTTCTTTTATACCAAGGCATCATCAATCTCATTACTTTAGTTCATCAAGCCTTCTTTCATACCAAGGCATCATCATTAACAAGAGATTAGGTTTTTATCAAGATTTGGGATTCAATAGCTTCATCATGCTTATTTCATTACAATCATATAATCACATTCATGCATGCATACAATTAAGCACATAGAAGGGTTTACAATGCTACCCAATACATATCATTCTCTATTAAGAGTTTACTATGAAAGCATAAAAACCATAACCTACCTCCACCGAAGATTAGTGATCAAGCAAGCAAATTCTCAAATCCTTGTTCTTTTTCTCGTTCCTCCTCTTTCTCGTTCGTTTCTCCCTCTCTTTCTGTTCTTTTCTTTTTCTTATTCAAACCCTCTTTCTTTTACCCTGATTAGCATATAATTAAGTATAAAAGGTTGCAATAATAACCCACTAATTAACTTAAGGTTACCTCTTTTAACCCCCAAGTAATTAGACTTGTTAACATTAACCCACTAACTTTATAATTAAAGCAGGTTTAGTCAAAAACGTCCCTTAAAACGTATAAAGAAATCCGACCCAGACTGGGATTACGCAGTCTGTGACGGCCCGTCGCGCCTGCGACGGTCCGTCCTGCAGGTCGTCACAAGGTTTAGAGACTGGATTTCCACTGAAGACTCTGTGACGGTCCGTCATGCCTGTGACGGTCCGTCCTGCCATTCCGTCACGAAGTTCAGAGAGTCGATTTTCAGTACCCAATTTCAGATTTTCTAAGTGTTTTGAAACGAGACCCTGCGACGGTCCGTCGTGCCCATGACGGTCCGTCGTGGGGTCCGTCGCCTCAGCCTGTTTTTCCAAAAATAAAATATGCTGTTCAAAACGACTAAACAGGTCGTTACAGTAGCTAAATTATTAGGTGTGTCGGAAGTCAAACATCAAGGGACGACTAAGACGTTTGATTATTAAGTCACCTCAATGTCTAAAATGTGGTTATATGTGTTTATGTGTGTTTAATGGTGTTTTAATATTCTTAATTGATTTAATATAGCATGTTGAGGCAGTGTTTAAGGTTTCATTAAGTTTGGAGGTCAAACAACCAAGAACGTCCATGACGTTCGAAAGATATGCCTTCAGTCGACCTACTACGTCTAGACGAGTTTCGTTGAGTTTTACATTTTCTTTTTGCATAAAATTAATGTGAGAGGTTTGAAACTTATATACGATCATATTTGGGTTTGAAAACTACCGTGAAATCACCCCCAAGGACCACCAAATGGTCCTTGAGAAAGGACCTAAAATCAGTGTGCAGGATGTCCCAGGCAGACCCTGGCGACGGAGCAGTCAACGGAAAGTTGTGGCTGTGACGCCCTGTCAAAGCGTCCCGTCAGGAGGGACTTGTAATTTTTTGAGTAATGGAAGCTTGGCCAGACACTGTTGCCACCGCGGAGACCTGTGACGGCCCGTCGAGGTGGAGACGCCCCGTCAAGGGCAAGTCGTCGTGCGACCTGTTCTCCTACGCAGGTATGCTTCCAAGTCATTGGTAGTTTATTAAGGTTCTTTTGGGTATTTAAATTATGGATATAAGGGGTAATCACATGGAATACTTCATTCTTCAAAATAATAAACACAAAACACTTCGAAAATATCCCAAAATCTCCATTAAAGTCCATCGTGAAGACGCATCTTGGTGAGGGGTTTTTGTGTCAAAATTACTCATCAAATTGAAGAATTGGCTTCACTGAGGTATTTCTTTTGATCCTTGAAACTCGTTTCATCAAAGATCTCAACTATCAAGATTTTTTTCAAAGTTTTCTAGAGTGAACTGTCCAATTTCATGATTCTACCATGGGTTCTTGCATAAAAGATTTCTAAACATTGAATTATGATCTATTGATATTGTATTGACGATTTCAAACTAAATTACCGATGAACCCACTTAAATTTTTGAACGCTAGTTTTGACTACTTATTGGGTGACTTGGTATTAGGCTAATATAGATGAATTATTATGTAGTTTCTTATGGACTTTCTAATGATATAAGAATTGTATTCAATTGATATCTAATTGATATTATATTGTTAAGCCTACATTGAATTGATGTAGATTCATTGATTGTTATGGTTAATGCTTTGAATTATTACTCATGGCTGTAGGTAAGGGACTTGTGATGTTAAATTTATTGATTTGACATTGAATTGAAGTGTGGAAGAGGTAATGGAGGTATGTGGACCCATGTTATATGATTTGATATTAATTATACTTTGATTCTATTGTGATTTGTATGGTTTACTTATGGTGGCGGTGTTATGTGTTTACTTGCAATTGATGTGGCCTTGTCGGCGTTATTTTATGAAATCTTATGAGCATGGCCTTATTGGAAACTACTTGAAATTATGTGGCTGTTTGTGTAGTTTGATTATGTGAAGCATGAAATTATCAATCTACATGTGAAGTTATATAGTCATATATGTATTCTTCTAGTTATATTTCCTTAAGTGATCGTGTTAGACTTTGATTTTACATTATGAGTAAAGTGTTAGGTTAAGTATTGGTTATTGTTAATTGACTTTACTAGTCTATGTTGAGTATATTAATAATGTTATGATGATATATAGGATGACTTGAAGATATTAGATTGTTTATAGGTGTTTCTAGAATGACTTGCATTATGAGTTAAAAGTGAAGTATGTGGTATCTTGTCTTGGTTGACTTGTGTCACTTACTTGATGTATATATGATTATGTGAATGTGATGTCTTGATTTAGGGTGTTAGAACTCTTAGTCTTGAATATATGAATGACTTAAATTATGATATAAGAGTCTATTATGTGAAAACCTTGAATTATGGGTAAGGTTAAAATTGTTGAAGCATAAGACGTAATGGTATCCTTCAAAGTAAAGAAATGATGGACTTAAGGTTTGTTGGATGGAACAACATCATATTAATTCATAGGAAAGTCATTATGAGCTTCTTGTCTCCATTGTGAGGTAGCCCTAGTGGACCTTCCTTGGTAGGGTAAATGTGATTGGGTTACGAACTTTATATGGAACCCATTTATATAAACCTCAATGAGAATTGATTTATAAGAAATAAGGCTACCACCGAGTGGGTATGGTAAGGGAAAGTAGTTATAGTTAAGTATGAGACTAGATTACAATGTATGCCCTTAATATTACTTAAGCATGTGCCTACATGGGATGTGTCTAAGTTCAACCATTGGCAAGTAGAACAACCTCATTTAAAGAACTTTTTTTATCAATTGTTGATCATATATATTTACATATATATATATATATATATATATATATATATATATATATATATATATATATATATATACACACACACACAAATATATATTGGAATCATATATATAATTAAAAATCTCCTAATCACTATATCCATAAAGGTAAAATATACCAAAACACATATGTTCAATATTTTGCACTTCCATACTAATATATATTAAAACAAAAGATTGTTACTTAATAAAAGTCTCAAAATGTCATGAAACAAAAGAGAGTTGTGCTAAATTAATTGGATTCTACTGCTTTCATCATCCTCCTGTTTAACAAAAGTCTCAAATATAGCAAGTAAGGTCTTCATCACTAATGATTTCATCATCATCCTCTTGGTTATCTTCTCCACCTATAAAAGACCATAATTAAAAGTTTGTTGAGGGAAAGAACAAAGGACAAAGTATACCAAACAGTATTCAGGGGAAGGGAATTTCACAGCAAGGGACAAAACCTTTAGGCCTTATTCAAACACCTCCAATTCGCCACTAGTACTAGTCAAATTCAAGCCTTGGAAGTTATTGAGGTAAAATAAAACAAACAAATGACTTGTCCAAAATAGTCTTTTACGTGATAATGTTCATCCAATATTTCATAAGCAAATACACTGAAAGTTACTCCCTAGGTCAATTCTATTAGCCGAACATGAAAAATTATTCAAAAATGCATCATAAATCACATGTACACACCAAGAATGAAAGTTATTGTTACTGATGCTTTATTAACATGTACAGTAAGAAATGCAAAAACTAGTGGGAAAAGCAAGTCTTTTAAGATCACAAAGTTCTTCCAAGTATCCTATTCTCTTTTTGAGATTGAAAGGATTATTTAATACTAATAGAAGGTTGAAAAGGAACCAACACCAATAAAGACACAAAAGGAGTAGCTGGAAGAGTTGTACAAGTTGAGGTAGGTTCACAAAAGTGGGTCTGAAAAAAGCAGTTGTAGGCTCAAGTTGAAAAAGAGATGAAATATGCCTATGTTTCCAGTAAAAGCAACTGTTTTGGAATACGAGAAGAGTCTTACTCAATTTCAGAAAATGCTTTGTGAGTTGATAGCCACAAATGCATTTTACCACTTGTAACTAAAGGCAAGAAAGAAACTAACTACTAGTAGGAAAAAGTAACAGAAGACATCTGTGCCAACCTAGATGAAGTTCCAATTCCTGTACATAGGTTGAAATGGATGCTATAATAAAAATGCATCATAAACCTGTCTCACACACACCAAGTTTACAAGTTTTAACTTTCCAGAACTTGATATAAAACATCATACAGACTCCATGAAACATAATCCTTTGTCAACATGTGAGGACAGAATCACGAATTCACCAATTAGAAAAAATGAAGTTATTTCTCATTAATATACAATAATAGAAGATTGGAGACATGCTCAAGAAACATCGAATGGTCCAAATTCTAAAGTCCTAGAAACACTCTAATACTTTCATTCATGCTACACCTGTCCTAGTCTAGAAATAACATTGATATATAGACATAAGCATCACATTTAAGTAGTCGCACAAATAGTACAGAAAAAACATTGATACATAGACATATGCAACTCATTCAAATAGTCGCAGAAACTTTCCATAAACAACATTGATACATAGACATAGGCATCACATTCAAATAGTCGTAGAAACTGTTCATAAACAAAATTGATACATAGACATCGGCAGCACATTCAAATAGTCGTAGAAATAGTCCAGAAACGACATTAATATATAGACATAGACAACACATTCAAACCAAGTTACTTTTGCAGTGAAGAGGAAAAATTATAACTTTCATACCTCAATTATTAGCCACAAGGAGTTCTTTAGAAGACATATCATCGGGACTTTCCTTCTCTTTTTTCTAATTACATACAATTGGTATTGAAAATCTTTTATGGCAGCAAGTTCATATTTAATGATTAACAGAAGAACATACAAAATTATTGCGTATCACAACAAAACTTGTTTTCCAAGCAGTATGTTGATTCATCCATTTTTTTCAATTTTTTGTACTTCGTTCACTTAATTTCCTGTAAATAAATGAGTCTGTAAATTCTACGTAAACTTAAAAATGAATCAAAAACAGAAAAATGAATCGATAAGAACTTAAAATATAAATCTAACATAGAATTTTTAGAGGCAAAATATTTGGCAAGATCATTAAAATCAAATTCTGAAACATCTTTGGACTTATTTGCCATTCGAAGATCATCATTATCATATGTTTTATAATGTTTCTGATACAAGTCATTCTTATACTTTCTCCAACCATTCTTAATTCCATCCAAAGTAGTTTTGCAATTTTAGGAATATCATATTTCTCCTACAATTTGTTCTTTATATTAGTAAAAAGTATGAAAAGTTTATAAACTTAAATTGGAAATGCAGGAACTCAAACCTGAGTATACACCCACAAATCATCCTTTGTGTCCATTCTTCCAATTATGAATGTTTAGAGGATCACATTGATTGCTAAGGTTCAAAGCAAACTTCACAACTTTTTTGTATTAGTAGTACCATGGGTTGATTGTACCTATTCCACATAACCAACTTATGCTCTTTTCGCCCATAAACACTTTGCATTACTGTACTACCTCTTTTTTTTTTTTAGTCACAAGGCCTACAATATACAAAGCAAAGTTAAACAACATATAAACAATTTTAACTGATATTACAATTCCAGTATATTTAAATATTAAGAAATGGATTTATATGTTTTTACCTTGTTCTCATGATAGGTCATTTTCTTCTGAATTTTGTTACTCTTGTTCCAGTTGGTGTTTTTTTATCATGTGCTTCTACAGTAGGGTATTCTCTTGGCACATGTTCCAATTGTTTCTATGAAACTTGTGCTACTATAGTGGAAAAATTCATAGCTGCTTGTGGCACTTCTTTTTGCACAACTTGTGCTTTTAAAGTGGAGAGATTTTGAGGCACATGTTGCTGTGATCTCTACATAGATCTTGTTGTTAGACTCGAAAAACTCTGAGGCATTTCATCCTTTTAAGACTGTGCTTTCAAAGTACAAAAAATCTTGCCACTTGTGACAATTCTACTTGTAAATTTTTTCCTACAAGAGTAGAGGAATTTCGTGGCAGGATAGATTGAACATTTTCTTTTGATCTCAGTGAGGAATCCTTTTGTGAGCCATATGTGTAATTGTTCCACCTTGCACATATTATTTTCCTTTTCCTTTTTTATTTTGTTTTGAAGTCTCTTCCTTCCTCATGACTATCAAATCTGTCAAAACTATATATATGAATAAGAACCAGTTCTTGTTAAGCACAATATAAGGTACTTTACGTGTGCATCAGATACAATAACAAGTATAAGATACTTAAAAAACACATACCTTCCTATAGTCCTAGCTTTTCAGTAGTGTTGTTAGACTCCCTTTAATGATTTACTAGCTAGCCTACAAATAGAAGTTGAATCACCTTAAACAAACGGGATTCTAATTTTAAGAAAATGGAACAAAATAAACATATATTTATGAGGAAAAGACATTTATCACTCACTCAAAATAAAATATATAATGATAAATATATATTTACAAGGCATAAAAATATTATTTATTAATCATCCGCATCCATCAAATCCCAATTAGTATAATTAAAGTCATCCTCCTCTTCCGATTTTCCCATAATTGTATCCTCCGAAAATTGAGCGTTAGATGGCATATCAACAACATCAACAAGAACATCATCTCTTGAACATCTTGTGTCAACATCGGATAATCTATCTGAGGGACCAATGTCTTCACTTAGATCTCTCAAAAATGTATCTCCAATATTAGAACAATTTTCTTCCTCCAAGTCATACAAATCAATAAGCACTTTATTCCTTGCATAATAAACATCCTTCTAAGTTGAATCCGCCACATAAAATACTTGATGCACTTGAGACGCCAACACAAAAGGGTCATCTATACTTCATGATTTGTTGAAGTACACACGAGTTAACCCATATTCATCAATTTCAATATGAAACCAATCATATCTAAATAGTATAACACTAAAACAATTGTAATAGTTAACCTCAATTATATCTTGAATACCCTCATAATATATAACCTCTCCTTCAATGAAAATCTAATCTCGAGCACTAGCAAAACAATTAGTTGTTGCTGATAAAGTCACTTAACTATTTTGAGACTTGCATGAGTAATCACGTTTTAATGTATGAAATCAATATCCATTAATGAAATATGCAGTATATCTTTTAGTCGCCACCCTATCAGGCCCTTTAAGTAGCCATCTTAACTGATTTGGCACTTCAACATTTTTAGCTTTCTCTTTGAACCATTTGCCAAATTCCTGACTATGGCTCTTTGCTTTCGTCCATGCATTTGATCAAATATTACTATCAATTAACATCCTATGCTCCCTGCAAGTATGAATAATTCAACTTTGACTATCAGGAATTTATAACTAAAGTCGTAAGTGCTTTGTTATAATTAAAAAAATAATACATAATTACTATGTCTGTATTTTACTATTCCACTACTTCATCACCGGTATTGAAGAGAACATATCGATGTACTTCAGTAGATAACTCTAGATCTAAGGTAAAAGTCTTTCCTTTTCACTTTTCCGTTACCAACTGGATTCCCAAGCTTAGGAAATAAAAGGGACAAATCATCTCCCACTTTTTCAACATCCTCGTCATCCTTAGTTTGGAACTAATAAATGATGTCTTCGCTCCATAATGTAGGTATCTCAAACCAAAGATAAAGAACTCTTCAACATCAAACCCCTTTGGTATAATGTAACGCCCCGTAGCAAAAATAGACCAATATAAGTTTTTTAGAAAAATATTCAAGTGCAACAAACGGTGGCATCAACAGTATGTAAAACAGTCGATGGGATAAGAAACTACAAAAAATTTCAGCCCAGAAAAATTAGGTAAGTCTTAATCGAAGGATGGATCGACGGTCCATAACTCAGACGATGGTATGTAGTCGGTGACCGTCGATCGAGATCCTCATTAATCCACTCTCTGAGAAGAGCTACAGATGACCATCACGGTCCATAGGTGGAAAATTTGGAGTTAGTTAAGGGTAATGTAGTGGGGTCAACTTCAAATGGTCATAACTCTTAGAACAAAATGAGTTAAATATTCCATTGCATAAACACAGATAAATAATTGAATTATCTTTCCATAGCCATCGACCTTGATAAAATGAGACCTCCGAGTAAAAGTTATGCCTATTTAAGTAAAGGCCTGACGAACAGGCCAGGTTGACAAACCCAACGATGGGGAGTCAGTCAGACGGCGGACCGTCAATCCTAGCCGTTGATATACCGTGGTTTCAAGGTATTATTAATACTTGTTCATTAAGTTTAGTGTTTCCAAAAGCCTTTTTGTGCTAATTTTTATGTAAGTTTCTTTTTATTTGCAGGAAATCTGTCTAAATGATGAATGCGGAGGTTTTTGAGCAAGAAATACAGAAAAGTACCACCTACGGAGCTTGTGACGGTCCGTCATGCTCGTGGAGGTCCGTAGGTGGTATCGTAGTGCAGCTGCTGAAGGAAGATGGGGAAGTCTGACCAAGTGTGGGGTTACGGAGTACGTGACCGACCATCGTATCCACGACGGTCCATCCTACCGATTCGTCATGAAAATTGGAGAAGTAGTCCCAGTAACCAAATTCCAAGAGTTCAAGTTTTTTGGAACAGAGACCCTAGACGGAACCGTTGTGCCTGTGACGATCCGTCATACCTGCCGTCGAGGTAATGAAGAGAGCATCAGAAGAAATTTCACAAGTATGGGATGATGGAGTCCATGAATGATGGTCCATCGTGACCACGACGATTCGTCATGAGTTTTGTCGATCCAGCCGCGTTTTGAAAGATTTCCAGCAAATAGAGTCCTTATGTAATTAGGTTTTATTTTCTTATAAATTGGTCAAAAAACCTCGTTTTTGAGGTTTGACTCTTGGTTATTAGACCCTTAATTATTGTTACTCTAGATTATTTTTAGACTCTTTGTGAGATTTTTGATTATTTTGAGACTTTTTTGTAATTGAGTGTTGGTGACTTTTGCTGATTAATCAAGTGACCTTTCAGATTTCACTCTTTCTTACTGAAGTAAGTGAATGAATTCTTATATCCGATATTTGAATATTGTGATTATGACTATGAGTAACTAAACTCCATAACTAGGGTTTGTGGGAACCATAGGCGAATAATGAGGTAAAACCTAACTAAAGTAAAAATTCTAGAACAGTGTCTTGCATGTATTGATAATTTTTTCGCTTAGCAGTCTTTTGAACGGATGAACAACGTTAGAACTCGCCTTAATGCTACTTGCGGGACCAAGGAGGTAGATAATAGGAAAAGAATTATCAACATACATTTAGTGTACACTATCTAATACGCTAGTATTGATTGGTACGAGGTAATAACTTAGTCAAATATCGATGCTTAATATGAAGTAACGATAAGGGTTGATATAGCAACACACGTAGGAGGACCAAGGAGCAGAGTGAAATTTTCTAGATGCCGGAACAAGGATTTAGAAATACATAACTTATCACTTTGCATGCAAGATACTAGGAAAGAAGTGTTATAGTTAGAATTATCAAGTTATGAACCTGTGGGGAACACGTAAACCCTAGTTACTTTTATTAATTGGTTAAAATCCAATATTTGAAGCTGGTAGTTGTCTCCTTCAATTTTGCTATTTATTTTCATTTATTTAGAAATATAAAACCCCCTTTTAGTATTTTTGCTTTCCAAGTAAGTAATTAACTGAACAATAGTAATAATAGATTGAAGTTAAGTCTAAACTATTTTCCTCGTGGGAACGATCCCAACCTCACTAGTTGGGTTATTTACTTGACACGACCGCTTTACTTATTATTTGAGATGTAAGTTTGAGCGTATAAAATTTTGGCGCCGTTGCCGGGGAAAGTAGCTTTTAGATTAACTTAAACTTATTACTACAGTTTAGTTGATAAATTCTTGATTTTACTTTGTTTTATTGTTTTAGATTCATGCAGAATGATCTTTCTTGTATGCCAAATACACGGAGGAGACGAGAACCCCTTTTTCCCTACGATCACGAATTAGAGCATACACTACGCAACATGAATAAAAGCTTGCGAATTAATGGTGATGATCCAAACCAAAACATCCTAGCTCCGGTTGATGTTCATGGTCATCTGTTACCCGATGCTCGGGGTGAACACCAACAAAGGGGACAAAATCCTGTTCCATGGCCCGAAGAATACTACAGAGGCTATGACAATATAGTAGACTCTGATGGGCCACTTGTCTTGCCCCATCTACCACCAGGCCACACTTTTGTGGTAACTAGTAGCCTGATGCAAATGCTCACTACCAAAGGTTTGTTTTCAGGGCTACCTTCTGAGGATCCACATGCCCATATAGCTAAGGTAAGGGCAATGTGTAAAAGCTGTGTAGGGAGGCCTGACTTGGAATTGGATGTAATAGGGCTAAGAGTGTTTCCTTTCTCACTGACGGGAGAAGCTGCTATATGGTTCACTAAGCTTCCTTACAACTCAATTTTCACTTGGAACCAACTAAGGGATGTTTTCTTAGCACGCTACTACCCGGTCTCCAAGAAACTAAACCAAAAAGACAGAGTGAACAACTTTGTGGCACTACCAGGAGAGTCAGTTAGTAGTTCTTGGGATAGATTCACCTCATTTTCGAGAAGTGTCCCAAATCACCGTATAGATGATGAGTCACTGAAGGAATACTTCTATCGGGGACATGATGATAATAATAAAGCGGTGTTGGACATTACAGCAGGTGGATATTATGGGGAGTGTCCTTATGCTGAGCTTGCTAAAAAATTAGAGAAAGTCTCCCGGAATAGTAAAGCTTGGAGTACCAGGAAGTCAGATACCGGAGAAACACGTTAGCAATGCAGTCCACTCACAACCCAGCCACAGATGAGATTCGTAAAGAAATGGTTTAGATGAGAACTCAGCTTGGGTTGGTACTAAAACATGTAACTGGGGTGCAGAAAAGATAAATGCAGTCAACTACTTGTCGAAATCACCGCCACAAAATGATGAGTGCTATTATGAGGAGGATTCCTATGCGGTAAATCAGCAGACGGGTGGTTTCCTACCGAGTGACCAAGGCTCAAATAAGGATAATTTGTTCCAAGGTCAAGGGAACCAAGGTCGGAACTATGGTAACTATAACTGTGAGGGTCATTATGTCCGATATGGAAACTATAACAGCGACAAAAACGTCAACAGGGGTAACTACGGTAGCAGAAATGATAGGAATGGGCCATATGTCCCTCCTCAAAATCATGATGTTACTTCTAGGGATGGTGGAGATAGTATGGCGTGTGTTGAGAATATGTTGCACAAAAAGATGAGCAGGTTCGATGCTAGTGATCAGCACATTAAAGAATTACGGAGTGATTTAGCGGGTATTGGTCAAAAAGTCGATACACATTCAATATTGATTAAGCATATCGAGTTGCAAATGGTCCAATTATCTGCGACTGTGAACACATGGACACTTAGCACTCTTGCTAGCAACACTGTCCAAAATCTGAAAAATGATGCACACTGTATGGCAATCACTACTCGGGATGGTAAGAAAACCATTGACCTACCTATGCCGTCTAATGAGGAAAAGGTGAGAAAGGATAATGATAAGGTGGTAGAGGGTAGTGGTGAAGCAGAAGATAGCACTGGAAAAGATGCAGAAGTCCATATAAAGGTAATTCCCATGCCTAGACCACTCCCCTTTCCTCATAGATTAGTGAAAAAGATTGAGGATGGTAAATATTGGCGTTTCATGACAATGCTGAAGCAGCTTTCTTTCAATGTCCCTTTGGTAAAAGCACTAGAAAAAATTCCTGGTTATGCCAAGTTTATGAAATATGTGGTTACAAAGAAATGATCAGTCACTTTCGAGGATGATGATAGAAAGCAGCATTGTAGTGCTATTTCTACAAGATCTCTCGTACAAAAGAAAGATGATCCAGGTGCGTTCACTATTCCTTGTACAACCAGGTCATTAAATTTTGCGAAAGCATTATGTGATCTGGGGGTAAGAATAAATCTCATGCCCCTCTCGATTTACAAGAAGTTGGGTTTGTGTTACCCAAATCCCACTGCGATGCGGCTACTGATGGCTGATCGAACAGTGAAAAGTCATATAGGAATACTCCACAATGTGCTAGTAATAGTGGAGTCGTTCATTTTACCGACACATTTTGTTATTTTTGATTGTGAAGTCGATTATGAAGTGCCTATTATTCTTTGGAGGCCATTCCTTGCTACGGGTAGAGCCTTAGTTGATATGGAAAAGGGGTAGATGAAATTTCGGTTAACCATGTAGAAGAGACCTTCAACATTTGTAGGTCCATGAGGCAGAGTGGTGAGCTCAAATCGGCATCTGCCATATCCCAAAAATAAAATATGAAGAAGGATAATGAACTAAAAAATGAAAAACGAGAGTTTATGGTTAGGGATTTGGTGCTTTTAGACAAAACTAGGTTGCATTTGTTTCGGGGAAAGCTCATGTCCAAACGAACTGTCCCTTACTTGATTTCCCAAGTACTCCCTCATGGAGCAGTTGAGTTAGAAACCAAGGAGGGAGTGCGGTTTAAGGTGAATGCAGAATAAATAATACTCTATTTTAGGCATACTACATGGGTGAATGAAGTGATAGAGGCATACAATCTTGATGAAGGTTGAGTAATCAAGTGTGCTCAGTCGTGCCGCAACGTTAAATCTGGTGCTTGTTGGGAGGCAACCCAATACTTATAGTTTTTCTTTCTAGTAATGGTAGCATTTTCTACTAATGGGTTTAAAATTTGCAGGCACATCACCAGGAAATTCTGCAGAAAATCACTCTTCAACAGTCACTGACCGATACAGCGACGGACCATTGTGCCTGTGACGGACTGTCGTACGAATCAGTCGTGCCAGGTACGTCTTCCTGTTATATTCAAACTAGGGCACATGCGATGGAACCAACGACGGACCATCACAACTGAGATGGACCGTCGTCGGGGACTCGTAGTTTCATAAATGAAGCGTACCCGACCCGACCCGGATGGTGTTTTTTAAAAATTTAACATTTAAAACCCCACCCCTTCATTTGACCCCATTCCTTTACTCTTTCTCCCATTTCCCTCCCTTTTCAACTTGAAAATATCATAACCCCTCTCTCTTATAACCGATCATTTTCCCCAAATTCTCCAAATTCCTAAAATTCAGTATCTACTAGTCGGAGTCTGCTGCTGTGGGTCTCTACTTAATCACCAAGTAACTTTCTCTCTTGTTTTTCTCAAATTCTCAGGTATGTGTCTCTAATTTGTACTTATTTATATTGCATTTCTGTTTATCAATTTGTATTGGCCTAGTTCTTCTTGATGGGTTCATTCTTTATTAAAATTTTGTCTGAATTAGGTTGAAAATCCTCGAAATTATCGTGTTACGACTCTAGAAATAGGTGCTTTAACATTGCCAGTTTACTAGGTATTTCGGTTTGAAAAATGTAGGTTAAGACACTACCAATTCTATTTGGGTCATAGGGGACGTATGGGGCATCCCTAGTTCTTTCACTAAGTTACAAAACAAGACCCTATTGACGGACCGTCGTACCCCTGGCAGACCGTTGTTGGGTACATTACAACAGCCCTAACGCCCCACTATTAAATTTTCTCCAACTGTCAACCAACGGCCACATGCGACGGACCGTCGTTCCCACGACGGTCCATCCTGAACAACCGTTCTAGTTGTCAGAGACTCTGTTTCTAAAGGTCGTTCTATTTTTCTATGTGTCCTCCAACAGACAACTACGACGTACCGTCATACCCACTATGGTCCGTCCTGCATATCCTGCACAACCAAACTGGTTGTAGAGACCCTGTTCATAAGGGTCTCTCACTTTTTCTAAGTGTCCTCCAACTGACACATGCGACGGACCGTCATTCCCACGATGGTCCGTCCTGCACAACTGTTCTGGTTGTCAGAGACTCTGTTTCTAAAGGTCACTCTATTGTTCTAATTGTCCTCCAACAGACAATTACGACGTACCATCAAACCCATGACGGTCCGTCCTGCATAATTGTTATGACGGTCAAAGACCCCTCTATTAAGGGTCTCCATACTTTTTCCAAGTGTCCTCTTACGGACAACTGTGACGGACCGTGATACCCTCGACGTTCCATACTTCTTGACCGTTATGATGGTTATAGAATCTCCTTCAGGGTTCTTCATATAAACATAGTCTAAGTAAGACACGATGGACCCCATGACGGTCTGTCTTACTCACGATGAGCCGTCACCTTGTCCGTTGTATTTCACTGTTACCATAGAAATGTCATTACATCTGAAATTTTTTATTTCTTTTGTTTGGTTTTGCTAGTCTTGTCTTCTCCTTTTACTACTAATATTAATTATATATAGGTACTATCTATTATGGCACAAAAACAAGATCGAGCCTACGCACGCGGGCGATCAAAGTCTGTCGACCCGTCTGCCTACCTGGTCATTCGCTCTGATAATGAGCATGACCCCGAGTACGTGCCCCCAGGCACTTCCACCCCATCCCGAGTTACACGTGATGCCAGAGTCATTACCTCCCAGTCTGATGAGGAGCGCTTACTGACCGATACACCTTCTGGGTCAGCTACTAATGAAGAAGGAGTGTCGGGCTCCTTAGGATTTTTGTGGTCGGAGGAAGCCTCCGGATCTGCTGAGGTTCCCGCACCCACCACCACTGTAGAGTCTGCCTTATCTGTTGAGGCTGACAGTTTGGAATCCACACCCAGTTCACCAACTCATGCTCTCACCCTTGTTACCGACCAGCCCAACCGGTGGTATGTCGACTGGCAGTATCAAGTCTATTCCGATGCAAAGTTCTTGAATGACAAAGGATTCATGACTCAGAAACTTATATTTGAGCAGCGGGTCCTTACGCGAAGTCTCCCGACGGTTCTAGAGATCCACAATCTCTTCACAAGACATCGACTGTAGTGGACAGCGCGTCCGTTGGGACATTAAAGTGAAGAGTTGATCCGAGAGTTGTACGCCTCCTTCGTAACGACTCTCAGATCACAGATTGATAGATGGGCTGCCCCCGTCAAACAGGCCCCACTGGAGAAGGTCTGAGTACGTGGCATTCAGGTTGATATCTCCCTACCTGCCATCCTCCATTATGCATACGGTGAGAATGCTGATGCCAACCGGACCCCTCTCACCTCCGAGTTTTACTACCGATGGCAGATTGTCAAAGATGGCCAATTCCTGCGTGAGCCATCGCTGAGAGAGACCACCAAGAGGTGGATGGCCCTGCATTTGTCTTTTGATGGAGAGGGTGCTGACTAAGTGACTGAGCCAAAGGGAGACATCAAGAAGTCTAACATGACCTTCACGACAATGTTTTTGTGGTTTATTGTCCGCCACTGCCTTTCTCCCACAGCCTCTAATAATATAGTCACATGGGATCGAGCAGTACTGATGGCGGCAATGATATTCGGGTTTGAGGTGGATTTTCATTGGCTTCTACAGGCAGTCATGCATCAGAGGGCTTTTAAGGTCACAACTACCTACCCTTTCCCATGCATGATATTTTCTCTATGCAGGTCCACAGGTGTGCCTATATGGCACGTTGATCAGCTCAAAATCCCGCGGGGCACTATTGATATCGGCCTCATCAGGGATGAGGCCAATGAGTTGGCTCTACACAGTGGGCCCCGTCCAGAGTTGCCTCCACTTGGTGACAATCTGGTTGATACGGTAGCACAAGCCCGCACGGCTACGCAGGCAGTTTCCAATGACACTATTCCGGTCGAGTCTATCCCGGGTAGTAGCACTGCCCCGAGCTCCTCTCGCTCAGCCCCTTTACCCGCTCTGGTACCGCTTGCTAGGGTCTAGACATTAGAGGCACAAATGGCTACACTGCATCACATCCAACCTTTGATGCAGAAGTCTATTGCTGTGGCATACGAGCGCTTGGAGCGGAGAATGGTCCAGCACATAGAGGGGAATATCACTGAGGTTCATCAGCGCTTGAAAGATTTTGAGTTGCGGGTGTTAGCCCGACAATCCCCTCAAGTGGATGTGTCGATCCTTCAGGCTGCGGTCAACAGTCTTTGCACACACATCGACATGATCTTAGCGGCTAGGGTGCCTGAGTCTAAGGCCCCTTCTCCAGATCGTGCTGAAGACACTGTGATGGCAACCCTATTCGCCACTTTAGAGATTCCACCACCTCCCCCTCGAGAGCATTCCAAGAGGCGTAAGGGTACAGAGGAGGATGAAGCTCGAGCACGGAAGAAGGAGCTCCAACAGAGGGAGGGCTCGAGGAGAGCCTCACTTGCTGATGAGGAGGCACAACAGATGAGAGCAGTAGAGTTAGCAGCTGGGGCATCTAGCACCAGAAATTTGGAGGTAGAGGGAGGCACTGCTGATAGTTCTATTGATGCTGAGGACACTACTAAGGATGTCCAGACTACAGAGGTAGTAGGTTCCGGGGAACGGGACCCACCAGCTTGGTGATCATCGGCGCTTTGCGCCCCAGGTTTGTTTCACCTACCACTCTTGTATTTCAATTTTTTATGCATTGGGGGCGATTTCATGTCATTTTTTGTTGGGGGTTGGGTAAATGGAAAGTGAGTGCTAGGGTGAAGTCTGAGTAGCCCAATTCACTATCCCTTTTTGGGGTTTTCTTGTCTGTGTTCTTTTTCCGCAAGAGACTGATTACTTTTTCTGTTAAACCGTCATGTCTATATCTTGTGTACAGAGTTTAATTGTGAAGCATTATGGCTAAAATGATGTCCTGATAAAATTGAAAATGATACATCACTAGGCATAGTAATTTATAATTGTGTGGCTCTAAGAATGACATTGAGTTACACCACTGCATGACCCTATGTCTAAAATTAAACTAGGTGTCTGATAATATGGTAGAGTAATGAGATGTCAAGTGAGTGTGAGGAAGATTTGAATAGTCCACTATTTGAACTGAGCTAGAACTTTCCTTGTTAGTCTTACTAAATGTAAGCTGTAATACACAATTAGGGAAAGGATCATAGGCCCTTATTCATTATAGCCCATTTTTAGCCTAAATAAAATAAAACTAAATGAAATTTATCCTTCTTTGATGCAAATGAGTTCAACTTAAACTAGACCTTTCTTTTTCACCCCAACTGATCTTTTCTGAGAATAATGTGTTGGCCCTGGTCCCTCCTTTGACATGTGCACCTCAACTTATGCCAAAAGTATAAGTTGAGGGTCACTAATGCAGTAAACAACCCTTTTTATGGCCCTGACCCAACTTTGGGTATTGTGTACTTTGACTCATGGCAAAGCCATGAGTTGAGGGTGGATATTATGAGGAATGCTCTAGAAAGTGGGTTGAAAGAACAAAGAGAGAGAAATAACAAAAGTAAAGTGACTCAACAATTAGTTGAAAGAAAAGTACAAAAAAATACAAGAAATACAAGCAAGAAAAGATGAGTCACTTACACAAATGAAGAAAGAAGGGAAAATAGCAAGGTGAAAGAATATGAGAAACTTGGCAAAATAAAATAATAGAAAATGGTATATTTAGACGATATCTCGAGGAGGGAAAAAAGTCACTAAAGTATAGCTAAATATACCCTACCTGACCCTGAGCCTAATGTTACAAGCTAAGAAAGTCCTATCATGATCCTAAGAGTTGTATAGCGAACTTATAACAGTGAAAATAAGGGAAAACTTACGGCAATATTTATCAATGAGTGTGAATTTGTTCTGAGAGTGAGTGTTTAAAATTAATCCTTATACTCAAACTAAAATCATTGTGTGAAAAATGAGGATTTTTTTTGAAGTGAGGACACTAGTTGCAATACCGAAAATATTAGCACCTCGGTTAGAAATTGAAGAGGATAGTGTTTAGTGCATTGTGAGTCTGCGCCATAGTCTGAAACAATATAATTGAAGCCTTATAGTAATAGCATGCATAATCATGATGAGATTGATCGGTATAGATATCCAAATGATTGCGAAGGATAAAACATGGATACTATTGTACAAAGATTTTGTATTGAGTAATAGTGAGTCGCTAGAGGACAAACGACAAATTTAAGTTAAGGGTGTTGATATACCGTGGTTTCACGGTATTATTAATACTTTTTCCTTAGTTAAGTGTGTCCAAAAGCCTTTTTGTGCTAATTTTTGTGTAAGTTTTTTTTATATGCAGGAAATCTTTCTAAAAGATGAATGCGGGTTTTTTGAGCAAAGAAATATAGAAAAGTACCATCTACGGAGCTTGTGACGGTCCGTCATGCTCGTGACAGTCCGTAGGTTGCATCATCGTGCAGTTGCTGAAGGAAGATGGGAAAGTCTGACCAAGTGTGGGGTTACAGAGTACGTGACGGACCATCGTAGCCATGACGGTCCATCCTGCTGGTTCGTCATGAAGATCAGAGAAGTAGTCCCAGTACCCAAATTCCAAGAGTTCAAGTGTTTTGGAATAGAGACCCTCGAAGGACTGTTGTGCCTATGATGATCCTACATACCTACCGTCTAGGGTAATGAAGAGAGAAGCAGAAGAAATTGCACAAGTATGGGACGACGGAGTCCATGACGGTCTGTCGTGACCACGACGATCCGTCGTGAGGTCCGTTGAACTTACCGCGTTTTGATAGATTTCAAGCATATAGAGTCCTTATTTAATTATGTTTTATTTTTTTATAAATAGTTTAAAAAACCTTGTTTTTGAGGTTGGACCCTTGGCTATTAGTCCCTTGATTATTGTTAGACTCTAGATTATTTTTAGACTCTTTGTGAGATTCTTGATTATTTTAAGACTTTTGTAATTGATTGTTGGTGACCTTTGCTGATTAATCAACTAGACTTTTGGATTATAGTCTTTCTCATTGAAGTAAGTGCATGAATTCTTATATCATATATTTAAATATTATGATTATGACTATGGGTAACTAAACACCATAACTAGGGTTGTGGGAACCATAGGCGAATAATGAGGTAAAACCTAACTAAAATAACAATTCTAGAATAGTTTATTGCATGTATTGATAATTCTTTTGCTTAGAAGTCCTTTTAACGGAAGGGCAACGTTAGAAATCGCCTTAATGCTACTTGCCGGACCAAGGAGGTAGATAATAGGAAAAGGATTATCAACATAGATTTAGTGTATACTATTTAATAGGCTAGTATTGATTGGTACGAGGTAATAACTTAGTCAAATATCAAATATGATGCTTAATATGAGGTAAAGATAAGGGTTAGTATAGCAATACACGTAGCCGGACCAAGGTGCAGAGTGAAATTTTCTAGATGTCGGACCAAGGATTTAGAAATACATAACTTATCACTTTCAATGAAAGATACTAGGAAAGAAGTGTTATTGTTAGAATTATCAAGTTATGAACCTGTGGGGAACACGTAAACCCTAGTTAATCTTAATTATTGATTAAACTCCAACATTTGAAGCTGGTAGTTGTCTCCTTCAATTTCGCTAGTTATTTTCATTTATTTATAAATAGCAAACCCCCATTTTAGAATTTTTGCTTTCCAAGGAAGTAATTGACTAAACAATAGTAATAATAGATTGAAGTTAATTCTAAACTATTCTACTCTTGGGAATGATCCCAACCTCAGTAGTTGGGTTATTTACTTGACACGACCGCAGTACTTGTTATTTGAGAATTAAGTTTGAGAATATAAGCCGTTAATTGGTCCGAGAGCAACTTTCCCACGGGTCTTTTGGACCTTTCCCACTTTGTTTAAGAACTAAGTTATGTCGGTTTTACCCTAAATAATCATATTTTAGTCAGTTTAAGCCTAGAAACATAACAAAAATATATCTAAGTCAAATCAGTAAATAAAAAGTTCAAAAATTAGAAGCAAGAACGGGGAAAAAGCACAAGAACCCTAGTTCAAGAATGCAACAAGTTCCAGCCCCAAAATCTAAGTATTTTTCTGTGGATTTTATCACCAAGCATGTGCGATTTCCTTAGTGAGTTCCTTTCACCCATTGGGTCCCTAGTTTTAAGTCAGATTCTTTATTTTATTATGATGATTAAACATCGGGTTTATAGAACTTTGATAGAAGTTCATGAATTTTTCAAATATATTTTCCAGATAATATTATCATGCTGGTATTGAGATTATCCAATGAATTTCACAACCCTAGCTTTGTGTCTTTTTAGTTCTTGAATTACACATGCTAGGTTAGATATTTCAGACATTTCAGATATACATGCCTCAATTATAAATGCATAATTACCAGATTAGTTATTGCATTCTAAGTTTTCATGTTGAGAGATATATAGTATTTAAAGAAAATCAAACCTAATCAATGAATTTACAGAATTCAATGGGAGTAGCATAATATTGAGTTGGACTAGGGTTTAGCATACCAGTAGTCCCAGAACTACTAGACATGTAGGTTGTAAGTCCCATATGTGGGATATCCATTTAGTAATCACACCAGCATGACTTTATACCTTTGGCAGGTTATATTGGGTCCTCTCATTAGGGCGTATACATTGGACTCCACATTAAAATCATGTGGTTTTATTATCGGTTATTAGTAGCTCCCACAGATAATTCAGACTCTCTGCAAATACCATTTATCCGTATATTCAGTATTCAGTTTCAGCTTATTATAAATTGTTCATTGCGTCCAGTTAGCTCAGAATCAAGTTTATCATGTTAGATTATTATACTTACTTTTATGCTTGTTCAGTTATGTTTTATTTAAGCTTTATTCTATCCTAAATGCTGTGTACCTTTCAAGTAATTACACATACGTGCGCTACATCTTCTCGTGATGTAGGTTTAGATTCTCAACATCCAGATACATAGATCGAATTCCGATCTCCAGTTCAGCAGATTCAGTGGTGCGCCTCCTTCTTTGAGAACAATAGTTATGAGTTTCATTTAAGTCTTTAGTCATTTAGTTTCAGTTTTTGCTAGATTTAGCTGGGACTTATCCCAGTATTTCTAGTCCAGTTTAAAGGCTTATTTCGTACATAGTTAAATTCAACCTAGTATTGAGTTAATATTTCATTTTTATTAAACTCATTGTTTTTAAATATCTCAGTTATAGAATATGTGTAGTCCTCATCTTTTAAAATTTAATTATGATTTAGCTTCCGCATAAGTTTATCAATTTTAGTATTCCCATGATCCTGCCAGCAAGGCTAGCTTGGGATCACTTAGTTTCCTAGGTTCCGTGTCCTCATCTCGGGGTAGCTTGAGGCGTGACAAAATTTGGTATTAGAGCACTAGGTTTAAGTTTCTTAGGATGTCTGAAAATTAACTCTAAGTAGAGTTCTTTTCATGGGTGTGAAGTGCACCACATCTAATGACAGGGAGGGTATGATGTTTTTTAGGAAAAACATCACTTTGTTGATATTCTTATCGTGCGTGAGGTATGATCTTATACCATTCTAACTTGACGTTCTACGTTTCACATCATGCCTCCTCGTAGAGCTAATGCTAGGAATGCAAACGCCAGGAATGGAAACGCAACTCCTCCAGTCCCAGATCAGGAATTCTCTAATGCTGAGTTTAGAAATGTCATACAGAAGTTGGCTCAAAGTATGACTAACCAGAACAATATGGTTCATGATCATTTGAATAAAAATGGTTGATCAGTCAACGTAGGTTCATAGGATCGCAAGCTAATGAGGATACTCAAAATTTCTTAGATGAGATCAAAAAGATCTGTGAGGTAATACAAGTCACTGGGAACGATTGAGTTGAGTAAGCATCATACCAATTGAAGGATGTTACTCATTTCTGGTACACTCAGTGGAAGGAGAGTTGGGGTGCAGATGCATCTCCAGCTCCTATCACTTGAGATTGCTTTAGTGAGATTTTTCTCGATTAGTTTTTCCCAATAAAGTTGATAGAGGCAATGGCTCCGGAATTCATGAACTTAAGGTAGGGTAACCTGAAAGTCCAAATGTATGGACTCAAGTTTATTCAACTCTCCCGGTATGCTCCTCACATGGTTGCTAACTCCAGGGCTCAGATGAATAAGTTTTTATATGAAGTGTAAAATTTGGTGAATACTGAGCACATAAATGCGTTGTTACTTGTAGATATGAACGTCTCTAGGCTTATGACTCATACTCAGCAGGTTGAGGCTGATAAGCTTAGGAACAGGCTAAGGAAAATAATAAGGATGTGAGTGGGAAATATGACTATTCTCAGTAGAAATCGGGTGGTCAAAATCACTTGCAGGGTAAGCAGAAGTTTTCAGCTCCAGCCCCTTCATCAGCTAATGTTCCATCATCCAAGAACAAGTACGACCAGAAGGGTAGAGCACCAGGCTCTAAATCTTATGGAAATGTTTCAGGCACCAAGACTTACCCCACTTGCCTTAGGTATTGTAAGAACCATCTGGGTGAGTGTCTTGAAGGAAAAGAGGGATATTTTGGGGGAGGTAAGTCTGGTCACAGGTTGAGGGATTGTACTACTAAACAATGTCAAGGAGGTGGTAATGTATATGTCAGTCTACAGCTTCAACAACACCAGCAAGTTGAACAATTCAATAGGCTAACTCATCTGGTACAAGTGGCGGTCAGCGCCAGAACATGTTATATGCTCTTCAGGCTTTCCAGGATCAGGAAGGTTCTCCTGATGTCTTCATTGATACGTTACGTGTCTTTGACGTAGATCCAAGCGCTACTCTTTCTTTTGTAACTTCTTCAGAGCAGTCCAATTCAATGTTAGTGTAGAAACTCTCTCAGAACCTTTCTCAGTCTCTACTCCAGTTGGTGAACCAATTACATCTAGATGGGTATACAAAAATTGCCCTGTCAAAGTATGCCTCAATCGATTGTAGAACTAGGACTGTTCATTTTAAATTTCAAGACTAACCAATCTTAGAATGGAAGGGTAGTAGCTTTGCGCCTATGGGTCGTTTATTTCTTACCTTAAGGCCAGAAAGAAGATATCTAAGGGTTATATCTATCGTCAAGTTCTTGTTAAGGATTTTAGCCTTGAAACCCCAACATTTGAGTTAGTTCCATTAGTTTGTGAATTTATAGAAGTGTTCCAAATATCTTCCCGTAGTCTTGCCACAAGGGAAATCGACATTGGAATTGATCTTCTTCTAGATACACATTTCATTTCTATTCCTTCTTACAGAATGGCTCCAGAGAGCTTAAGGAATAAAAAGAGAAGTTGAATGACCTTCTAGATAAGGGTTTCATCAGACCTAATATTTCACCATGGGGTTCGCCAATGTTGTTCGTAAGGAAGAAAGATGGTTCTCTAAGAATGTGCATTGACTATAGAAAGTTGAACAAGGTCACAATAAAGAATAAGTATCCCATCTCCAAGATTGATGAATTGTTTGAACAACTTTAGGGTGCTAGCCATTTCTCAAATATAGTATTTAGATTGGGTTATCATCAGCTAAGAGTCATAGATAGTGACATTCCAAAAACAACCTTCAAAACTCGATATGGTCATTATGAATTTGTAGTTATGTTATTTGGACTAACTAACGCTCCTAAGCTTTCATGGATTTGATGAACAGAGTTTTCAAACAGTACTTGGACTTGTTTATTATCGTCTTTATTGATGATATCCTCATTGACTCTAGGAGTGAGGAATAACATGCATGTCATTTGAGAGTTGTTCTGCAGACTCTTAAGGATTGCCTAGTTATTCGCAAAGTTCAGCAAATGTGAATTTTGGTTGCAATTCGTTGCTTTCCTTTGACACATTGTATTTAGAGAAGGATCCGAGTGGATTCACAGAGCATTGAACCAGTGAAACAATGGCCCATACCCCCTTCTGCTACAGGTATCAAAAGTGTCTTAGGTCTAGCAGGTTTTTACAGAAGGTTTGTGGAAGGATTTTTAACCATAGCCTCACTATTAACTAGGTTGACTCAGAAGATGGTCAAGTTTCAATGGTCAGACGATTGTTAGAAAAGCTTTGCAGAATTGACAACTAGGTTGAATATAACTCCTGTCTTAACTCTACCAGAGTGTTCAGATGGTTATGTGATCTATTGCGATGCATCCAGAGTTGTCCTTGGTTGTGTGTCGATGCAGCGCGGCAAGGTGGCATATGAGTTAGAGTTGCAACCAGAATTAGCAGCAGTGCGTTCGATCTTCCACATCTTAATCTTGAAGAAGTGTGTGGGTGATCCAGCCTTTATAGTGTGATTGGAAAGTGTGGAAGTGAAAGATAATCTTTCTTATGAGGATGTACCAGTTGAGATTCTTGACCGTCATGTCAGAAGGTTGAGAAACAAAGAAGTCGCTTCTGTCGAGATTTTGTGGAGAAGTCAGTCCGTAGAGGGAACTACTTTGGAAGTAGAAGCTGCCATGAAAGCCAACTTTCCGTACCTCTTTCCTCCCGATTCCACTCCATCTTGAGGTAATAGTTCCTTTTAAGTTTTCCAATCATTCATGCATAAATTCAGTCTTAGAATCATGTTCCCTCAATTTGTACTTATATTTTCAGGGTATTTTCATGTACTCGGAAGTCAATTCAGTCAAAAAGCCAGTTCTCAATGTTTAGTAGTGGGGTTTGCAGCTCTCTCCCTCTATTTCAGCTAGATTAGTCTTCATTAGAGGAGGTATGTTCCCAAGGGAGAGATAATGTAACATCTCGTAGTCCAAATAGATCAAGAATGAGTTTTTTTTATATTAATTTGCAGGTGCAACAAACGGTGGCATCGATGGTCCGTAGGACAGATGACGGTTCGTCCTGCACAACTGTCGATGGTATCAGAAACTCCCAAAAATTTCAACCCAGAGAAATTGGCTAAGTCCTGATCGACGGACGGACCGACGTCCGTAGGTCAGACGATTGTCCATAGTCCGTGACCGTTGATCCAGACTCCCATTCACCTAGTCTCTGACATGAGCTACTGATGACCATTACGGTCCGTAGGTGGAAAATTTGCAGACAGTTGAGGGGAAATGTAGTTGGGTAAACTTTAAATGGTTATAACTCTTACCACAAAATGAATTAGGTGTCGCATGACCTACCCACAGATAGATAATTTAATTAGTTTTCCATAGCCACTGACCTTTCTAAAATCAAACCTCCTAGTAAAAATTTATTCCCATTTTAGTAAAGTCCTGTTCAAGAATCCTAGACAACGGACCCAATGATGGGGCGTCGGTCAGACGACGAGCCATCAATCATGGTCGTAGTTAGGTCCGACAATAACTTTCCCAGGGGTCTTTTGGACCTTTCCCACTTTTTTTAAACCCTACATTACGTCGTTTTGACCCTAAATCATCATATTTTATTCAGTTTAAGGCTATAAACATAACTAAAACATATCTAAATTAAATCAGTAAACCAAAAGCTAGAAAATTAGAAGCAAGAAATGAGAAATTGCTTAACAACCCTAGTTCAAGAAAGCAATAAGTTCCAGATGTTCTAGACCCAAAACCTAGGTATTTTTTGTTGATTTCATCACCAGGTGTGTGGGATACAACTATTGGGTTTGTTTTATCCATTGGGTCTCTAGTTTTCAGTCAGATTCTTGATTCTATTATAATGATTAAACCTAGGGTATCTAGAACTTTGATAGAACTTCATGAATTTATTAAATATATGTTACAAATAAGATTTAATGTTATTATTCAGATTATCACATGAATTTCAAAACCTTGCCTTTGTATGTTTTTAGTTCTTGAATTACACACGCTAGGTCAGATATTTCAGACACTTCATATATACATGCCTTAGTTATAAATGCATGATTACAATATTAGTTGTTGCATTCTCAGTTTGCATGTTATGTTTTGAGATATCCAGTATTTATAGAAACTCAAACATAATCAGTGAATTTACAGAATTCATTGGGAGTAGCATAATAATGAGTTGGACTACGGTTTAGCATACCCGATAGTCCCAAAACTACTAGCCATGTAGGTTTTAAGTCCTCTCGATGAGCAATAAATTTAGTGATCACGCCAACATGCCTTTATACCTTTGGTAGAGTATATGGGTCCTCTCGATGGGGTGTATGCATCGGATACCACATTTAGATCATGTGGTTTTATTACATGTTTTTAGTAGCTTCCACAGATCAAACACACTCTCTGCATTGACCATTTATAATTAAATTCTTTATTTAGTTTCAGCATGTTATAAATTGATCATTGCGTCCTGTTAGGTCAGAATTAAGTTTATCATGTCAGATTATTATACGTGTTTTTGTGCTTGTTCAATTATGTTTTTTCCAGCTTTACTCTTTCTTATATGCTCAGTATCTTTCAAGTACTGACGCAGGCGTGCACTACATTTTTTCGTGATGTAGGTTCAGGTTCTCAGAATCAAAATCACGCGTAGCTCAATTTCCGATCTCAAGTTCAGCAAATTCAGTGGCGAGTCCTCATTCTCTTAGGACAACGATTATGAGTTTCATTTCAGTATTTAGTCATTTAGTTTCAATTTTTTGGTAGATTTAGCTGGGACTTGTCCCAGTTTTTCTATCCCAATTTAATGACTTATTTCAGACATAGTTAGATTCAGCCTAGTATTGAGCTTATATTTCCTTTGTATCAAACTCATTGTTTTCAAAAATCTCAGTTATAGAATATGGGTATTCCTCATCTTTTCAAATTCAATTATGATTTTTCTTCAGCATCAGTTTATTTTTTTATTATGCTCATGATCATGCCAGTAGGGTTAGCTTTGGATCACTTGTGATCTTAGGTTCCGTAACCTTGTCTCGGGGGTAGTTTGAGGTGTGACATATACAACCTTCTGGATAACGTCGATGACAAACAAGACCCTTGAACTTACACATCTTTCTCTCACAGGAATACATCTACCGAAGATGAATTGGACCACCTAATCTAATTTTATCTACCAAATGTATAGGCAAATGTTCCATATTATGATAAAAAGATGGAGGAAAAATCTTTTCAAGCTCACATACAATTTCATTGATTTAAATCTGCATTGGCTCAAGATCTACTCGCCTTATAACCTTACTGCATATAGCGTTGAAGAAGTTCCCAAACCTAATAAAGGCGAATGAAACATTCTTTGGCAGTCCTTTTTGAACCACAATTTTGATCAAGTAATGCATTATAAAATGAGCATCATGGCTTTTGTACCCTGATATTATCATCTCGTCCACATCCAAACAATCTGATATGTTTGAGGCAAATTCTTTAGGTATTTTTGCATTTTTTAAGACACTGCAAAATAATTATTTTTCTTCTAGCTTCATGGTAAAACAAGATCTAGCTAAATGAGATTTTCCATTTTTATTATATTTTCTTGGATGGAGCTCCTTTCGTATCCCCATTTCTTGGAAGTCATAGAAAGAATTAATGTGATCTTTTGACTTTCCTGGGTTATCTAATAATGTCCCAAGCAAACTATCACATATATTTTCTCAATATGCATCACATCAAGATTGAGCCTCAACTTATTATGTTTCCAATATAGTAATTCAAAAAAGATGGATCTTTTATTCAATGGATCCCTCGTTATTTAGATGTATTTTCTTGTTGTCCTTCCCTAAAACATTATTGAAATTATGCAATTTTCAAATACTTCTATGCCCGACAAGGATGTAGGCGCAGGTCTATGATCCTCCTCTCCATTAAAAGATTATTTTGTCTCTTAAATGGATGATCAGGAGGCAATAAATCCTGATGACCTAAGTAATAAATTTTATGAATATGTTTGAGATATTGAGAGCATGTGTCGTAGTTATACGCGGGGCACACTAATTTTCCCTTAGTACTCAATCCATAAAGTATTGATAGAGTTGGAAAATCAGTAATTGTCCACATTGAAGCTTCACGGACTTGAAATGTTTGATTTCTATGAGCATCATATATTTCTATCCCAAATTCCCATAGTTCCTTCAATTCATCAATTAATGGTTTTAGGTACATATATATATCCTGTCCAGGAGATGATGGCCCTGCAATGATTATCGACAAAATCATATACTCTGGCTTTATGCAAATCAATGGTGATAAATTATAGTTCATCAACATAACAGGACAAGTACTATGGGAAATGCTCATAGTTCAAAATGGATTGAAACCATCACTTGAAAGCCCCAATCGAACATTACAAGGATCATTTGAGAAGTTTGATTACGTAGAATCAAAATCTTTCCAAGCTTCTCCATAAGCAGGATGCCTTAAATTCCTATTATTAGGTCATTCTGATTCATGCCATCTAATTATAACAGCTATTTTAGGACACATAAACATTCTCTGAAATCCTAGGCTTGAAAGGAGAGTACCTTCAAATTTTTGCTGGTGTTTTACAGCTTGCACACCCTCATTTTACCATCTAGAAGATCCAGACAAAGAGAAATTATCTTTCTCTGCATTTTCATTCAAAAATAACACACTTGTTATGGCATGCATTTATTTTTTCATAGCCGAGACCCAAATCTTTTATGATTTTCTTAGCTTTTATTTAAATAGTCTGGTAGATGAGCAAAGGGAAATTTTTCTTTTAACAAGTCTAACAGATCAGTAAAAGCCACATTACTCAACCCATGTAGGGATTTTAGCAAGTATAACCGAATGATTAAAAATCAACTTATTGAAGTTCTCACACCTAGGATATAACTCTTTACTTCAACTAGTAATTTGTGAAATTTCTTTGCATCTTCAGATAGCCCTTCTCTCTCTCTCCTTTTCCATGACTTGTTTCACCCTCTATATTTCAAAATGTATCATCAAGTATTCCATTAATATCATCATGGTTGCGTTAAAGTTGTGTATTTTGTGAGGAAACTCTCTCCCTTTGAAAAATCCATTCGATGTATTCATCCACAAATCCATTTACAATCAAATGATCCTCCACCACATTTTTGAATAACAATTGATGCATTTTTTGCAGGGACATAATATTTCATTTACTTTTGAAGCTTGTTGAAATGCATTATCAAGAAAATCATTCACTCAACTTATATATTTATCACTGCATCTTCTCATACTCATTCAACTTCTTTCTAAATTATCCATTATTATCGAGTGACACAAACAAATAAAAAGAATCATATTGATGATAAACTATGAAATTAAAAAAAACAATATTTTACACAAGAACAAACATATATTAAATGTATATGGAGAATATGTAGCTTAAAACATATTGCAATCACAATTCAATTTAACGCAAATAATATTGATCTAGCTTTTTTAGGATGTTTCAAATTATCATGTCAAATTGTCTAACACCAACAGTGCAATTCATTTTTTCTTATTTTCATAATAATGTATCTCTTGTTTCCTATTGCTCAATGTTACTCTTTAGCATTCATGAAACCGAAATTTCACAAATAGCTACTCAAACGAGAGGTAAAATCAAAGAAGACATCATCAATGCAAGGATTATCAAAACCGATTGAATGACTGATGGAATAACAAATCCAAAGTCAATATCAAGAGATATATGTCTACAGTAATCAATTTCACCATTACATCCAACAAGACTTTAAACCCAGAATAGATAAAAGTTAATGAAAAAGAACCCACAAATAGAGAAATACATCAAATACACTAACTACACCTCAACGATTAAAGGAGAAAGAATAGATTCAAGAAGAAAATCTCAACAACTCAAACTTGAAGTTTCTTTAGCTATAACCCCAGAGATGTCTATTCAGAACCTTCAGTTGTTGAAGAAACAAATCTCAAGATTTCACAAGCAAACTTTGAGCCCTCCAGTTTCTTCGATTTCATAATAATTTCTAGAGAGAATAGTAGCCTAACTCACTGTTTATCTCTATAATTTTAAAATTCTGCTAATTGAATCAAATACACATGAAACAACATATGTAAATAGAGAAAACAAATATACACACAAAGAAGTCATTTTTGAGAAATTTTACCAATAAGCCTTGTTAAATCACTGGTTCATTATTCAAATGAGATTAAATCACAACAGAAACAGTAGCAGTACTCATAAAATTACAACTTGAAGTCCAATAAATCGGAGACCCAAAGTTAAACTTGAAATTACAAACGATAAGAACTTACCATAATATTCAAATCCTTGCACATTTGGAACCAGTAACACATTCAGTACCAACCAGTAACATATTTTAGATTATTCTATTATAATATTAATTTATATTTTGTTTCTTGATGCTCTAACTTAAATTATCAACAATAATCTAGGTGAGAGGTGAAATCAATGAAGACGTCATCAATACAAGGGTATTCAAGACCGATTGAATAACTCATGGACAAGAAATACAACATCAATTTCAAGTTAAATAGGTCTAGAGAAGTCAATTTCTCCATAAATCCAACAAAACATTAAACCCACAATAGCTACAACTTAATGAAAATGAACCCACAAATAGAGAAATACATCACATACAGTAACCACACTTAAATATTAAAGACAAAAGAAGGGATTCAAGAAGAAAACCTCAAAAGTTCAAACTTGTAGTTTCTTTAGCTGCAACCCGAAAGATTGAAGAAGAGAACCTCCAACAGTTGAAGAAGAAAACCTCTATCTTATTAGATTTTACAAGAAAATATACAAACCTCCATTTAATTAGATTTTGCAGGAGGTTTGATGAGAGAAACGAGTTAAGATTCGAAAAAAATTGTTTATGTTTGCCCTAAAATCACAGAAACAAAGAACTTACCATTTTCCATCGTTCCGCTTCTGCTAAGGTCCACAATCTCTATCTTCCATCGTTCTTATTCTGCGAAGCTCCACAAATGAATAAAAGATAAGGTTAAAGAGAATAGGGGTGTAAATGAATATGCCTGTGTTCTGCTTATAGAAGAGAAAGGAAATGAGCAAATGTTTGGCTCTTTCTATCGATAAAGAGAAAAATAATTTTAATTTAAAAAGTTAATTAATAATACAATAAAATAAAATGTTTTAGCGGGGTCAGCAAAAATAATAGAGGGAAATTATGGAAGGACTTAATATGTAATTATTCCGATAGAGTAATATTCACAATAAATGTTGTCGTAGATTACTTTATGGAAACAATAATAGTAACAGTTGCAATATAGAGGGTCTATTGCAACGGTTTTCACACAATGGCAACAAATTTTTTACCTAATCATAGCAATAATATCCAATCCTTTTGGCAATGACTCAAATCGTTGCAATAGACCCTCGATAGTAACGGTGACTTAAGTGTTGCTAAAAAATCTGTTGTCATAGGCCTAATTTCTAGTAGTATATGCCGTTGTTGAAAGGATTAGTTGGTCCTATAGTGCTTTCCTTTGTTCAACAAACTCAAGCTCCCACCAATCTTCCCTGTTGCTATCATTGTTCCCAAGGTCGGTAGAGCTATAGGAAATGATGATTTCTTCCGTACTTTGTTGGGTATTGTAATGATTGGTAATGAGCATGAGTTATTGACTAACTACTTCAAATTGAAACCACCTGTATTCCATGGTACTTAGAGTAGGGATGCTTATGAGTTTAATTTATATTGTTATTAGAGACTTTATAAGTTGTGAGTTTTCCACCAACATAGAGTTGAGTTTGTGACTTTTCATCTTCAAGGTGAAACTAAGTGATTCTTATCTTGACCAACGACACTCACCTACAATTTGAGTGTCTATGATTGTTGATATTATAATAACTCAACCAAAGGTTGTTGTCGTGTCCAGAGGGAGCGATATCGAGAATATGCAGTTAATTAGACTTATAGGTGGTGGTTGAATAAAGGCCTAGTTTTTCACAAGGTTTGTTTGGACGCTATGAGGATTCACCAATATTCTTTCCTTCTTGGCGTTGAAATTCTACCATTGAAAGCCAATCAATATCCTTAAAACCCTAAATGGACAACATGTAGGCAATATGTGTTAGTACGATATGTACTAAGTATGGAAACTACCACACCAAACATAAGAAATCTCAAAGGGTTAGTCAATAAAGACTTAAGCATTATATATACAACATAAGCATACTAAAGCATATAAAAACACATAAGAGTACATACTTACTTACATTTCCTACTTACTTAAATAAACTATTTCACAAGTTACCTCCATGTATACTAGTGCAAGGCTAAGGTAGTATTCCATACTACTACCAAAGCTAAGTACATCTCTTTGATCATTCTTGATCATAATCCACTTTCACAATTAAGACCTTAGTTCATCATTTCATATGAGTACTCTGCCCCTAAGCCAACTCAGAACATACTTGTGCAATGAATGTGAAGCATCCCATACAACCTCACACACTAGCATATCTTGAAGTCACCCTATCTTGTTTCATTAAGTCTCTAATAGCAAACATTCTTGTGCAATGCCTATGAGGCAGCCCATACTACTCCATATACTAAGCCTCTTGAAGTCATCCTTAACATGGTCACCCTCCCTATCTTTACCATATCTTTACTTCATTTATTAAGATCCTTTCACCATTATTCTACTTTACTAAGAAAGGAAACTCTAGTCCATTCCTATATTAAATCTCTTATTATTTAACGACTCTAGGTTATACATTGTGCAACGCACTTATGATTCCTCATAACACCATTCATGCAAAAAACTACTTTTTGATCCTTTTCTATTACTCTTACTTTGGAGCCTATCCCTTATATTCATCTTTTGAACACTACGGTATACTTCTTTAGACATGTCTAATATGCTTAATCACATGGACCCTATGAGATACCTTCTAAAGTATATCTTAATCACTTAATAATCAAGAACACTACGTGATACCCCTTAGGCATGTCTATGTTCACTCAAACATTATAAACACTACGTGATACCCCTTGGGCATGTCTACGTTTATTCAATCATAATGAACACTACGAGATGCTTCTTAATCATATTTTAGTTCATAGGATATGGAGATCTCTACTAGGATACCTCGACTCTACTACTGAAGGACTCCCGCCCCATGAGACCTAATGAAATAGTTATCACAACAACTAGGTGTGGCTCTCCTTTCTACTTGGTGTTCAGACCTTTGCTATGCTATCAATCTCACTTTGCATATCCATTTGGAGTCAAGCATATTCTCCAAGGTTTGGTTGTCAAGCCTTGCTCAACCTTATGTCATGGAGGTATGTCCTAGACAATCTCTATTTGTTCAAGTGAATTCTACCATTTTCAATCCATCATCCTAAATATAAGGCCCATACAACAATCCTAAGGTTCATTGTTCATCAATTCATTCTATCTTCATTCATAGATAGATTATAGAGCGTTCTAGCATTAGCTTTCTTCTCACATTCTTCAATCCTTGGTGAATATAGTCATAGTTTATACTTTAGGGTTCAATTCAATCAAGACAAATCCCAATTCATCAAACCTAGTCCAATTTAGGCTTAAATGGTTCAATCATTGTCAATTACTATAAAATGTAATCAAGATAAGAAGAATCAATACAAAACTTTCATCATGTCTCTAATGGCCTAAGATCACTATGATCACCCTCAAACTCAATAATCATATTTCACCATGAAAAATCCATAAAATATTATATAATCGTTATATAAAGATCATTAAACTCTACCCACTATATTAGGATCACAATAAGGCCTTACCCACTATGAAATCACATCCCTCTCTAGATTGGGGTTTTTTGGATTCAAAATTGAAGGAAACTACGGGGCTTCGTGAATAGAAGAATCCATGAAAGAATAAGCTTCACATACATTATATTAGAGACTTAATCTTTGGTTGAATCCTCGGATAAATCATCCAAAGTTGCTGCTCCCAATTATTCTTCATCTACAATGGTGTTCTTGAGAGTTCTAATGTGAGAGAGGGGTTTTTATTTGGAGTGTAGAGACTAAGGGGGTCTTTTTATTGTTTAAATTGTCATAAATATGTAAAAACAACCTAAAATAACCACCCATATAATTATTTACACGTGGGATGAAATTCCCAATTCACCTCTTCACTTAACATTGAACTGGGAGAATTGAAGGTTGCATCGATGGTTATCCATCGACGGACGGTTTATGGGACACAATCCATTCTTCAGGTCTGTCATCTTGGTAAGAGACTTCTCCAAGGTTTCCTTTTCTAAGAAGAATAAGTCTGAATCGACGCTTTCCATCAACAGGGCATCGACCAACCCACGTGGCATCGATTGCCTCGTAGATTGACATTGCCCATGCACTATCTAGGCCATGCTTGGGTTCCTTCTTTAGGGCCTTTTGCAGGGCCCTTGGGGAGTCGTGCCCAAATTTTTCCACCCTAAATACATCAATCTAGGTTTTAGGAACCCTCCCTATCTATTTTAGCTCCAAACACTACGTAAAACCTTATAAAACATACTAAGTCACTCTAACACCCCTAATATACTAGACGATTATTCACATGTCGATACATCATTGCTTAATTACTATAAGGTGCTTTATACTCATTTTGGGAATTTAGAATTTTGTGATCATTACAAACGTGTCTAACATAAGTGCTATTGTAATATAAGGTATTTATGGGGGTATTTATGCAAATTGACTAATTGGAATTAGAAGTAAATTGGAATTATTGGCATCAACTATATACATAGAGGTGCATAACTATTGGTATTGTCACAATTTTCAAATTAGGTTTATTGTCAAGTTGTAGTATCTCTCGGGAAGGGGCGCTATAACTATTGGTATCAAATCCTAGGTTTGTCGTTCTAGGATTTTTGTTATGAGTATAGTTATTTGCTTTTGAAAAGGTTCTAGTTAATGTTCATGTTCACTTACATGGTTTGTCATATCCTTATTGAATATAGTGTGTACAAACATCATGTACATGTCCTAAATTTAGTGTGATCTTCCCTTTTGAAGGAATTAAGTTATGGAAACTTATTCTATTTGACCTATGGAAGATGCTCATGAAGGTTTTGGTGCCTCTGTTTCTCAACTACATGCATTGGAAGGGGTCGAAGAGCAAATCTCGAATGAGCATCTTACCCACACTAGAGTATCTGAAGTGGGAAACCATCAACGTCTAAGAGCTAGTTCACATACTCATATGAGTCATGTTACTCAAGCATCGAATCCTCCTTTTCACAAAATGGCTGAATTCTTCCGCCACTTGGCTGAATCGATGCATAATTCCAAAGAGATTAACTTTGACAAAATGAGTAAGATGGGTGTAGTGGAGTTTGAAGGCACATTTGATCCTACTGATGATGAACAATGGATAGATCGCATGGAGAGGGTGTTTGAGCAGTTGGAGTGTTCAGATGTTGTGAAATTTAAGTATGTTATTTCAGTATTACAAATGGATGCTTATGATTGGTGGGTAAGTTTTCCGAATGCCAAGGTAAAACCTCCTATTCTTACTTGGGATGATTTTCTTAAGGAAATTTGCATGAAGTATGTACAACAGGCTTATTGTGATGCCAAGATATTTTTTTTTAAAATAAAGCAAAGAGTCCTGTCTATTGTTGAATATAAACAAAAGTTTCTAAGGCTCTGTCATTATTTTGAGGGTATTATTTAAATGGAAAAAGATAAGTGCAAGAAATTTGAAGATGGCTTAAATGATTCCATTACGAATAATGTGGCGACCCTGCAACCTGAGAACTTTTATAAGTTAGTGTCTGCAGCTTTTACTTGGGAATGACTTGATAAAGAAGAAGCTAGTAGAAATGAGAACAGATTACAAAAGCCTAGACAAGATTTTGGAGGTCCATCAAAAAAGGGAAGTTTTGATACTTCGAAGGATAGTAGTGATAGGCCAGCTCAACAGAAGCAAAACATATCAGATTTTTCTACACCTAGCACTCAAAATTATGGCCAAAGCAAGTCTCGCGTTCCCACTTTTCCAGAATATGGAAAGAATCATTTTGGCACTTGTAGGAGAGCCTCTGATGCATGTTTTAATTGTGGGCTATTTTACCATAAATTGAAGGACTGTACTAATCCTAATAATAATCTTTCTCAAAAACTGAAGGTTCGGTTCATAAGCCTTTTGTTCATACTTCTCAAACTAATGAAGGTGCAAGGCCTAGAAACACCCAAGAAGCAAGTGCAAGTGTAGCTAATCAAGCTAGTGGACAAACAGGTACTTCACGCGCTTATGCTATGAGTTAGAGGGATAATCAAGATGGACAATACGTGATTGTCGGTAAATTTCACTTATTTGTCTTGTGTGGATATATTATTTAATCTTGCTTATACACATTCCTATATTTGTTCATCACTTGTTCTGCCTGAAAATGTGAAATCCATGAGATTTAATGATGATGTGCTGGTTGAAAGTCCATTGGGTTTTAAGGTTATGTTTAATCAAATTTATCATGATTTTCCCTTCATGATTCAAAATCTAGTCTTCTCTGCTGATTTTATTGAGATGCCCTTCAAGGATTTTGATGTTATTATTTGTATGGATTGGCTTTATTAATATCATGTAGTCGTAGATTGTAGGTCAAAACTTGTCACTTTAAAAGATCCTACATGGTCACATATCATCATACCAGGTGAAAGATCTTTTACATCAAGTATTTTTTTTGCGCCCTTTGCAAGAAAGCTAATGTGTCAAGGTTGATACACAGTTGGAGAGTCCTTGTATCAAGGACATAGCTATTGTATATGATTTTCCAGAAGTCTTTCCAGTGGAGCCTTCCTGGATTGCCCCGAGAAAGAGAGGTTTAATTTCTAATCAATCTTATTCCTGGATCTAACCCTATTTCTATCACTCCTTATAGAATGGCTCCAGCAGAATTAACAGAATTGAAATCTCAATTGCAAGAACTTCTTCAGAAAGGTTTTATTAGACCTAGTATTTCTCCTTGGGGATACCCTGTTTTATTTGCAAAGAAGAAAGATGTAACTCTTAGGAGTTGTATTGACTATAGACAATTGAACAAAATAACCATAAAGAATATATATCCATTACGAAGGATTGATTATTTGTTCGACCAACAAAAGGGTTCTAAAGTATTCTCAAAGATCGATTTAAGGTCTTGATACTACCAACTACGTGTTAGAAAGTATGATGTTCCTAAAACTACTTTTAGAACACGGTATGGTCATTATGAAATTTTAATGATGCCATTCGGATTAAGAAAAACTCATTCGGTATTTATTGATCTAGTGAATCAACTATTCAAGCCTCATCTTTATTTGTTCGTGGTTGGTTTTATAGATGACATCTTAATATATTCCAGAAGTATTGAAGACCATGGTAAACACCTGTTGATTATTTTGCAGATTTCGAAGGAGAAAGAACATTATGCTAAAATTTCTAAGTGTGAGTCTTGTCTTGATAAGGTGTATTTTCTAGGATATGTTGTATCAGGGTAGTGAAGGTGGATCCTAGTAATATACAGGCTGTTGTTTAATGGAAATCTCCCAAAAGTCCGACTGAAGTAAGAAGTTTCTTGGGCTTAAAAGGATATTATAGAAGATTTGTGAAAGGCTTCTCCATTATTGCCTCACCTTTGAATAAAATCTTGTAGAAGGAATTAACGTTTACTTGGGATGAAAAATGTCAACAGAGCTTTGAAACACTCAAATCCTTGTTCCCTCAAGCGCCTATACTTACTCAAAAAATTGAAGGGAAAGAATATGTAGTAGACAGAAATGTTTCTCACAATGGTCTAAGATGCGTTTTGATGCAAGAAAGGAAGGTAGTATCTTATGCCTCTCGGAAATTAATACCGCACAAATTGAATTATCCTACTCACGATCTTGAACTTGCTGCTATAGTGTTAGCTTTAAAAATTTGGCGACGTTATTTGTATGGAGAGAAATGTCATATATTCATTGATCACAAGAGCTTAAAGTACTTGGGTACTCAAAATGAGCTGAACATAAGACAGAGTAGATGGCTTGAACTCATCAAGGATTATGATTGCACGATTGATTATCATCTAGGTAATCCTAATGTGGTTGCCAATTCCTTAAGTCAAAAATCTTTTGCAAGCATTTCTTTAAGTCCTTTGACATTGATCCTTGAGTTACAAGTAACGAATGTTTGTTTTACACCAAATTTAAATGGGTCAGTTATTGCTAATTTGTAATTAAAGCCATTATTACTTGAACATGAGAAGGAAACACAAAAGTTCGATGAGAAACTTGTAAAATTGACTAGAAAGGTCCATAATAGGGATAATATTTATTTTACAGTAACAAAGGATGGTGTCTTACTTTATCAAAATAGGTCAAGGTCCCTAATGATGGCAACATGAAGAGAAAAATATTGAATATGCAATGCATCCTAGAGGAACAAAGATGTACCAGACAATCTAAGAAAATAATTGGTGGAATGGTATGAAGAGAGACATTGCAGAGTTCATTTCAAAATATTTGAATTTTCAACATGTAAAGGCAGAACATAAAGTCTCGGTTTGTTTAGTACAACCCTTGTTGATGCCAGAATGGAAATGGGAGAGAATAACTATGGACATTGTTTCTGGACTTCCTCGCACTCATAGTAATCATGATGCAATATGGGTTATTATTGATAGGTAACAAAGAGTGCTTACTTCTTAGAAATTAGAATAAATTACTCACTTTAGCATCTAGCCGAGTTGTACATTAAATAGATTGTAAGACTACATGGGATCCCTGTGTCTATTGGAGGTACCGAGACCCAAGGTTTACATATACATTTTAGGGTAGCCTGCAGGAAGCTCTAGGTACTAAGTTGAAATTTAGCACTTCGTTCAATTCTCAGACAGATGGCCAGTCGAAAAGCGTGATAAAAATTTCAGAGGATATGCTTCGATCTTGCATTATGGAGTTTGAAGGTAGTTGGGAAAAACACTTGGCTTTTCTAGAATCTGCTTACAATAATAGCTAGCGATCATGTATTGGAATGTCTCCCTATGAAGCGTTATATGGAATAAAATGTCAGACCCCTCTTTGTTGGAGAGAAATTAGTGAAAGAAAGCTTATTGGTCCTTAAATGGTGAAGCAAACCGGACAAGGTGAAAATATTGAGGATCGGCTAAAGATTTCTTCGTATATACAGAATTCATATGCTGAACCAAAAAGGAGTGACATTAAATATCAAGATGGAGATAAAGTGTTCTGAAAGGTGTCTCCATGGAAAAAAATTATGACAGTTGTCCAAAAAGAAAACTGTCTCCGATTTATAGGACCTTAAGAGATACATGAAAGGGTTGGCCTAGTTTTATATAAATGGGCTTTTCCACCGGAGCTGGACAAGATCCACAATCTCTTCCATATTTCTATGCTCCGAAGATACCGTTCTGTTCTATCTCATAATCTTATAATTGAATCAATTTAGGTCAATCCTGACTTTACGTATAATGAAGAACCTATCCTAATTCATGCTCGGGAAATAAAGCAGCTTAGAAACAAGAGAATCCCTTAGTAAAGGTACTTTGAATGAACCATTTGGGAAAAGAAGCTACCTGGAAGAGAGAAGAAGAGCTAAGGAGACTATATCCACATTTGTTTCGGGACTAGTCTTAGGTAAATTTGAGACAAAATTTCTTCAAGGGGGAGAGAGTTGTAGCACCCATGATATACTAGACCATTATTCACATGTAGATAAATCATTGCATAACTACTATAAGGTGTTTTATACTCATTTTGGGAACTTGAAATTTTGTGATAATTATACACGTGCCTAACATAAGTGCTATCGTAATATAAGGTATTGTATGGGGGAATTTTTGTATAAATTGACTAATTAAAATTACAAGTAAATTGGAATTAATGACATCAATTATATACATATAGGTGTATATGTATCCATTTTGGGAAGTACACAAATTTTTGGGCAGCACCTTTTGGTGACATCTGCCCATGTGAAGAGTTCCATTTGTGTAGTTATATATTTCACAACTCCTCGTGTGAATTTCGTATAAAATGAAGTGTTGGAACCTTAAAATATTATCTTAAGAGTTGTTCTTCAAAATCAAGAGATAATCTATCTCCTTTAGGCTGGATTTCAACACACAAACTTCTTTTGGTAAGTGATGAAAAAAATGTGTTTCTTAGGTGCGTAGTATTTTTTATTTTAAGAATATCCTGTTTTGTAGAACTTTGTTTACAGTGATTAAATTGATTTGGAAAGTAATTCGTAGTTATACAAATCTTATGCTTAATTAAAACTCTAATTTGTTTGTTATGGATTAAAAATATGGGACGCAACATAGGACAAGTTCTGTCCAGCTACTGGAATTAGAAATCATGTCTGTACAACTGGTAGTTTTTTGAATATATATTTTTGTGCAAAAGTTATTCTGAGGTGATTCTTGATTATTTGAAAGATTAATAGATGTACCTACATCTTTTATGGAGGGTATAAAGTCCAATTTTTTCTTTTCCATTTTCTAAACTAAGTTGCGACATGAAGTACTTTTGTTGGACAGAATCACTGTTTTGGGAGCTTAGTCGTATTGGGACATGCTAGGCTTACTTGTGATGATTATCTTATTTTACTTAGATATTATTGAGATACTAGGAACTAAATAAGCTATTTAATTATATTTGTAAGTCTGTTTATACAAGTTGAGGGACCTTCATACATTTATTGTTCTACGGTCTGAACTCTCGAAGTCGTGTTGGATTTTTTCCTTGCTAAAGCGTTGAGGTTTATGTATAAACTTGTAATTGTACTACTTTAACCTACTGGTATATCTGAAAGTTTGGTACATTGATTACCTCTTGTCACTTTGCATTGTTGTGTTGTTGTCGTTTAAGACGTTAAAGACTCTTGTGTAACTCGCCCACTTGTACGGATTGTTTTAATCACTTGGCATTACTATTGGAACTCTGTCCTTCTCTTGGTTGTGAATTTGTCACCATTGGCATGCCTCTAGATTCGGATCATTTTCCTTCTTGACTCTAGATTTTTAGTTCGTCTTAAGTATTGGAGTTTTCCATTAAAATTACGAACTAAAAAGCCATTTTTAACATGGTTCTTCGTTCTCTTGATTATTGGGCTTTGACCCTTCATGATACAGGGTGTGGACCCTTCTTGTTTCTGCTCGTGTTTGGTGTGAACACAAGATGTATATATTGGGCAAGTCTTGTTATTCGACCTCTTGGAAAATTGTGCTATGAACGTTATTGACATTTAGAGCTTTAATTATCAAACTTAATACTCTTTGTATATTAATTACTTGATTTACTGATTATATTTCATTTATGCTGCCCTTGACTTGAGAAAGATGACTAGATCAATCTAACGACGCCAGATCTATAGCTTTTACATACTAAGCTTTATGCTCAGTGTTAGTTGTTTCTATCGTAGGGAATGTTTAAAAAGACGGTTGATGTTGGTCATTGAAGATGGAGATTTGGAAAGCCTTAAAGAAAGATCACACTTGCATATAGGCAAATATACATTTTGTATAAGCCTTGGGACTTGTGCACGATCTATGTGTTGTATAATTATATTAGATTTTGAGGGATGACATGGTCATGTCACCATGAGTTGTAGTATAAGTATGGTCACGCGTTTTTATATTTTTGGGGTGTGCAAATGTAAGTCTTATAATATAATAATTTATTATATGTTTTGTAAGTTGTGTGAGGCATGATCATGCTGATTTTTGTTATATAAAACTTGGTAATACTATTTTTATTTCGTCCTAAAATGTGAGGATAATATATGCATGAAATCTTATAGCTCTTGCTTAACAATTTTTTTGAGGCTTTTTCGTTGCTAGATAAAATTTGATTTTATATAAATTTTTGATATGAATTAAATATTTAAAGCGGGCAAGATGCACATCCTTAATTAAATTATTCGTTCTGAACCTAATCCTTCAACTAGAAAAAAAATCAGTATACCTTCGCTAATCTCTTTTGAATGTCGCAAGTTTTAAATTATGTCTCTTGTCAATTTGTAGTATCTTATAGGAAGGGGAGCTACAGGCACACAAACATGTCATAAGGTTAAATTTGAAACGTCAAGAGACGTTCTTGGACATTTAACCACCGATTTCACTCAAACTCTATATATTGCCTGTAAACACCATCACTTATCATTTTAGCGCCTCATAAGTTCATGACACTACTTTAGGCTCTGTTAAAAACAAAATTCATTTTTTGGTTCTTGCAATATCCCCCACTTGGGAATCATTCGTCCTCGAGTGACATCCTCATAAACACATCTTTAAAGGACTTATTCTAGAATAGCAGCACATTGTACATGCATAAAACCTAAATGCACATACCCAATTGAAGGAAAATAATTCAACTCAAATCTAAGCATAACTACATATAATTACATAAAGACTTATGAAAAGGGATCCTTATCTCCCAATGGGGAACAAGCTACACATGTCTTACTAACATCAATTCCTTATCAAAAGGGAACATCAAATTAACAAGATAATTCATTATCATAGGAAATTATGAATGTTTTTTCATAAGGAAATAAAGAAACACATATCAGAAGGGACATAAGGAGATCACTCTTTATCACCCTTGGATTTGATATCAAAGAACCTTACCTTATCTTTAGGAACACCTTCCTCACTATTTAAAGCAAATTGCTTGCCTTCTATCCCTTTTGTGTTATGATCTAGACAATACCTCACCTTGTGTCCATCCTTCCCACACCCAAAACATCCATCCGTGCTGGCTAGGCACTTATTATAGTTTAACCTTCCACACTTGGGGAAATTAAATTTGGAAGATCAACTACCATTCTCCTTATCAACCTTAGAGGTGTTGGAATAATCTTGACCGGAATATCTTGGGTTAGTTTTAGTCCTATCGTGTTCTCCGTACTTAGCATGGAAAGACTTATCACTTTTTAACCTAAACCTCTTCTTTTATCTATCCCTCTCCTTCCCTAGTTTTGACTCTTAAATTTTTTTAGCAAATACCATAAGTATTGAAAAATCCATGTCATACACAAGCATCGCTGTATGACACTTCTCTTATACTTTGTCAGACACTCCCGTCATGAACCTATTTATCAAATCCCTATGGTTTGCTACCAAGCTTACATCAATCTTAGACAAATGATTGAACTTCAAGGCATACTCCTTAACACTAAAATTCCTTTTCTTGTGGTTTATGAACTCCTCCAACTTAGTATCCCTCAATTCCCTAGAAAGAACCTATTAAGGAAATTCAACTTTAAAGTCTCTCGTTCTATCGAACTCGCCCCTATTGGACTATTCTCTTTCTATTGATCAAACAAAATTTGGGTAAAATCTTTCAATTTATAGGCATCCAACTCCACCTTTTCAACGGAAGACAGTCCCATTATTTCAAGCGCCTTATACACCTCACCAAGAAACCCATTCGGATCTTCACAAACTTTAGATCCATAGAAATCTGGTGGATTCATCCTCAATAACTACCTTACTCTAGTAGCACCCATTCCTCCAATAGGATTAGTTGGATCCACCTCTTCTTTATTATCTTAAGTCGTTAAGGCTTGAGACAACAAAGACATATAAGCCCTAAATTCCTCAAACATAGAATTCCCTATTAGAGGGTCATTAGGAACTTGATGAGGAATTTGCTTTTTACAGTTGGGGAGGTACATGCACTTTCACTCGGGGAGGCACATGCTCTTTTTCCCCACTCCCATATCTTTCTGTTCTAGCATTATCCTAGTATATGCCATAACCTACAAAATCATAGGCAAACATTATAAAAAGGGCTTACTTAAACCAAACACTATAGCAACACCTGTAGAATGCAGAAGTAATAAACACATAGCCTCCTGCTCATAGATGTGTTGCGATTAACACCTATGAATAAGACTCTACTAGACATGGTTTTGAGAGATCCTAAGACCATTTTCATAGCCTTATACTTTGATACCAAGTTTGTCATGACCCGAGAGTATACCATGGAAGATATAATATACTCGCATCGCAATGTGGCGTACTTGACCTCTCGGATGTCTTGTACAATCCCTGGAAAATCATTCAATGCATATATATAAAAAAATGTACGAACTTATAAATTTTCTTTCAAAAAACATAATGCGGAAGCCATTTCATAAAATGTCTAACATATGTCTCGTAAACCATCTATGACATCACGAGTACAATAGTCTTGGGTCACAACCCATACAAGTCAAAAAACATAAAAAAAGACATAAAGGACAACATAGTAGTTATGTACCCAGATGCTTTGAGGAGTCACCAATCTTCTTTACTTCTTAAACTTGAAACTATACCCTTGGAAGCCAATCAATATCCTCAAAACCTTACATGGAAATCATGTAGGCAATATGCGTTACTATGATTTGTACCAAGTATGGAAACTATCACACCAATATAAGATATCTAAAAGGGTTAGTCAATAAGAGACATAATCATAACAGATTCATACATACTACTTACTTGTCCTTCTTACTCAAGTTTACTATATCACAAGATACCTCCAAGTATACTAGTGCAAGGCTAACGTAGAATCGCATACCACTACCAAAGCTAAGTATGAGAACTATTCTTCGAAGACAAATCAAATCATACTTGTGCAATGCATGTGAAGCATCCCATACTATCTCACGCACTAGCATATCTTGATGTCACACTATATTTTTTCATTAAGCCTCTGATAGCCTTACTTCATACTAAAGAGTAATACACTTCTATGATTCAATGAAAATATGCTTGTGCAATATACATGAGGCAGCCCATAATACTCCATATACTAAGCCTATCTTGAAGTCATTTTTAACATGTTCACTCTCCATAGCTTTACCATCTCTTAATTTCATTTATTAAGATACGTTCATCAATAATCTACTTTACTAGTAAAGGAATCTCTAGTCCAATCCTATATTCAATCTTTTCTTATTTAATGACCCTAGGTTATACCTTGTGCAATGCACTTATGATTCCCATAACACCATTCATGTAAGGTACTAATTTTTTATTCTTTTGTACTAGTTATTACTATGGAGCCTACCTTTTATCTTCATATTTTGAACACTATGAGATACTTATTTAAGCGTGTATAAGTTAATCATATGGATCCTACAATATACCTATTAAAGTATGTCTTGATCTTTTAATAATCATGAACACTATGAGATACCCCTTAAGCATGTCTAAGCTCATTCATACATTATGAACATTACGAGATACCCCTTTGGCATGTCTAAATTCATTCATGCCTTTGAACATTAAGAGATGTTTCTCAAGCATGTCTAAGTTCATTGGATATGGATATCTCTACTAGGATACCTTGACTCTACTATGTGAAGTACTCCCGCCTCATGATACCTAATCGAATAATCGTCACAACTACTAGGTGTGGCTCTCTTTTCTACTTGGAGTCTGGACATTTTCTTGACTATTCGTCTCACTTTGCATATTTACTTTGAGTCAAGCATATACTCCATGGTTTACTTTTCAAGCCTTTGTCAACCTTCTCTCATGGAGAAATATCCTAGACAATCTCGCCATATTCAAGTGAATTCTATCACTTTAAACCCATCATACTTAATATGCAGACAACACAACCATCCTAAGGTTCATTTTCTATCAATTTATTCTATCTTCATTCATAGGTAGATTATAGAGCCTTCTAGCATTTGCTTTCTTCTCACATTCTTCAATACTGGGTGAATACAACCATAGTTCATACTTTAAGGTCCACTTCAATCTAGAACAATCCTAATTAATCCAACTCAGTACAATTTCATGCCTGGATGATTCAATCACGGTAAATTAATATAGAATCTAATCAAGTGAAGTAGAATCAACACAAAACATTCATCAAGTCTTTAATGGCCTAAGATCACTATGATCATTCTCAAACTCAATTATCATAATTCACCATGAAAAATCAATAGAAACAGTATATAATAAACATATAAATTTCATTGAACGCTACCCACTATATTGGGAACACAATAAAGTCTTACCCTCAATGCAGCCACAACCCTATCTAGATTTGGGTTCTTTGGATTCACAATTGATTGAAACTCGGTGGGCTTCATGGATGGAAGAATCCATGAATAAATAATATTCACAAACCTTAGAGTATATCATTAAAATAAGCTTTAATCCTTGGAGAAATTGTCCTACCTTACTGCTACCAATTCTTCTTCTTCTCTATTGGTGTTCTTGAGAGTTCTAATATGAGAGAGGGCTTTTGATTTGGAGTCTAGATTCTAAGGGATCTTCTTATTGTTTATATAGGCATATAATACCTAAAACTACTTCAAATAACCGCCCATGAATTTATTTGTACAATTTCAGGTTGCATCGATGGATGGCCATCGACAAACCGTTGGTGGGACAACGGTCCGTCCTGCAGGTCCGTCGTCTTGGTTAGAGACTTATCCAAGGTGCCCTTTTCTCAGGATACTATGTCTCAATCAACTCTTCCCATTTATGGGGCGTCTTCCAACCCATGAGGCATCGATTGCTCGTCGATTAACACTGCCCATGCAATGTCTAGGCCATGGTTGGGGTCCTTCTTGAGGGCCTTTTGTGTGGCCCTTGTGGAGTCGTGCCAGGATGTTTCATCCACATATAATTCAATCTAGATGTTATGCACCCTCCCTATAAATTGTATCTCCAAAAACTTCATAAAACCTTGTGAAACATGCTAAGGCAAGCCAACACGCCTTAAGGTTACTTTTAAATGTCAAAGGACGTTCTTGGACGATTAACCACCAAGCTCTTTCAAACTCAATATATTGTCTCTAAACATCATCAGTGATAATTTTAGGACCTCATATGTTCTTGAAACTACATGTTAGTCTCTATTTTGACCTACTTCATTTTTGGTTCCTTACAAAAACACTGCTTGGTAGGAATATAAAGAGGTATATGTCATATTAGCTCACACTTGGTAACATTGGAAAAGATCATTTCAAGAGTACACCTTACTAAATAAATCAGATTCACGAGGCAAATTCTATGTTTAGTCATGCATGGTTCTAAGTATGTTCATCACACAAGGCATCGATACTAAAACCAAACAAAACTACACACTTTCGCTAGTGTGCAATGATCATCATCGGAAAAATAAATTTGATACATTGATAATCAAAATGAGATGCCAGGAGTTCACATATTGTCTATGCAACTTAATATGATCTCGTTGTAGTTGTACATCCATTTTTTTTCTATAATGAGCACTATTAAATTCATCGCTATTGATCCACATTGAGACTTAAATTTATTAAAATAACAACAACTTTCAGAATAAGAGGTGGATAAAATTTTTAAAATGAAATTTTTTTAGAAGGAACAATTTGCAATCAATTAAAATTAAAAGGAAGCCATAAGCTAAAAAAATCAGGAAGAGCAATATAAAAAACAATGTAAAACAGGCAACCTAAGTAAATTAAAAAACACAAATATCCATAGAAAGAAAATAAAAGTGAGCCTCACCCCACCACACTTGAAAATGTTTCTTCTCAAATGCAATTAATAGAAATAGCCAAATGGTGCAGTCAATGTAAGAGAAAGAGTGAGCTATAGAAATTTTTTTTATCTAACCTCGATGTTTGGGGGATGCCAGAAGGACTAGTGCCACTAGATCCAGCAGAGGGTGTTGCTTCCTGAGAAACCTGTAAGACAACATTTATCATGATTTCCTTAGTCTCTACCCAATCCGTATCTGCAACTCTCTCAGTCTCTACATGTAATTCTTCATCATTTCTACCTATGATTCAAGGTAGGCTACTTATTCTGCTTGTCTAGTGGTAGTCTGAGGTATTTCGAGCACGTCGGGAAGTTTCATAATTCCAAAGACTCCATACTTATTTGTGGTCTTCAAGTAATTCACATCGTTCATTAGAATTGAAATTTCAATTTTTAGGACTATTACATCCTCTTTAGTCCCCTGAGCCTGTTCACACAAAACAATCCTTTCTTCTAGGACCTTCGTAGTGGCATTATGGGGTTCCGTAACATCATGTAGGCAGTCTGAATCATAGTCAAAAGAGCAGTTTCTAGGATGGAAGTCTAACAATTACAGACACGGCCTGCTTTCCCATTCAGATAAAAAAAATATGAGTGATAGGATTCCAGGATATAGTGGACAGAGTAGGTCTTGATGGTTGTGCACCAACAACAAAACTTAAGGTTTCTGTGAAAGAGGTAGTGAAGCCAGCTAACGTGAAGACACAAGCGGAGTGTACAATGTTCTCTATGTAGGTACAAATCTAGGGACTATAGCTTCCTTCCACTTCTTTTCTTCTTAGTCATTCAGAAAATCATCCTCAATTTTTAAGACATCGGTGAAGGCAGTGGGGATTACATTCACAATCTTGATTGCATATCTAACAAGCTTATATCTTCTACATAATTCGTTGATCACTATTGGAAATTTGGGAGATGTCCGATTTTTCTTTGCACGCATATTCATCTCCGAGGCGATGATCTTCCCAAAATTTGTCCTAGTGTCCTTCATGATGCACTTGAGACAAGCAGTCTTAGCTAAACAAAGTATTGATTCATTTTGTGATGTAATAATCGTGTTATTGATATATCCAAACATGTATCTTGCAACCACCTTTATATCCTTTTTCTTGATCTAAATTCCTTCTGCTAGCATTCAAGTACTGCATCATTGGAGATTAATGGAGCTAACAATTTCTTCAACTGATCGAGTTTTTCATCCCTAATCAAGATCTGGTTATGATCATAATTTTTTTTAGATAATCCCAAGACTCCGTTGGTTTCCCCTATGTTGCAAGCTACCTTTCTTCTTATGACAACCACGCAGTCCACTTATTGAAATGATGGTACATGCCTCTTACGTTTAAGTACCATTTCATTGTATGCATTATAGAATTCTCTAACCCATTTTGGGATATAAGGACCGTGAGTTCTTGGGAAAATATGGAACTTATGATACATCAGGTAATTCATTTCCTCAAGATATCTATCAATGACCCCATCTATAGATAGCCGAATTTCTTTAATGATCATTCACATCCCTTCGAACTTTGATTAAGTCATTGATTTTTGTGGGGGGTCGTTTACTAGAGGTGCTAGTATAATTTCCAACTCTCTATTCTAAGGGGTCGAAGTCGTAGATCAAGGATTTTTGATCCGTGAAGGATCATGCAACAACTTAGATCGTAATTCAATTCTCTTGGCCTGTTCTTGTTCATCTTCCTCAGACACCGTATCTTAAGAGTTATAATTTAAGGGATCACATACGTGATAGCCTACAATGTCAGAGCTTGCATATGATAATTCAAGTGTTTTTCCCTTTCCCTTGTGGCCTTTCCCTTGGGTGGAGGTGCATTCTCACTTATTGTAATTCTTTTTCCTTTCCTAGGATTGGTTGTGCATCCATATCTAAAAAATGTTATAGATAATAGTTAGTCATTTTGTAGTAGAACAAAATTATAGACAGACTCGCTCAATTAGTCGGTGAATCGCCAAACCTCTTTGGCAAGCTAGGGCGAGTTTGCCAAAAAGTATAGCTTAAAATTCTTATAAGATTGTAGGAAAAATAATTTTCAGAATCGCCGACTACTTTTTGTAAGCATAGGTATGTCCTCCATCAATTACAGTGCATACAAATTTTAAGAGCACATGTGAAAAGTGATCAAGGTTATTATTGTTGTTCCCCTCAAAGATCTCGGTGATCATAACTTCATCCGCCAATGAGTATAGTTCTTACAACAATGAATTTGTGATATCGAGGGTGATCTAAGGATACTCGGTGAATCGCCCAATAATTTGATAACCCTGACTTATCTCCCCGAATAATCCAACGTGCAAGTTATCAACCCACATCTCAAAATCGACCAAACACTTTCCAAGAATAGAATTAAACGATAAACTAGTGAAATTCAATCCTGACCCGAAATACCCACTCCTGTTGAACACCAATTATACACATTACCGCATTCATCTCAAGGTAAGCATAATTAAAAGGTATTTATATATTTAACTCCACTAGGCACCATTTTATTTATTAGAATAAGGCATTAGAAAATTTTACTCGCATTAGAGTGGTTGAACACATATCAATACGTATCCAGTTCTTACATGATAACAAATTCTTCAAAAGTGAATTTTGGGTTTCCAAAACTAACCTTTATGCTAAATGAACATGATTTTAATGCTAGGCACTAACGAAATTCAAGTTTCAAGCACTAATAAGTGATTATAATACTAATTTAGGGCAAATAGAGTAAGAATACAACTTGGTGAAAAGTTATGGAGTGTAAGAACGAAGAAGTTCAAATTGTTTGTCATATATGCTAGTTAGTTTGTATCAAGTCGACGAGGTTAGTTGCGCTCACTAACCTACTCGGCGACTCACTGAATGGTTATGTATCCCGACTTTTATGTGAAATCAGTAGTCTCGTAAGGAACAAGAAGGCAGTTTGAGTCGAGATCGCCAATAAGGTAGGTGATTCACCAAATTTGCTTCTCGAGTTTGCCGTGTTTTACAGGACTTTTAATATAATTTCTTTGAGCAAAACAATATATTCATCTTTGATCGCCAAACTATTTTTCAATGTGCAGAATGGAACATTATCTAGCCAACCTCAATTTTTCAACATTTTCCTCATTTTAACCTGCAAAACCACACACCATTATTGATAAAAGTAACATCCTAACTTTTAAGACCTCGGTTTGCCTCCTAAGAAGCGCCTTATATTATGTCGTGGCACGAGGAACATCTAATTCATATTCCAATTTTTTTGTTGATCCATTGGGATCTCCCTTTTCCTTGTTGGGTCAAAATGGGGCAACACGTTTTGTAAAAGCGTATCAATAAGATTGATGGATCTTGAGTGTGATTCTACCATCTCTTTTAACACCTCAACATTCTCCTTCACCCACTCGATGGTTCTATCTTGTTTTTGGAGCTTTTGGAGAATTATCAACAATGTATTTTCAACACGTTTACTTTTGTTATCTACATAATGTTTTCTCTCGTGGGGGTATGTACCTCCCCTTACTGATGCAACCGTTTTCCACCTCTACTAACTTTGCGGCAAAATTATTTAGTTGAGTGGCTAATGCAGCCATACTAATATCTTACTTAATTTCTTTTTTTTCCCAATCGATTTTCCATTACTTCTTTCGGACATTTTTGTCTAAATTAACTAATGGAAAACAACCCCAGGAAAAAAGTTTGTAAAAACTATAACTAAAAAGAAAAAAACTCTTTTAACTATACTATCACGTAACACCATTCCGAGGCACCGTTGCAATTTTGATGTTTATCATGACCAACAACACTAACTTATGGTTTGAGTGTCTATGATTTATTATAGTATAGTAAACCAATCAAGGGTTAGGTTCGTCTCCCTAGGGAGTAGTTTTAAGAATATGTAGATAATTAGAATTTCATTCTAATTAGTCGTATCTAAAGACATTTGTGAAAAAAAAATTATTCTAAATTTAAAAGAGGGTGACACAAAAGTGTCAAATCTAAAAGGGGGTTTGCCACAAGTATAGCCATAATGGTAAAATTTAAGGAAAATAAAGTATGGGAGAATTTGTTCCGGTTTGACCGCAATACAAGTTGAAATAAGTCATTAAGTACATGCTTTCGATATGAAATTTGCAAGATAATAGTGACTAGGCTAAACTTTAGATGGAAATAACTTCTCTCTCGAGTAACTTACCCCGTTTCAAATGTGTTCCTCTCTAACACCCATTTTTCGCATGAAGTCCAGCCTATGCCTTACCACACTCGTCCGCTCGAGCTGCGTTTTAGAATATGGGACTAGGGATCACCCTTTTGCGATGAACCTCATGTGGAACCACTCCTTAGGCCATCAGTCTAGTAGTCTTAGTTTAGCAACCTCCCTCTCGTGCAATCAAAAAACACATTGTTGGTTTTGTATTTGCAACTACAAACCCATTAAATAAACCACAACCACTAGGTAAAGTACACAATAAAATACATCTAACCTATCAACAAGCAACTGACAACAATAATATCAACACATATTTACTAAATCATATCCCAAGAATGGGGGCCTTTATCCACACATCAACAAATAACATGATATCAAAATAAAATGAGTATATGAAATTAAACCTTTGTTTAAGCCAAGGATGAAGAATAAAGAAGACCCACTTAAAAATCGGGATGATTAACTTCTGCTCTCTTCAAGTATTCAAAAAATCCTCTCCAAACTTGAGAGAAAATATAAGAAAAATAATGTTCTAAAGTAAAAAATATAGTAATGATCGGATCTCTACAAATATAGTTAAGACTACTATTTATAATTTTTAGATTTAGTATTATGACGGATCAAGCAAGGTTAGTCGAGGTTGCCGAATGACTCGGAGACTTGCCCATCTTCTATTTTATTCCCATTTTGTGCTTTCCTTCAGCATTTCATGTTTTAGACCATTAGGCAGTATAGCATTGATTCGCATAACTGTTCGTCCATGCGTCGAGTGCTCCTTTCATTATCTTTTGATCCTTTTACTTAAGGCTTACATGCTGGAAAAAAGGGAGGGGTATTTCCCTTCGTTGACTCACAAAGTGTGCTTGGTGATGCTCAAGTTTGACTTTCTTCCTTATTTTAAGGATTTTTGTTCCCTCTTGCTCATAAGTGTCCATAGCTGCACTCAAACTTCAAAAACCTAAAACTTAAGACTTTTTATCATACATTAAGACTAAATAAACATTTAAGGACACTATTTTTCATTAAAATAAATTCCTAAATGATTCCAATTTGTGGACTCATCACTAAGTAGTTGTGGTGAGATTTTGTGGAATGCAGATCTTTAGTTTTATCTCCACTCACTTATACTCAATTCCATGCCTTATTCTCTGAGAAGTATGTGCCCTCGGACTTTGAGAGATCGTAAGAAAAATGAGTTAATGTCATAGGTCAAGGTGGTTTTGTGACTACTTATGAAGCTAAGTTCCATACGTTGTTGAGATATGCTATGCAATCAATGACTACAGAGGAAGTGATGATCCACTCATTAGTTAAGGGACTAAATTTTGAGTTTCAGGTATTGTCTATTTATAGACCTCCGCAACAAAAAGTGCCACATCCCAAAACCATACTCTAGAAGTTAGGGTACAATCTTGGATTGTAACCGGCATCGTTGAACTATCGGAGTTCTTAGACAAGCCTCTTTCATATTATTCCTTTCTTATACATAGTGAAAAGTAGTGCGGAATCAAAACTTTTCACAAAACATAATATACTCTTCAAAATCTCTTTATATAAAAGTAATAGGAAATACTAAGTCTCAAACTCATCATCTTAATACAGATGAAAACTTGGGACACGACCCATACTTCAAAAATACTAATGTAAAAATACTAAGTCTATTACAATACTTCAATAAGAAATATAAAAGACACATATTTGCCTTTGAGTCAATTAAGGACATACTGCAACTTCTCTTGAAAAATCTTCTAAGTCCAAGTCTTCACTTCTCAAGCTCCTCAGCTACCAAGAACTATATATATAGATAAAAGCCTGCAACCACATGTACTAAGTATGGCTTTATGCATAAAATCATGAAAATGGACTTTATTAGAAATATGCATCTTTTCATTTTAAAATCATATTCTAATCATAATAACATCATTAATTAATTTAGAAACATATAAAATACTTGTAGTATGTAATTTTCTCACTTAAAGTCATCCTAAGATTCACTTAAGTCACATAAAGAGAGACCGCCCATACACCCTCTCTAGATGTGCCTGAATGATCCTTAGGATTGCTTATAATGAGTCACATACACACTTCAAGACATCAAACATATCAACATATTGTCACTGACATTTCCTAATCAAGACTACCAAAAGACTTACTTAAGTAGGCCGAGAAGATAACGTCCATTATTGACCTCTTTAAGACTACCTAAAGAATCCTTATGACTTTCTAAGTTCGGATCATGTCCAGATAATCAACATCTTTCGTAATTAGAGTCATTCTTAAGACTCATCTAGGTAAGATACAAAGTGACCATTCCTATGCTCCCTTCACACCTTAACTAGACAATTCCTAACTACTCTAAATAGGTACTTATTCCTTTTACATACTCCATAACATAAGTCATTAGTTCATTAAGACTCATACATCACATAAAGGACATTCAGTTAATATTCTTGGAAAAGACCTAGGAACTCCACATAACACCTTCAAAGTCTATTGTGCAATGTCTAGATAGCGTCCCATACAACCAACTAAACTCAATAAACTACTCACACCTTAACTAGACAACCCTTAGCTACTCTAAATAGGTACTTCTTCCTTTTACATACTCCATAACATAAGTCATTATTTCATTAAGACTCATAAATCACATAAAGGATATTCAATTTACAGTCTTGGACAAGACCTAGAAACTCTCCCTGACACATTCAAAGTCTATTGTCCAATGTCTAGATAGCGTCCCATACCACCACCTAAACTCCATAATCTACTCAAATGCTGTAAGGTATTCCATATGACGAGAATATGCAATAACCGATGTAGACCATGATAGGTAGACATTGAATCCTGAGTTCTATTCTATTCCAATGAGGTTGTTCTATTTGACAATGGTAGAACATGGACACATTCCATGTAGGCACATGGCTAACGAATATGAACGACATACTTTGTAATCTAGTCTCATACTTTACTAGAACTACTTTCCCTTACCATACTCACTCGGTTCTAGACTTCGTTCTCATAGAGTAATTAATATATTAGGTTCACATAAAAGGGTTCTATAACAAGTTCGTAACCCAATCACATGTAACCTACCAAGGAAGGTCCACTAGGGATACCTCACAATGGCAACAAAAAGCTCATGATTACTTTTCTAACGATTAATATGATGTCATTACATCTAACTAACCTTAAGTCCATCACTCCTTTACATTGAAGGATACCATTACGACTTACGCTTCAACAATCTTAACATTACCCTTAAGTCAAGGTTTTCACATAATAGACTCTCATAACATCATTTAAGGTCACATATCATTAATATATTCAAGACTAAGATTTCTAACACCCTAAATCAAGACATCACATATTCATAACCATATATACATCAAGTAACAGATACAAGTCAATCAAGACAAAACATCACATACTTCACTTTTAACACATAATACTTCACTTTTAACACATAATACATATATGACTATATAACTTCACAGGTAGATAGATAATTTCATCATTCACATAATCAAACTACACAAATAGCTACATAACTTCAAGTAGTTGCCAATAAGGCTCTGCTAATAATATTGCATAAAGTAACACCGACACCATAAGTGGACCGTAACAATCACAATAGAATCAAAGTATAATTAATATCGAATTACAGAAATCTGGGAAGCATACCTTCATTCCCTTATTCACACTTCAATTCAATGCTAAATCATCCAATTCAACATCACAAGGCCCATACCCAAGGCCATAACCAGTAATTCAATGAATATCATAAAATCCAATGAAATATCTATCAATCTTTCTAGGTTTAAAAATATAGGATCAATTAGATAACAATTGAATACAATTCTTTTATAATAGAAAGCCCATAAGAAACTACATAACAATTCATCAATATTCTTAATATCAAGTAACCCACATTATAGTAAAAACATAGGGTTAATCCAAATTCATGGGTTAATAGGTAATTTAGGTTGAAATCACCAATAAAATATCAATTATATCATAATTTAATGTTTGAAAATCATTTATTTGAGAACGCATGGTAGATTATGAAATTAGACAATTTACTTTAGAAAACTTTGAAAAACATGTTGAGAATTGGGATCCTTGATGAAAAGAGTTTCAAAAATCACAAGGCATACCTCAAGGATACTAATTCATCACTTTTATGGAGAATTTATACACAAAAACCCCTCACCAAGCTACCTATTCATTTGTCTTCAAGGAAGGTTTTGGGATATTTTCGAAGTGTTTTGGGTTTATGATTTAAAAGAATGAAGTCTTTCATGTGAATTCCCGTTATATACTTAATTAAAATACCCAAATAACCCTTAAATAACCGTCCATGACTTAATTATAAGTGGGGTGAATTTACAATTCACCCCTTGACTTGGCAGCAGACCTGCACAGGAGAATAGGTCGCGCGACGCCTGCCCTTCACTGGGGGTCACCACCTCAACAGGGCATCACCGGCCTCCGTTAGTGGGAAAATTTACTATACAAGATTCCTCTCTTCACCCTAGGATAATTTCCTTATTACGGGACCCTTTGACGGGGCGTCACAGCCACGACTGGTCCTTGATTGCTCCGTCGCTAGGATGTGCCTAAGACAGCCTGTACACTGATTTTGGATCCTTCCTCAGGGTTACTTTTGTGGTCTCATAGAATTTCATCAAAAATAAACATGTTAAACTCAACGAAACTCGCCTAAACATACAAAGTCGACTCAAGGCATATTTTTCGAACGCCTTGGACGTTCTTGGTCGTTTGAACTCTAAACTTCATGAAACTTTAACCACTTCATATACATTCTATATTAACTGAATTATAACCTTATAACACCATGAAACATACATAAACAAATAGAACCACATTTTAGACATTTAGGTGACATAGTCGTCATACATTTTTGTCATCCCTTGACGTTTGACTTCCAACACCTCTAATATTTTAGCTACTACCTATATACCATATATTAGACATATTTAGGACTTTATAACATCAATACCAACATTTTAGTCCGTATTTAACTTTTTTCATCTTTGAGGTCTTACAAAAAGCTTCTATGCGGTAATAGATTTTGTAAAGAAAGTGAAGGGAGTGAGGCGAGACTATTAGCCTAAGACATTTGCTAAGAAAGATAAAAACTCAAGTGAATTTCGAGGTTCTTACCACAAAGATTTAGGTAGACCAACACTGCATCCTGGATAATTCAGTCTGCTATGCCCTCTTCTAAAGTTAATTACTTTTGAACTCCCCTCGGAAATTGATTCAGGATTTCCAGGGAGCCACACCTTTGGTAGGAAGCAAGCCATCTTTTGATACTACTTATTACTAATGTGGAGAGCCTGGGCGTATGAGGAGATGTTCTCCCTGCCTGCACATGTTGGATTTCGTGTATCACAAACCTAGAGTAGTAGAAAATATGGGATATGGTAATTACGGTCGAGGGCATCCATAAGGTGGTCGAGGAGGAAATCAGTGAGACCACGAGGGTAGTTGTAATATTAATACAGTCACAGATATTGTGCAGCCATAAATAGAAATCGCCCATCCAAATGATATGGCTAAGTGTTATGCCAAGTGTAATGCCATTCTGGACAAGAATGACGCATATACATCTAATTCAGTAATCACATGTACAATTTTTTATCTTTAACCGGATTTCTAATATGTTATTTGATCAAGGCTATACATATTTTAATGTATACACGGGATTTTACTAAGATATGTATATGATTTTTTATATACTTGATGCCCTCATCCATGTTTCTACCCCTATTAGAGAGTCACTCTTAGTCAGCCATGTATATAGTGTTTGTCCTATCTTTTTTAGGGGTTTTCAAAGTAGAGCTGATTTGGTGATTTTGGACATGACTAAATAATATATAATCTTAGGTATGACTTAGTTTTTCCCCTATTATGTTGTGATTAATTATAATACTATGTTTGTGACTCTAGCTGAGAAGGGAAAAGTTATAGTAGGAATGGGTGTATAAGCATAAGCAATCTAGGATCATATCCTTTATTCAGTCTATGAAACAGTAGGGAGGGTATTTTTTTTGGATTATTTAGCTCATATTAGGGATGTTGAGGTTGAGTCTCCATATATTGAGTTTATTCGTATGGTTTCAGAATTTAGAGAAATGTATATTACGGATTTGCCTCATATTTATATTGATGTTTTTTTGTAACAAAGGTTGTATGAAATTTTTTATAAGTGTGAATTTTGTTTAACTTCATTAGCATTTTTTGGGAATGAAGTTTGAAATGAAATGGTAATGGTAGATCCACGATATCTCCAAGTTGTTAAGAATTAGGTTAGGCCTAGCTTAGTGACTAAAATTAGGAGTTTTGTGGGGCTCATTAGCTACTATCACCGGTTTGTGAAAAAGTTTGCTTACATTACCAACCATTTGATAAATTTGACCAAAATGATGTATTTCTTGAATGGACTTAAAATTCAATGAGAACTTCCAAAAGCTCATGACTCTTTTGACCACAATACCTATTGTAGAACTACCGGTGAAATGTAAAAAATTTATTGTTCACTATGACGGTTCCCATTTTGGCTTGGGTGTTTTGTGATGCAAGATAAGAATGGAATATCTTACTAATCACGTCAGTTGAAGCTGAATGAGAGTAATAACATGACGCATAATTTGAAGTTGGCAGTGGTAGTGTTTGGTTTTATGATCTGGTAACAATAACTCTATGGTGTTAAGTGTGAAGTGCTTACTGATTATTGTAGTTCGAAGCATGTGTTCACTCAAAAGGATCTAAATTTGAGGCACGAAAGGTTGATGAAATTACTTAAAGATTATGTTTTCACCATTCAATACCATCCAGGTAAGCCTAATGTGTTGACATACACTTTGAGTAAAAAAAATGTGAGCATAGGTAGTCTAGCTTGGTTGAGTGTAACGAAGCGACCTTTGGCTAAGGAAATTCAAACATTGGAGTCTAAGTTAATACATTTAGGCAAGTCGGAAAGATATGGGGTGTTAATTAGCATTAATGTATGGTCAAGTTTTATTCAAGTTATCAAGGACAAACTGTTTGAGGATGAAAATTTTAATGAACTTTGAAAGAATGATGTGATTAGAGAGGTAAAAGAGACCACTCTTGATGCAGAAGATGTGCTTTGTTTTAAAGTAAGGATTTTATTTTCCTCGAGTTGATGATTTGATTTATAAATTGATGACAATATACCATAGTACTATACATTTTATTCATCCAGGTGTGACAAAGATGTACATAGATTTGAAGCAATTTTATTAGTGGTTAGTCATGAAGAAGGATATAGCGGAGTTTTTGGATTTTTTTTCAAATTTCCAAAAATTAAATTATGAACATCAAAGGCCTGCAAGTTTGCTTTAGATAATGTCAATTCCAGAATGGTAGTGGGAAAGGATAATTATGGACTTCGTTGAATAGTTTGATTCTATTTGTGTGGTGATTGGCATATTAGCTAAGTCAACCCATATTATTTCGGTCAAAATATATTATAATGCACTTACTAAGGTTTATGTGAAAGAGAGAGTAAGGCTACATGAGGATCCCCTTTCTATTATCTCATATTGTGGTACCCAATGCACATCCAAGTTTTAGATGACATAGCATGACAAAATGGGCACAGAATTTACTATTAGTACAGTCTTCGATCCACACACGGACGAACAATAAGAGAGGACTATTCAAGTGTTAGAGGAAATGTTGAGAGAATGTGTGATTGACTTTGGAGGACATTGGGATATGTTCTTTTGTTTGTGTGAGTTTCCTATAATAATATTGTAAGGAGACTCAAAATAAATTTTGGTGTCTAGAGACACACATGTGTCTAAAAAGGTTAATAATGTGTTAATTAAATGTTTTACAATATGTATGATAGGTTTGAAGTGATTTTGAGTTCAAATGTCCAGGACAGTAGAAAGTTAGTATTTATGCGTGCTAGTGTTTTCTAGTGTGCCTCGGTATGTTTTACGTGCCGTTTGGTGCTCAAATTTATAAGAAAGTATCCTAACATGGGTATGATTGTATTTAACATCAAAAATTTCAGGCACAACTCCCCAAGGACCAACCAAAGGGTCCTTGAGGAAGACCCAAGGTCTGGACAAGGACTACCTTTGCAGTGTCCAAACGACAAGCCAGCAAAATCATGCCTCCATCGACGCCCCGTCAATCGGGGTCATTACTAAACACTGTTAAGTGTGAGGTCATCCCCTCATTAAGAAATATCTATGGCAAACAACAATGTGAAGCACGACACCATTGTTCACTCGATGATCCGTTGCCATGCACGCCAATTGAACATGCACATTCTGTCTGCAACTCGCTGGTCACTTAAGGGGCGAATGGAAAATTCAAAACACATCCTAAATAAACCCTACAAAATTAAATTATCATTTTTTAGATATTATAAATTGGTTAAAAATATCAAAACCCTTATTCTAAGTCATTCTACAAATTTCACCCTTCCCTCTCAAAACAAACAATCGGTAGAAACCTCCATTGGAATTCAAGCTCAAGAACAACTTGTAGATTGGATGTCCATGGATTCTTCTTGATGTTTTCGTGTTTTCCTATGTACATAAGTATGGTAATCCTTCATCCTCAGTTAAACATTCATCTCAGGAGTTCCATCAAAGGTTTTGTGTCACGCCCTTAGCTATCCCCTAGACGTGTACACGGAACTTAGAACAACAAGTGACCCTATGCTAACCTGCTAGCATGATAATGAGCACACTAATGATGATAAACTGATGCGGAAGCTAAATCATAACTTATAATGAAAAGATGGGGAATACCCATATGCTAAAATTGATATATATGAAAACTGATGAGTTTAATACAATGAAAATATAAACTCAATACTAAGCTAAATATAACTATGTCTAAAATAAGCCTCTAAAATGGACTAGAAATAATGGGACAAGCCCCGGTTAAATCTAGCAAAAAATGAAACTAAAAGACAAAAAAAAACTTATGACTCTTGTCCTCAGTAAATGAGGACTCACAACTTTTTTTGTTGAACTGGAGATCAGGAAATCGATCTACGCATGATATGGATGCTGAGAACCTGAACCTACATCACAAGAAGATGTAGCACACGTATGCGTCAATACTTGAAAGGTACTGAACATGTGGGATAGAGTAAAGCTAAAATAAAATAAAACTGAACAAGCATAACAGTACGTATAATAATCTGACATAATAAATTGAATTCTGAGCTAACAAGATGCAATGACCAATTTATAACATGCTAAAACTGAATACTGAATATACTGATAAATGTTCAATGCCGAGAGTATGACTGATCTTGCTTCTAACTTTTTATTTTTTGATTAATTGTTTTGACTTAGGTAAATTATAATTATTTCTAGGCTTAAACTTACTAAAACCTCATAATTTATGGTCGAAACGACGTATCATAGGGGTCAAACAAACTTGAAAAATAACAAAAGACTCCTGAAATTTAGCCATCAGAGTGACCGATGGACCTGATCCACGGACCGTGATCCTACCTTTCGTCTTTTTATTAAGAGAATGGGTATGTGACTAAAATTGACGAACCCCATTCAATAGACCGTGGTTCTAACTACGGTCCATCTTGTTCCTTCTTCCTTTTACTTAAAGAATGGGTCTGTAGACCATGATTAGCGAACCTAGTTCACGGAAGGTGGTCGTAACTACTGTTTGTGCTGTTCCTTTGTCATTTGATATAGAGAATGTGTCTGTGAAAAAAGATTAACGGACCTGGTCCATGGACCGTAGGCCTACCTACGATTCGTAGGGGGCCTTGTAGATGGCACCTGAACTTTTGGAAAACCTTAATTTTCTTCCTATCTAGTGTATGGGTTGTTACAAAAGAAGTGTAAGTCTCAATGTATGTTAAAGAGAGTTACATACACTCAAAGGGGAAGTCACACAAGAGGTATATGTAAAATGGGCTCACACTCTGTAAAATTGCCTAAGATCATTTCAACAGAAGGCATTACTTTGTTGAATACACTAACAAGGAAAATTTTAGGTGTTTTCATGCATCATTGAAGGTAAGTTATCACACAAGGTATCAATACTTAACACTTTTGTGGTCACAACACAGAAATATATTTGCCACATTGCTAGTAACAACGAGATGCAAAAATTCAACATATTTTTTATGCAACCTAATTGTGATATCGTTATAGTCTTACACTTATATTTGTTTGATTGAAAGAAATACTAAAGTTAGTATTGATCGGAATCGATACTTCAATTTTGAATAGAGCAACCACTTTCAACACAAGAAGTGACTATTATTTTTGGAAAATATGAAAAAGAAATTCTGAAAGGTGTCAAAATTGTATGGCAAATTAAAAGAAAAAAGAAGCCATAAATTGAATCAATAAGATTAGTATGAAACAAATTTAAAAAAGATAACCCAATCAGAAAATAAAAATAGCTGTAATAGCACACAAAGGTTAGTTGCAGCTCACATAAGTGAAAAGTATTTCTCCTCAAGTGCACATATAGAAATCCAGAACATAATTTAAAGCAAGACAGAGAGATAGGTAAGGGGATCCTGCCAAATCTCTCACTCGATTTGTCTTTGTATTGGTTCCTGTGATATCAGAAGTATTGGTTATGTCAAATTTTTAGTTTCATTTGTGAGGAAAAAAGGAAGATTTATAAAGAAAACAAGCAATGATGCACCCATAAAGAGTTTTTGGGTCTCCATCTGTCCTTGTCTTCAACATCTATTGCTTACTCAAAAATGTTCTTTCTGTTAATGCGTCGAACTTAGGTCTAGCAAATTTTTTAAACTCTGATAGTGGGCCAAGATAATTTTGACACATCTGGAATCTCCATTATTCAAAAGACCATGGGGATATAAATGGACTTCAGTTAATCCATATCAACTTAGAACTTTTTCTCTCCAATTGCGTGTGAGATCCTGTATTAGAGAAGGGCCCGTTTCCTATATTGCAGAGGGCTAATGCGATGCCGGATCCACTGCACGGCAGAATACACAAGGACTATAATGAATAGGGATTCTTTCTTGAACGATCATCATCGTCCCCGTCATTTCCGCATACTCTAGAGGTGTGAAAGAGACTTCTTTCGTAGTTTTAGAATTATGTTTATCCCAAGTACTCCATAGTCATCATTGCATATAAGAATATAAAATGTAAAGAGAAAAAGACATGACTAGAAGATTGTGTGAAATAAGTGAATTTATCCACATGAGGCATTCTTGATTTATTGAGACAAAAATATTCCTTCAATATAGCTTCACTACGTGAAGCCTGGAGGAGTAGTGAAATGGTATATATCTAGGTTGTTGTTAACTGATGGAAAGCATGGCATCAATAAAGTCAATCAATCAGAATTGTGAAAATATTTTAAAAAATCTTTGTAAAAAGTGGAACATTTCAGTGAAATATATACATGAATCATTTAGAGATTTTTACTACAACCACCCCTTTTCTGGATCCACCTCACATCAATAACCCGACATCTTCCACCGAACTGAACTAAGATCGATTTCTTATCAGAATGGAGAGGTCCAACTATGTCACCTCATTTGTGGCCCCTTACTCACACTTGCATAGTACTACTCTAATTTGACTTCATCAACGATGGCTCTTAGTTGTGTCACACCATTAGCAAAGGTAGTATGGATCATGTAAGAAATAGAGGTTACTATGCCGTCAACCCATTAAATTCTAGACTGGGAAAGTTGTACTATAAATAGAAGAGTTGCTCACTTTATCGGAACATGGGAGAAAGTAGATCTTTTCGGCAATGCAGTATTGAAAAACCCATCATGTCAAAAAGTGGAATAGTTTAAGTAGTTATATATGAAGGTCCAGGAGTTGGGTTAGGTAAAGGTGTCCTTGTAGGTAAGGATTTTATGGATACCACTTTCTTATTATTATTCCCTGCTTTATCCTTATGGTACTCAACTTCTATTCTGGATATCATTGGAGGATGTAGGAGTGTCTTCTACACCCTCCTTTTCATCTCGAGATACTTGGGAATATCTACATAACTTTTTGATAACTATAGGGAATAGATTTGATGTCATGTATTGTTTGTGCTCATGAGAATCTCTAAAGAAATGATCATCCCTAAATTTAGATGAATATTATCAATATACCTACCTGAACATGATGCTTTGGTATGTCACATAATAAATTACTTTTAGGAGGCATGATCGTGCTTCTAATAAAGTCAAACAAATAAAGGGATGCTAGATTGAGGTCCTTCTATTAAATCGCCGCACCAACTTCTAATTGATTGAGATTTTTATCTGAGATAAGCGGAGACAACCACCTCTTCATCTTGGCTAGAGTTTTTGTTCTGATTATGTCTTGGTAAACATCCTCATTGTTCTCAGAGAGATCCAAAATGATATTAATAATATCATGGTTATAATTGCACTTTCTTCATTAAACGACTACTACGTCAACTGATTTGAGTATAGTTATTTCTGGCCTTTCTTGTGGTATCAGAGTTCCATAAGATACATGGAATTTGTACACCAAATTTTGAATATATGTTCCACGGGTCTTAGTTAACAACTAAACTTTTTTATACTTTATGATACTCATAATTTCTACATACTCATTAGTCACTCCGTATGTGGTTGGACCTCTTTCTTCAAGAGTTTTCCTTAGCCCTTATTCTTTTTGATAGATTTGTACACTTCAGTGGAGGACCTTTATTGGATGTGCCAATACTACTACATGCTCTTGTATTGGATGACGATAAGTATTCACTTGAGGACTCCCAGACCTAAATGGGTTATTTAATTCCTATGAGCATATTTTTTCCTTTCGTGCTATCACTCGACACTCTTCATTATATTAATTAGTATGGATTTCTAAATGCAGACACTGATCAATCAAATGCATAGGTTGGTGTTATATATGCTATTATTACTGTCAGACCCTGAAAATGACCTAAGTTAAATAGTTCCTTACAAGTTGGTATTGATGTTATATGGTCCTAAATATGTCTAATATGTGATATAGAGGCAGCATCTAAAGTGTTAGGTGTGTTGAAGTCAAACATCAATGGACGACTAACACGTTCAATGACTAAGTCACATGAATGTCTAAAATGTGTTTTTATGTGTTTATGTGTGTTTCGTGGTTTTTTAAGGTTCATAATAGAGTTAAATAGAATGTTTATGAAGTGGTTAATGTTTCGTGAGGTTTGGAGTTCAAACGACCAAGAACGTCAAAGGTGTTTGAAAGATATGTTTTGAGTTGACCTTGTAGGTCTAGGCGAGTTTCATCAAGTTTTACGTGTTCGTTTTGGATGAAATTAATTTTAGAGGTTTTAAAATTATAGAATATCATATTTGGTTTGGAAACCTCCGGGAATTTATCCCCAAGGACTACCAAAGGGTCCTTGAGGAAGGACCCCAAATAAGTGTGCAGGTTGTCCCAGGCAAACCCTGGCGACAAAGCACTCAACTTCCAGTCATGTCTGTGACGCCTTGCCAAAGGTTCCGATCATGAGGGACTTATCCATGGGTGAAAATAGGAACCTTGCAAGCCACTGTTTCCACTGACGGAGGCCTGTGACGGCCCGTCATGGCTGTAACTCCACATTAAGGGATGGCGTTGCACACACCTCTGTTCCTGCGCAAGCAGCTATCAATATAGAGGTGAATTGGTAAATTCACCCAACTTCTAAAATAAGTCATCGAAGATTATTCAAGTGTTATTTGGGTATTTAAATTTAGTATATAAAGGGTAATCAGATGATAGAATTGCAATTGATGTGGCCTTGTCGGCGTTATTTTATGCAATATGATGATAATTGACTTATTGGTAACTACTTGAACTTATATGGCTATTTGTGTAGTTGATTTGGTGATGTGTGATCATATTTACCTATATGTGAAAGTATGTGTTAGACTATTGATACTATTTAGAAAATAATGATATGTTATGACTATGTGTTAAGTGTGTAGTCTTAGAGTTGATACATGGTTTATCCTAAATTGGCTAGATGAGTTTAAAAGGGTTAGGTTCATAATGTTAAGATAATGAATTGGATGACTAAATAAGGTTAAGGGTCATTCCTAAGAGTCTAAAGGAAGATAGTCAATTTGTTTTAAATAGAAGTATGTTGTGTCTTGTTTAGGTAGACTTGGGCCCCTTACTTAATGCTTATGTGAATATCTGATGTCTTGACTTAGGAACCTAAAGGGTCTTAGTATAGAATTAATTAATATAGGTGAGACCTTGCGTGATGATACGAAGGTCATTTCTGTTGAACCTTGACTTAAGGTCGTAATGGTATCCTAAAATTTAAAGGAATGATGGAGTTAAGATTAGTTGGATGGAATAGAATCATATTAATCCTTAGGAATATCATCATGAGATTTTTGTCGGTATAGTGAGATATACTCTAGTGGACCTTGCTTTGGTGGGTGGAATATAATTTGTTCATAAACTACATATGCGACCCATTTATATGAACCTTAATGAGAATTGATCTATGATAACTAAGGCTAGCACCTAGTGAGTATGGTAAGGGAAAGTAGTTCTAGTTAATTATGAGACTAGATTACAAAGTGTGCCTTTCATATTCCTTTACCATGTGCCTATATGGGATATGTCCATGTTCTACCGTTGACAAGTAGAACATCCTCATCAAAGTAGAATAGAACTTCGGATTCCATGTATAGTTATCATTGTTTATGTCCTTTATTGCCTATTCTAATCATATGGAATACCTATTAGCATTAGAGGAGTTTATGGAGTTTAGGTGGTGGTATGAGACGCTATCTAGACATTTTGCCCAATAGACTTTTAAGGTGTTATGTGGAGTTCGTAGGTCTTTTCCAAGAAGAATATTTGAATTTCCTTTATGTGATATATTAGTATTAATGAACTAATGAACTGATGACTTATGTTATGGAGTATGTAAATAATTGAGTACCCATTCTAAACTAACTTAAGGATTCCTTAGCTAAAGTGTGAAGAGGTCATAAGGGATGATCTCTTTATAACTTATATTTTGAATTCTTGAGGATTACTCTACTTAGAGAAGTTGGTTAATTTTGTCGACATGATATAAGCCTTAGGTAGTGTTATGGATTATTTAGGTAATCTTGAAGAGATCACTAAGGACGTTATCTTCTTGATTTACTTAACTAGGTCCATTGAAAGCCTTTGGGAAGAAAATGTCATATCATTGATGTGGTTGTGATGTATGTGATCATGAATCTATTCTAGGGAGTCCAATGGATCTCTTAAGTGTGTGTAAGAGATTGTATGGGCGGTCACTTCACAACTCACTCAAGTGAGACTTAGAGTTCACCTTTGGTAGAAGATTCTTACCATTTATGTTTATGATAGCTTTATAAGTATGTATGTGACTCATTATAAGTAATCTAAAGGGTCCTTTAAGCCCATCCAGAGTGGGTGTATGGGTGGTCTCTTTTTGTGTTACTTATGTGAATGATAGGATGACTTTATATCTAGAAGTATCTTATGTGTTTCCATATTTATTTTTGTTGTATTTATGATTAAATATGTTTTGAAAAAAGAAAAGATTCATATTTCGAATAAAGTCCATTTTCATAATTTTAATGCATAAAGTCGTACTTAGTACATTTGTTTGTAATAATTCCATGCTTTTATCTATCTATATTGTTCTTGGTAGGTGAGGACCTTTGAGAAGTTAAGGATTGGACTTAGAAGATCGTTCAAGAAAAGTTGAATTTTGTCCTAACTTGACTGGAGGGTATATGTGTCTTTTATGTTTTCAGTCAAACTATTGTAATACACTAAGTATTTTTTTGTTTGTATTTTGAAGTATCCGCCGTGTCCCAAATATTCTTGTGCCTTTAGATGATGCGATTGACACTTAGTATTTGCTATTACTTTTATGTGAAAGAGATTTCGAAGACTATATTATGTTTTGTGAAAATATTTAATTCTGCACTACTTTTAACTATGTATATGCAAAGAATGCTATCAAAGGGCTTGTATTAGACATTCGAGAGGTCGACGAGCCGGACACAATCCAAGATTGTACCCTGACTTCTAAGGTATGGTTTCGAGTTGTGACAAGCTTGGTATAAGAGCATAGGTTGGTGAAAGTATTATTAGGAATAAATAAGTCTCATGAAGTCACGTCAAGTAGAGTCTTGACCTTCGGTGTGAGTCGCGACACATCTATGGGTGAGAGGCTATAGGGCGATAGAGTTTTCCTTCATTTCTACTCCTATGTTGTGCGATAGAGTAAATGTTTTGATTATCCTTCAAATGAGTTTCCTTGTGTTTTCTAGAATATGAATACTTCAAAGATGGCTTCTAGAAGGACGGGAGAGGGAAGGGTGAATGAGGAGGTTCCCCCTCAAGTTTAGAAAGTTGAGCAAGTTCCTCAAGGTTTCCATGCAGTTCAAGGTGCTCAATATGCGAAGGTGCGTCCCCAAGGTGATCGTATTCCAAATGTGGATCGAGTTATTGAGGTTTCGGAGATGTATAATTAGGAGATTAGAGAGGCTTTGATTACTGTAGGTTGAGCCATGACAGTGCTAGCTAATTTGAATATGATGCCTAGGTTTGAGGAGAGCACTATGACATCTAGATTGAGAGACTTAGGGAGGGAAAAATGCTCTATGGATATGCTACATAATGATATGACCCTAGTTACACACATGATGTATGACCAATCAATTGAAGAGTTTAACCTTAGGAGGATTTTGAGGACTTGAAATGTAGTGTTGATAGTGATCAAGTACAACCTAGGTTCAAAAAGGGTGTTCAAAATCAAGATGTAACCTAGTGTTCCATAGAATAAGTTTTAGAAAGGAGGTGGTTCTATTAATGGCAAACCTACATTTGCTACTTGTGGTAATAAACATCTTTGTGGGTGTCTTTTGGGTACTAGAATTTTAGTTTGGATGTGGAAAAAATTGGCACAAGGTTAGAGATTGTCCAAGTATTACTTCTAGGAAGGAGTGTAAGAAAGTTGAGACTAGTGGTCCTAAGGAAGATGCTCCGACTAAGAGGCGTTTCTATGCACTCTGGACTAGAGGTAAGAATCCGGGTGAGAGTGATGATGATGTTGGTAAGTTCTCTTTCTTTTGTTAATATATGAGTTCCTTCTAAGTGGGGGAGTAGGTTTGTAGATGGGATAGAAGTCCTTCAAATTGATGCTTGTGCAAGATATTTAGGAGTTCGGTTGAATTTTAATTTCATGAACTTCTTGCATTGAGTGTTTAATTGAGCTATGATTATGTTGTAAGATGTGTTTATATGATGTTATCTTGCATATTTGCATGTTTATATCATGAATTGCTTAAAATGTTGTTTGAATAAATGCTTAAAAATTCACTATTGCTTTAAGACTGCATGCTGCCATATTTTTGAGAAAATGACTAATTGATACGTTTGCCTAAAAATATTTAATGTGGTTAGAAATTATATATATAAGCATGATATTAAATATAAAATAAATTTCTATTATTTGGAATGAAGCATGTGAGTTTGGTAGCATAATGAGTTATAGAATTGTTTTGTAGTTTCATATTGTGTTCTGCATCTTTTAACTATGTTAAATTCATGTTTTCTTGTGATTATGTGTTGTATGGAAGGGTTATTAGATTTTAGTTGAGTCTCTAATCTTGGAAGTGTTAAGAGAGTGGCAAGTGTCATTCGAGGACGAATGTTATCCAAGTGGTGAAGATGGTAAGACCCCGAAAATGACCTGGATTAACTAGAGCCTAACATGTTGGTAGTGATTATATAAGGTCCAAATATGTCTAATATGTGATATAGAGGCATTATCTAAAGTGTTAGGTGTGTTGGAAGTCAAACGTCAAGGGACAACTAAAACGTTCGACGAATACGTCACCTAAATGTCTAAAATGTTGTTCTATGTGTTTATGTCTGTTTCATGGTGTATTAAGGTTCTTCATAGATTTAATATATCATGTATGGAAGTGGTTAAATTTTTGTGAGGTTTGGAGGTCAAACGACCAAGAACATCCAGGGTGTTTTAAAGATATATTTTGAGTTGATCTTGTATGTCTAGGCGAGTTTCGTCGAGTTTTACGTGTTCCTTTTGGATGAAATTCATTCGAGAGGTGTTAAACATATATTCTATAATATTTGTGTGGGAAACGTCCAGGAAATTATCCCCAAGGATCACAAAAGGGTCCATGAGGAAGCACACTAAATCAGTGTTCACGCTGTCCTAGGCAAACCCTGGCGACGCAGCGGTCAACGGCCAGTTCTGACTATGACGCCCTCTCAAAGGGTCCCGTCATAAGTTACTTAACCATGGGTTAATAGAGGAATCTTGGAAATCCACTATTTCCACAGACAACGTCCTATGATGGCCCGTCGTGGCTTTGACTCCCCGTCAAGGCAGGCGTCGCACACACCTGTGTTCCCGCACCGGCTGCTGTCCACATAGGGGTGAAATGGTAAATTCAACCCACTTATAAAATAATACATGGAAGGTTATTTAAGGTTTATTTGGGTATTTTAATTAAGTATATAAAGGGAAATCAAATGGAAGACTTCATTCTTCAAAATTATAAACCCAAAACACTTAGAAAATATCCCAAAACCTCCATTCAAGTCCAATTTAAAGGGGCATCTTGGTGACGGGGGTTTGTGTCAAAAATCTTTATAAAAGTGTACAATTATCATCCTTGAGGTAAGGCTTTTGATCTTTGAAAATCGTTTCATAAAGGAGACAAACTCTCAAGATGTTTTTTGAAGTTTTCTAAAGTGAATTGTCGAATATCATGATTCTACCATTTGTTCTTGCATAAATGATTTCTAAACATTGAAGTATGATCTAATTTATATTGTATTTATGATTTCAATCTAAATTACCTATGAACCAATGTAAATTGATGAACCCTAGCTTTAACTACTTATTGAGTTACTTTATATGGAGCTAATATTGTTGAATTATTTTGTAGTTTCATATGGGCTTTCTAACGATATAAGAATTGTATTCAATTATTATAAAATTAATCTTACATTGTAAAACCTATATTGAATAGATGTACATTCATTGAGTTTTATGGTTATTGCTTTGAATTATTGTTCATGGTCATGGGTAAGGGCTTGGTGATGTTGAATTAGTTGAGTTTGCATTGAATTGAAGTTTGGATCAGGCGATAAAGGTATGCTGCCCCATTTTCATTAATTTTATACTAATAGTACTTTTGTTCTATTCGGATTTGTATGGTCCACTCATGGTGGCGTTGGTATGTGTTTTATTTTCAGTTGACCTTGCCTTGTCGGCGGTATTTTATGCAATATGATGAGCATGTCCTTATTGGAAACTTCTTGAACTTATATATCTATTTGTGTAGTTTATTAGATGATGTGTGATCATATGTACCTATATGTGAAATTATGTGCTAGACTATTAATACTATTTAGTTAAAAAAGTTAAGTTATGGCAATGTGTTGAGTGTTTAGTCTTAGAGTTGATACATGGTTTATCCTAAATAGGCAAGACAAGTCTAATATATTTAGGTTGATAATGTTGAGATAATAAATAGTATGACTACATAAGGTTAAGGGCCATTCTTAACAGTCTAATCGAAGAGAGGCAATTTTTTTAAAAAGGAAGTATGGTTTGTCTTGATTAGGTAGACATGGTTCCCCTACTTGATGCTTATGTGAATATGTGATTTCTTGACATAGGAACATAAATGGTCTTAGTCTTGAATAAATGAATATAGGTGAGACCTATCATGATCATACGAAGGTCATTTATGTGGAACCTTAACTAACGAGTAAGGTTAAGTTTTTTGAAGCGTAAGCCATAATGGTATCCTTCAATTTAAAGGAATGATGGACTTAAGGTTAGTTGGAAGGAATGTCATCATGATCTTTTTGTCTCCATAGTGAGATAAGCCCTAGTGGACCGTGCATTGGTTTGTTGAATATAATCGGTCATGAACTAGATATGGGACGCATTTAGATGAACCTTAATGAGAATTGATCTATAACAACTAAGGCTAGCAACGAGTGAGTATAGTAAGGCAAAGTAGTTCTATTTAATAATGAGACTAGATTACAAAGCATGCCCGTCATATTCCTTAACCAAGTGCCTACATTGGATGTGTCAAAGTTCTACCATTGGCAGGTAGAACAACCTTTTCGGAGTACGATACAACGCCGGATTCCATGTCTGGCCATCATGGTTTATATCGGTTATTGCCTATTCTTTTCATATGGAATAACTATTAGAATTTGAGGAGTTTATTGCGTTTAGGGGTTGTTATTCGACGCTATCTAGATATTGCACAATAGACTTTGAAGGTGTTATGTGGAGTTCATAAGTCTTGTCAAGTCCATTATTTGATTGTCCTTGATATGATTTAGGAGTATTAATGAACTAATGAACTAATGATTATGCTAAGGAGTATGTAAATAAATGAGTACCTCATCTAAAGTGATATAATTATCCCTTAGTTGAAGTGTGAAGAGGACATAAGGGATGATCTCTTTATAACTTATCTTTGGAAGTCTAGAGGATTACTTCTAGTTAGGGAAGTTGGTTGATTTTTTGGACATAATCTAAGCCTCAGGTATTCTTAAGGATTATTTAGGTAATCTTGAAGAGGTAACTATGGATGTTATCTTCTTGATTTTCTTAAGTAGTTCTTTTGATTGTGTTTGGGAAGAGAATGTCATCTCATCTATGTGTTTGTGATTTATGTGAGCATAATTCTATCTTAGGGAGTCTACACGATCTCTTAAGTATGTGTGTAATGGATTTCATGGGTGGTCTCTTTACAACTCACTCAAGTTAGACTTAGAGTTCACCTTTTGGTAGAAAAATCTTACCTTGATCTTTCTTATTATTTTGTAAGTATGTATATGACTAATTACAGGCAATATAAATGGTCGTTTAGGCACATATAGAGAGGGTGTATGGGCGGTCTCTCTTTGTGTGACTTAAGATAATCTTCGGATGACTTTAAGTGACGAAATCACATGATAGAAGTATCTTATGTGTTTGTAAATTTGTTTATGATGTTATTATGACTAAATATGTTTTGAAAAAAATGGAAAGATGTATATTTCTAATAAAGTCTGTTTTCATGATTTTTATGCATAAATTCATACTTAGTAGATGTGTTTAAACTAATTCCATTGTTTTATGTATCTATATAGTTCTTTTTAGGTGAGAAGCTTTGAGAAATAAAGACTTGGACTTACAGATCGTTCAAGAGAAGTTGAAGTTTTTCCTCAGTTGACTCGAGGGTATATATCTCTTTTATGTTTTCATTCAAAGTATTTTAATAAACTAAGTATTTCTATATTCGTATTTTGAAGCATGGGTCGTGTCCCAAGTATTCTTGTGCCTTAAATGATGAGATTGAGACTTAGTATTTTCTATTACTTTTATACGAAAGAGATTTCGAAGACTATATTATGTTTTTTATAACTTCTTTTAACTATGTATATGCAAAGAATGATATGAAAGGGGTTGTCTTAGAACTCCGAGAGGTCGACGACGCCGCTTACAATAAAAAATTGTACCCTAACTTTTAGGGTATGGTTTTCGGTTTTGATAATTACTCGAGATACATTCTAGTGACGCATTTGATTTTTCTTTACCCTTTCTCTGCCAACATATTGCAACAAGTTCGTTTGCTTTGCATTTGTTTGTATTTGCCTTCTTATTTAAGGTGCTCCATATTGCCATTCCTTGGCATGGTAGAGCTCGTCCACCGACTTAACGCCAAGAAATATCTTTAATTACATTAGAGAAAGTGAAATAGACTTAACTTCTTATGAGTCACAGTGTGTAAGAAGATCCTAAAAATTCGGTGAATCATGGATGGAGTTAAGTGACATGAGTTTAGTCGTCGAATGTTACCATACAACATAGAGATAAGGTGCTGACTATGCGAGATCAAGAATTCGATTGGTGTGTCCCCGACACTCCTTCTGTCTCCAAGGTGCACACTATAGGAGATCAAGAATAAATCAAATAAAGCATTGGGATTAAAGGTGAACTGTATAATTGGGCGTAATGCGGAGTGTTTTAGTAAGCCTGATCTTCCACTCCAACAGACTAATACCCCTAATTAAGATTCATATTCTTGAGATACACCCTGTAACTTTTTAACATACAACTAAAATATTCATTACTCAGATTATGGAAAGATACGCTAAAGCCAATGCTCATGGTCTCTCCCTAGAAAGACCCAACACATCTGAGTAGGATAAAAAAATTCACAAAATTACAAATACTACAAATAAATGTGGTAATGGAGCACTAAACATCACTGAAGATCTAGGCGAAATTGTGATGCTAGGTGGCATATTAATTTTGATCAAAGTACTAGTAATCAACTTAAATACTTGCTAATTGCAAAATATTCTTAAAATACTAAATAGGTGCAATTTAATGAATTTTTATGTTAGAGGAAGTCGTAAAATTGATAGTCGGAGAAATAAGGATGGGTAGGAGTTAAAGTCAGCAAATTTTTAAACTTATAAAGATCTAAACCGTACGGCGATATTAGTCACCTTTGCTAAACTATTTGGCATTCTACGAAGTGGATATTAACTTCTCTGAGTTTTACACGGCCTCAAATTGAATGATGTCCCACATGACAGTCTTCATCAAGGTCAAGGATCAGGTCGGCGATTCCTCCAAAGAATTTCCGTCCTCCATTTCTTATTTTTTTGATGCCTTTCACACAGTCCTACAAACAAACACTTATAACTTTTGGGTGACCTCCTAAATAGTGTTTTATTTAATGTCGTCACACTACATAAGGTGGTTCTTATACTCCACTAGTTAGGTTTGCCTCCAAGTCTTCAAGTAGTCCTTCTTTCGAACCCTGATAGAGCTAATTCAACACTAGTAATATTTAGGATCTAGTACTAGATTGAGCATGGCATGTGCAATTATCCACTGATAATTCATTATGTTATTCGTATTGAGCCCCTGTAACATCTTGTTATGATTATTGGATTTCTGGAGTAAAATTGCTAACACCGCTTTGATCTGTCCATCCTCCCCTTTATTAATTTTCTTTTCTTTGTTAGGAGGAACGTTACAACTTTCCTCGTGACCTTAGTCTCCAGTAACCTCAATAAATTTTTAAGATTATCCAACTGTGTTTGCAGGGACGTTCAATGGAAGTCTCTACTTTTTCTTTCTTGCGTTGGCATGGTTAATTAGTCTAGTAGTTCAGTTGATATTTCATAGGATTTCCATACTAGATTACACAACGCAAGTTGATCAGCCATCATTTTGATTCATAGATTGAGATTCTAGTAGAATTACAATAGAATGAATGTGTTAGGGATTCAATGGGTAAGGAATTATCCTAGGAATGCTTCGAATCTCAGCAATACTTCATGATGTTGCTCTCCATATGATTTCAGGAAAGTGAAGATCCTATATTGAAACATTATTACTTCTAGTTTTGAGTGTTCCATACTCTTATCAGTGTTACTTGAAATATTTACCATAAACAACAACTTTAAATAAAAGTAAAACAAAAAATAAAGTTAGTAAAACTAACAACTAATTGAAAGAAAAACTCTAGATAGCTATAGTTTCACGTAACACCACTCCCTTAAAGCGACACCATTTTGATTCCTATCGTGACAAACAACAGTACTTTCGATTCAAGTGTCTACGATCGTCGATAAGATAGTAACCTTACCGAGGGTTACGGTATTGTCCCAAGGGAATTGTCAGAAAAGTTGTGGCTAGTTAGAAATTCATTCGAATTTGATGTAGCTAAAGAAATTTGAGATTACAAGTCACTTCAACGTAGCTCCCCATAGAAGTAACATGGATTACATCATATCTTGGAGATATTGTAGAAGCCCATAGTTATCATTCATCGCATTGTTATAGGTAAATTTAGCGGAAAAATTAAAACTTTTCATAATACATCATTTGCTAGAGAACTTCATTCATATATATAAATTACCATAGGTACATTTATAGATTCTAGTCTTTTTATGCAATCCTAGACTCAAAATCATAAGAATATATTATGGACGTGACCCTTACAACATATTACGTAAGTATAATATTATAGAACTTTACACTAAACCATAAGTAGGAAATCCTTGGAACTTAAGGACCCCTTTCCATAAGCTTGAGAATCACAAATAAAGCTCCACAATCTTAGATACATCATTTTAAGTATCCATAGCCTACCCCTTGTGTAAAAAGTAGAGAGGAATATATCTATTTCAAGAATGCATTAAGTATGACAGCCATACAGAAACATGCATTTAAAAGAAACATTTTTTTGAAATCATGCTTCATGCCTTTTTGTGAAATTTTCATCAAAACTTTATACAATAGCAGTTATATCATTCACATACTTCATATAGATATATTAAAAGGACAAACATCATATAAAATCACACATATAATTTAACCACATTTGGGGTCACTTTACAATGAACCTCTCCTTTTAACTCATTAGCTTCCAAAGTAACTTTGTGTTGATACTTAGTGCAATGCATCGCCTTAAGGTCATAAGGAAAATCATACATTAAACTTACATAAGACAACAAATACCATCCTACAATTATAAGACATCAAAGACACATTTAAGAAATTACCATAAAAATATGACAATGACCTACATAAAATTGCATATAAACTAATTTCACCTCACATCAATGCATTATAAGACCTACTCATAACATTACTCGAAGTCTACTAGGGCAATGCATATGTAAATCCCCATAACATTACACATACATATTAAACCAGTCATAAGACGACAAGCCTTAACATTCTATTTATTACATCAACAAGTAAGTGAAGGCAACTTCATTTATGTCAACAAGTCTTCATTCTTTAGTCATTTAGATCAATTATTATGCATATACAACAAGACCACTTCAATAGGCTCATACCATGCATTTAAACAGAACAAATAAACAAATACTGCAAAGTCATACCTAAGGAACATATACAATAGACACATGCATTACAACACCTTCCTAGGACATCCCTTAAGTGCCACTTGTGCAATGCGTAGGTGATGTCCCATTACCCTACCTATACTAAGCAAATACCCTCAACACATGCTAGCATACTAAGATAACTTTCTAGATCCTAGGTGGCAAACGTAGTTATGGAAGTTGGAGGCATATATGTGAAAAACCTCTTTATTCCAAATGGGGATTTTTTTTATTCCCTAAGGAAACATCACTCTATGCCCTTTGGGCTGTGAGGATAACCACCTCAAGAGGCTTATGGTGACGTACCTTCCTCCAATTGGAAAGGACACCCCTCACTTCAAGTTCACTTGATTCCAAGCTAAGTTTCCTTTTTATTAAAAAGCCTTTATTAACAATAGTTTATAAGATTAGGCTTAGGAGAGTCATCTCCTCATATGCTTAGCTCATAGTTTATAGATGAGAATTCATCAACCTATATCATGTAAGAAACCCTTTCACATGGACATAGCATATTTAAGAACCTATCTAGTCTAGGATACACTTGTCACATATTTCAAGGCTCCTCTATTGACTATATGTTCATACATGTGTGTGCGTATACTTATATGTGAGTAAACCTTTCACATATCACATAAATGTCACACATGATCATATATAAATGCATAAGCCTACATGTATAGCTATATGAGCAATCCTTTCATCTAACACACAAAGACACTATGCACAATCATATTTCATCATATTATATACTTAACATCAGAGCATTTAAGTCGTATTCTTAACATGTCCATACATTCATGTTTATTTACATAGAAACCAAAACTAGGAACTATCCTATAAAGTTATACATGTGCATGCATAGACAAGGTCCCGTATACTTGATCATACTAGTACACATATCATGTCATCATAGTTCGGGAATACATAACATACTTCACATACATTTATCTTACATGCATAGTAGTAGACATTTAGTGAATATAAGAACTACCTTTCATTAGACTCTATAACTCTTACTACATTGAAAAAATGCATAATGTGGGAGTGTTTGTGTACATTGGTCAACACGACCACAAAATGGCTATCAACAAACACATTGAGGCATCCACCCTCATAAGACCAGAATACACAACCAAGCATAGACCACACAACACAATTTAGCATAGGAGACAAGCTAACATCATATAACACTTTAAGACTCCTGACATTAGTTATTCACACCTTCACATAGGGGTACATGGGTAGGTGTTATCAATACTTAACACTTAATTTATGGTAGCAATTACGCATGATATTATTGTAGCCATTTAAATGCTTATAAAACTAGCTACATAACATAGATTCACAACTATAGTGTGATCATTATAACTGAACACCCACATATTAATAAATTTTCCTTCAAGGAAATGGTCAACACATATATATTAAAAATAAAGTGATCACCGCCAATATAGGTGGACCATACCATAGAATGACATACAAGGATTCATCAACAATACTATAGAGAAGTAGAGAAGTAGAAGAGTAGAGAAATCCTGACCAATCCTTTAGGTTTTGGTAATCATTGACCTTTATTACATTTTTAAAAAAAATTCAGTATACGACACTAGCTAATGTACAATAATCATTTATGAAATCATGCATAAGTTAGTACAAGGTCATGCTACAAACTTGTACTATACATGACCAACATAATAGAAGGTAGAAGGACATAGACCATTAACAAATTTCACTTGCCTGCATCATAAATCATATTACATTAATAGTACCAATCTAGGAAAGTAGTAAAATATACACCACACATAAGGAAGTTCTGTTTAAAATGCTACAAGATCAAGATAACAACATAGGCACTAAACAATTAATTCAATAGAGACTAGAGAAAATAAGCAATGCTACTAATTCCTTAAAGCTTTGGTCATCAGTAATATTTTAAAAATAATGTACATATGAGGCAATAGATAAAGATATTGTTAGTCAAAAGGAATCACGCTCCATCTAACCCTAAAATCGAGATCACATCACATGCGTAGCATTATCAATAAATAGATAAAAGAACCTACATCAATTCTTACTAAGCCTTCTTTAATTTGCTCATAAAAGATTCATACGCATAATTCGACAATGATATTATCTTAAGGAAATAGCTACAATCCTCTTAACATGATCGAGTTCCACATTCATACATTATAAGGGCAATGTTATAGTGAACACATAGAGACATAGGCTAGACTTATTCAAATCTTCATATATTGATCCACATGGATCATTCATAAACAATTCTCCATCAATATGAATAATAAACTGTAGACATATGCAATTCAATGTAATATAATCACAAATCCACCAGTCACAAGCTACGATCACAATGCTTATGCATATGCAAAATCGAGTTTGGGAAGGGAAATGAGTTAAAAATATGATTGGGTTGAAATTAACATTAAAACCAATAAATTATCGTCAATCAATCATGATTACGCCTTTGAAAATTGTTTGAGTAAGAACCCATGGCTAGATTGAAGAAAAAGAAGTTTGATCATGAAATCTCTTTAAAACTTTGAGATTAAATCTATACATAGAAGGATATGTGGAGATGAATGATTACCATACTTAAATGAGAAAAACTCTAAAAATTTATGAAGAATCCATGGGACTCCATGCTCCAAGATTTTCTTGAGCTTCACCTTCAATCGAGGCTTCTTGAGAGAATTGGTTTTGGAGGAAAAGTCTAATTTGTGTGAATTTCATCAGGAACGAGTGTTTGATCACCTTTTTTTGAACACTTAAATACTCCCAAAAATCACCAAATAAACCATGTAGGGTCAAGTTAGCACATGGGGTGAATTTCCCATTTAAAATTTAATGAAATAGTGCGCATGCAGATTGATACAGCCTGCACCAAAGTCCACAATCGACACCCAATAGGTCCATCGATGGATTGTCCATGGCATCCTTCTATTTGGTCTTGAGTTGTCTTTGGATGTGCCTTATCCAGGATTAGTTTCCATCGATGACACCACACTTGACGGGATGCTAGTCCATCAATAGGGCGTCGTTTGGTTTAGTGGATTGACACTGCCAATGCAGTGTCTCGACATCCTTTGGGTCCTTCTTCTACACCCTTTGTGGAGCCTTTGTGGAGTCGTACCCAGACGTTTTCAACGTAAATATACAACTTAAATTGTTGGAGCCCTTACATTAATGTTTCACCCAAAATGAACATGTAAATCACATCCAAACTTGCAACGCACACACAAGAAACACATGAACATCTCAAGGACTAACTTTTGAATGTCTTGGACATTCTTGGACGCTTTAGTTCATGGAACTCCATAAAATTCCTATAAACATAATTATTACTCATTTTATGACTTCATAATCTTTTTAAATACAACTAACCATATAAAAACATATAAGTTCCCTTAGGTGACTAGTCATTAAAGGTCTTGGTCATCCTTTGAAATTTAACTTTCAAATGACTTCAGATCACCCAAGCATACTGTAAAACACTCAATTAACATTTTAAAAAGCTTATAGGCACAAGTTAGTATGTAGACACCCTAACCCATTTTGTGGGTATTACAGTATCCCCTACGTGAGAACATTCGTCCTCGAATGACACTTAGAACACTTTAATCACAAAGAACAACTTCAATGAATAAATGAACATCTCACAATTGGAATAACATAATATATAATGTAATTTACCAAACTTTCAAGGAAAATAACTTCAAACCATTTGTCTTTCAATATAATAGAAGTGACCAAAAACTTTTATTCACTCACTTTTTAATGCTTCTAACACATAGGCTCTTATCATGATCATTGGAGGAACATCGTTCTCCAAATAATCACATGGTCATTGCACTTCATTTTTTTTAGAGCTCAACATTTAATATCTCATATAGGAAAATTCCAACCACACTCAAAAGACTAGTTAGGAAATAACACATCAATGCAAATAGACTCGAGTTAATTGAATCAACAAGGATCTTTATTAGTTAGACTTAGTTCCATGACGGTCATACTAAACAATAAAATGTTTAGTTGTGTCCATGGAATAATGTCTTTCTCCTTAACAAACTTACATGTCTCTTGAGTCCATACCCAAGAAAATGCACAAAGGATAACTTTCCTATAACATGAGAGTTTCTCGACTCTAATCAAGGCATGAAAAAACAGCCTTCATAGTGAAGTAAAAATGGTATTCACACCACAAGTACACATAACAACAATAGGAAGCCATTTCAAAAAATTTGTGTCTAGTTTATCACTAGCCTTCATAAACATGCATCATTTAGGAAAAGTCTTACAATTTACATACACACAAAAGGACAATGGCTAGACATTCCTTCACTTTTAAAAAATGGACCTACAATCTTTCTTTCAAATCCATACAAGTTAGAGGATCAATTTCTCATTATAAGGCTAAACCTTACATATCAAAAGTTACTTCAAACATGTTTCTTACCTTATCTCATGAAGTCAAATGCAGAACTAGCATATCAAGATGCATAATAAACATGAAGTTGATCAAAAAAATTCCTTTTCAAGTACATTACAATCTTTAAAATAATCTTAAGATAGGTCCTATCAAGACATACCGTACATATAGAGGTCATGCATTTCATACTTAAGAGACGACCCCTATCATGAACAAGCTTACTAGTAATTAATTAGTTTCGACTCAAAGGAAGAATAGATGGATAAGATGGAAATTTAGAAAACATTACTACTCACCTCACATCACCCACTTAGGGTAAAGCCAATTAAGAGCAAATTAACCCAACTTCAAGAGGATCTTAACTTAATAACCTTCAGTTTCATCACTTAATATTGATTACCACTTTAGAAGGAATTACAGAAAGTCAACTAAGGCATCCTAAACATTATCATCTATGCAAATTATAAATTTTTTTCAAATTAAGTCAAGCTCTTCAACCACATATCATTATAACAACACAATAGACACCAAGGTCATACAACATTAAGGGAAAACAAAAAGGAGAATTAATCATAGGGACTCTTCCTTTTCATTTACCTTACAGTAAGGTGACTTCTAGGTCAATCACACCAACATCATCACCCTACAAGGACAACATACTACCATTACTTCTAAGACCAAGCCTATACAAAGACTTCAATCCATGTAAAACAGACATGAATGGTCAAAAATATTAACAAGGGCAACATTTGAACCATTATACACATACACTTAAGGCACATGAATCTTTACCATTTGGCCTCTTCCTAAAGTATTTCAAATTTAACCATATCATTATAATACCATCATGCAAAACCATATAGTAGCATATCATTAAAAAAAGAAACTCATTTTCACCATATCAACTCCTAGCGTTCTTTAACAATTTCATAACATAAAATTTCCAGCACAACATGCCATTAAACATAGGTCTCACATATAGACACAAGGGACATCATACCAACATATCATTGTAAAATTCACATTCACACAAACTCATGAAACCATTTAACCATGATAATCATCAAACTCACCTTTTCTACCTCAAGCATAGAGATACAATTTCATCAACGCGATCACATGTAAAAGACCCACGCAGAAGAAAACATAAGGGAGAGAGATCTTATATAGCTAATTTCTATGGAACGGCATAAGAATAATGAAGAAGGGAAAATCTATAATTGTATAGCCTCTCGCTTATTGAGTTGTTGCAATTTACACTGATGATCGAGACTCTACTAGACATGGAAATATGAGACTATTAGAAGCTAACACCACTTTCATTAATCTAATGCTCTAATACTACATTTGTCACATCAAAGAAGCACCCCTTAGAAGTAACATGGCGTACATGACCTCTTGGAGGTCTTATACAAGCCCATAGTTATTATGTATCGCATTGTCATCGGTAAGTTTTGCAAAAAATTTATAACTTTTCACAATACATCATATGCTAGAAAACATCATTCATATGTATAAATATCATAATTACATATTTAGACACTAGTCTCTTTTTGCCATCTTAGACTCAACATTACAAGAGTAATTTACGGACACGGCCCTTAACATATTACATAAGTATAATATTAAAGATATTTAAAGTAACCTATAAGTTGGAAATCCTTTGACCTTAAGGACCCCTTTCCTTGAGCTTGGGAATCACATATCATGATCCTCTATTTTAAAGACATCCTTTTAAGCATCCATAAACTAGAGTTTTATGTAAATAGTTGAGAATACTACAGTTAATACAAGGATGCACTAAGTATAATAACCATACAAAAACATGTATTTAAAAAAGACATTTTCTTTAAATCATACTTCATGTCGTTTTGTAAAAAATTAAGAAAATCATTATACAATAGCAATTATTCACATATTTCATATAGATATATTCAAAGGCCAAACATCATATAAAACAACACATAGAATTTAAGCAACATTTGGGGTCACATTACATTGAGCTATTCCCACTTTACAGTGAACCTCTCCTTTTAATTCATTAGCCTCCCATGTAACCCACTAGTGGTACTTAGTGAATTTCATCACCTTATGGTAAGAAGCAACGCCATAAATTAAACTTACATAACCCAACACATACCATCATAGAAGTATAATACATCAACGACATGTTTAAGCCAATACCATAAGAATATTACAGTAAGGTACCTAAACTTGCACATAATCTAACTTCACTTCACATCAATGCAATGTATGATTTTACTCATAATCCAACTCTACGTCTATTAGTGCAATGTATATGTGAATCCGCACAATCTAACATATACTTTCTAAACCTATCATAAGACCACAAGCCTTAACATTCTATTTCATACATCAACAAATAAGTTAAGACAACTTTATTTATGTGCACATGTCTTCATCATGTAGTCATTAAGATCTATTACTATGCATATAAAATGAGACAACTTCTCATACCATGAATTTCACAACAACAAGTAGACAAATACTACAAAGTCATGCACAAGGAACATATACATAGACACATGCATTATAACACCTTCCTAGGACTTCACCTAAGCAATGCATAGGTGAAGTCCAATACCTCCACCTACACTAAGAAACTACACTTAGGTTATCCTAGCTAGTGTCCTTACATTTCATCCATTATCCATTTTACTTTAGCGAAATTATAGCGTTAACCGACACTAAGACCATAGGACGACATAGAATTTCTTTTTGTATAGATTTACCACAATGGAAGGTGTTCATACAATGCCAATGTTGAACATTAACACATGGTAGCATACTAAGTGAGGTAACTTGCTACATCCTATGTTGAAAGCATAGTTATGGCACTTGGAGGCATATATGTGAAAACCCTATTTATGCCAAATGTGGCATAATGGTTATTCACAATGGAAACATCAATCTATACCCTTTAGGCTATGAGGGTAACCACGTCATGAGGCTTATTGTAACCTACCTTCCTCTAATGGGAAGGGACATCCCTCACTTCAAGTTCAGTAGGCGCTAAAGTAAGTTACCTTTTTATAAAAAATGTTAGTTAATCTTATAAAAATAGGATTTGGAGATTCATCTCCTCATATGATTAGCTCATAAGTCATAGATGGGAATTTATTAACCTAGATTATGTGAGAAACCCTTTCATATGCACATAGAATATGTAAGCACCTATCTAGTTAAGGATACACATAAGAACACCTTTCAAGGCTTCCCTATTTACTAGATCTTCATAGTGTATGTGTATACTTATCTGTGAGCAAACTTTTAAGATAACAGATAAATCTCACACATGTTCATATATCAACGCATTAGTCTATAGGTATAATTATATGAGCAATCCTTTCATGTAAAAACACCAATAAACTATGAACATTCATACTTCATCATATTATATACTTAACATCAGAGCATATAAGTCATATTCTTAACTTGTCCATACATTCATGTTCCTATTTATAGAAACCAAATCTAGGAACTATCCTATCAAGGTAGACATGTGTAATGCATAGAAAAGGTCCCATACCCTTGCCCATACTAATACACCTATCAAATCATCCTAGTTAGGGAATATATAACATACCTCACATACATTAATCTTACATGGTTATAGTATTACACTTTTAGTGAATATGAGAACTACCTTTCATTAGACACTATGAATCTTTACTACATTGTAGGCATCCATAAATTGTCAGTGTATCTATACATTGGTCACCATGATCACATAATTACTATCAACCAACACATTTAGGCAGCCACCCTTTTAAGACCACAATGCACAACCAAGCATAGGCCATAAAACATAATTTAAAATAGGAGAAAAGCTAACTTCATATTACACTTTATGAATCCTACTATTAGCTATTTACACCTTCACATAAGGTTATAGGGTCGAGGTCATCAATCATCAACACTTCATTTATTGATGCACCTACACATGATCTTAACATAGGTATTTACATGCTTATAACACTAGCTACATAACCTATATTGACAACTCAAATAGAAGGCTAGGCACAAGTACACATAGTGTGATCATCATAACCACACACCCATATATTCATCAATTTTCCTTCAAGACCATGGTCAAAACATAAAAAATGAAAATAAAGTAATCACCACCACCATAAGTGTACCATACCACACAATGCCATAAAAGGCTTCATCAACCATACTATTCAGAGAGAAGCTGAAGAGTAGATCAATCCTTACCAATCCTTTAGACTTTTGTCATCATTGACCATTATTACTCTTTAATCAACAATTCAAGTATAGGAACGTATCTAAAGAACAATAATCATATATAAAGTCATGCATAAGCTACTACAAGGCCTTGCTAGAAAATAGTACAATACATCATCAACATACTATAACGTAGAAGGACACTGACCATTAACCAATTTCACATCCATGTATCATAAATCATATTTCATCAATAGTATTAATCTAGGGCAGTAGCTAAATATACATTTACATAACAAAATCATGCTTAATTCAATACAAGATTAAGATACCAACATAGGCATTAAACTAGCAATTTGGAAGAGAGCAGAGGCTATAGGCAATGCTACTAATTCCCTAAACCATTGATCATTAATCATATTTTATCAATAATGTAAATACTAGGCTGTAGATAAAGATATTATTACTTGAATGGAATCATGCTTCATCTAATCCTACAATCGAGATGACATCACATGAATTAAATTATTAATCAATAGTATAAAAGAACCTAAATGAAATCATACAAGCCTTCTTTACTTTGTTCTTACAAGATTCATAACCATAATCCAACCATTATATTATCCTAAAGAAGTAGATAAAATCATCTTAACATGCAAGAATGCAACATTTATCAGTTATAAGGCCAATGTTATTGTGAATACATAGCGACATAGGCTATACTTATTTAAATATACATATAGACAAATCATAAAAAATTACCCATAACTATACATAATAAATAGTAGAGACACGAAATTGAAGATACTAGAATCACAAATCCACCAATAACAAGCCATTATCACAATGCCCATGTATTGGCTAAATCGAGTTTGGGAAAGGACATGGATCACAAAGAAATTGGAGTGAAATTAAAGTTAAAACCAATACATTACCCTAAATTAATCATAATTAAGCCTTCGAAAACTTTTTGAAAAAGAAACCATGGCTAGGTTTAAGAAGAAGAAATTTGATCATGAAATCTCATTGAAAACTTTGAAATTAGCTGTCTAGATGGAAGAATAACTAGAGATGAAGGATCACCATACAATAGCATATTTGCATCATCTACCACAAAGAGATTCAGATGGAGCAATTTGGATTCTAGAGTGGTGACTATTGTTGAAAGCAAATTAGATTAGAGGTAAGTGATCATCCAACTCCCTTTTAAATCGATCAAGCACGCCCTCAACATATCCTCCAATGTATTAATAGTGCACTTGATGCTTATCGTAACCAACAACACTACTTTTGATTCAAGTATCTACAATCGATAATAATATAGTAACTCAACCGAGGGTTGGGGTCGTTCCCCAAATGAGCGGTAGTGAAAATGTGTAGCTAATATTTAAGGGGGTTACACGAAAGTGTCACATATAAAATTGGGGGTTTGTCATAAGTAGAAAAACATAGCTAAAAATGACAAAAAACTAAGTAATGAGAGGGGCATTAATGGGATGTTACGGCAATACAGATTAATCTTGCTTATTGGGTAGATGCTTTTGATATAAAATTTGTAGAGAAATAATGTGTAGGGTAAAATTTATATGGAAAGAAGTTCTCTCTCGAGCAACTTACCCCGTTTAAAATAGGTTTCTCTTCGACACCCATTTCCCATATGAAGACAAGTTTATGCCTTAACCCACTCATTCTCTCGAGCTAATTGTTAAGATATTGTACTAGGGATCACAATCTCGCTTTGAACATCAGGTTGACCCACTCCTTAGGCCATTAATCTAGCTGTCTTTTGTTCACGACCTCCATCTCTAGCAAGCCAATAACATATGGGTGAACCTCTATTTGAACTTAATAATCCATTAGATTAAATCACAACCATTAGACCATATCTCTAGTAAAATACATTTAATCTACGAACAAAGAAGACCCTACAACAATATTACCCTATATTTACCAAATCACACACATAGAAAGGAGTTTTTAGCCACACATAGAGAAATAGAAATTATACCTTCAGTGATGTTGAAACCAAATGGGTATGAGTAATATAGTCTTTATTTTAGCAAAGAAAGAAGAATAAAGGAGACCCACCTCCAAAACATAATGAGAAGAACCCTTTTTTTCCAAGTCTTCAAAAACCTTACAAAACATAAGAGAAAAATATAGTTCTAAAATAATGTAATATTTTTTTTCTCTAAGTTGATATACTTAAATAATGATCAAACTCTCAAAAAATTAAATGTACTAGTATTCATTGCATTCAAATCTGTGTTGCAGCGGATCATTAACAAAATTTAGAGGGAATCGTTGATTGATTCATTGCTTTGCCAATTTTTGTAGTCCACCACCTTATAGTAGAGTCTTCAGCATCGTCGTGCTTTTGTTCATTGAGCGATAAGATACTTCTTGGTTGAACTACTCGATGATGCACCAGTTGCTCCTCTCTTCTTCCAATTTTACCCTTTCATTCATGTCTCAGCACACAAGAACTAAAGGCAATGTATGACCCATTGGTGATCCACTAAGTATCCTAAAAAATCATTATAATTCCATTCATTCATTCTCTCCAGCCTTTTTGCTCCTTTAATGACATAGTGTCCATTCTTTCCTTAAATGTTCAAATACCTGAAACAAAGAAATTGTCATCACATATTTAGCTAAATGAAGCATTAGAGGATACTATGCCTACTATAGTATATCCCTTAATGAGCCCTATTTTTAAATTTATCAACAACCCCAACTCAAAATTTTGTTTGTCCTCAAGTAAAACTCAAGTTCAACAGTTCAAAAAGGATGTGTCAAATAGTTCTACACATGAATCATTCATTAATTCACACAACAACACTAAAACTACTTACGCAAGGATTAATTGTGTACCCAAAGAATAAAGTTGTGACACAAAATTATCAAAGATTCTTGAGATCGTATTACTGCTTCAAATGGAAGTAGAAGCTAAAAAATAAGCATTTGAATGCCCTCACACAAATGATGATTTTATTGTCTCACATAAATTTATGATAAATTTAAAGTTTAGGAGTCATATACAATGCTCACTATTAAAAAGAGGAACACAATGAATGCTTTCACACGTAGGTTTACCCTTATGTTCCAGTCAACAATCGTTTCTACTTTCTTAAGATTAAAAAGTTATTTCTAGAGCTTGTAATGGGGTTGAGTAGAAAGGTATGGTCATTTCAGCATAGTTACTAATGGTCCACATGAATTTTGGTGGTCATAACACTTTCTTTCTTCTTCCTTCCTAATTATTGCTACTGCACATAAGTCATCCTATTACGCATTTCCCATGGATTTCTTGGAAACCCTATTTCTTTTTTTCTTTTACTCCGAAATTTTTCTTTTTCATTTCTTTTCTTTTCTCTTGTTTTTCTTCTGTTTTACTTTCCATGTGTTTCTTTCGACTTTTCCTTTTTTCTTTTCACCAAACCCCCAACATAGGGTTTTTGCATCAATTACAAGTTCAATAAAAACAATCATTAAGCATTATTAAGGGAGGTCATCATGTTTTTTCCAATGAAGGTTAATACTCATTGGGTGTTAAACAAAGGTTCACACACTCAGAAGGGAGGTGACAATATATGTGTGTGTCAAATTGGCTCACACTCAATAAAACTACTTAAGATCATATCAAGAGTGATCGTTAGTTAGTTTACTAGTCTAATGGGGAAAATTATATATGTTGTCATGGATAGTTCAATGTAATTTTATCACACATAAATCAATACTAAGTCGAACAAGACTCCATAGTTTAGCTGGTGTGCGAAACATCACAAGAAAATCAATTTGACACATGGCTGTTCAAAACGAGAAGCAAAGAAATTACATATTTTCAATAAAACATCATTTGTTCTCATCATAGCCACATATTAAAGTTTTTTTATTGATAGAACAATTTAATTCATCGGTATTGATATGAAAGAAGACTCAAACTTACAAAATAATAAACACTTTGAACATAACAGGTGATAAATATTTTTGAAAAATGAAATTATTTTTTGAAGGTAAAAAATTATTTTGCAATTAAAATCGACACGAAGATATAAGCTTAAATAGTCGCACTAGTAGTATAAAACACTTAACGATAGAAACAACCTAAAAATAAAATCAAAACGACGCATAAAGGTGGGACTCACCTAACACAAATAAAAACATTTGTCGTCAAATGCAACTGATAAATATCTTGTGGTCAAAATAATTAAAAAATAAACAGGAAGGCAAAGAGGTGATCTTTTCTAGCTTCTCGCTCGATATGTCAGGCCATCACTGTTCGCTGCATTAGCCTTAAATTCCATAATGGTCCCTGGAGTATGATTATTCTTGTTCTCATGTTGTTTATTTTCCTTAGACATTACAATGTAATTAGTATTGATCATCCTCTCCAAGTCATGGACTTCCAGAAAGGATTTTATACCCGCCTAGAATCCATCTTTCCATGAAGGAATAGGGGTGCGAACGGGAACCCTCCTGCTGAAACTTGATCTTTTACTCTTACTTCTTTCCAAGAACAATTTTTCAAAATGAGTCTGTGAAGATTGTAAAGCTAATATGATGGTATGAGTCTGTGAAGATGCAAAAGTGACGGGGAGTAAATGAAAAGGGAAATTTTATGTAAGACCCCAAAATGATTTAGGGTGTCTATATTCACACTTGTTCCCATAATATTATTATTATTATAAATAGAGTGTTTTAAATTAGTAATGAGTGACTTGAAATCATTTGGAGTCCAAAATTTAAGGGACGACAAAGGCGTTCAACGACTAGTCACATAAGGGGCCTTCTGTGTTTTTATGTGCTTATGTTTGTTTCATGAGCTTATAATGAAATTATATGAGTCATAATGATATTTATAGGTAGTGTTTATTTTCATGATGTTTTAATGTCAAACGTCCAAGACAGTCTAAAGATAGCCCTTGGACGCACTTAAGTGTGCTTAGCATGTTTTTATGTGTTGTGTGTGTTGTTGGAAGATCAAACTGGTATGGAAGGTCCTATACATGTGTATGAGTGTATTTATGTTGGAAACGTCCAGCAAAATTCTCCAAGGACCAATCAATCATCCTTGAGGAGGAGCCTACTGTGGGCAAAAACTTTCCCAAGTCGGCAACTTACTGCCTTAGTGTTTACGGATGACATCACAGAAAGTGGAGTGGACTATGGTCCATGAAGTCGGTAGTGGAACTTCTTTAGACACTTGGAGTCTTGAAAAAGCAACGGATACACTTTCCAAGGACCACAAATTATCATAAGGGTCGTGAACAACGTTTATGGATCGTGAAAGTGGTCGTGGTCCCTGCGGGGGCTGGTCAAGATTTATTTTCCAAACCGTTCAATTATATATTAATTAGGATTGATTTTGAATTGTTTATACATTAAATATAAATATTTTAAGGTGTTTTCCAAAGTTAAAAACCCCATACCCAATTCATTTTTAAAAAATTAGACTTCCCTCCAAAAATAAAACCTCTCTAGGAACCTCAATTGGAGATAAAGATTAAGGTCAGCTAGTTGATTTGTTTTTCATGGATACTTAACAAAATTTTCGTGTTTTATTCATATAATAAAGGTATGGTGATCCTTCATCTCTACTTATCCTTCCATCTAGAGAGTTAATCTCATCATTTTCAAAGATATTTCATGATCAAAGTTCTTTTTCAATCTATTCATGGGTTATTTCTCAAAGTATTTTCAATGTTTTAATCATTATTAATGGATGATAATGTATTCATTTTATCCTGAATTTCAATCCAATTGCATTGTGAACTCATGTCCCTTCTAAAACTCTATTCAGCCTATGCATGGGCATTATGATCTTGGTTTGTTATTAGTGGATTTGTTATTCTATTACATTGAATTTCTAATTTCTATTGTTTATTATGTATATTGACGGTGAATTGCTTATGAATGATCCATGTGGATCAATATATGAATGATTGAGCAAAACTAGCATTTGTTCTTCTATGTGTTCACTGTATGTTTGACTTTATGGTGATTATTTTAGGAATTCAATTATGTGAATATGATTGTATCTAAAGCTATAGTTTAATATAATGGATGAATTGTGGTTATGAATCTTGTGTGCTCAAATCAAACGAAACTTGGTATGATTAATCTAGGTTCTTCTAGCCTATATATTAGTAATGTAATGTATGTTATATGATCTCAATGCTATGGTAGATGAAGCATGATTTCTTTTGAGAAATGATCTCTTTATATACTGCCATATATTTATATTGTTGATAAAATATGATTGATGAACAAGAGTAAGGAAATTGGTTTATGATTTATAACTCTCTACTTTCTAGTATATATGTGATTGATTGTATTATGTTGTAGAATGATCTGGTAACGATATGTACATGTTTTCTTTCATAATAAATGTACATTTAGTTACTGCCCTATACCTATATTGTTGATAAAAATGATGTATTAATCAATATCGATCAAAAGGTTTTTAAATTGTTAAGTCTACTATTTTCCTCTACTTTTCTATATGATGGTAGTTGATGAAGCCTTGTATGGCATTATTTATTATGTTTTACATATGGTGGTGGTGTTTATTTTGTTTTCTATATTTATATATATGTGTGTGTTGACTATGGATTTGAAGTCAAATTGATGAATACAGGAGTGTGTGCTTATGTAGCGAGAGATATAAGCATGTAAATTGTATTTTATGATAATGTGTAGGTGCTGCCATTAATGAAGTGTTAAGGGTTGATGACCCATACCCATGTACCCCTGTGTGAATGTGTGAATAGCTAATGATAGAAGTCTTAAATTGTAAAATTCAGTTAGCTTCCCTCCTATGCTTAATTGTGTTGTGTGGTCTATGCTTGGTTTTGCATTGTGGTCTTAAGAGGGTGCATGGCTTGATGTGTTGTTGATAGGCAGTATTTTATCACGTTGACCAGTGTACACAAATACACACAATTAAACATTATGCATTCTTACAATGTATTTAAGGTTTGTATTGTCTAATGAAAGTTTGATCTCATATTCACTTAATGTCTGTTATTATGCATTTAAGGTATAAATATGCGAAGCATGTTATGCATTCATTAACTAGGATTATTTTATAGGTTGACTAGTATGGGCAAGGGAATCGGACCTTGTCTATACATTTCACATGTGTCCCTTGATAGGATAGTTCCTATGTTTTTTTTCTTGTTTACATGAATATGAATGCATGAGTGTTATTGTCACAGCCTGAAACCATACCGTCGAAGTTAAAGTACAATCATGGATTGTAACCGGTGTCGTCAACCTTTCATAGGTCTAAGACAAGCCCTTTCATATCATTTATCGTATAAACATTGTGAAAAGTAGTGCGAAATTAAAACTTTTCACAAATCATAATATTGTCTTCAAAATCTATTTCATTTAAAAGTAATAGGAAATTCTAAGTATCAATCTCATCATCTTAAGACACAAGAAATACTAGGGACACGTCCCATACTTCAAAATGCTAATATATAAAATACTTAGTCTATTACAATACTTGGAATTAAAATACAAAAGACATATATGCCCAGGAGTCAAGTGAGGACATACTTCAACTTATCTTGAACGATTTTCTATGTCCATGTCTTCACTTCTTAAAGCTCCTCACCTACCATGAACTATATAGATAGATAAAAGCCTGGAGTTAGTACAACCACATGTACTAAGTATGACTTTATGAATAAAAATCATGAAAACGGACTTTATTGGAAATATGAATCTTTTAATTTTTCAAATCATATTTTAATCATAATAACATCATTAAACAATTTAGAAACACAGAAGATAATAATTAATAATCAATATCAAATTTAGGCATCACTTTGCAGTAAGTTCAATTCATTTTATAGTGACTTGACTTGACTGTTTCAATGATTTACTAACCCCTTTAAAAACAAACTTCTAGCATGTAATTTCCTCACATAAATACATCCTAAGATTAACATAAGTCAAACTAAGAGAGACCGTCCATACACCCTCTCTATATGTGCCTAAATGACCCTTATAATTACGTATAATGAGTCACAAACATAATTAGAAAGTATCATAAACATCAATGTAAGATTCCTCTACCAAAGGTGACTTGTATGTTTCACTTGAGTGAGTTTTGAAGCGACCACCCATACAATCCCTTACATACTTAATAATGAGATCCTATAGACTTCCTAGTATAGAATCCTTCTCACTATAATCACCAACACAAATAATATGAGATTTTCTTCCCAAAGGCTATGAAAAGTCCTAATTAAGTAAATCAAGAAGATAATGTCCATAGTGAATCCTTCAAGATTACCTTAATAATCCTTATGACTACCTAACGCTTATATCATGTCAACAAATTCAACCAACTAAAATAACTAGAGTCATCCTCAAGACTTCCAAATATATGACATGAAGAGATCATCCCTTATGCTCTCTTCACACTTTAGATGAGGAATCCTTAAGTCACTTTATATTAGGTACTCATTTATTTATACACTCCTTAACATAAATCATTAGTTCATTAGTTCATTAAGATTCGTACATTACATAAATGACATTCAAATAATTGTCACTGACAAGACCTAGTAACCCCACATAAAACCTTCAAATTATATTTTGCAATGTTTAGATAGAATCTACTACCACCACCTAAACTTCATAAAATCCTATAATGCTAATAGGTATATCAGATGATGATATTAGGCAATAATCGACATAGACCATGATAGCTAGACATGGAATCCCGAGTTCTATCCAACTCTGATGCGTTTGTTCTACCTGCCAATGGTAGAACATCGATACATCCCGTGTAGGAACATAGTTAAGGAATAATAAGGGAATACTTTGTAATCTAGTCTCATACATAACTAGAACTACTTTAACTTACCATACTCACTCGGTGCTAGCCTTCGTTCTCATAAAGTAATTCATACATTACGATCACATAAAATGGTTCCTTAACAAGTTCATAACCAAATCACATTTACCATATAAAGGAGGTCTGTTAGGGCTACCTCACAATAGCAACAAGAAGATTATGATAACTTTCCTGAGGAATAATATGATACCGTTCCAACAAACTAACCTTAACTCCATCATTCCTTTAATTTGAAGGATACCATTACATCTTACGCTTCAACAATCTTACATTACCATTATGTCAATTTTTTCACATAATTGACTCTCATATCATTATTTGAAGATACATGTAAATTATACATTCATGATTAAGAGTTCTAACACCCTAAGACATAAAGTAACATGTCATTCATTCATCACATATTCATAATCATATATAGACCAAGTAAGATATAAAAGTCAACCAACACAAGACATCGCATACTTCACTTGAAGTCATAATGCAAGTCATTCAAGAAACACTTAGAAACAATATAATATCTTCAAGTGATCCTATATATAATCATAACATCATTAATGTAAAATGCATACACTCACAAAGCCACGTAGGAATAACTAAGACTTAACCCAAACACTATACTCATAATGTCAAAGTCATAGTCTAACATGATCACTTATGGCAACATAAGTACAAAAACAGACATATGACTTCATATGTAGATAGATAATATATTTCTTCACATAATCAACAACAACAACAGCCACATTACTTCAAGTAGTCACCAATGAGTCTATGCTCATCATATTGAATAAAATAACGCCGATAAGGCCACATCAATTGTAAGTATATCACATAACACTGTACCCATAAGTGGACCATATCAATCACAATAGAATAAAATTATAAGTAATATTAAATTAAATAAAATGTGGAATCATACTTCATCCCCTAATCAAAAATTCAATTAAATGTTAAATCAACCAATTCAACATCACAACGCCCTTACCCATGGCTATGAACAATAATTCAAAGCAATAACCATAAAAATTAATAAATATTCATTTATTAAATCTAGTTTTACAAATCTAAGATCAATTATGTATAAATTGAATACAATTCTTATGTCATTAGAAAGCCCATAAGAAACTACATAACAATTCAAAAATATTAGCTTAATATCAATTAACTCAAGAAATAGCCAAAACTAGGGTTCATCAATTTACATAGGTTTATAGGTAATTTAGATTGAAATCCTTAATACATTATTAATTATATCATAATTTTATGTTTAGAAATAATTTATGCAAGAACCCATGGTAGAATCCCAAATTGGACAATTCACTTTAGAAATATTTGAAAAGTATCTTGAAAGTTAGGCTCCTTGATAAAAAAAGATTCAAGTATTAAAAGACATACCTCAAGGATAATAATTCTTCACTTTAATGAATAATTTTAAATCAAAAATCCCACACAAAGTTGCTTCTTCAATTTGCACTTCAATGGAATCTTTGGGATTTTTCTAAGAGTTTTATGTTTTCAATTTGTAAGTATGAGGTCTTTAATTTCATTACCCTCTATATACATAATTAAAATACCCAATATACACTTAATAAACTACCCATGACTTAATTTATAAGTGGTGTGAATTTACCAATTCATCCCTAAGTGGACGGCAGCCTGCGCAGGAACATAGGTGCGTGCGACACATGGCCTTGACGGGGCATCACAGCCACTATGGGGCGTAAGAACCCTCCGTTGGTGGTTACAGTGGCTGGAAAATTTTACAAACATAACCCTTTGTTAAGAAAACCAAGATGGGACCCTCGACGGGGCGTCATCAGGCTAACGGGCCGTTGACTGCTCCGTCACCAAGGTGTGCCTGGGACTATTTTGGCAACAGGTTTGGGTCCTTCTTCAAAGACCCTTTATGGTTCTTGGGGATAATTTTCCGGACGTTTCCAATACAAAAATTATATTTTATAAGTTTAAAATATCTCACATAAATTTCATAGAAAACGAACATGTAAAACTCAACGAAACTCGCCTAGACGTACAAGGTCGACTTAAGGCATATAATTCGAACGCCTTAAACGTTCTTGGTCATTTGACCTCCAAACTTAATGAAACTTTAAAAACTAATTATAAATGCTATATTAAGTCAATTAATAACCTTAAAACATCATCAAAGACACATAAAATCATAGAACCACATAAGAGATATATAGGTGACTTAGTCGTCGAATGTCTTAGTCGTCCCTTGATGTTTGACTTCCAGCACCACTAATACTTTAGCTACTGCCTCTATACCATATATTAGAAATACATAGGACCTTACACGATCAATATAAACATGTTATGCTCTATTTAACCTAGGTCATCTTTGGGCTCTTACAGTTATGAACATGTATGGTCAAAAGATGTTATGTGAAAGTGTTACTCACTCGTATATACACACATATATGAATATATAGTCATTAAAAGGGACTTGAAAGGGGTGCTAAAGAGTATCATAAAACTAGATAGGTTTTTGAATATTCTATAAGCATATAAGGAGTCAATATTCTAAACATAGATTTTATAAAATAATATAATAAAGGTTTTTCAATGAAACAAACTTATCTAACAACTGAGTGAACATGAAAAAGAGAGTTTTTGGATGTTTTTGGACTAAGATTCATCATTTGTTCTTCATATGGCTTTGACTTCCCTAGGCGGAGCATTCCCCTATAGTTGCAGATGAGGTACTAACTTTCCTTGAGGATGATTCACTCATAGTGTCTCAAGAGATGAGGCTCCAATGTTAATGAGTATGTAGAGAGTCATGTATATATCTTAGTTCCATAAATATGCTTGCATGTGTTAATGTTCTACCTTGGCTAGGTAAGAACACGTTCAATTAGTGTAAGTATTTAGAACACAAAATTCCATGCAACACCCATAGTCTTAGAGTTGGTGAAGTCTATAGTTTACTTTAAGTAAAATGGAAAATGGAAGTAAATAATTAGCACCCTAACTAGGATGACCTAAGAGGGGTTACTTAGGATAGGTGGAAGTAATGAACCCACGTAGACATTTCACAAGTATCTCTTTATTGAGTTCAAGGAAGGTGTTCTAATGCATGTGTCTATGTATATGTTGTTATGAGTTTATATGATGCGGTCCTATCTTTAAGCACCCATGTTGGTCTTAGTGAGTATATGATTAAGGTCATGTTGGCATGAATGAGGTTGTCTATATGGCCTTGGTGGTGCATTAATAGATTGTTAAGGCTTGTGGTCTCATTATTGATTTACTAAGTATGTGTGATGTTATGGAGCTTAACATGAACCTTGAACTAGTGGACTTAGATTGGGATTGTGAGTAAGGTATTGTAATATTTTATATGAAGTGAAGTGAATAGATGTGCATCTTGATGTACCTTACTTTAAAGACATTATTGTCTTGACCTAAATGTGTCTATGATGTACTATACTCCTATGACGGTATGTGTTAGCTTAATTAGGTTGTATGCACGCTTTCTTTGTGGTCAAAAAGTGATGCATTGCACAAAGTATCACTAGAGGGGTACTTGGGAAGTTAAGAAATAAAAAGGAATGAAACTTACTGTAAAGTGGAAATAACTTACTATAAAGTGACCACAAACGTGGCTTAATTCTATGTGTCATTTTATATGATGTTTGGCCATTGAATGTGTCTACATGAATTATTTGAATTATACAAATTCTATTGTATCAAAGTTTTATGAAGATTTTCTTAAAAAGGCATCAAGTATAAATTTTAGAAAATGTCCCTTTTAAATGCACGTTTCTGCATTATTGCTATTCTTAGTGTATTCTTGTACTTACTCCATTCTTCTCTACTTTTTACACAAAGTGTAGGTTATAGATGCTTGAAAAGATATCTCTATCATTGAAGAGCTTGATATGTGATTCCGAAGCTCAAGGAAAGGAATCCTTAAGACCAACGATGTCCTAATGTCTACTTTACTGTAATGTTATGTATAAGCAATATTATGTATGATGTTATAACGGTCGTTTCCCTAAACTGCTCTTATGATGTTTAGTCTAAGATGAATAAAAGATACTAGAGTCTTTAGCTATGTATTATGATATTTAATATATAATAAAATTAATGATCTAAAATATGATTTGCTAAGTAAGTTTTAAATTTTTTGCTAAGTTTACCTATTTTAATGCGATGAATCATAACTATAGGCTTGTATAAACCCTTCGAGAGGTCAAGTACGCCATGTAACATCAATAGGGTGCTCACCAGATGTGGAAAAAGTTGTATCAGAGCATGAGGTTTCAAAAAGTTATTTTAGGCTCCTAAAGTCTCATACTACCATATCGAGTGGAGTCTCGATTATCGATGGTGAGTCACCACACATCTATGAGCGAGAGGCTATAAGATGATAGAGTTTTCCTTCTTCATCATTCTCATGTCGTGCCATAGAACATAACTCAATAAGATCTATTTTTTTTTGTTTTCTTGTCAGGTGGACTTTTAGATGTGATTGCTTGGATTAGATGGTATATCTCTGCTTGAGGATAAAAAAGTGAGTTTTGATTCTTATGTTTGTTTTATTGATTGATTGGTATGTGTGAAGATGAATTTGATATGTTATACAGAAATGATGTCCCTTGTGGCTATATGTGAGACCCATGTGAATGATATCCTTTGTTCGGAACTATATGTCTTATCATGGTTAAAGCATGTTAGAAGTTGTTGTGATTAAAAATAAGTCACTTTTTCAATGGTGTGTTACAATATGATTTTGCGTAATGATAATCTTAAAATATGGTTAAACTTGAAATACTTTGGGAATATGTTAAATGGTAAAGATGCGTGTTGCCTAAGTATACACGTTTCAAAGTGTTAAATGTTGCCATTTGAATATGTGTGCATACTCATAATTTCCTTGTATGAATTGGAGTCCTTTGTATATGATTAATTCTAGAAGTGAGGGTGGCATGATTATTATTTAGGGTAATGATGTGGGATTGATTGAATTAGAAGTCACCTTACTATAAGGTTTAATGAAAAGGAAGATTCCCTATAGTTAAGTCCTCTCAATTGTTTCCCTTAATGTTTTATGACCTAGGTGTCTATTATAGTATATTTTCCTTATGTGGTTGAAGAGTATGACTTAATTTGAAAATTTGGTTATAATTTTAATAGATAATAAGGTTTAGAATGTTTTGGGTGACTTACTGTAGTTCCTTCTAAAGTGGTAATATGTTTTAAATGATGAAAATGAAGGTTGTGAAGTTAAGATCCTCTTTAAATTAGGCTAAGATTCTTTTAATTGGGCTTACCCGAGGATGGGGATGGTGATACGAGTAGTAAGATTGTATAAATTTCCACGTTGTCCTTATATTATTACTTGAGCTTGAGACTAATATGTTTCTAATAGTATTTTTTTTCTCATAAGAGACTTGCATTAAAGTATGAATTGCATGACCTTTAAATGTTTTGTATGTCTTGATTGACACTATGTTTAGAATACTTTGATGATTTTAAAAGTGCATTAAAAATTTTTTTTATTAAATAAATGTTTTCTTTTGTTGATTGGCTTATTTATATGCTAGTTGTGAATTTAAATTCATGGGATAAGGTAAGAATCATGTTTGAAGTCACTCTTCATGCCTAAATTGTGCCTTATAATAAAGAATTGAGCTCGTTTAAAATGAAAAATGCTGAGTCTCTTGAAAAATAAGTTACTTTTATGATTTCGAAAGCATGATTGTAGGCTCACTTTCAAAAAAGTGATGGCATGTATAACTAATGTCCTTGTGTGTGCCTATAAATTGAATAATATTCCCTAAATGATGCATGTTTATGAAAGCTAGTGTTACGCTAGAATTTGAAATTTTTTTGAAATGATTTCCTATTGTTGAGAAGTGTGTTATGTAATTTACCAATGTGGATTCACTTTGAATGATGTTTGAGCATGTCATGATTAAAAGTTGAGAAATTTTCATGTTACAGTAAAGTTGACCTTTGTGTATTTTCTTGGGTACGAACTCATGAGACATGTAAGTGTGTTGAGGAGAAGGACATTCCTCCCTAAAGCATGACAAATCATTGTATGGTTTAGTATGGTTCCATGGATTTATGCCTAACTAATATGAGTCCATTGTCAACCTATTTAACTCTAGTCTATGTTCATTAAAGTACCCGTGCCTACTTGTTCTTGAGTGATGTTGAAACTGCCTGAGTGTAACTTAAAGATGGTTGAAATATAGATTCTTAATAAAAATATGAAATATAGTGTCCATGTTATGGTTAGGATAGGATGTTCCTCTTATGAACATGACAAGAGCCTATCTGTTTGATGCATTAAAGAGTGAGTGAACCGTGACTTTTATTTTCTTGTGTTGATTAAGTGTTAAATGATTTGAAGTTGTGTTTCTTGTAAGTTTTATGCATTAAATTCAATATGATGATTTTAAATGAATATTGTGAATACCTCTACGATTCAATGGAGTCCTTGTTTTGATTACATTGTTCTAAGTGTCATTCGAGGACAAATGTTCCCAACTGGAGGATATTGTAAGACCCCAAAAATGAGATAGGTTTTCTCGATACTCACCTTCTTCATATAGCTTGTTAAAATTTTAATATTGTTTTTTAAAGTATGCATGAGTGAGTTGATGTCATTTGGAAGTCAAACATCAAGGGACGACAAAAACATTCAACGACTAGTAAAAAAAGGGGCCTTATGTGATTTTATGTTCTTATGTGTGTGTCGTGATATTATAAGGACGTCATATGAGTCATAATTATTTTATAGGCTTTTTATTTAGTTTTAAAAAGTTTGGAGGTCAAACATCAATGAACGTCCAAGACATTTTAAAGTTAGCCCTTGGACGTACTTGAGTGTGCTTAACATGGTTTTATGTGTTGCTTGTGTGGTTTGAAGCTAAAACTGGTATGGAAGATTGTTGAAATGTGTATGAGTGTTTTAAATTTGGAAAATTCCTGGAAAAACTACCCAAGGATCAATCAAAGGTTCCTTGAGTAGGACGCAATTTGTGGGCAAAAGCTGTCCCAAATTGGCAGCTTAATGCCTTAGTGTTCACGGACGACTTCACGGCCAGTGGAGTGGACCACGTCTTGTGAAGTTGGTCTTGGAAATTACTTAGAAACTTTGAATCTTGTAATGGAAATGTAAAAACTTCCCCAAGGACCACAGACCGTCATAAGGGTCGTAAACTACCTTCGCAGACCGTAAAGGTGGCCGTGGTCCATGCGAGGGCTGGCAAAGATTGGTTCCCCAAATAAATTCCATTATATTATTTATTAATTTGGATTGATATTGAATGGTTTATAACATAAATATATGTAGTTTATGATCTTTTAGTAAAAAATCCCATCCCAATTCAATTCTCATAAATTAGACTTCCCTCACAAAACAAAACCTCTCTAGAAACCTCCATTGGAGATGAAGGTCAAGGTCAGCTTGTAGATTGGATTTCCATGGATACATAACAATTTTTTATCTGTGTCCTTCATCTAATAAAGGTATTGTGATCCTTCATCTCTTGTTATCCTTCCATCTAGAGAGTTAATATAAAGTTTTCGAAGAGATTTCATATTAAAATATCTTCTACTTCAATCTACCTATGGTTTCTTTCTCAATAAGTTTTCAAATGCTGAACAATGTTGATTGATGATAATTTATTTGTTTAAACATGAATTTCAATTCAAATGCATTGTGAACCCATGTACCTTCCAAAAATCGATTTTGCCTATGCATAGGCATTGTAATTGTGGCTTGTTATTGGTGGATTTGTTATTCTATTATGCTGAATTTCTTATTTCTACTATATATAATGTATATTTATGGTTAATATATTATCAATAATCCATGTTGATGAATATGATTGTTTGAACAAGTCTAGACTATGTTCTTCTATGTTTTTACTATAAGTTCGACTTTATGATAATTATTGTAGTAATTCGATTATGTAATGATCATTGTAGCTAATGCCTTAGGTTGATATTATGGATTAATTGTATGCATTATTATTTTGTGATCAAATAAAAGGAAGCTTTGTGTGAATTGATCTAGGTTCTAGCCTATAGATTGGTAATGTAATGTATATTATATGATTTCAATGCTAGGATAGATAAAGCATGATTTGTTTTGAGTAATGATCTCTTTGTCTACTGTCCTACATTTATATTGTTGATAAAATATGATTGATGAATAAGACTAAGGAAATTGGTTTATGATATATAACTCTCTACTTTCTAGTATATATATGTGATGTACTGTATTTTGTTGTAGTATGATCTTGTAACAATATGTACATTGTTTATTTCATAATTAAAGTACATTTAGTTACTTCCCTATACATGTGTTATTGATTAAAAGGGTGTATTGATCAATATTGATCAAAAGGTTGATGAATTGGTAAGTCTATTTTTTTCCTCTTCTATTCAATATCATGGTAATTGATGAAACCTTGTATGACATTGTTTGGTCTTGTCCACTTATCATGGAGGTGTATATGTTGTTGTCATTATATTTATGTTTTGACTATGGCCTTGAAGAAAAATTTATGAACATATGAGTGTGTGGTTACGATGATCACACTATGTGTAACTTGTGCCTAATCTTCATTTTTGTTGTGAATGTAGGTTACGTAGCAAGTGTTATAAGCATGTAAATGGTTATGTTAAGATAATGTGTAGGTGATTCCATTAATAAAGTTTTGAGGATTGATGACCCTACACATGTACCCCTATGTGAATGTAAGAATAGCTAATTTTAGGAGTTTTAATGTTTAAAAGTAAGTTAGCTTGCTTCCTATAGTGTTTTAAGATCTATGCTTGGTTGTGCATTGTGGTCTTAAAAGTTTGGTTGTGCCAATGTGTTGTTGATGGACATTATGTGATCATGTTGACCAATGTACACACACACACTCAGATTATGCATGCTTACAATGTAGTAAAGGTGTATAGCTTCTATTGAAAGGTTGATCTCATATTCACTAAATGTCTACTACTATGTATGTAATGTATACATATATATACATTACATACATAGTAATGTCTACTATTATATATATATAAATATTTACTAAATGTCTACAACTATATATATATATATATATATATATATATATACATGTGTGTGGGTGGGTGAAGCATGTTATGTATTCCATCAACTAGGATGACTTGATATATGTACTAGTATGGTCAAGGGTATGGGACCTTTTCTATACATTGAACATGTGTGACTTGATAGGATAGTTTCTAGGTTATGTTTCCTATGTATGAATATATCATTAACATGTGTGGTCTAAAGATGTTATGTGAAAGGGTTACTCACACGGATATACACACATTTATGAATATCTAGTCAATAGAGGAGCCTTGAAAGGTGTGCTCAAGAGTAGCCTAAAATTAGATAGGTGTTTGAATATTTTATAAGCATATATGGAGTCAATATGGTAATCCTATATTTTATAAAATAATGTAATAAAGATTTTTTCATAAGGGGAACTTATTTTAGCACCAAGTGAACTTGACAATGAGAGGTGTTTGCTTCCTTTTGAAGAGGATTCACGATTTTGGATTCATAAGGTGTTGAATTTCCTTGGAAAAATATTCACCAATGGTTCCACATGATGTCTTGACTTTCCCCTACGAAGATTTACCCATCGTTTCTCATGAGATGAGGCTCCAATGCTAATTAGCTTGTAGAGGGTCATGTATATCTCTTAGTTCCATAACTATGCTTGCCACATATGATCGATGAAGTAACATCACTAGTATGCTAGTATGTGTTAATATTCTACCTTGGCTAGGTAAGAACACTTTCTGTTGGTGTAAGGCTCTACAACACCAAATTCCATGTAACTCCCATGGTCTTAGTGTCCGTTAAGGCTATAGTTTACCTAATGTAAAATGACAATGTATGTAAATGACTAGGACCCTAACTAGGATTATCTATGGGGGATTACTTAGGATAGGTGGAAGTAGTGAAACCACCTAGACATTAAAGAAGTAGCTCCTTAGGGAATTCTAGGATGGTGTTCTAATGGATGTTTCTATGTATATGTTCTTTATGCATGTCTTTTTAGTATTTGTGCACTTGTTATAATGATGTATATGGTATGAGTTTATATGATATGGTGTTATTCTTATGCGCATGTGCTGGTCTTAATGACTATATGACGAAGGTCTTGTTGACATAAATGAAGTTGTCTATATGGCCTTGTTGATATATGAAATATAGTTATATGGCTTGTGGTCTCATGAAAGATTTAGTTAGTATGTGTGAGATTATGGGGCTTCTCATATACATTGCACTAGTGGAATTAGAATGTGATTGTGAGTAAGCTTTTATAATGTTTTATGTGAAGTAAAGTGAATAGATCTACAAGTTGATGTAGCTTACTGTAAAGCAATTATATTCTTGACCTAATTGTGTCTATGATGTACTATACTCCTATAATGGTATGTGTTGGCTTATGTAGGTTGCATAAATGCTCTCTTTGTGGACTTAAGGTGATGCATTGAGTACTTGGTAAGTTGAGAAATAAAAATGGAGGAAACTTACTTTAATGTGTAAATAGCTTATTGTAAAGTGACCCAAAATGTGGTTTAATTCTAAATGTTATTTTACATGATGTTTGGCCTTTGAATGAGTCAATGAAGTATGTGAATGATATAAACTCTATTGAATCAAGGTTTTATGAAGATTTTCTCAAAGAGGCATGAAGTATGATTTTAAGAAATGACTCTTTTAAATACATGTTTTTGTATGATTGACATACTTATTGCATTCTTGTACTAACTCCATTATTCTATACTTTTCACACAAAGTGTAGGTCTTGGATGCTTGAAAGTATGCCTTTATGATTGAAGAGCCTTATATGTGATTTTTAAGCTCAAGAAAAAGAATCCTCAAGTCCAAGGATGTCCTAATGTCTAATTTACTGTAAAGTTATGTGTAAGCATGCTTATATATTATGTTATAAAGGTCGTGTCCCTAAAGTACTCTTATGATGTTGAGTCTAGGATAGAAAAAGGATACTACAGTCTTTAACTACATATTATGATATTTTATATTAAATGAAAGTAATGTTCTACCATATGATGTGCTAAGAATGTTTTAAATTTTCCGTTAAATTTACCTATGACAATGCAATGAATAATAACTTTCGGCATTTATAAGACCTCAGAGAAGTCAAGTACGCTATGTTTCTTCTAGGGGATGATCCTTGGATGTAATATTTGAACCCTTTTGTTTATAAATGACCATTCAACTTCAAATCATTTTGCGAAATTAGTCCAATTCCGCTAATAATTTGACAAAACGCCAAATATTTAGTTCTTTTATAAAAGTTTTACAAAATCTTCAGTTTATGTGAGAATCCCAATAGCCATATTCATCGATATCACCCACACGGTTGGCGATGCGCCAATAATTTCTACCAATCATCGAGTTTTACAAGATTAAATCTGAATATATCTTGAGGATGACGGTGGAAGAAATCGGTTTTGCCAACCTTGTATATGGCTCACAAACTAGACTAGTTGTTCGCCTTCATAAACCTTTTTGAGCATTTCCCTAACTTTAACTTGTACAAACAACACACATTATTTAATCAAGATATTAAAAGTAATTAAAGTGTTTTGTTTCCTCTCAAACAATACCTTCATTAAGGTCGCAACACGATTCAAGTCCACTTGCCCAATTTTCTGGCAACCCTCCTTGTTGTCGCGGATTTAGGTGTGACGAGATATAACCAATCTAGGTTTCTAACTGTTTGATCTAAACTATGTGGGAGGTTATGTATGACTGAGAGTGGATACATGTTCCTTCATATCTTTCACCATCTTGCTCGATCCTTACACATTTATGAGTATACGCTTCTGTCTCTCATGAGGAGGGACATATTTATCCTTCTCCCCATCTTTCAAATTTGGACGGTGCATCTATTCACAATCTTTATCTTGTAGCCTTTGTATCTACCCCAAACTTTATTTCTACCCTACATCTTCCAGTTAAACGGTATCCACTATTTTGGTTTGGCCAAAAGGTTACATATTTTATATATAAAGCGTCAAACTTCACCTCCTCTGGTTCGCACACCCATCCCCCACAACAATAAACCTCGGGCACCAACCCTATGACATTGTTGGATAAAATGTCATATTGCATCATAGTCTGGTTCATGTTTTTGTCTCTCTCATTGTTCATATAAATTTTTTCCTTAAAAAGTTTAAATGTTATAGCAGAGAGTTGGTCTTCACATCAGTGACATGCTATGTTTATAGAGTTCATTCCCTCAATAAATTGTGTTGCTACTATATGTGGTTCCTATATTAATTCTCTGGGTGAGACTGGTCGATGCAACCTTTGTTTACTTAGTCCAAGGTCCGGTAAAAGTATTTAAGGAGGATGTTATAAGCCGAACCATAAGTAAGGCATTGGAGCACCATCTTTTTAATCAGTACAAAGTTTCATGTAGAGGATCCTCGTAAAATTCTTAAAGGATTGGGTAATATACCCAAGTGACCATCTTTGAAAGAGTTAAAAATTAAACTTGAAATGTGTTTATTAAATCTTCCAAACAAGTTATGGATTCTTGTGGAGAATGTACTATTAATTTTCAAGCATCCCCTGTTAATAAGAAATGGAAAAGCCTTAACCAGACAAACTCCATATAAATATGTTTGAAAGAGAAAGGTATCACACATCTAAAAAATTCTTAACATGCTCGTGAGGGTCCTTATGATCCCATATACTAAAGAGTCTTCTTCACAGCAAGAGTTGCAACATGGTGCTTGTAATATGGAATATTGCATTTCCTTTATTTGGGGTAAACGATGCGCCAACACCTCCCATTAGATTATGGTCATTGATGTTGGTTTGTTGAACATTCTTTAGAAATCCAATGTCGTCTTCGTGACCCACCTAGATACCATTGCTCCTGTTACCATACATTCTTCATCAAATGGTCATCCAAACAAATGAAATAAAACTAATATTTAAGTTGTTAAAGCTAAGATTTAGCAAGAACAAAAATTCTAGTTAACAACAGTCTCACATAACACCAATCCCCAGCAGCGGTGACATTTTGATGCTTATAATGACCAAAAATACTACTTTCAAATAAAGTGTCTACGATCGTAGATAAAATAGTAACCCAACCGAGGGTTGGGGTATTGTCCTATTAGAGCAATAGTGAAAATGTGTAGCTAATTAGGATCTCATTGTAAATTGTCAGACCTAAAGAAATTCATGAGTAAAAACATTACAACTCAAATGTACAACGAAAGTAGTTAATAAGAACTTTGAATAATAAGAAAACTAAGCAATGAGAGAAGAATTCTTTGCGTGTTACCACAATACGAATTAATAAAAAATATAGTGTAAATATTTTGATAGAAAATGCGTAGAGAATAGTTAATAGGCTAAACTTTGATTTGTAAAAAGTTATCTCTCGAGCAACTTACCCTTTTTCAAATGGGTTCCTCTCGAACTCAAATTTGCCTAATGAAGACCAACCTACGCCTTACCCCACTCCTTCTCTTGAGCAGAGTGTTAGGATATGGGACTAGGACTCACCCTGTCACAACCTGAAACCACACTCTAGCAGAAATGACATTCTCGGAATACAACCGGAGTACTTGACTTCTCGGAGGTTTTGTACAAGCCCTTCCGTATCATTCATCGCATATACACGTATGAAATGTAATGAAGAATTAAAACTTTTCACACAAATATCATAAAATCTCTATTGATATAAATCATATAAATGATAAGTGTCAACATATGCCATCCTTAGACTCAAGAATAATTGGGACACGACCCATATAATATAAAATTAAAAAATTTGTAGTCTATTATAATACGTTGAAATAATAGACATGTATGTATGCCCTCGAGTCAACTGAGGATGTACTTCACTTCGCTTCAAACGACTCTAGAATCTAATTTTTCCTTCACGATCCTTCTTTCCTTTGACCTACACATGTAGAGATAAAAAAATGTATGGATTTAGTACAAATAATTTTACTAAGTATGGCTCTATGCATAAAATCATGTTAAACAGAAATTTTTATTACAAACATTCTCGTTTCATTTAAACATCATTTCATAATCATAAGAATAGCATTTAACAACTAATAAACACATAATAAATAAGTTAGACTATTTATCAAAAGACTTACTTAAGTAAATGAAGAAGATAATTTCCATTACTGATCTCTTCAAGATTACCTAAATAATCCTTAAGACTACCTAAGGATTAGATAATGTGTATATAATAAACATCTTCCCTAACTAGAGTCATCCTTAAGACTTATATAGGTAAGACACAAAGTGACCATTCCTATTCCCCCTTAACACCTTAACTAGAAAACCCTTAACTAATCTAGATAGGTACTTATTTATTTAACATAGTTCCTTAACTTAAGTCATTACATATTTTAGTTAATTTAAGATCCATTCATCACATAAGAGACATTCAAGTAATGGTCTTGGACAAGACCTACGGACTCTAACAATCACCTTCAAAGCCTACTATGCAGTTCTAGATAGCTTCCCATACGACCACCTAAACCTCATAGAAAATCTCCAATGCTAGTAGTATCCCATATGATGAGAATAGACAATAACCGACATAGACCATGATAGCTATAAATGGAATCCGGAGCTCTAGCGTAATCTGATTAGAGTGTTCTACTTGCCAATGATATGGTCTACTGATAATGGCAGTATTATGTAAGCTCATGGGTAAGAAATTTGAAGGGCACGTTTTGTACTGTTGTCGTATCCGTTAACTATAGCTACTTCCATTACCATACACACTCGATGATAGCCTTTGTTCACATAGTGTAATTTTCTTTAAAGGTTTATATAAAGGGGTCCACTAGGGCTACCTTATAAAGGCGACATTAATATAATAATGAATTTCATAAGGATTTATATGATGTCGTTCCAGACAACAAACCTTATGTCTATCATTCCTTTATTTTAAGGATACAATTATGACTTTCGACTTAAACATTCATAACCTTACAACAAGGTTCATGATTTCAAAATAAGGACCCTCTTATCATCATTTAAGGTCTCGTGTCATTCATACATACAAGAATAAGTATCTTTATTATCCTAAGTCAAGACATCTCATATTCACATTCATACATGAAGCATGTAACTGACACAAGTCAACCAAGACTAGTCACAACATAGTTTAGTTTAACGCATATTACATGGAATTCTACAAGCACATAGAAGTAATTATTATCATCTTTAAGTCATCTTATACACTCCCTTAACATAATCAATATGAACATTATATACTCATATAGTCAAGTAGGAATAACCAATGCACAACTCTAACACAATACACATAAAGATATAGCCATAGTCTAACATAATAACCAAAATAGCATCAATACAAGAACACGTATACTTTCACATTACTTATAATGTAGATAGACATTATCCAAATTCAAATTATAAACTAAACAAATCATTATAATACTTCATGTAGCATGCCGACAAGGCCATGATCTTCATAATATATAATGTAATGCTGACAAGTCCATGTGACTTGCAAGTAAAAAAAAATAATACCGCCACCATAAGTGCACCATACTAATAACAATATAGTGAAGTCTAAATAACATAAAATAAAGAGATTTAAGAGAGTGTACCACCACTCCATCCTCAACACTTCAATCCAATGCTAAATCATCCAATTCAATATCAAAGGGCCCTCACCCATGGCCATAAACAATAATCGAATGCAATTATATCAATACTCAAACTTATTTGAAATTAAATAAAATTATCACATCAATTGAATTCAAATGTTGCATTTCATATTTCAAATTGGTCGATTCATATTTAAAAACATAAGAAAACTTATTTGAATGTTGGGATCCTTGCTAAATAGTATTTCAAGGATCAAAAACCAGACCTAAATAAATAAATTTCTTTAGTTTTATGAATAATCTCCACTAAATTCTACAATCTAAGCCCTTCATTGAGTTTTTGCTCCAAAGAAGTTCTAGAGAATTTCTAAAGGTATTTAGGTTTTGATTTTTTAAGAATGAAATATTTTAAGTGTTAAAGACTAATAAAAATGTTTAAACTACCCAAAAGATCCAAAAGTAACCTACCTTAATCTTATTTGAACATGGGGTAAATTTAAAAATTCACCCTTTGAACTTAATAGTGAGATGGGCAGAGATAGACCAAATCGATTGTTTCCCATCGACGAGGCATCTGTCCACCAAATGACAGTGTTTTCCGACGTCGATGGCTCCGAGGAGAAAAAATGGAGCTTAGCATCCCATGCTAAGTACCAAAAGACTCTCTCGACCTATGGGGCGTCGACCACACCACCGGTCATCGTTTTCCATCCCTAGGTGGGACTACCTTAGGTAGTCTTAGCCACAAACATAGGTCCTTCCTAAAGGACCCTTAGATGGTTATTGGGCGCTTTTACCTAAACGTTTGCAAACCAAATATCTTCTTATATGTGTTTAGTACCTATCACATGAATTTAATCAAATAAAAACACGTAAAACATGATGAAACATGCATAGACACGGAAGGTCATTTCTATGGAAATCTTTCGAATGTCATGGAAGTTCTTGGACGTTTGACCTCCAAACTCCAAGAAACCTGACACATTGCCTATAGAAACTATAATATCTCATATTAAGACGTCATTACCTCATAAAATACACATATATGCATATAACCACATATGAGGCACATAGGTGACTTAGTCGTCGAACGTCTAAGTCGTCCCTTGACGTTTCACTTCCAAATCACCTAAACTCAAGACACTGACTGAATACCACATTATAGACATGTTGAGGACTTTATACCTTCATTATAACAATATTATGATCTTGCGTCACCTAAGTCATTTCAAGTATTACAATCACCCCCTCTTGGGCAACATTCGTCCTTGAATGACACTTGTCACTATCCGAACACTTCTAAGAATATATATTCAACTAGTAGCTCATAACCACACCATATGAAACATAATCAAGAATAAATCATCAATTCCACATAATCATGAGATTCAAAACAAAACAAGAGATAAGAATAAATTCTACAACTCATTATTCTATAAAAATCGAATCATTCATTCCAAATAGCAAAAACTCATTTTATATTCAATATCATGATCATATAGGTTAGTTCTAACCACTTTCTCCAAAAATTTTACAGTGAGCAAGCAATGCTATGGTGAATTTTTAAAAAATGTAACTTTTAGGCAATTCATGATGGAAACATGCTCCTATTAAACGTAGAAAAATATAAATACATCTTACAAGATAATCATAACTTCGTGAAATTTAAAACAAAATGAATAAACAAAATTTAATTTCAACAAGACCTCTAAAAAAAATGCAACATGGAACATACTTCTATGACTTTCTGCTCTCAAGATTGAGTCTAATAGAAAAGATGAAACAATCAGTAATAACTCACCATACTTCCCAACATATAATGAACATATAACACTAAAGAAACACAAGAAGTTACCATCATTCATCACCATTTGGAACATTAGGAGAAACATGTTTACCCTCTCTTCCTCTAGCCAAAATGGTAGGAAAATCTTTAACCTTGCGTCTTTCTTTACCACAAACAAAGGAACCACTAGTACTGGGTAGACACTTCCCATAGTGCCTTTTTCAACAAGTGACATATGTAGGTTTTCTATTTTGTTAACCACCTCCTTTCTACAATTTAACCTTAGCATTCCTAGGTTCTTCTTGAATTTGAGCCCTCTATTTGAACATAGTTAGATCTTGGTCAGTAGACCTTCTCCTTTTCAAATTAATATACATACTAATATGTTTGGACTCTTCAATTTATTGGTCATACACCATGATCTACCTAGGGTCATATAATCATGTAGCTTGGTCGTACGACATTCCTCCCTAACTAGATTGGGGCCTCCGGTCAAAGAGTATACCTCGATATACAAATTCCTTGTTTAAGATTGATGAACTCCTCTACCTTAACTTCCCTCCTCTCACGGGGAATGTACTTTTCAAGAAGAGCTTTCTTAAATTCTTCCCACTCTATAGAACCTGACTCCACTGGACTATTTTAATTACATTGAGTGTACCAAAGTTGATAAACTTACCTCAATTGATACGAAGCTAACTCCTCCTTCTCCCTATATGTAAACCCATAAAACTCAACACCTTGTATACACCATCAAAAAACACATAGGGATCCTCTCCTACCTGAGAGCCAACAAAGATAGGATGATTAATCCTCACAAAGTCTCTCAACATAGATGTCATAGTGGTCTCCATAATATTCATCCTAGGCACCATACTCAAATTCGCTTGAGTAGTCACGGCTCGGGCTAAAGACTGCAAACCCTCTATAATATCTCTATTAGTCAATTTCTGGGGAACCACCTGAACATCATTACCTTGTTCCACAATAGGGAGTTGATTATTTTGGGGAGGCACTTCACCACCGTGGGCACCTTGAAGAACTTGCTCAACTTGAAGATGAATCTCTTCATGCACATACAAGTATGAAAAGTTGTGCGGAATTATAACTTTTCACAGAAATATCTTAAAACATATTTTCATTTAAAATCCTAAGTCTGAAAATATGTCATCCTTAGACTCAAGAATACTTGGGACACGACCCATACAATACGAGTATAAGAAATAAGTAGTCTATTATAATACTTTGAAATAAAATATATATATATTTATGCCCTTGAGTCAATTAAGGATATACTTCACTTTCTTTGAACGACTATTGAATCCTAGCATTCCTTCACGATCCATCTCACCTTTCACCTACACCTTTAGAGATAATCAAATGTATGGACCTTTACAAATCATGAAAACAGACATTTTTATTCCAAACATGCTCTTTTCATTTAAATATCATTTTATAATAATAAGAATAACATTTTTAACCACATAGAAACACATAAGAAAACACTTACACAATTTATTACATTTTAGGGTCACTTTATAGTGAACGAATTCAATTTTACAGTGAATTTTCTTCACTTTACGGTGTTGTTCCACGTCTATATTTAGGCAATTTCTAGCATGCAATCCCCTCACTAACAGGTATCATAAGACTCACTTAATAAAGATAAAGAGAGACCGCCTAGGCAACCATTCTAGGCACACCTAAATGATTGTTAAGACCGACATATAAGAAGGTCAAAACACTTACCAGGCATCACACATATGAACAAGAGATGCTCATACCAAAGGTTATTCTAAGTCTTACTTTAGTGAGTTTTGAAGCAACCGTTCATACAATCCATTACATAGACACTTAATAGATAAAATTGATAATCTAGGATAGATTCATTCTCACCTAATACATCAACATATAGATAATAAGAAATTCTGCTTCCAAAGGCTATCAAAAAAAACTAAATAAGTAAATCAATAAGATAATGTCCATGATTGACCTCTTCAAGATTACTTAAATAATACTTATGACTACCTAAGGCTTAGGTCATGTCTACATAATAAACATCTTCCCTAACTAGAGTAATTCTTAACATTTATCTAGGTAGACACAAAGTGACCATTCCTATGCCCCCTTCACACCTTAACTAGACAATCATTAACTACTCTGGGTAGGTACTTATTCATTTAACATACTCCCTTAACTTAAGTCATTACATTCATTAGTTTATTTAAGACTCATTGATCACATAAGAGACATTCAAGTAATGGTCTTGGAGAACACCTAGGGACTCTAACTAACACCTTAAAAGCCTAATGTGAAATGTCTAGATAGTTTCTCATACCTCCACCTAAACCTCATAGAGCATCGATTGTGCTAGTAGGTATCCCATATGATGAGAATAGGAAATAACCAACATAGACCATGATATCTAGATATGGAATACAAAGATCTAACCTACTCCACCAAGGGTATTCTACTTGACAATGGTAGAACGTGGGCACATCCCATGTAGGAACATGGTGAAGGAATATGAAGGGTGTGATTTGTACTCTTGTATCATCCTTTAACTGGATCTACTTTTCTTACCATACTCACTCGGTTCTTGCCTTTGTTCTTATTGAGTAATTTACATTAAAAGATCATATAAAGCGCTTCCAAATCTAGTTAATAACAAAATCACATTGACCCTACAAAAAGGGTCCACTAGGTCTACCTTAAAATGGCGACAAGAAGATAATAATGACTTTCCTAAGTATTTATTTGATGTCGTTACAGCCAACCAACCTTAAGACTATCATTCCTTTACTTGAAGGATACAATAACGATTTTAGACTTCAACATTCATAACCTTAATACTAGGTTCAAGGTTTCATAAAAAGGATCCACGTAACATTATTTAAGCTCTCATGTCATTCATAGATACAAGACTAAGAGGCTTTAGCATCCTTAGTCAATACAACTCATATACACATTCATACAACCATCAAGTAAGGGATAAAAGTCAACCAAGACAAGGCAGAACATACTTCATTTTAGCACATATTATATGTCATTTTAGAAGCACATAGAAGTAACCATTATCACCTTCAAGTCATCCTATAAACTACCATAACATCATCAATATGACCATCATAGACTCATATAGTAAAGTAGGAGTAACCATGCAAAATCCTAAGACTATACGCATAAAGGCATAGTCATAGTCTAACATGATCACCTCAACAGATTCAATAGGAAAACACCTATATAGATATTATACAACTTCACATAATAAACTACAAATATCATCGTAATACCTCAAGCAGTTTTCCGAAAAATCCATGGTCATCATAATACATAAACTAACGCCGACAAGGCCACATCAACTGCATGTAAAGCACACAACACTGGCACCATAAGTTAACCATAAGAATAACAACATAATTGAAGTAAAAATACTATAAAATAATGAGAATTAGGGCAGTGTACCACCATTCCATCCTCAACACTTCAATCCAATGGTAAATCATCCAATTCAATATCATATGGCTCTAACCCATGGCCATTACAAATAATCGAATTCAATTTTTACAATACTCAATGAAACTAGGTAAACTAACTATACATTCTTCAATATAATACATCCTAGATATCAATTCCACATGATTCACATCATTCAATATCCCATAGAAAAGTACATTAGAATTCATAATAATTAGATCAATATCACTTGACCCATAACTTACTAAAAAAGAGGGTTCATCAATTTTATGGGTTCATAGGTTAATTTAGTTTAACTAATAAAATTAAATACAATTCAATCAATATAAAATGATTTAAAACCTTTAATACAGGAACCGACTTCTTTGAAAGTTAGGCTCCTTAATGAATAGAGTTTCAAGGATCAAAAATCATATATCAATAAATTTAATCCTTCAATTTGATGAAGAATATGACTCAATTCTCCAATCCAAGCCCTTTCTTGAGTTTTGACTCTAATGAAGTTCTAGAAAATTTCTAAGGGAATTTGGGTTTTGGTTTTTGAAGAATGAAATCTTTCAAATGTTAAAACTTCTTAACATGTCTAGAATACCTTTAAGACCCATACGTAAATTCCCTTTTTTCATTTGGACATTGGTGAATTTACGATTTCACCCCTTGATCTTAACAATGAGTTGTCCAGAGACAGACCCAATGGAGGTTGCCCATCGACGAGCCATCTGTCAACCAATGGACCATTCTCTCCTCCGTCGATTGGTTTATAGGATGTAAATGTGAGATTAGATCCCTAGAATAAGTTCCAAGCGACGCCCTCAATCTACAGGGCGTCGACAAGGCCACTGACTATCGTTTGACATTGGTAGGTGGGACATCCTTAGGCAGTCTTAGCCACAAACATGAGTCCTTCTTCAAGGAACCTTGGATGGTCCATGTGAATGGTTTCCAAGAAATTTGCAACTCATATATGTTTGTATACGGACTTAGTACCTTCCACATGAATTTCATTAAAAACAAATACGTATAACTCGACGAAATATGCTTAGACAAACAAGGTCGTTTAAAGGAAATATTTTTGAATGTCACAGATGTTCTCGGACGTTTGGCCTATATTTAGTAATATTAATACCTCACTAAATCATAAAATACACATATGTTCATATAACCACATGTGGGGCATATAAATGACTTGTTCATATAACCACATGTGGGGCATATAAATGACTTACTCACCGAATTTCTTGGTCGTCCCTTGAGGTTCCACTTCCAAATCACCTGAACTCTATGCCTCAATACAATATTATAGAAAATTTTAGGACCATAGACTATAATAAGGACCATTTAAGGCTCTATCTTTACCTAATTCATTAGAAGTGTTACACGCCCTTTCACGATGAGCCTCATCTTGACTTACACCTTAGGCCATCAATCAAGCGATCTTGGGATAGCTACTTCTCTCTCGAGCAAGACAAAAACACATGGGTGAACTTCTATTTGGAACTAATAAACCATTATATGAAACTACCACAACTAGAGGAAATCACTTTAAACTATATTTAATGGACCTACAAGAAAGACCCAACAGCAATATTAACCAATATATGCTAAATCACAACCCAAGAATTGGGGGGGGGGGGGGTTAGCAACACATCAACACATAGAAGTTGTACCTTAAATGGTTTTGAAATCAAATGGTTATGACAAAGGAAGTCTTGATTTAAGCGTCGATAGAAGAATCAAGGAGACCCACTTCAAAAATTAAAACAAAAGATTCCCTCTCTTTTTCAAGTCTTCAAAACCCTTGAAAAAATTAGAGTAAAATAGAGTACGAAGAGAATATAATATTGTTAGTCAATAAGTTTGAATTATCCTATAATAATTGAACTCCCTAAAAACAACTACTCTACTAGTATATATAGCTATTTGATTTGTACGGCAACAAATCATTCAACGACTTTAGCTGTAATCGTCGATTGACTTTAGGAATTTGTCCATTTGTGTAGTCCACCATTTTCTAGTACAGTCTCGTCATCCTAGAGCTTTGGTTCATTCGTAGTAAGATATTGATTCATTGAAGTACTCGGCCATTGGACGACTAGTCCTTTCATCCATAAATTTGAGCCTTTCCTACCGAGATCAGCACACTTGAACAAAAGGCAAAGTATTTATAGCTATTAGATTTGTGCGAAAACAGATCATTCAACGACTTTAGTTTTAATCGTGGATTGACTTGAAGAATTTGCCCATTTGGGTAGTCCACCATCTTCTAGTATAGTCTTGATCATCCTCATGCTTTGGTTCATTGGGAATAAGATATTGATTCGTTGAAGTACTCGGCCATGGGGCGACTTGTCTTCTCTTCTATCAATTTGATCCTTTCCTACCGAGCTCAGCACAATGGAACAAAAGGCAAGTATGCTTCATTGGAAATCCACCAAGTGGACTCGGTGATTCTCAGGAATCTTTTTCTTCGCTCTCTTCAGTCTATTTTCTCCTTTTTGGTACATAATATCCATCATTTCCTTATATGTTCAAATGCCGGAGACATAGGAGTTTTCATGAGTAATTTAGAAACTACAAGAATAAGAGGATACTATTTCTAATAAATAATTACATTACTTGAGCAAAATATTTGGACTCATGAGCGCTCTAGCATTCGAATAGTATTATAGCTATTAGATTGGTGCGGCAACAGATCATTCAACGACTTTAGTTATAATCGTCAATTCACTTGAGGAATTTGCCCATTTGTGTAGTCCACCATCTTGTAGTACAATCTTCATCATCCTCGTGCTTCGGTTCATTGGGAATAAGATATTGATTCATTAAAGTACTCATTCACGGGGCAACTAGTCTTCCCTTCTATCAATTTGATTCTTTCCTACCGAGCTCAGCACATTGGAACAAAAGGCAAAGTATGCCTCATTCGAAATCCTCCAAGTGGACTCTGTGATTCTCAGGAAACTATTTCTTCGCTCTCTTCAATCTATTTTCTCCTTTTTGCTACAGAATATCCATCATTTCCTTATATGTTCAAATCCCTGAGACATAAGAGTTTTCATGTGTAATTGAGAAACTACAAGAATAAGAGGATACAATTTCTAATAAAAAATTTCTTTAATAGACCCCAATATGTGGACTCATCAGCGCTCTACTTTCCCAATAGTATGATGGTTAAACATAGCGCTTAAGTTAATATTTAAACCCAAGCTTTTCGGAAAAGATTTCAAAAATAGTGCAGTAAATTTTGCACCCTAACTTAAATAATAGAGACTGAGACTCTATGAAGTTTAACAACCTCTTAAATAGATAACCTTGTGAATCTTGCATTGAATGGGTAGTATTTACAAGTAGAAAATGGGATGACTTTGTCATTCTATTGACGGTCACCCAAATAGAATAGTGTTGACTGCGTGACCATGGAAACCCTTTAATGAATTAATCACCTCCCAATCCACTGCCATTCTTGATGTTTTATTTCTGTGTCAAACCACTAGGCATTTGGATCTCTACATCAACATGTTGGCAAGTTGGACCCCTAAAACAAATTATACATTGCGCTTCTTCATTCCATTCCACCAATAGACATTTCTCAAATTGATGAACATCTTTGTGGAGCACAAATGATTGAAATAGCTGGAGTTATGAGCTTCTTCCATGATTCCCTCTTAGACACCATCCACTAATACTTTTTGCTTATAAATTTTTTTTTAATTAAATCAAAAAAGGATCTTGGTCTTGCTTGACTTTTACTTTTGACACTTATGGTTACTCGACCCCATTCATGACCACTATTCCCCTTACTGTGGAATCCATTAGTCTTACTTCTAGGCATTAAAATCTATGAAGATCTATGGCTAACTCTCGTTTCTCTTCGTCAACATGGGTTGTACTACCTATAGAGTACCTTCTTTAGAAATGACCAACAACATTAGCCTTATCTTGGTTGTAAAGAATACTCATATCATACTCCTTTTTCAATTATAACCACCTCCTTTGTCTAATACTAATTTCTTTCTAAGTAAAAAGATATTGTAAGCTCTTCTGATCACCAAACATAAACATGGACACCATAAAAAAAATAATGTCTAATCTTCAAAGCGAAATCTACAAAAACCAACTCTATGTCATTGGTTGGACAATTCATCTCATGAACTTTAACTTGTCTTGAGGAATAAGATAAAACATTTCCATTCTTCATTAATATGCAACCCAACACGAATCTAGATGCATAATAATACACCACAAGACATTTAGTACCATATGGTAAGGTAAAAACTGAGGCAGTAGTCAACCTCATTTTCATGTCATGAATTATTTTCTCACAAGCTTTAGTACATTGAAACATAAACGTATTTTCAGTTAATTTGTACAAGGTTTCATTTTGACAAGTCTCTGACACCAAAGACGGACCAATAGGACCGTCGGTCCTTTGGTCGTCGATTGACAAACGGGGAGTGGTCGTGGTCAACTCTCTCAAAGACATTGTTTTCACTGCATATTTTATTAAGTTAATTAATGAGGTAGTTATTTAATAATTTATGGATTAATGGATGTCTAATTAAGTTAGTTAATGACCAATGTAAAGACCCTAACTTAATTAAAGCAACCTAAACCTCACATTTTCCAAAACCTAAATTACTCATCCTTCTCTGTTCTTTCTCTTTACAAAGTAGAAAAACACCATTGAAAGAAAGGGTCAAGGGGAGTAGAGGTATTCTACAGGTCAATTTTCTCTATCAAAAATTATCAATTAACACGGTATGTGATTCCTTTAACCTTGGGATCTTTTCCCCAAAAATTTCATCCAAAATGACTTGAAAAAGATAAAATATAAGTTCATTTTCTTCCAATACGAAATTTACCTTGTGAATTTCGTTGTTTATGATTCCTTTTGCATATTATGAATAGATTATCACGTATTCTGCCTAATTTACGTTACTTCTTAATGGATTAGTCAAGTTCGTAGAAGATGATCTTTTTGACCCTTAAACCTATGTTGTGATCTTGATTTGAATTGTATATTATTGCTACAATTGGCTTGGTTAAAGTGTGAATTACTATCCTATGATGTTATTATCAAAATTTATTAGTAGATTAACATTTATATTGTAATCCAATTGTGCTAGTTCTTTAATTATGGACATAGGTTATTAAGTAGATTGTAAACTCGATGTAAGTCTCTCATTCTAGGCTATGAACTAATGGTGAATTGTTGTATAGTCATTCAATTAACTTTTTTATTATGTTGGTTACTATTGTGTGATGACGTTCCACCCATTGTTGGGTTGAACTAAATGGTTAATTGTAAGACATCTCTGATGGCTTATGAATGAGATTGTGATAAGTCTTATGATCTCAAATATCAACTTCAATTTTGATGACTTGTGATTAAGTGATGATGTTGTATTGAAGTATACTTAATGCTAATATTTTAAAATATTTGTTTGATGTTTAATTGAAATATGTCGACTATGGTTTGTGAGTTTTTGGCTAAAATGTAAATATTAAAAGGATAGTGATAACTTACCAATGTGCGTTATTATGATGTGATATGTAAATGCACAGACCACACATGTATGAATTGTAATGAATGGAAAATGGTCATGCAATTCATATAGAGCTATGATGATGATTATATAAGGGATATATCTGATGACCTACATCAGCTATCATAACTAATGAAGACATTAAAAATATTTCAAAAGGGACTCTAGCTTGGCACCGAGTGAATTAGCGTGAGGAGTGTCCCTTTAAAAATAGGGAGGGTAGAACAACTCATGTACTCATGATATTAGAGACTATAATGCGTGTTGCGTAAAGTGAGTCCAAACTACATTGCCTATTTCTGGAACTATGTTCCCCCCCCCCCCCCAAGTAATACGAGCTATTTCATCCGCATTGCTTCTATGTAAACATTTTGGTACTACCTTGGCAAGTAGTATGCCTTCTTTCTATATACAGTTCCATGAAACTGGTTTCAAAATTAGCTCATGTGGTCTAAGATTAAAGCTAGATGTTCCCAAAAGGTAAATTCAAGTAATGTAATGAACTCTAACTAGGATGACCAAAGGGGTTTAGGTTAGTCTAGGTAGGGGTATGGGAATCTACCAAAACTTAGCATTAGTAAGCCTTGTGGGAAGTCTTTGGAGGATGTTCGGTTGTATGTATATGCTTATTAAGTCTTTGGGACGGTATACGATATTTGTTTAACTTATGAACATGTGTTTGGTCTTTATTCTTAAAGTAAAATGTTATGTACTCTTAATGATATGATATGTAATGTTTGACATTGGTTATGATTATTGCTAGGTTTACTTGATTGAGTTAGTTTATGGCGCTTTGCTTAGTAATTGCACGAGTGGACTTAATGAGGGTTCGTGAGTAATGTTCTTGCTTTGGTTATGATTTTATGAACTCCTATTCATGCTTATTGTTTTTACGACATGATGATAGAGTTGTCTTTATTATGTTCTCAGATATGTTGATATTCACGTTGACTTGTCTAAACTTAGTATTTTTTGTTTTGTGAGGTACATGATCTTGACTTGATGAGTTTTTTATTTTGAATTGTATTGATTCTTGAATGTGCATGTTTCTTTTCAAAGGAAATTTCATGTCTTAATGATATGTCTCATTTTAGCATGATTCATATATGGTATGTGCATATGGTCCTATACTTAGTACAAGTGATGTACTAACCCCATTTCTCCCTTTTGCTTAATATTTTAGGTTCTAATCGTCGAAGGGTTTGTGACAACATTGAAGGAAAGCTTTGAATTCTTACTATCAAAGTTGGGTAGGTCCTCACAACTTCGAGAATAATTCCATTTTCTAGCTTTGGATATTACTTAGTCTTAGAGACAATATGTGTATTTCTTTTTATTTAAGTACCAAAGCATGTAAAGCATATATATGGCTTTTAGTGTATTTATGTACTATCTATGCACAATTGTTATACTCATGTTAGACAGTTACGAGATGAGACATCTTGTTTTAAGACTATGGATATCTTATATATATGTGTTTGTAATAAAAGAACAAGATTGTGTCATCTTCTTATACAAAGGGTCTATTTATACTCGATATAAGTATATCATGATTATGTGAGAGTCTATGTAAACCTAATTATAGATAGAAGGAAATGTTTTAAATTTTTGATATTTTAAGCTATGAATGTAATGATGTAATCTAAGAGGCTAGTCATAGTCCTCTTTAAGGATAAAGATGCATGTTACGTCTAGGGGTGCTCCCCAAATTAAATATCTTTAGATTCAATATATCACTTAACCACGTCGTCCCTCTAGAGTCTTGACACTTTGTGCCCTGAAAATCTAATCCTTTTATTATGATTATAGGAAATGAATAGTAGAAGAACAACAACTCAAAGACTTGATGAATAAATTGCTAGTGCGGGAGTTCCTCCTCAAGAAAATCAAATCCCTCCTCTTTAAGAAGTTGGTAATGATGAGCAAGATACGGTCAATCCTTCTCCTTTGACTGTTGAGGACATAAGGGCAACCATTCTACAAAAGTCTCAAGCCATTAGTAAACAAGAACAATCCAGCACTAATCAAGCACAAGCCATTCGACCCAAGCTAAACAGGAGATTGTACCGCGAGAAAACCAATATGTTGGAACCATGGCCACTCATTTGAGGGACTACACAAGGGATGAATCCCCCTACTTTCTATGGGTCAATATTTGAGGAAGACCCCTACAATTTCATTGTGAAACCTACAAGATTCTATATGCTATGGGTTTGGATACTAGTGAGAAAACCAAGTTTGACACTTACTCACCCAAAGATATTCCCTAAACTTAGTACGTATATTAGAGAGACAATAATCTTTTAAGTGATGGACCGGTGACATGGGAGATTTTCAAGAAGGCTTTTCTTGATAGTCCTTTCCTACGGAGAAGGCATAAACCAAATTGTAGGAATTTATCAAACTTCTTCAAGGTTGTATTAGTGTACTTTAATACTCTTTAAAATTTACTAAATTGTCAAGGTATGGTCCTTCTTTGGTTTTTGACCCAAGGGATGAAATAAGCCGCTCTTGAGCGAGTGTCGGATGACTCGAAGAACGAATGTCGTTTGGATATGCTACATGATAATATGAAAATTTCTTTTCTCATGGTTTATGCTCAAAAAGTAAAAGAGACAAGGGGTAAGATATAGAGTAAGGATGTCAAGAGGGAAAGGTATTTTGATGGTGGTTCTTCAAAGGGTAGGCTTGACCTTCAATGCAAGCCTAGGTTAAAGAGGAGCTTTTCTAATCAAGTTCCTACAGAAATTTTGAAGGCTCGTGATGATTGTATTTCTAACCCTAAATCTCAAAGAGGAAGAAGTAATAGCTTGCCAAACAAGAAGCATTGCGGAAAGTGTGTCAAGAAGTATTACGGTGATTGCCTTCTAGAGACGGACAATTACTTTGAGTGTAGCAAGAGTTGCCAAAAGTTTATGGATTGACCAAATTTTAAGGGGAAAGGTAGTGGTTCTAATGTGGATCCTCCAAAAAAGAATCACTTTTAGGCAATTTGCTCTAGGGGTGAACAAGACAGTTCTCCGATGTGATGGCCAATATGTTACAAGTGTGCCCTATTGATGTTTATTCTTTACCTTATTTGGGTGATACAGTATAATTATTTACTCCCTTGACAACTATAAAGTTTGATATTTTTGTTGATATATAAAGAACCTTTAATAGTAACTACCCCCGGTAGTGAGTTAGTGGTTGCAAAGAGTGTGTATAAGATTTGTCCAATAATGTTGCCCAATAGAGTTACTCATGTTTAACTACTAGAACTTTGTTTTTTTGATTTTGATGTAATTTTTGGGATGAATGGTTTCATGATTGTTTTGCTTCAGTTGATTGTAGAACTGGAATTGTGAAGTTCAATTTTCCAAATGAACCCGTTTTATAGTGGAAAGGGGGAAATTCTATTTCTAGTGGTCATATATTTTTTTTTATCTAAGGCATGTAAAATGATCTCAAAAGGGTGTCCTTATCACATTGTAAGAGTCAAAGATTTAGACTTCGAAAATCCTCCCATTGAGTTAGTCCTCGTATTAGAGGAATCTCCAAAGGTTTTTTCCAATGATCTTCCTGGAATCCCTTGAGAACTGGAAATTGATTTTGGTATTGACTTACTACCGGATACCAACCCCATTTCAATTCCTCCTAATTGGATTGCTCGGGCTAAATTGAAAGAGTAGAAGGATCAACTTAAAGTTTAAGTAGACAAAGGCTTCATAAAACCTAGTATTTCTCCATGGGGTGCTCCGATTTTGTTTGTGAAGAAGAAAGATGGGTCCCATAGAATGTGCATTGATTATTGCCATCTCAATAAAGTCACCATTAAAAACAAGTATTCTCTTCCTCTAATTGACAAAATTTTTTATCAACTCCAAGTAGAAAGCGGCTTTTCTAAGATTTAGTGGAGATCAGGGTATCACCAACTTAGGGTAAGAGGTGAGGATATACAAAAAATGACATTTCGAACTACATATGTTCACTATGAGTTCTTAGTAATGCCCTTTGGTCTCCCTAACTTCCCGGAGGCATTCATAAATCTCATGAATAGGTGTTTTGAAGTTACATAGAATCATTTGTAACTGTCTTCATTAATGACGTCTTTGTATGTTTAAACACTCAGGGTGAACAATTACACCATTTGAGGGTCGTGTCACTATGAGTGTTTTCTACCACCCTGGAAAGGCCAATGTTGTCGCGGGTCCTCTAAGTCGTATGACCATGGGTACTGTGTGTCATGTAGAAGAATCCAAGAAAGACCTAGTGAATGATGTTCATAGGTTAGCTAAATTGGGTGTTAGATTGGAAGATTCTCTAAATGGTGGTTTTATGGTCCATCATAACTGTGATCATCTTTGGTGGTTGAGGTGAAGTCCTAGCAACACCTTGATCCACCATTGATGAAGTTTAAGGAGTAAGTTATTGGTAAGATTAATAAGTAATTATTCATGGGGGGGATGGTGTGTAGAGGTATCAAAGGATGTTGTGTTTACCTAATGTAGATTACTTGAGGAACCAGATTCTTGAAGAAGCTCATGGGTCTCGTTACTCTATTCCTTCGGGTTCGAAAAATATGTAACCTTACCTTAGAGAGGTGTTTTGGTGGAAAGTCTTGAAGAAGGACATAGCGGAAGTTGTTGCTAAGTGTCCAAATTGCAAACAAGTGAAAGTCGAACACCAAAAATTGGGTGGTTTGCTTCAAGAAATCAAAATTCCTACATGGAAATAGAAAGATATTAATATGGATTTTGTGTTAGGTTTGCCTCAGATACAAAAGCAATAAGACTCCATATGGATGCTTGTTGATAGGTTGACCACATTCGCTCACATTATTCCAGTCAAGTTTACTTACTCAGCAAAGAAGTATGCAAGAATCTTCATAGATGAGATAGTGTTTTGCCATGGTAATCCATTATCCATCATATCGAATAGGGGTGCAAAATTCACATCTATGTTGTGAAAGTCATTCAAAAAAAGGTTGGGTACAAAGGTGAAGTTAAGCACTACTTTTCATCCTCAAATGGATTTTCAAGTTGAGAATACCATTCAAACACATGAGGATATTCTAAGAGCTTGTATCATTGATTTCAAGGGAAATTGGGATAAGCACTTGCCTTTAGGTAAGTTTTCTTACAAACAATAGTTACCATTCATGTATATCTATGGCTCCTTTTGATGACTTGTATGGTAGGAGATGTACATCTCCTATTTGATGGTATGAAGTGTATAAGTCTTCACTTTTGGGTCCCAAATTTATTTATAAGACCTTGTAGAAGGTTCTTATTTCAAGGAATCGCTTGAAAACAACCTATAGTCGTCAAAAGTCTTATGCCAACCCTAGAAAAGGGAATTAGAGATTGAAGAAAGTGATAAGGTTTATCAAAAAATTTCTCTTTTGAAAGGGTTGGTGAGATTTGGAAAGAAAGAGAATTTGTTTCCTTGTTTTGTGGGTCACTATGTAATCTTTCAAAGGGTTTGTAAGGTTGCGTATAAGTTGAAACATCCTAGTGAACTATGGTCGGTTCATTCATTTTCTCTGTTTTCATGCTTAAGAAGTGTATCGGTGATTTTAACTATATAATTCTTACTGAGGGACTTCGTGTGAAAGATAACCTCTCTTATGAGGATGTTCCGGTTCAAATACTTGATAGACAAGAAAAGGGGTTAAGGAACAAACAGGTGGCTTCCGTAAAGGTGTTATGGAAAAATCACCTAGTTAAAGGAGCAAAATCGAAGGCTGAGGTCAATATGAAGTCAGGCTGCCCTCATCTATTTGATAACTAAGGTTAGTAATTCCCAATTTTAGAGAAAATAATGAGTCTATTTGCAATTGCCTCCATTTTTGGTGAAGTTCTGCAAAACATGCATGTTATAATGAATCACAGTGAACTTCATGCATAAAAATTAAAAATTTTATTTTTTTCTTATTTTGAGTTTAATGTTGTGAATTTTTGTATATTGTGCCTTCATAAATTTTATTTAGCATGTTAAGATGTGTTGAAGAACGCGTTGACATAATGAATAAACATGAAAGAAATGTTGAACTCTTATGAGTTGAAAATGATGTTTTCTGTTGCATTTTGTAAAAGGTCATGAGCTATGATGATTTTTGTTGTGACTCATGTGTAACATATTATTGTTGGTTGGGATGCTAGTCTTTAGTCTATTCTTTCCTTTTAAAGAGCTTTACTATCATTTGAGGACGAATGTTCCTAACCGGGGGCCATAATATAATATTCCGAAAGTCTAAAGCCTAATCAACAGCATAATATGAAGGTGTAAGAGTTCTAACACTGTTTATTAGCAAATTTTAATGTATATATGTAATTTGGGAAGTATTAGATTAAAAACACCAAGGAACGTCCATGATGTCCAGAAACTAGTTCAAGATGTGCTAGCGTACCTTAGCTTATTATACTATGTTTTAGGAGTCGGATAATACTGAAATTTTGTGGAAAGGTGTCTAACACGTACGAGAGTTAGTCCATAGTTGAAACATCTGGTTATGAATCCCTAATGACCAACCAAGGACCCTTGCAGAAGTGGCTAAAAGCTGTCAAAGGACAATGTCACCAATGATGGCCACTAATGAGGCATGGTACAATCGATGGGGCGTCAATGGACACTATTGATGGAAACATTGTAAATTTGGCAAAGGGGTCATTTTTATAAGTCTCTCTCACCAACGGAAGACCAACATGATGGTTGGTCCCATGGTCGTTGATTAACAAATCGGGCGTGGTCGTGTTCTCGTGGGTCAAAGAGACAATTTTTGCAGCACATTTTAAGACTAGTTAATTTAATTAATTATGTGTTTATTTAATTCTATAGGGGTTAAGGGAGGTCTAATTTACTTAGTTAAGGACTTATATAAAGACCCTAACATAATTAAACTAACCTAATCCTCACAATTATCTAAACCAAAATAGCTCCTCCTTCTCTCTTCTTTCTCTTTCACAAGTAGAACGACACCACACAGGACAAGGTCAAGGTTGTTCTAGGTATTCTAAAGGTCATTCTTCTCCATAAAACTTCATGAATTCATGAGGTATTTGATTCCTTTCACTTTTAGGATCTCTAAATTGATTTGTTTATGATTACTTTTGTTTATTATGAGAAGATTGACATGTATTATGACTCAATTAGATTACTTTCTGATGGATTTGTCTAGTTTAAACAAGATGACATTTTACCCTTAATCCTAGGTTTTGATCTTGAATTGAATTGTATATTATTGCTACAATTGTCTTGGTTAATGCGTGAATTACTATCCAATCATATTATAATTCCAATTTCTAAATAGATTGTGATCTATTTTAATCCAATTATTCTAGTTCTTGAGTAATTGAGCTAGGCTGTGAAGTTGATTATGAACTTGTTGTAAATCTCTAATTCAAAGCTATGAACTTGTGATGAATTGTTATGTAGTTATTCAATTGACTTCATTATTATGTTGGTTACTATTGTGTGATTATTTTACACTCATTTTTGGGTTTAATTTGACTGTTGATAGTAAGACATAGATGATGGCTTTTGAATGAGATTGGGATAAGTCTTTTGATCTCAAATATCTACTTTAATTATGATGACTTGTGATTAAGTGATGATGTTGTATTGAACTATAACTTAAGATAACGTTTATAGGGTTGGAATGATGTTGAATTGAAATATCTTTACTATGGCTGCTGATTTTTTCGATAATATGTAAATCTTATAAGGATTGTGATAACTTACAAATGTGCCTTATTATAATGTGCCATGTAAATGTGCTAACCTCACATATATGAATTGTAATGAAACCACAATACTCATGAAATTCTCTTGGAGATATGACAATAATTATTTAATGGATAGATCCTATGACCTACATTAAGCCATGATGATTAATAAAGGCATTAATGACATTTCAAAAGGGACCCTATCTCCTCACCGATTGAACTAGAGTGAGGACTTCCCCTTCCCACATAGGGAAGGTAGTATTAGCAATATACTCATGATATTGGAGACTGTAATGCGTGTACCATAAAGAGGGTCCCATTTACATCTCCGAGTTCATGAACAATGTTGCCCTCATAAGAATCCTAGCTAATGGATCCATGTAGATTCTATTTTGATGTTTTGTTACTACCTTAGAAAGTAGTCCGCCTTCTATCAGTGTAAGGTTATATGACACCGAATTCCAGACTATCTCATGTGGTCTCTATCGGTTAAGGTAAGATGTTTTCAAAATGTAAAATGAACTAATGGAATGAAATCCAACTAGGATGACCTAAGGAGTTTTACTTCGTCTAGGTAGGTGTATGGGACTCTACCTTTACATAAAACTAGTTAGACTTGAGGAAAGTCCTTGGAGGATGTTCTTATGTATGTATATGATTATAAATTTAAATGATATATATATGATGATCTTACGTGTTGATAACACTATACAATATTGGTTTAAATTATTAACATGTATTTTGTCTCGATTACTAAAGTATGTTGTTATGCACTCTTAATGATATGATATATGAAGTTGGACATTAGTTATGGTTCTGATTTTGTTTACTTGATTGAGTAACAAAAATTACCACAAATGAAGCCCATTAACTCTTTGGACATATTGGTGGCTTTGCGTAGTCGTTGCACTAGTGGACTTAATAAGGGTTCGTTAGTAATGGTATTTCATTGGTTATGATGTTATGAACTCTTATTCATGCTTGTTGATGTTATTACTTGAAAATAGAGTCTTCTTGATTATGTGCTCAATTATGTTGATATGCATGTTCGCTTGACTAGACTTAGTATTGTTTGTCTTGTGATGTAGATGCTCTTGACTTAATGAATGTGTAAACTTTACTAGTATTTATTTTTGAATGTTCATAATTCTTTTCAACGGAGATTGCATGTCTTACTAAAATCTCCCTTTTTAGCATGATTTCTATGTGGTGTTTTCACATGGTGATATACTTAGTACAAGTGATTTGATAACCCCATTCTCCCTTTTCCCCAATTTTTAAGGTTCCTGTCATGTAAGGGTTTGTGATTACATTGAGGGAATGCTTGGAATTCTCACTACCAATGTTGGGTAGGTTCTCACTACTTTGAGGACAATGTCATTTTCTATCTACGGACATTGCTTAGTCGTAAAGACAGTATGTTCATTTCCTTTCATTTGAGTACTAAAGATTGTATAGCCTATATGTGGATTTTATTGTATTGATGTATGGGTATGTCCAATTGTTTTACTCTTGTTTAGTTTGTTATGAGACTATACATTTATTTTTAAGATTATGTTATATCGTATATATGTGTGTGTAATAAAAGTAGAAGACTTTGTAATTTAATTTTAAGAAGGGTCTATGTATACTCAATAAAAATATATTATGTGTATCAAAGAGGTATATGTAAACTTCATGATAGATGGAAAAAATATTTTAAATTTTCCGTATTTAACATAAGAATGTAATGATATAACATAAGAGGATAGTCTTAGTCCTCTCCTAGGGCACGACGCCTGTTATGTCTAGGGGTGCTCCCTGGACGTGAGACGAACTTTCTATACTAACCCATTAGAACTAATTAACTTCTTTTATTTGTTGTAGAGGAAGGTCTAGGCCATTATTTCACTGCTTTTATCTTCTACAAATGTACTCGACCCCTTTTCTAGATACAATGTGACCAAGGAAACCAACAGATTTTAACTAGAACTCATATTTTCTAAGCTTAGCGAATATCAGACTACTTTTTAAAGTCTGCAAAACAACTTTCAAAGAATCGCATGTTCTTCCTCATTCCTACAGTTTATGAAGATATCTTTAATATAAATGATAAAAACCAAGTCCAAGTACTATTTGAACACTGTGTTAACCTAATCCATCAAGTTTTAGAAACATTAGTTAGTCAAAATGGAATAACTACAAATTAATAATGACCGTATTGAGTTTTGAGGGTTATTTTTAGAATGTCACGATCTCTGATTCTGAGCTGATGATAACCCGATCTGATGTCAATATTTGAGAAATGACTACAACCTAGAAGTTGGTAAATTAAGTCATCAATCCTAGGGATTGGGATACTTATTCATGATTTTGATGTTGTTCAACTATCTATAGTCAATTTACATTCTAAGAGAACTATCTTTCTTTTTTACGAACAACACCGGTTTAGCCCATTTTGAAATACTAAGTCTGATGAAACCTTTATGTATAAGGTCTTTCAAGTGATCTATCAATTTCTTAAGCTTTATTGGATCCATCTTCTAAGGCAGAATAGAAATAGGCTAGGAATCTGGAATTAGATCAATTCCAAAGTCGATTTCCCTTTTGGGAGGTACTTTGATGAGATCTTTTGGATATACTTTTAAAAACTCACAGACTACTGGATTTAATCAAGAGTTGGGGTTTCAAAGCTACAATCCTTAACCCGAACTACATGATAGAGATAACCCCTGTAGATCATTCTTCTAGCCTTAAAGTAAGAAATGAATCGACCCATAAGCACTAAGCTACTACCCTTCCACTCTAAGATTGGTTTATTTGGAAACTTAAAATGAACAATCCTAGTGCTACAATTAACTGATGGCATAATAGGAAGGTAACCAAAACATGCCTAGATTGACATCAAATATTACCAATTCTAACTCTACAAGATCTGCTGAGGTGACTTTATGAGAGAATGTGATAAGGCAATTTCTATATACTCTTCTAGCTATAATTGTGTCACCAACTGGAGTACATAATGAGAAATTTTCTTTGACAGTTTCTGGAATAACAATGAATTGGACTGCTATGTAAATAGTGATAAAGTAAAAAGTAGCCCCTAAATCTACCAATTCATAAAAATCAAGTTCAACGACTCGTACAAGTTACTATATCAGGCGAACCTTCCAGACATGGCGGGCCTAAAGAGCATAGAAACTATTTTGGCACTGAACGACAACTATACCCGATTAGTTACCCTGCTTACACATATGACTTGTTGTTGCTGCTGAAGTTGTATACTGAGATTTATAATTACCACCTCCTTAAACATGTATAGAAGGTTAATCTCTTAACTTGTTACTAGACTCATCGCACTCAAAGAATCCTTCCTTTCCTGCGAGGCACTCTCTTGGATGGTTCTTACTACACTTAGGGCATTTTCGGTAAGTCCTGGTTCTTGAAACACTTCCCTTATATTTTGACCCTTGTTCGCTAACCTTCTCATTATACTTGTTCTTGGAGAATAGACTACAAGCTGATGAAGGGACAGCAGTTGAATACTTTTGCTGACTCTACAAACAATTTCAACCGCCCGATTTCTTCTGAGAGTAGTCATAGTTCCTATTCATAGACTTTTTATTCTCCTTTGCTTGTTTCAAAGCATATCACCACCAATTTGTTGAGCATGAGTCATAAGCCTAGAGCTATTAATATCTCGAAGAAACATAGTATTTATGCATGCAGTTTTCACCAAATCTTACACTCTGTACAAGAACATATCCATCTGAGACCTGAAGTTAGCAACCATGTGAGGAGAATATCTAGAGAGTTGGTTAAACTTGAGCCCATAAAGTTTGACCATCATGTTTAACTACTTTAAGTTCATTAATTCCTAAGCCTTTTCTTTTCTCAACTCTTTTTGGAAAAACCTGTTAAGAAAAGTCTCACTAAAGCACTCCCTGGTAATAGGAGTTGCATATGTATCCTTATATTTCATAACTTAGTGTACAAGATATGAGAAACATCTTACAGCTAGTATGAGAACAACTCAACCCAATTATTCACTTTGACCTGCATCACCTCGAAGATCTTCGTGATATCATCTAATAAATTATGGGAATCCTTACTAGTCTCCGATGCTAAGAACTCAGGCAGATTCATACTAACAAAGTCATGAGCCCTTGCTTATACTGATCCAGACAATCATTGGAGCTTAAACCTGTTTATTTTTCTAGTTGGAGACATTCTTAGGAACTCTGAATGGCATTCCACAATAAACATTGAAGATTTCTTGATCTTGAACTAGAGGAGCTACGTTTGAATTAAAGGAATTCACATTATTGGCATTAGCTCTATGAGGAGTCATGATCTGAAACGTAGAACGTCGAGTTATAATGGATTTGGATCATGCCTTATGTACAACAAGAGTAACAACAAAGGGAAGTTTTTCCTAAAACACTTCATAGAATCCCTATCATTAGATGTGGTGCACTTCATACGGATTAAATAGACTCTACTTAGAGAGGCTTTTCAGACGTCATAGGACGCTTAAACTTAGTGCCATGATACAAAAATTATAACACACTAAGCTACAACGAAGGTGTGGACACTAGACTTAGGAACACAAGTGATCCCAAGCTAACTCTATTGGAATGATCATGAGCATACAAAAGATAATAAACTAATGCGGAAACAAAATCTTAATTGAAATAGAGGAATGAGGAATACACATATGCTATAACTGTGATATGTTAACACTAATGAGTTTAATACAAAGAAGATATAAGTCAATACTAAGTTGTAACCATCTATTTCTGAAACTAAAGAACTAAAATACTTAAATAAACTCATAACTGTTGTCCACGTAGAATGAGGAATCACCACATATTCTGCTGAACACGTGATCGCAAATCGATCTAAGTGTGATCTGGATGCTTAGAACCGTAACCTACATAATAAAGAGATGTAGCACACGTATATATCAATAATTAAAAGGTAATGAACAAGTAGGATAGTGTAAAGTTAAAATAAAATAAAACTGAACAAGCATAAAGCAAGTATAGTATTCTTAACAAAATAAACTTAATTTTGAGCTAACTGGATGTAATAAAAAAATTTATGACATGCTCAAAATCAATACTAATTGAACTCTATGTATGCTCAATATAATAATGTCTTACTGAACTATTGGAGATATTAATAACCGATAATAAACCATCATTAGGATCGATAGGACACAATATACCCTACAAAAGGTACAAAGGCACAAAGGCATGCTGGTGTGATTAGTAAACTAATTCCCTTAGAGGGGACTTACAACATACATGACAAGTAGTTTTGGGAATATTTGGGTATGCTACTCCAAATGAATTAAATGATTAACACGTTATGACTTAATTTCTATCAATACTAGATAGCTCAGAAATGTACATCCAAACTGAGAATTCAATAATTAATTTTATAATGATGCATTAATAACTGAGGAATTTAAAACTGAATAACTTAAATATCTGATTTAGCATGTGTAATATAAAAACTAATGAAATACATAGCTAGGGTTCCAAAATTCATGCGATAAAGTTAATATTAACATAATAATTTAATTTTGATCCTTCAAATATCTATGAAACCAATAACATTCAAGAAAACTAGGGACCTGATGAGTTAAAGGAACCTACATGTTAAATTTGACATTCCCTATGATGAAATCCAAGGAGAAATATTTAGAATTGAAGGCTAAAATTTATTGAACCTTGCTGCATTCTCGAACTAGGATTCTTGACCTTTTTCTTTTCTATTGCTTCTAATTTTCTACGTTTTGATTAATATTTTTTACGTAGGTAAATTATGGTTATATTTCTAGAAATAATCTTACTAAAACCTCAAAATATAGGGTCTAAATTATTGGTAAAAAAACTAGGAAAGGAAAAAAAGACCCATGAAATTTACTACTATTGGAGTGACCGATGAACCTGGTCCACGAACCATGATCCTACCTACGTTCCATCATGTTCCTTCATCCTTTTACTTAGAGAATGGGTCTGCGGACAAAGATTGACGGACTTGGTTCACGGACGGTGGTCCTAACTACGGTCCATCCTGTTCCTTTGTCATTTTAAAGGATAGTTCTATGGACAAAGATTGACGGACCTAGTCCATGGCCCTTGGGCGTACTTACGGTCTGTAAATGGCACCTACACTTCTGGAAAATTTTAATTTTCTTCCTATCTAGTGTATGGATCGTTACAAAAGAATTCTAAGGCTTTAAGTGTTTTCAAAAGAAATACAAACACTCATAATGGATGTCACAAAAGAGGTATATGTAAAATGGGCTCCCATCCTATAAAATAGACTAAGATCATTTCAAGAGAAACAAATACATTGTTGAATGGACTAATAGGGCTAATTTTAGGTGTTGTCATGCATCGTTCAAGGTAAGTTTATCGCACAAGGTATCGATACTTATGTCAAAAGAAACTTCAAACTTTTGCGGTCATAACACGAAAATCAATCTACCACATGGCTAGTCACAAAGCGATGCAAAATTTTAGCATACAGTATATGCAACTTAATTTGGAACTCGTCATAGCCTTACACTAATATTTGGTTGATATAAAGCACTATTAATGTTCGTATTGATCGGAACCAATACTTCAATTTTGAAGAGAGCAACCACTTTCAACACCAGAGGTGACTATTATTTTCCAAAAATATGAAAAAGAAATTCTGAAAGGTGTCAAAATTATATTGCAAATTAGATTTAAAAAAAAAGCCATAAACTGAATCAGTCACATAAGTATGAAAGAAATTTAAAACAAACAACCCAATCATAAACAAAAAACATCAGTAATAGCACACAAAGGTGAGTCGCAAACCTACACAATCGAAAAATATTTGTCCTCAATTGCACATATAGAAATCCAGAACATAAATTAAAGCTAGACATAGATAGAGGTAAGGGGGGGGGGATCTTGTAGAATCTCTCGTACAATTTTTCTTTGTATTTGTTCCTATGATATCAATAGTATTGGTTATGTCAAAACGTTTAGCCTCATTATGGACAACAAAAGGAAGATATATCAAGAAAACAAGCAATGATACACCCATCAAGATTTTTTTGTTCTTCATCGTTCCTCGTCTTTAACGTCTATTTCTTCCTCAAAAATGTTCTTTTCTGTCTCTACCTCTAACTCATGTCCAGCAAAGTTGTTCAACTCTGATGGTGGGATGAGACAATTTTGACCCGTCTGGAGTCTCCATTATTCAATAGAACATGCAGATATCAATGGCTTCAGAAAAACCATATAAATTTTGAACTTATTCTCTAAGGCTGCGCATGAGATCATGTCTTTGAAGAGGGCCCATTTCCTATATTCCACAGCACTACTGCGGTAACGGATCCATTGCATTGCTGCATCCACAAGCTCTTTAGTGAATAGGGATTCTTTCTTGAATGATCATCGTCATCCCCATCACTTTCTCATCATCTAGAGGTGTGAAAAAGACTTCTTCTATAGTTTTAGAATTCTCCTGATCCCAAAAACTCCATGTCCATCATTGCATATAGGAATATAGCAAGTAAAGAGGAAAACGCATGGCTAGAAGATTGTGTGAAATAAGTGAATTTATCCACATGAGGCATTTTTGATTTATTGAGACAGAAAGATTCCCTAAATACAACTTCACTCTGTCAAGCCTGGACGAGTAGTGAAGTGGTACAGATTTATGTTGCTGTTACCCGATAGAAAGCATTGGATCAAAAAAGGCAATCAATCAGAATTGAGAAAATAATTCAAAAAAACTTGGTAAATTGTGGAACATTTTAGTGAAATATATACAGGAATAATTTTGGGATTATAACTAGAACCAGCCCTTTTCTTGATCCACCTCACATAAATAACCTGACCCCCTCTACCAATCTAACTAAGATCGCTTTCTTATAAGAATAGATAAGTTTAATGAGGTCACCTCATTTGTGACCCCTTATTCAAACTTGCACAGTATTATTCTAGTTTCGAGTTCATCAATGGTGGCTCTTGGTTGTGTCACATCATTAGTCAAGGAAGTATGGATCATGTAACAAATAGAGATTTCTATGCCATCAGTCCAATGATTTCTTGACAGGGAAAGCTGTACTATAAAGATAAGAACTGCTCTCTTTATCGAAAAATGGAGACAATAGATCTATTCGACAGTGCAGTGATTGCAAAACCTATTGAGTAAAAAAGAGGAATATTTTATGTAGTTATACATGAAGGTCCAGGAGTTGGGTTAGGTAAAGGTGTCCTTGTATCTAAGGATTTTATAGATATAACTTAATTATTCTTCTTCCCTACTTGATCCTTAAGGTACTCAACTTTGATTCTTAAGATATCATTGGAGGATGTAGGATAGAGTTCTACATCCTCCTTTGCATCTCGAGGTAATTGGGAATATGTTCATTGCTTAGTGATAAGTATAGGGAATAGAATTGATGTTTTGTGTTGTTTGTGCGCATGAGAATCTCCAAAGCAATGATCATGATCAAATTTAGATGAATATTATCAATAATCCAACCAGAACATGAAGATTTTGTATGTCATATAATTGATTTATTTTGGGAGGATGATTGTGCTGTTAATAAAACCAAACCAATGAAGGGCTGCTACATTGAGAACCTTCTTTTCAATCCCCGCACTAGCTTCTAACTTATTAAGATTTTTATTTGAGATAAGCACAAACAACTACCTCTTTATGTTGTCTCGATTTTATATTCTGATTATTCGTTGATAAACAATGCGGATGTTTATCAACGCTGTAATATTAGTAATATCAGGGCTGTAATTGAGCTTTCTTTTATTTAACGACTACTAAGTCAACTAGTTTGAGTGTTATTGTTTGTTTCCATTCTTGTGGTGTAAAAGTTCCATAAGATACATGGAATTCATGAACAATTTTCAAATATATGTTCCATGGGTAATAGAGAACATCTAAATGTTATGATACATAAGGATGCTCATAATATCTGGATACTTATTAGTCACACCGTCTGTGGATGGACCTTTTTCTTAAAGAGTCTTCTTAGACCTTATGCTTTTTGATCGATTCGTAGGCTTCAGTGGAGGACCTTTATTGGGGGCGCCAGCACTATTACATCATATTGTGTTAGAGGAAGCACACTAACTTGAGGATTCCCAGACCTAAATGGGTTATTTTACTCTTATGAGCATATTTGTTCCCTTTGTGCTATTGCTTGTCACTCTTCATTAGATTAATTAGTTTGGAGTTATCAATGCGGCCACTCGCTCTATGAGATGGAGAGGTTTGTGTTATAGATGGTAATATTACTCAAGCTCAATTCTAGCGACGCATTTGATATTCCTTTACCCTTTCTCTACCTACCAATTTCAATAAGTTTCTTTGCTTTGCCTTCTTATTTAAGGTGATCCCGGTTGCCATTCCTTGACATGGAAGAGCTCGTCCACCGACATTAGGCCAAGAAATATCTTTAATGACATTGGAGAAATTGAAATAGTCTTGACTTTTTAGGAATCACAGTGAGTAAGAAGATCCCTAACAGTTCAGTGAATCACGGACGGCGTTCAGTAACATGAGTTTAGTCGTCCAAAGTTACTGTGTGATATAGAGTTAAGGTTCAGACTATGGAAGATCAAAAATTCCTTTGTTGTGTCCCCGAACACTCTTTATGGGTCAACGTGTCTCGCAAAACCTAAAAGAATCAATCAAATAAAGCGTTGGGATTAAAGGTGAACTGGTTCATTCGGCGTAATGCCGAGTGTTTTAGTACGCCTGATATTATTCTCGAACAGACTCATCCCTTTTATTATGATTCATATTCTTGATATACGCCCTGCAACCTTTGTAAATACAATCAAAATATTCATTAATCAGATTATGGTAGGAACTACAAAACCCAATGCTCATGTCTCCCTAGAGAGACCCAACACAACTGAATAGGATAAAATAGCTTACAAGTGTAAAAATACTCAAAATAAATGAGGTAAAGGAAGACTAACCTTCACCGTAGATCTCAAATAAATTTTGATGCTAGGTGGCATATTAATAGTCATGCTCTGAGCTACCCCCGAGACTAGAACATGGAACCTAGGACCAAAGTGATCCAAAGCTAACCCTGATGTCATGATCATGAACATACTAAAGATAATAAATTGTTGCGGAAGCTAAATCATACTTAAAATGAAAGGATGGGAAATAACCATATTCCATAACTGAGATATTTTGAAACAATGAGTTTAACACAAAAGAAATATTAATGCAACACTAAGCTTAATCTAACTATGTCTGAAACTAGCCTCTAAACTAGAATAGAAATAGTGAGACAAGCCCAAGCTAAATCTCGCAAAAAACTGAAACTAAATTACTAAAGATTGAAATGAAACTCATTACTATTGTCTTCGGAGAATGAGGACTCACAACTGAATTTGCTAAACATGAGATCGGAATATTGATCTTCGCATGATCTGGATGCTGAGAACCTGAACCTACATCACGAGAAAATGTAGCGCACGTATGCAGCAGTACTTGAAAGGTACTCAACATATAGTATAGAGTAAAGCTAAAATAAAACATAACTGAACAAGCACAAAAAAAGTATAATAATCTGAACGTGATGTGCTGATTTATGAGCTAACTTAATGCAATCACCAGTTTGTAATATGCTGAAACTGAATAGTGAATATACTGATTAATGGTTAATGAAGAGAGACTGACTGAACTATGGGAGCTACTAATAATAGATAATAAAACCACATGAGCTATATATGGAGTTCGATGTATATGTCCCATCGAGAAGACTCAATATACCCTACCAAAGTTATGAAGGCATGCTGGCGTGATCACTAAACTGATTGCCCACAGAGGGGACTTACAACCTAATCGACTAGTAGTTCTGAGACTATTGGGTACGCTAAACCCTAGTCCAACTCGTTATTATTCTACTCCAAATAAATTCTGTAAATTAACTGATTATATTTGAATTTCTATAAATACTAGATAGCTCGAAACTGTACATGCAAACAGAAAATTCAAGAATTAATCTGGTAATTATGCATTTATAACTGAGGCATATATATCTGAAATTTCTGAAATATATGTCCTGGCATGTGTAATTCAAGAACTAAACCAATACAAATATAGGGTTTTGAAATTCATGCGATAATCTGAGTATTAACATGATAATCTGATTTAGAAAATATAATTAATAAATTCATAATGTTATATCAATGTTGTAGAAACCCTAGGTTTAATCATGATAAGAGAATAAAGATCTAACAGAAACTAAGGACCCAATGGGTGAAAGAAACCTACTAGTGAAATACCACATACCTAGTGATGAAATCCATGGAAAAGTATTTATGTTTCGGGGATGGAACTTCTGAAGCTTGTTGTGTTCTTGAACAAGGGTTCTTGGGCTTTTTTCTTCTCTCGTGCTTCTAATTTTCTATGTTTTGATTTAATGATTTGACATTTAATTATGTTTCTAGTCTTAAACTGACTAAGATTTCATGATTTAGGGTCAAAACGACATAACATAGAGTTTAAACGGAGTGGGAAAGGTCAAAGAGACCCCAGGGAAGGTTTCTGTCGGGCCTCACGACTACCAGGACTGACGGTACGTCGTGCGCCTGACGCCCCGTCGTGATGGCCTGTTCTACATGCCTTTACTAAAATTGCCATAACTTTTTACTCGAAGATCTGATTTTAGCAAGGTCACTGTCAATGGAATGATAATTCAATTTCTATCTGTGTGTAGGTCATCACAGACCAAATTCGTTTTGTGGTAAGAGTTATGATTATTATAAGTTGACCCAACTATATTTCCCCTTAGCTGGCTAGAAATTTAAAACCTACGGACCATAGGTCCACCTACTAACCATGTTGGTACTCAATAGATCTTGTCAGAGAGTGGTTTAAGGGAGTCTTGATCGACAATCATGGACTACAGACCATCATTTGACCTACGGACCGTAAGTCCGTCCGTCGTCCAAAACTTAACCAATTTTTCTAGGCTGATACTTTTGGGAGTTTCTGATCTGATCGACGGTTGTGCAGGATGGATCGTGGTTCATTCTATGGTCCGCTGATGCCACCGCAAGTATAACCTGCAGATTTTTCTGAAAAAACTAATTTTTGGTTAGTGTTGGCTACGGGGTGTTACATTATCTCCCCTTTGGAACATTCGCCCTCGAATGAAGACTAAACTAGCCGAAATAGAGGGAGAGAGGTGTAAACCCCACTACTAAACACGGAAAACTGAGTTTGGACTTAATTGAGTTTTGAGTACATGTAATTACGCTAAAAATGAATGTACAAACTGAGGGAACATGATTGTAAAACTCAATTTATGCATGAATGACTGTAAAACTGAAGAGGAACTATGACCTAAAGCTAGAGTGGAATCGTAAGGAAAAAGATAAGGATACTAGGCTTTCATGTCTGCTTCTACTTCCCAAGTAGATCCCTCTACGGACAGACTCCTCCACAAAACCTTGACTGAAGCGACTTATTTCTTTCTCAACCTTCTAACTTGACGGTCAAGAATATCAACTGGTACATCCTCATAAGAAAGACTATCTTTCACCCCCAAACTCTCTAACAGCACTATAGAGGCTAGGTGACCCACGCACTTCTTCAAGAGTGACTGTGGAAGGCCGGATGCATTACTGCTAATTTTGCTTGCAACTCTAACTTATATTCCACGTTGCCAATCTTTTTCAAGATAATATAAGGGCCTACATATCTAGGACTGAGCTTCCATTCAGTTCCAAATCTCACCAACCATTTCATAGGTGAGACTTTCCAAAAAAACTAAATCGTCAACATGGAACTCTAGTTCCCTTCTCCTTACTTCTGCATGAGATTTATGACGACTTTGGGCTGTCCTAAGTCTATCTCTAATGAGTTTCACTTTCTCCATATCATAAATGACTTAATGTGGCCCTATCGAAGCTGCTTCACCTACTTCAAACCAACCAAAAGGATATCTACATCTGCGCCCATATAAATTTTCATGAGGGGCCATTTAAATGTTGTAGTGGTAGTTATTATTGTAGGCAAACTCATTAAGTGGAAGGTGATCATCCCAACTACCTTTGAATTGATCACACAAGCTCTCAAGATTTCCTCTAAGGTCTTAATGGTGTGCTCTGCCGGCCCATCCGTCTGTGGACGAAATGTTTTACAAAAGTTAACTTGAGTACCAATACCTTTTTAAAATGACTTTTTGAAATGAGAGGTAAACTGAGGAACTCTATCTGAGATGATACACAAAAGAACCCCATGCAACCTCACAATTACAGTAAGGTAAAACTTTTGATAGTCCTCTGCCGAATATGTAGTATTGACCGCCAAAAAGCGAGGTGACTTAGTAATCCTATCAACTATCATCCAAATTGAGTCATGATGTCTGCAAGTAGGAGGTAACCCTGTGATGAAATTCATATTTATCACATCCCACTTCAAAGTAGGAATATCAATCTCTTGAGTTATACCTTCTGCTTTCTGATGTTCTACCTTGACTTATTGGCAATTGGGTCACTTACTGACAAAGTCTTCAATATCCCTCTTAATGCCATTCCATCAATAGACTTCCCGCAGATCGCGGTACATCTTAGTGGAACCTGGATGAATAGAATACCTGGAGTTATGAGCTTCTGCAAGAATATACTGCCTAAACTCTCTCACATCAGGAACACACAATCTACCTTGGTAGAGAAGTACACCATCTTCCCCTTGGGAGAAAAACTCAACTCTGTAATAGTTGACTACACCCTTTAGTTCAACTAAGATAGGATCACTCTCTTGCTTTTCCTAAACCTCCACTACAAAAGACGATATTGCCCCATTCTGAACTATTACACCGTTGTCTGATATGCTCTAAAGGCGTACTCCCAAATGAGAAAGCCTGTGCACATCCTTCACTAGCTCTTTTCTTTTTCCCTCAACATGGGCTACACTACCCACAAATAATCTACTAACAAAATCGGCCACTACATTCGCCTTTCTAGGAAGATAATGAACACTCATATCATAATCTTTAAGGAACTCAAGACATCTCCTCTAGAGAAGATTCAACTTTTTCTGGGTGAACACATACTGAAGGGTCTTATAATCAGTGAACACGTCTACATGAACACCATACAAGTAGTGTCTCCATATCTTGAGTGTAAACACTACTGCTGCAAGATCGAAGTCATGAGTTGGATAGTTCTTCTCATGCACCTTAAGCATTCTAGAGGGATAAGATATAACCTTATCTCGTTGCATCAACAGACAACCAAGGCCAACTATAGATGCATCACAAAAGATAACATAACCATCTGAAACCTCTTGTAGAGTCAAGACAGGAGTTGTAGTCAATCTAGTTTTCAATTCTGCGAGGTTTTTCTCACAATCATCTGACCATTGGAACTTGACTATCATCTAAGTCAACCTAGTCAATGGTGAGGCTATGGATGAAAATCGTTCCACGAACCTTCTGTAATAACCTACTAGACCTAAGAAAGTTCTGATATCTGTAGCAAAGGTAGGTCAGGACAGTTGTTTCACTGCATCTATCTTTTGTGAATCTATGTGGATCACTTCGCTAGATACAATGTGTCCAAGGAAAGAAATGAATTGTAAACAATACTCACATTTACTAAACTTAGCGAATAATTGGCGATTCGTGAGTGTATGTAGAACAACTCTAAAATGACTTTCATGTTCTTCCTCTGTCCTAGAATAAACGAGGATATCATTAATGAAGACGATAACGAAGAAGTCTATGTATTGTTTGAACACTCTATTTATCAAATCCATGAAAGCTGCAGGAGCATTGGTTAATAAAAATGTCATAACTACAAATTCATAATGATCATACAGAGTTCTAAAGGCTTTTTTCGGAATGTGACTATCTCTGACTCTAAGCAAATGATAACCCGGCCTGAGGTCTATGTTTGAGAAATGACTAGCACCCTGAAGTTGGTCAAACAAGTAATCAACGTGGTGATGGGACACTTATTCTTGCTTGTGACCTTGTTCAACTTTCTATAGTCAATGCACATTCTGAGAGAACCATCTTTCTTTTATACGAACAATACTGGTGCACCCCATGGTGAGATACTAGGTCTGATGAAACCCTTATATAGAAGGTCTTTCAACTGATCTTTCAAATCTTTAAGCTCTGCTGGAGCCATTCTGCAAGGAGGAATAGAAATACGCTAGGTATCTGGAAGGATATTAGTTCCAAAATTGATTTCCTTTGCGAGAAACCCCGGGAATATCTGCTTGAAATACTTTTAGAAATTCACAAACTACTGGAATTGAATCAAGAGATGGTGTTTAAAGGCTAGAATACTAAACTCGGACTAGATGATAGAGATAACCCTTAGATATCATCTTTCTGGCCTTAAGGTAAGAAATAAATTGACCCATTGGCGCTAGGCTACTATCCTTCTGTTCTATGATTGGTTCGAATGGAAATTGAAAACGAATAATCCTATTTCCATAATCGATTAAAGGTATAACATGATTGTAACCAATCAATTCCTAAATTGAAATCGAAGTCTACCATTTCAAACTCTACTAGATCTGCTGAAGTGACTTTCTGAGAGATTGTGACAAGGAAATTTTTGTATAGACGTCCAGTTGTAGCTGGGTCACCGACTAGAGTGGAGACATAGAAAAGTTCTGAGAGAGTTTCTAGAATGACATTGAATTGGACTGCTATACTGAGTTACAAAAGACAAAATCATATTTGTTGTCTTTCCACTCAGTGAACCATATGTAAGTCACAACCCTGAGTTTGTAGGATCCCAATCTCACCTATCATTACTAGTTACTTACATCAAACAAAATATTTTCTTGACTTTATCTATGAACTTTTGTGGGTCCTTACAAACATGAAACCCTAAAATCTTAGACAGATTCATCCTAATAAAATCATAATCTATGGCTGCCATTGATCGATCAATTCTATTATTATGAACTACAACATGCTTATTGTTCTAGTTCGTCATACTCTTGACCAAAAGTTTAATTGGCTTTCTGAAATTCTGCATTTGAACTTCCTTAGCTGGTAGTAGAGGACCTCTGTTAGCATTACGTTCATAAGCAATCCATGGCTATTCTCTACGAGAAGGCATGATCTTAAGCACTCAACGTCAAGTTAGAATGGAATGGGATCATACATTAAACACGATAAGAGTAACAAGAAGGTGATGTTTTTCCTAAAACACTTCATATCCTCTCTCTAACTAGATGTGGTGCACTTCACACCTATGAAAAGGACTCCACTAAGTGCGTCGTTTTCAAACATCCTAGGACTCTTTAACCTAGTGCTTTGATTCCATGTTTCGTCACGCCCCGAGCTACCACCGAGACGTCGACACAAACCATAGGACCATAAGTGATCCCAAGCTAACCCTACTGGATTGATTAGCATACGAAATATAATAATAGTTGTGGAAGCTAAATCATACTTATTATGAAAAGATGGGGAATAACCATATTCTATAACTGAGATATTTGAAAACAATGAGTTTAATACAAAAGATATATTAATTAAATACTAAACAGAATCTAACTATGTCTGAAAACAACACTTGAAAGGTACTCAACATGTAATATAGTATAAAGCTGAAATAAAACATAACTGAACAAGCCAAAAAATAATTATAATAATCTGAACGTGATGTGCTGATTTCATAGCTAACTGGATGCAATGACAAATTAAAAACATGCTGAAATTGAATACTGAATATACTGATAAATGGTAAATGTAGAGAGTCTATGTGAATTGTGGGAGCTACTAATAACAAAAAATAAAACCACATGAGCTAAATGTGCAGTTCGACGTATACGCCTCATCGAGAGGACCAAATATATCCTGCCAAAGGTATAAAGGCATGCTGGCGTGATAAGTAAACTGATAGCCCACAAAGGGGACTTATAACCTACTCGGCTAGTAGTTTTGGGACTATTGGATAAGCTAAATCCTAGTCCAACTCGTTATTATGCTACCCCCAATAAATTCTGTAATTAATTGATTAAATCTGAATTTCTGTAAATACTAGATAGCTCAAAACAGAACATGCAAAAAAGGAATGCAACAATTAATCTGGTAACGATTCATTTTTAACTGAGACATGTATATCTGAAGTATCTGTAATATATGACCTAGCATATGTAATTCAGGATGTAATGAAATACAAAGCTAGGGTTCTAAAATTTCGTGAAACAATCTGAGTAATAACATGACAATCTGATTTGGAATATATATTTAATAAATTCATTATGTTTTATTAATATTCTACAAATCCTAGGTTTAATTATGATTTGATAATGAAGAACTGACTGTACTGGGGAACCAATGGGTGAAATGAATCGACTAGTAAAATCCCAAATACCTTGTGTTAAAATGAACGGAAAAATACTTATGTTTTGGGGATGGACCGGTCGGAGATTGTGGCGTTCTTGAAATAGGGTTCTTGAGCTTTTTTCTCCTCTCTTGCTTCTAATTTTCTATGTTTTGATTTAATGATTTTACTTGAATATGTTTTAATTAAGTTTCTAGGCATAAACTTTATAAAATATGAAGATTTAGGTCAAAATGATGTAAATTAGGTTTTAAACGGAGTGGGAAAGGTCAAAAACACACTAGGGAATGTTGCTGTCGGGCCTCACGATGGACAGGTCTGACGGTCCGTCGTGCGCCCGACTCCCTGTCGTTGGGTCCATCGTTAGGGCCTGTTTGACAAACCTTCACTAAAATTTCCATAACTTTTTACTCGAAGGTTTGATTTTATCAAAGTCAGTGGCTATGGAAAGATAATTAAATTATTTATTTGTGGGTAGGTCATGGAAGACCTAATTAATTTTGTTCTAAGAGTTATGATCATTTTAATATGACCCAACTGCATTTCCCCTTAACTGGCTGTAAATTTTCCATCTATAGTCAGACCTACAGAACGTAGGTCAAGCTACAAACCATGCTGGTTATACATAGCTCTTGTCAGAGAGTGGTTAAAGGGAGCATTGATCGACGGTCATGGACTACACACAGTCGTTTGACCTACGGACCATAAGTCCGTCCGTCGTCCAAGACTAATCAAATTTTTCTAGGCTGGAATTTTTGGGAGTTTCTGATTCCAACGACGGTTGTGCAAGATAGACCGTTGTTTAGGCTACGGCTCATCGATGCCACCGTTTGTAGCACCTGCAGATTTTTCTGAAAAAAATAATTTTTGGTCTATTTTGCCTACGGGGTGTTACAATTAAGATCAATTTAGTACTTAATCAACTAAACCACTTGCTAAGTGCAAAAAATTCTGAAAATACTAAATCGGTTAAATTTTAAGAAAATCTATGTGAAGGAAAGTCATAAATCGATAGTCGGAGGAATGAGGAAGGGTAGGGGTTAAAGTCAGTGACTTTTTTTTAACATATCAAGATCGCAACCGTTCGGCGATGTTAGTCACGTTCGCTCAACTATTTGGCATTCTGCCAAGTAGATATTAACTTCGCCAAATTTTACAGTGCCTCTAGTTGCGTTATGGCCCAAACAATGGTCTTCGTCAAGGTCACTGATCAGGTCGGCAATTCCCCCATAAGATTGTCGTCCTCCATTCCATATTTATTTGGATGCTTTTCACACATAATCCTAAAAATTAAAACATATTATTTCAAAAGTGACAAATAGAAAACACTTATAGGTTTTGGGTGGCCTCCGAAATAGTTCCTTATTAAATGTCATCACACTACATAAGTTAGTGCTTATAATCAACTAGAGGGGTTTTCCTCCAAATCATCACGTAGTCCTTCATTCGAACCCTGATGGAGCTCATTTAGCACTTGCTATATTTGGGATTCCAGCACTTGATTGATCATGGCATGTACAATTATCAATTGATTTTTCATTAAGACATTTTTATTGAGCTCCCCTAACATCCTGTTATGATTATTGTATTTCTGGAGTAAAAGTGCTAACATTATTTGATATGTCCATCCTCCCCATTATTAATTTTTTTTTCTTTGTTAGGAGGGACGTACCACCTTTCCTCATCACATTAGTCTCCAATAATCTCAAAAAAAATTGTTAGCTCATCCAACTGTGTTTGCAGAGCCGTTAAATGGTTGTCCCTCCGTTTTCATTCTTGCACTGGCTTGGTTAATTTGTCTAGTAGTTCAGTTGATGTTTAATAGGATTGCCATACTAGATAACACTAGGAAAGTTGATCAGCCTTCATTTTGTTTCCTAGATTATGACTTTGATAGAATAACATTAGAATGAATGTGTTAGGGATTCAATGGTGAGGAAATTATCCTAGGAATGCTTTGAATTTAAGCAATGCTTCATGATGTTGTTCATCATCTGATTTCATGAACGTCAAGAACCTATCTTGAAACAGTATTACTTCTAGATGATAGTGCTCCGTACTCTTCTAAGTGTTACTTGAAATATTTACCTTAAACAAGAACTTTAAATAAAAAAACCAAAAATTAAAGTTAGTAAACTTACAACTAATTAAAAGAATAACTCTAGATAGCTATATTTTCAAGTAACACCACTCCCGGAGAGCGACACTATTTTGATGCCTATTGTTACCAACAACACTACTTTCGGTTAAAGCGTCTACGATCATCCAAAGGTAGTTGTGAGAAAAGTTGTTGCTAGTTAGAACTTCATTCTAATTAGAAGTAGCTACAAAAATTGAGATTTTGTTACATTCGGGTAGCACCCCATAGAAGTAACATGGAGTACTTTATCTCTTGGAGGTATTATAGAAGCCCATATTTATCATTCATCGCATTTATATAGTTAAATTTAGAGAAAAATTAAAAACTTTTGATAACACATCATATGCTAGAGAACTTCATTCTTATATATAAAATATCATATGTACATATTTAGAATCTAGTCTCTTTTTGTTATCCTAGACTCAACATCATAAGAGTACATTAGGGACATGATCCCTACAACATAAAACATAAGTATAATATTAATGAACATTACAGGTTACCATAAGTAGGAAATCGTTGGAACTTAAGGACCCCTTTCCTTGAGCTTAAGAATAATATATTAAGATCCTCAATCTTAGAGACATTCTTTTAAGCATCCATAACGTACACTTTGTGTAAAAAAAAGTGAAGAATGAAGTTAGTACAATGCACTAACTATGGCAACCATGCAAAAATATGCATTTAAAAGAGATATTATCTTGAAATCATACTTCATGGCTTTTTTTGAAATATTCATAAAATTATTATATAATAGCAATTATATCATTCAAATACTTCATATAGGTATATTCAAAGGCGAAACATCATATAAAATCATAAAAAGAATTTAAGACACATTTGGGGTCATTTTACAGTGAGTTATTCCCACTTTACAGTGAACTTATACTTTAAACTCATTAACATCCCAAGTAACCCTTTAGTGATACATAGTAAAATGCATCACCTTAAGGTCACAAGGAAAATCATACATTCAACTTACATAAGACAACACAAACAATAATAGAAGTATAATACATCAAAGAAACATATTATCCAATACCATAAAAATATTACAGTAACTTACATAAGCTTGCACATATACTAACTTCACTTTACATCAATGCATTATAAGACCTTACCTGTAATACTACTCTAAGTCTACTAGTGCAATGCATATGTAAAGCCCCATAAACTGACACATACTTAGTAAACCAATCAGAAGACCATAAGCCATAACATTCTATTTCTTACATCAACAAGTAAGTGAAGACAACATCAATTATGTCAACAAGACTTCATCATGTAGTCATTAAGATCAACTATTATACATATACAACAAGACAAGTTCATATAGGCTCATACTATGCATTTTACCAAAACAAGTAGACAAATACTACAATGTCATTGATAAGGAACATATACATAGACACATGCATTATAACACCTTCCTAGGACTTCCCTCAAGAGACACTTGTTCAATGCATAGGTGAAGTCCCTTAAACCCACCTACACTAAGCAAATATCCTTAGGTTAACCTAGTTAGGGTCCTTACTTTACTTCAATTGTCCATTTTACTTTAGGTAAGTCATAGATTTAACCGACCCTAAGACCATGGGTGCTACATGGAATTTTGTGTTGTAGAGCCTTAAACCAATGGATGGTGTTATTACCTAGTAAACTTAGAACACTAACACATTCTAGCATACTAAGTGAGATCTATTTCAAGAGGCATAAATGTGAAAAAACTCTCTATGCCAAATGTGGCATTATGGTTATTCCCTATGGAAACATCACTCTATTCCCTTTGGGCTATGAGGCTAACTACCTCATAAGGCTTATCGTGACCTACCTTCCTCCAATGGGAAGGGACACCCCTCACTTCAAGTTCACATGGTGCTAACCTAAGTTCCCTTTTTATTAAAGACTTAATTAACACTATTTTATATGATTATGCTTAGTAGAGTCATCTCTTTATATGATGAGCATTCATCAACCTATATTATGTAACAAACCCTTTCACATGGACATAGCATATGTAAGCACCTATCAAGTTTAGGATAATGTTGAGCACACCTTTCAAGGTTCCTCTATTGACTAGATCTTCATGCATGTGTGTGTGTATACTTATATGTGAGAAAATGTTTCACATAACACATAATTTCACACATTTTGTCTACAGGTGTAACTATGTGATCAATCCTTTCATCTAACACACAAAGACACTATGCACATTCATTCTTCATCATATCATATACTTAACTTCACAACATAAAAGTCATATTCATGACTTCTCCATTTATTTTTTTTCATATACATAGAAATCAACCTAGAACTATCATATGCAGGTACACGTGTGCAATGCATATACAAGGTCTCATACCCTTGATTATACTAGTACACCTATCATGTCATCCTAGTTAGGGAATACATGACATTCTTCACATACATTTATTTTACATGCATAGTGGTAGACATTTAGTAAGTATTAGAACTATCTTTCATTAGACTCTATGACTCATTCCTACATTGTAAGCATGCATAATGTGTGAGTGTGTGTGTATATTGGTCAACACGGCTACATAATGGCTAGCAACAAACACATTAAGGCAGCCACCCTGTTAAGACCAGAATGCAAAATCAAGCATAGACCGCACAACACAATTTAGCATTGGAGACAAGCTAACTTCATAATACACTTTAAGACTCCAAACATTAGTTATTCACACCTTCACATAAGGGTACATGGGTAGGGATCGTCAATCCTTAACACTTCATTTATGGAAGCACCTGCACATGAAATTAACATAGCCATTTACATGCTTATAACACTAGCTACACAACCTCGATTCATAACTAGAATAGAAAGCTACGCACAATTTATACATTGTGTGATAATCCTAACCAGACACCCACATATTAATAAATTTTCCTTCAAGGCCATGGTCAACACATATATAATGAACATAAATTAATCACTGCTACCATAAGATGACCATACCACACAATGTCATACAAGGCTTCATCAAAAATACTATAGAGAAGCAAAGAACCTGAAGAGTAGAGTAATCCTTTAGTCTTTGGTCCTAGTTGACCATTATTATTGTTTGTTAAAAAATTCAAGTGTACGGACGTAGCTAAATTATAATAATCATATATGAAGTCATGCATAATCTACCACAAGGCCATGCTACAAACTACAAGGACATAGAGCATTAACAAATTTCACTTGCAGGGATCCTAAATCATATTTCATTAATAGTATTAATCTAGGGAAGTAGATAAATATACACCTAACATAACGAAATCATGAATAATTTCCTACAAGATGAGGATACCAACATAGGCACTAAACTATCAATTCAATGGAAAGTAGAGAAAATAGACAATGCTACTAATTCAATAAATCCTTGATCATCTATCATATTTTATAAATAATTTACATATTAGGCATTCGCTAAATAGATTCTTACATAAAACTAATCATGCTTCATCTAATCCTAAATTGAGATCACATCATATACGTAGCATTATCAATCAATATAGTAGAAAAACCTACATCAATTTATACAAATGCCTACTTTGGTCATAAAAGATTTAAACGCATAATTTTACCATGATATTATTCTAATAAATTAGCCACAATCATCTTAACATGATCGAATTCCACATTCATACATTATAAGACCAATGTTATAGTGAACACATAGAGACATAGGCTAGGCTTATTCGAATCTTCATATATTGACCCACATGGATTATTCATCAACAATTCACTATAAATATACATAATAAACGGTAGACATATGTAATTCAATGTAATAGAATCATAAATCCACTAGTATCAAGCCACAATCACAATCCCAAGAATAGGCTAAATCGAGTTTGGGAAGGGACATGGGTTCCCAATGCAATTGGATTGAAAATCACGTAAAAACCAATACATTATCATAATTTAATCATGATTAATACTTTGAAAACGTTTTGAGAAAGAACCCATGACTAGATTGAAGAAGAATAAGTTTGATCATGAAATCTCTTTGAAAAACATTGATATTAACTCTCTAGATGGCAGGGAAACTAGAGATGAAGGATCACCATACATTAATGAGAAAACCTCAAAAAATTGATGAAGAATCCATTGAAATCCGTGCTCCAAGCTGTTTTTGAGGTTCACCTTCAATGGAGGATTCTAGAGAGAATTGGTTTTGGAGGGAAAGTCTAACTTGAGTGAATTTGATCGCGAATGGAATTATTATGTTTTTGATCACATAAATACTCCTAAATATCACCAATTTAACATTGTAGGGTAAATTTAGCACGTGGGGCGAATTTTCCATTCACCCCTTTAATGAAACAGTCCACATGCAGCTTGGCACACCCTGCAACAAAGTCCACAATCGACGCCCAGTAGGTTCATCGACGGACTGTCTGTGGCTTCCGTCGATTGGGTGTCTTTTGGCTGAGCCTTATCCAGGCTAAGGTTCAATAGACGACACCACAATTGATGGGATTCATGTCCAGCAATAGGGAACATTTAGTTTTGTCGATTGACACTGCCAAGGTAGTTTCTTGACAACCTTTGAGTCCTTCTTCTGCGCCCTTTTGGGGGGCCCTTGTAGAGTCATACAATGACCTTTTGAGCTTAAATAAATACCTTAACTCATTTGAAGACTTCCACTAATCTTTCACCCTAAATGAACATGTGAAACACATCAAAACATGCAAGGCACACACAAGACAGATATGAACGTCTCAAGGACTGACTTATGAACATCTTAGATGTTTTTGACGTTTGACCTCTAAACTACATGAAACTCCATAAAATTCCTATGAACATAATTATTACTCATTTTAAGACTTCATAAGCCTCTTAAATACATCTAAGCATATAACAACCCATAAGGCCCCTTAGGTGACTTGTCGTTGAAGGTCTTAGTCATCCTTTGACATTTGACTTCAAAATGACTTCAAATCATCCAAGAATACTTTAAAGCACTTAATTTAAAATTTTACAAATATTATACGTACAAGTGAGGCTCTAGACACCCTAACTCATTTTGGAGATCTTACAATATCCCCCACATGGGAACATTCCTCATTTAAGAAATCTTCGAACAATTTAATCACAAACAACGACTTCAATAATTAATTGAGCGGCTCACAACAGTCATAACATCATCATATGGAAGTTAATGCACAAAACATTCAAAGGAAAACAACTTCAAACCATTTAGCACTCAAGACAACACAATTAAGCAAACAACTTTGTTCACTCACTTTTTAATGCATCTACAGATAGGCTCTTGTCATGTTCATTGGAGGAACATCCTTCTCCAAATCATAACATGGTAGTTGCACTTCATTTTATTATGAGCTCATCCTTTAATATCTCACATAGGCAGATTCCAACCATACTCAAGATACTCATTATACATCAATGCACATAGACTTGAGTTAATTGAATCAGCAAGATCTTTATTAGGTAGACTTAGTGCCATGAGAGTCATACTAAACCATAACATGTTTAGTTGTGTCAGTGGAATAATGTCTTTCTCCTCAACACACTTATATGTCTCATGAGTGCATACCCAAACAAATGCATTGAGGATAACTTACTGTAACATGAGAATTTCTGGACTTTTAATCATGGTATGCTCAAACACTCTTCCTAGTGAAGTCAAAATGGTGATTCACACCACACACATCACAACTATAGGAAGCCATTTCATAAAATTTCAGTTTCTAGCTTATCACTACCCTTAATAAACATGCATCATTTAGGGAAAGTCTTGAAATTTATATACACACACAAGGACAATGGTAAGACATTCCTTCAGTTTTCAAAGTTGACATACAACAATGCATTCCAAACCATACAAGTCATATAGTTTCAAGAGACTCAACATATTTCATTATAAAGACGCTCAATTTCTCATTATATGGCTAAAACTTATACATCAAAAGTGACTTAAAACATGCTTCTTACATTATCTGGTGAAGTCAAATGCAGAACTAGCATATCAAGATGCACAATAAACATGAGAAAACCATGAAGTTAATCAAAACATCCCTTTTCAAGTACATTAAAATCATCAAGATACTCTTAAGATAGAGTCACTATATACATAACATACATATAGAGGTCATGCAATTCATACTTTAGAAAAGACCCCTATCATGAACAAGCTTAATAAATTCATTAGTTTCAAGTCAAAGGAAGAATAGAAGGATAAGATGGAACTTTGTACAACGTTAATACTCACCTCACATCACCCACTTAGGGTAAACCCAATTAACAACAACTTTACCCAACCTCAAGAGGATTTAAACTTAACAACCGTCATTTTCATCACTTAATAGTGATTATCACGTTAGAAGGAATTACTGTAAGTCAACAAAGGCATTCTAAACCTTATCATCTATGCAAATTATAACAAAATGTTCAAATTAAGTCATTCTCTTAAACCACATAAGGTTTTCAACAATACAATACACACTAAGGTCATACAACATTCGGGGAAAACCAAAAAGAGACTTAATCATATGGATTCTTCCTTTTTATTAAACCTTACAGTAAGGTGACTTCTAGGTCAACCAAACCCAAATCACTCTAAAACAAAAACATGCTACTAGTATTGCTAAGACCAAACCTATACAAATACTTCAATCCATGAAAAACAATCATGAAGGGTCACAAAATATAATCAAGGGCAACATTTGAACTATTATACACATACACATAGGCAACATAAGTCTTTACCATTTATCATATTCAAAAAGTATTTTAATTTTAAATATATTATTAGGATACCATCATGCAAAACCATATAGTAGCATACCATTAAAAAAAGAAACTCATTTTCACCATATATACTCCTAGCATGCTTTAACCATATCATAAAATATTATTTCCAACGCAACATGACATTTTACATAGGTCTCACATAGAGCCACAAAGGACATCATACAAACATATTATTGCAAAATTCACATTCACACATACTCATGAAACAATGAAACCAAGAAAAGCATCAAAATTCACCTTTTCCCCCTCAACCATAGGGTTACAATCTCAACCAAGCAATCATATCTAGAAGACCACAGAAAAAGAACACATAAGAGAGAGATCTTATAAAGTTAAGTTTTATGGAACGACATGATGTTAGTGAAGAAGGGAAACTCTATCGTGGTATAGACTCTCGCTCATAGAGGCATCGCGATTTTCACTGATGATCAAGACTCTACTTGATATGGCAATATGAGACATTTAGAAGCTAACAGCACTTTCATAAATCTCCAGCTCTGATGCCATGTTTGTCACAACCGGGAAGCACCCCCTAGAAGTAACATGGCGCACTTGACCTCTCGAAGGTCTTTTACAAGCCCATAGTTATTATTCGTCATATTGTCATAAGTAAATTTAGCAGAAAATTTAAAACTTTTCACGGAACATCATATACTAGAAAACTTCATTGAGATATATATATATATCATAAATACATATTTAGACTCAAGTCTATTTTTTAAATTTTAGACTCAACATCATAAGAGTACTTTACGAACACAACCCTTAACATATTACATTAGTATAATATTAATAAACTTTACGGTAAATAATAAGTATGAAATCCTTGGAACTTAAGGACACCTTTCATTAATCTTGGGAATCACATATCAAGATATTCAATTTTTGATATATACTTTTAAGAATCCATAACCCGCACTTTGTGTAACAAGTAGAGAAGACTGCAGTTAATACAAGAATGCACTAATTAGGGCAACCATACAAAAACATTCATTTAAAAGAGACATTTTCTTGAAATCATACCTAATGTCTTTTTGTGAAATATTAATAAAATCATTATACAATAGAAATTATATCATTGACATACTTCATATAGATAGATTCAATGGCCAAATATCATATAAAATCACACATAGAATTTAAGAAACATTTGGGGTCACATTACAGTGAGTTATTCCCACTTTATAGTGAACCTCTCCTTTTAACTCATTAGCCTCCCAAGTAACCAACTAGTGGTACTTGGTGCAATACATGACCTTAAGTTAAAAAGTAAAACCATATATTCAACTTACATAATCCAACACATACCATCATAAAAGTAAAATACATTAAAGACACGTTTATCCCATTACGATAAAAATATTACAGTATGCCACGTCAAGTTGCATATAAACTAACTACACTTAACATTAATTCAATATAAGATCCTACTCATAATCCTACTCTAAGCCTAGTAGTGCAATGTATATGTGAATAACCACAACCTCACACATACTTAGTTTACCTATCATAAGGCCACAAGCCTTAACATTCTATTTCATACATAAAATATTAAGTGAAGACAACTTCATTTCTGTCCATAGGCCTCATACTATGCATTTCACCGTAACAAATAGACAAATACACCAAATTCATGCATAAGGAATATATACATAGACACATGCATTATAACACCTTCCTAGGACTTCACTGAAGAGCCACTTTTGTAATGCAAAGGTAGATTCCCATACCCTCACCTACACTAAGCAACTACCCTTAGCTTATCCTAGTTAGCGTCCTTACCTTACTTCCGTTGTCCATTTTACATAGGGAAACTATAGCCTTAATCGACGCTAAGACCATACGTGCTACATTGAATTTGGTGTTGTATAGCCTAACCACAATGGATGTTTTTCTTACCTAGCCAAGGTAGAACATTCACACACACAAGCATACTAAGAGAGATCGCTTGCTAGATCCTATGTGGCAAGCATATTTATGGAACATTGAGGAATATATGTGAAAACCCTCTTAATGCCAAATATGGCATTATGGTTATAACCTATGGAAACATAACTCTATGCCCTTTGTGTTATGAGGCTTATGGTGACCTACCTTCTTCTAATTGGAAGGGACATCCTTTAATTTAAGTTTAGCCGGTGCTAAATTAAGTTCCCATTTTATGAAAAAGCCTTTATTAAGTTTATCTTTTAAAATTAGGCTTTGGAGATTCATCTCCTCAGATGCTTTGGTCATAGGTCATAGATGATAATTCATTAACCGATATCATGTGAAAAACCCTTTCACGTGGACACAACATATGTAAGCATCTCTCTAGTTTAGGATACACTTAAGGACACCTTTCAAGGCTCCTCTATTTACTTGATCTTCATACGTGTGTATATATACTTATATGTGAGCAAACCCTTAAGATAAAACATAAATGTCAGACATGATGATATATTAATGCATAAGTCTACAAGTATAACTATATTAGCAATCCTTTCATATAAACACACTAAGACACTATGAACATTCATACTTCATCATATCTGATAATTAACAATCATATAATATAATTCATATTCATAATTTGTCCATACATTCATTTTCATGTACATACAAACCAAACCTAAGGACTATCCTAACAGCGTAGAAATGTCAATGCATAGACAACGTCCCATACCTTTGCCAACACTAGTACACCTATCAAGTAATCCTAGTTAGGGAATACATAACATACATCACATACAATTATCTTACATGCACAATAGTAGACAATTAGTGAATATGAGAACTACCTTTCATTAGACACTATGACCCTATACGACATGGTAGGCATGCGTAATGTGTGATTATGTGTGTACGTTGTCTACATGATCATATAATGACTATCAACCAACACATTGAGGCAGACACCCTCTTAAGAATACAATGCCCAACCAAGCATAGAAAAAAAACACATTTTCGCATATGAGACAAGCTAACTTCATATTACACTTTTAGAATCCTAATATTAGCTATTCACACATTCACATAGGGGTACATGGGTAGGGGTCATCAATCCGTAAAACTTCATTTATGTTAGCACCTACACTTGATCTTAACATAAATATTTACATGGCTATAAGACTAGCTACAGAACATAGATTCACAACTTGAATAGAAGGATAGGCACAAGTTACACATAGTGCGATCATCATAACCACAAACCCATATATTCATCAATTTTCCTTCAAGACAATTTTCAACAAATATGTAATGAAAATAATGTAAACATCACCACTATAAGTTGATCATACCACACAAGGCCATACAAGGCTTCACCAACAATACTATAGGGAAGCAGAATAGTAGAGCAATCCTTTAGTCTTTGGTCCTCACTGACCACTATTATTTTTTCATAAAAAATTCAAGTATAGGGACATAGCTAAATTAAAATAATCATATATGAATTCCTTCATAAGCTACTCCGAGGACTTGCTACAAACTATTACAATACATCACCAACATACTAGAAGGTAGAAGTACATAGACCATTAACCAATTTTACTTGTGTGGATCATAAATCATATTTAATCAATAGTATCAATCTAGGGTAGTACCTAAATGTAGACTTAACATCACAAAAATATGCTTAAATCCATACAATATTAAGATACAAACATAGGCACTAAATATCAATTTAGTAGAGAGTATAGGAAATAGGTAATGCTACTAATTCACTAAATCCTTGATAATTAATCATATTTTATCAATAATATACATATTAGGAAGTAGCTAGAGATATTCTTACTCGAATGAAATCATGTTTCATCTAATCCTACAATTGAGATAACATCACATACATAACATTATCAATCAACATACTGAGAGAACCTAGACCAATTCATAGAAGCCTTCTTTGCTTTGGCCATACAAGATTCATACCCATAATTCAACAATTATATTATCCTATGGCAGTAGCTGCAATTATCTTAACATGATTGAATTCCATATTCTTACATTATACGGCCAATATTATAGTAAACACATAGAGACATAGGCTACACTTATTCAAATATTCATGTATTCATACACATGGACCATTCATCAACAATTACCCATAAATATAAATATTAAACAGTAGACAAAAGAAATTCAACGTGATAGAATCATAAATCCACAAATAACAAGCCACGATCACAATGCCCTTGCATAGGCTAAATCGAAATTGGGAAAGGACATGGGATCACAATGCAATCAGATTGAAATTCACGTTAAACAAATACATTATCACAAATAAATCATGATTATTCCTTCAAAAACACTTTGAGAAAGAACCCATGGCTGGAATGAAGAAGAAGATGTTTGACCATGAAATTCTTTGAAAACATTGAGATTAGCTCTCTAGGTGTAAAGATAGCTAGAGATGAATCATAACCATACCTTAATATAGAAGAAAAACTCTAAAACATGATGAAGAATGCATGGCAATCCAAGCTCCAAGCTTTTCTTGATCTTCAACTTTATTTTTGAGGAAAAGTCTAATTTGTGAGAATTGTATTGGGAATCGGTTGATCAAATTTTTGATCACTTAAATACACCCAACAATAATCAAATAAACCATGTAGGTTTAGTTAGAACGTGGGGTGAATTTTGTATCACCCCTTTAATTAAACAGTGCGCATGCAACTTTACACAGCCGGCACCAAATGCCACAATCGACTCCCGGTAGGTCTATCGACGGACTGTATGTGGCTTGCATCAATTGGGTCTTGAGATGCCTATTGGCTGAGACTTATCCAGGATAAGTTTACATCAACAACACCACCATTGATGGATGTCAGTTCCCCAACAGAGCGTCTTTTGCTTTAGTCAATTGACACTGCCAAGGTAGTGTCTTGAGAGCCTTTAGGACCTTCTTCTAGGCCCTTTTACGTGGCCCTTCGGAAGTCGTACTCGGTTTTTTTCAATGTAAATATTCACATTAAATTTTTGGAGACCTTCCATAAATTTTTCACCCAAAATGAACACGTAAAACACATCCAAACATGCAAGGCACACTCAAGACACACATGAACGTCTCAAGAGCTAATTCAAGAAAGTCTTAGACATTCTTGACGTTTGACCATCAAAATTTCTGAAAATCCATAAACATCCTATAAACATGATTATTATTCATTTTAAGACTTCAAAAGCCTATGACATACATATAAGCACATAAAAACACATAAGGCCCCTTAGGTGACTAGTTATCGAACGTCTTGGTCAGCCCTTGACGTTTGACTTCCAAATGACTTGAAATTGCTCAAATAGACATTACAAAATTTAATTAAAATGTTATCACGCTTATAGGAACAAGTGAGTCTCTATACACACTAACTCATGAATTTGTACTCCCAACTACAAATACATTAGATTAGACAAAAAAAAGGAAGAAATCACAATTAAATTACATTTATTCTACATGCAAACAAGACCCAACAACAATATTAACCAATATTTTCTAAATCACACCCTAGTTCTAGCAACACATCAAAAAATAAAGATTATACGTTCAATGATGATTGAATCAAATTGTTATGAGAAATAATGCCTTAATTTGAGAAAAGAGAGAAGAATTATATAGTCACACTTCAATTTGGGGAAGATGAAACCATTACTTCATAAAGTCTTCAATACCCCTATAAAACTTCATTGTAAAATATAAAAAGTACTAAGAAAATATGCTATTGGTTTGAGCTAAGTCGGAATCCTAAGAAAAATGATTCAACTCTCCTTTTATAAAAACTACACTCTATTAATATTTATAGATTTCGAAAAACTACACTCTATTAGTATTTATAGCTTTCAAATTTGTGCTTGAATGTATCATTCATTGACTTTGGTTTAAATCGCCGACTAACTCAGTGATTCACCCATTGGTGAAGTCCATCACCTTATGGTACAAGCTACAACATCTTCATGCAATGCTTCATTTGGCAAGGCCACACAGCTTCACGGATCTTCTCCCCAATGCGCCAAGTATTCCTCTCTTCTGTCGATTTGATTCTTTATTTAAGGGATTTGGAAAAAAAGGAGACATCCATACCTATTGGTGATTCGTCAAGTGGACTTGACGATGCTCAGGAATTCAATTCTTCATTTTTCTATGCCTTTTTCTCTTTTTTGCGATATTGTGTCCATGTTTTCCTTTAATACTCAAATATGTCAAACTTAGGAGTTTACATTTGATATTGCGATAAAATAAGAATTTGAAGACACAATTTCTATTAAAATATAGCCCTAAATGAGGACAATATGAGGACTCATCAATATCTCCATGAGCTTCCAAAGTAGCTTCCCCAACAAATAAGTTCCTCCATTGGACATTGATTGATGCTACCTCTTTTGTTCGTAATTATTGAACTTGGCAATATAGAATGTGAGATGGAATCTCTTCATAGGATAATTAATACTTGATCTAAATATTTTCTGTTGGTATAGCAAATGAAGGATCGCCCATACATTTCTTCAATATGGAGATGTGAAATATCGGATAAACCATTTCAAACTCTTTTTGTAGATCCAACTCATAAGCTACTTTTAAAATCCTCTTGGATATATGATAAGGTCCAACATAACGGGGACTAAGTTTCCGCTTCTTCCAAAGATTCATAACACCCTTCATGGGAAAAACCTTCAAGTATCACCAATCATCTACATTAAACTCTAGCTCTCTTCTCCTAACATCTAAGAAGGATTTCTAAAGACTCTGTGCTATTTTAAACCTCTTCTAAATCATGTATCCTTCTCCATAGATTGATGAATTAACTATGGTCCTATTAAACAAGCTTCAATAATTCAAGAACATACAATATCATTTCTGTATCATCTCCCACAAAAATTTTCACATGAGGCAATTTCGACTCTATAGTGGTAACTATTGTTGTAAGCAAATTAAATTACAATCAAGCGATCATCCCAAGTGCCTTTGAAATTGATGGTGCACGCCCTCAACATATCCTCCAAGGTATTAATAGTACCTTAATTCTTATCGGAACCAACAACAATACTTTCAATTCAAGTATCTACAACCGACATTAATATAGTAACCCAAAAGAGGGTTGGGGTCGTTCCCCAAGTGAGCGGTAGTGAAAATTTGTAGCTAATTAGAATCTAAGTCTACTTAGTTGTAGATAAAGAAATTAACCAGTTAAAGCACTACAAATTAAGGGGGTTACACAAAAGTGTCACATATCAAGTTGGGGGTTTGTCATAAGTAGAGAAAAACAGCTAATAATAAAAAGAAAACTAACCAATGACACGGGAATTCACAGGATGTTACAGCAATACAGATTTATCATGATTATTGGGTACATGATTTTGATATAAATTTTGTAGAGAAATAATGTCGAGGTAAAACTTATATTGAAAGAAGTTCTCTTTGCAGCAACTTACCCCATTTCAAATTCGTTCCACTTTGACACCCATTTCCCACATGAAGACAAGCCTAATCCTTAACCCACTCATTCTTTAAAGCTAAGTGTTCGGATAGGGGACTAGGGATCACCCTCTTGGTTTTACCTCATGTTGACCCACTCCATAGGCCATAAATCTAGCGGTTTTTATTTCGCGACCTCCATCTTCATCAGGCTTAAAACATATGGGTGAACTTGCATTTGCAACTTATAATCCATTAGATTAAACCACAACCATTAGAACAAATCTCTAGTAAAATACATTTAATCTACCAACAAAGAAGACCCCACAACAATATTATTCCATATTTAAAAAATCATTCCCCTAGAATGGTGTTTTTGGCAACACATAGAGAATTTGAAATTTTACCTTCAATAATGTTGAAATCAATTGGGTATGAGTAATATAGTCTTTATTTTAGAAAAGAAAGAAGAATAACGGAGATCCACCTCCAAAATTGAAAGAGAAGAACCCTTTATTTTCCATGTCTTCAGAAACCTTGAAAAAAATAAGAGTAAAATATAGTACTAATATAATGCAATATTTTTGTATCTATTAGTATTTATACCTTTCAAATTTCTGTTGCAGCGGATCATTAAGATAATTTAGTGGGAATCGTTGATTGATTCAGCGCTTCACCCATCGGTGTAGTCCACCGCCTTTTGGTAGAGTCTTCACCATCATCGTGCGTTTGTTCATTGCTAGATAAGATATTGCTTGGTGGAACTACTCAGTGATGCACCAATTACTCCTCTTTTCTGCCAATTTTACCCTTTCCTTCAAGGCTCAACATACAAGAACAAAAGGCAATGTATGCCACATTGGCGATCCTCCAAGTAGGCTCGCAAAACCTTAGGATTCCATTTCTTCGCGATCTTCAGCCTTTTTTCTCCTTTATTGACATAGTATCCATTCTTTCCTTGAATCTTCAAATACCTGAAACTTAGCAATTTTCATCACATATTGAGATAAATGAAGCATTAGAGATACTCTGTCTACTATTGTATATCCCTAAATGAGTCCATTTTTTAATTCATCAACACCCCCAACTCAAACATTTGATTGTCCTCATGTAAAACTCAAGTTCAGCAGTTCAGAAGGGACGTGTCAAATAGTTCTATAGATGACTAAGTCTATAATGCACACAACCACACTAAAATAACCTAAGTAAGGATCAATTGTGTAATCAAAGATATAAGTTGTGACACACTGTTATAAAAGATTCTCAAGATTGTATTACTGCTTCAAATGGAAGTTCAAAAAAAATCTTAAGCATTTGAATGCCTCACACAAATGAGGATTCTATTGTCTCACATAAGTGTATGAAAAATTTAATGTTCAGGAGTTATATACAATGCTCACTCTCAAAAAGAGGAACACAATGCATGCTTTCACATTTTGTTTTACCCTTATGTTCTAGTAAAAAATCGAATCTACTTTCTCAAGATCAAAAATGTCTTTCTAGAGCATGTAATGTGGTTGAGTACAATGATATGGTCATTTAGGCTTAGTGACTAATGGTCCTCATGAATTGTGGTGATCATAACACTTTCTTTCTTCTTCATTCATCATCATTGCTAGTTCTCATAATTAATCCTATTAAAAAATCCCATGGATTTCTCGGAAACCCTATTTCTTTTTTACTTTTATTTCGAAACTTTTGTTTTTCATTTATTTTCTTTTCGTTTTTTTGCTAAACTTATTTTTATACGGATGGTATTCATTTTCACTACACCATGGGTTAAATAATACTTTGCTTATTTTTATTTTGAGTTTTCCTTTTTTCTTCTCACCAGACCCCCAACATAGGGTTTTTGCTTAAGTTAATCTTTAAATAAAACAATCATGTAGGATTTTTAAGGGAAATGGATCAAGAAGGGTTTATTCTTCATCTGGTTTTTTCCAAAGTAGTTTAATACTCAAGGGGTGTTCAAGAAAGGTTCACACAATCACAAGGGAGGTCACAAGAGATGTATATGTCAAATTTGCTCACACTCTTTAAACTGCCTAAGATAATATCAAGAGTTATCATTACTTGGTTTACTAGTCTAACGGGGAAAATTCTATGTGTTGTCATGGATAGTTCAAGGTAATTTTATCACACAGAGATCAATAATTAGTCGTACAAGACTCCAAAGTTTAGCTGATGTGTAAAATTAATTACAACAAAATCAATTTGACACACGGGTGTTCATAATGAGATGGAAAGAAATTACATATTGTCTATGCAATTTCATTTGTTCTCTTCATAGCCGCCCAGTCATGTTTTTTGATTGATAGCACTATTCAATTCATTGGTATTGATCTGCAAGAAGACTCCAAAATTACAAGAGAATAACCACTTTCAACATAAGAGGTGACAAATATTTTTGAAAAATGATTTTTTTAAAGGTAATTTTTTTTTGGCAATTATAACCAACACGTAGTGATAAGCTTAAACAGTCACACTAGTAGCATAAAACGCTTAACGATCAAAACAACCTAAATATAAAATCAAAACAACACATAAAAGGGGGATTCCCCCAATCACAAATAAAAACATTTGTCCTCAAATGCTACTGAGAAATAACTTGCTGTCAAAATAATAGAAAAATAAAGACGAAGGCAAAGAGGACATCTTGTATAACTTCTCGCTCCATCTGTTGGGGCATCAGTGTCCACTGCATCAGCGCACACTGCATCAGCGTTAAATTCCATAATGGTCCCTTGAGTATGATTATTATTGTTCTTATGTTATTTATTTTACCTATCTTTTACAATGATATTAGTCTTGATCATCCTTTCCAAGTCATGGCCTACCAAATAGAATTTTATACCAATGTAGAATCCATATTTTCATGAAGCAATAGTGGTGTCAATGAGAACCCTCCTACTCGAACATGCCCTGTTAATCTATCTTATTTCCAAGAACAATTTTTCAATATGAATATGTGAAGATGCTAAAGCTTAAGTGCTGGTATGAGTTTGTGAAGATGCAAAAGTGATGGCGAGTAAATGAAAAGGGAAATTTTATGTAAGACCCCCAAAATGAGTTAGGGTGTCTAAAATATCACTTGTTCCTATAATATTGTTAAAATTTTGTATTTTAAAATATGCAAGAGTTCCTTGAAATCATTTGGAAACCAAACGTAAAGGGACAACCAAGACGTTCAACGACTAGTCACAAAAGTGGCCTTATGTTTTATAATATGATTATGTGTGTGTCATGATCTTATGATGATATTATATTATTCATAATGATATTTATAGTTATTATGTTGATTTTCATGAATTTTGAAGGTCAAACCTCCAAGATGTTCGAAACTTAGCCCTTGGACGCACTTGTGCTTAGCATATTTTGATGTGTTGTGTGTGTTGTTAGAAGATCAAACTGGTATGAAAGGTACTTTACATGTTTATGAGTACACTTACGTGGTAAAATTCTTTGAAAAACTCCCCAAATACCAATCAATGTGTCCTTGAGGAGGACTTAACTTGTGGGCAAAAATTGTCCCAAGTTGGCAGCTTACTGCCTTAGTGTTCACGGACGACTTCCTTGAAAGTGGAGTGGACCATGGTCCATGAATTCGGTAGTTGAACTTGCATAGACACTTTTAGGATTTAAAATGCAATGGATACACTGCCCAAGTACCATGGACTAGCATAAGGGTCCTGAACCACGTTCATGGACCGTGAAGGTGGCCGTGGTCCCTGCGCGGGCTGACCAAGATTAATTTTCCAAATAAATTCTATTCAATTATTTAGTGATTGTGGTTGATTTTTTAAATGATTTATAAATTAAATATAAATATTTTAAGGTCTTTTCCTATGTCAAAAACCCGATACCAAATTAAATTCTCAAAAATTAGACTTCCCACCCAAAATAAAACCTCTCTAGAAACCTCCATTGGAGATGAAGCTCAGGGTAAGCTTGGATATTCTATTTCTATGGATTCTTCACCAAGTTTTTGTGTTAACTTCATCTAATAAAGGTATGGTGATCCTTCATCTATAGTTATCCTTCCATCTAGAGATATAATCTCAAAGATTTCAAAGAGATTTCATGATCAAAGTTCATTTTCAATCTAGCCATGGGTTATTTCTCAAAAAAAATTCAAAGGATTAATCATGATGAATTTATGATGATGTATTGGTTTTAACGTGAATTCAATCAAATTTCATTGTGAACCCATGTCCCTTCCTAAACTCAATTCATCCTATGGCTGGGCATTCTGATCGTGGCTTGTTATTGGTGGATCAGTGATTCTATTACGTTGAATTGCTTATCCCTATAGCTTATTATGTATATTGATGGTGATTTTTTGATGAATGATCTATGTGGATCAATATATGAATGTTTGAACAAAACTAACCTATGTTTTTCTATGTGTTCACGATAAGTTTTACTTTTTAGTGATTATTTTAAGAATTCAATTATTTAAAGATTATTGTAGCTACTTCTATAGGTTGATATTATAGATGAATTGTTAGTATGAATCTTTGATTATCAAATCAAAGGAAACTTGTTATGAATTTATGTAGGTTATTCTAGCCTATAGATTAGTAATGTAATGTATGTTTTGTGATCTAAATGCTAGGGTAGATGAAGCACGATTTCGTTTGGGAAATTATCTCTTTAGCAACTGCCCTAGATTTATATTGTTGATAATATATGATTGATGAAAAAGACTATAAAAATTGGTTTATGATCTATAACTCTCTACTTCTAGTATACATGTGATTTATTGTATTATGTTGTAGTATGATCTTGTAACGATATGTACATGGTTTCTTTCATAATTAAAGTACAATAATTTTCTTCCCTATAAATAAATTGATGTTGAAAAGGGTGTATTGATCAATAATGATCGAAAAGTTGATAAATTTGTATGTCTAATCTTTTCCCCTACTTTTCAATATCATTGTTGTAGATGAATCCTTGTATGGTTTTATTTGGTATGTTTTATTTATGGTGGCGGTCTTTTTATTTTCAATATATATATGTGTGTTGACTATGTCCTTGAAGGAAAATTTATGAACATGAGTGTCTGGTTATGTAGCTAGAGTTATAAGGATGTGAATGGTTATTTTATGATCATGTGTAGGTGCTTCCATTAATGAAGTGTTAAGGATTTTTGAACCTTTCCCATGTAGCGCTATGTGAATGTGTGAATAGATAATGTTAGGAGTATTAAAGTTTATAATGATTTTAGCTTGCCTCCTATTCTAAATTGTGTTATGTGGTCTATGCTTGGTTGTGCATTGTGGTCTTAAGAGGGTGGATTACTTAATGTGTTGTTGATAAACATTATGTGATCATGTTGACCAATGTAAACACACGCTCAAACATTTTGCATTCTCACAATGTAGTAAAGGTTTGTAGTGTCTAATAAAAAATTGATCTCATATTCTCTAAATGTCTACTACTATGCATTTAACGTATATATATATATACCTATATGTGAAGCATGTTATATATTCCATTAACTAGGACGACTTGATAGGTGTACTAGTATGGGAAAGTGTATGGGACCTTGTCTATATATTGCACATGAGTGCCATCATAGGAAAGTTCCTAGGTTGGTTTCTTATGTACATGAATATGAATGCATGAGTATGTTATAAACATGTGTGGTCTAAACATGTTATGTGAAAGTATTAATCACATGTATATACACACAAGTATGAATATCTAGTAAAAAGATGGGACTTGAATGGTGTGCTCAAAAGTATTCTACAACTAGATAGGTTCTTAAATATTCAATAAGCATATAAAGAGTCAAATCGTAAACCTAAATCTTATAAAATAATCTAATAAAGCTATTTCAATGAAGGAAACTCATGGTAAAACCGTGTGAACATGAAAATGGGAGGTGTTGGATTCCCTTGGAGAAATATTCATCATTTGGTCTTCATAAGATATTGACTCCCCTTGGAGGACCATTCACCCATAGTTCCATATGAGGTGTTGACTTTCCTTGAGAAAGCTTCAACTATAGTGTCTTATGAAATGACGCTCCAATGATAATGACCAGGTAAAGGGTCATGTATATCTCTTAGTTCCCTAACTATTCTTGCCACGTAGAATCTACCAAGTGACTTCACTAGTATGGTAGCATGTGTTAATGTTTTACCTTTGCTAGGTAGGAAAACCTTCCATTGGTGTAAGTCTCTATACCACAAAATTCCATGTACCACCCATGATCTTAGTGTCAATTAAGGCTACAGTTTTCTTAATGTAAAATGGCAAATTGAAGTAAATGACTAGGATCCAAACTAGGATGACCTAAGGGGGGTTACTTAGGATAGGTGGAAGTAATAAACCCACCTAGACATTTCACATGTAGCTCCTTAGGGAGTTAAAAAAACTATTCTAATGCATGTGTCTATGTATATGTTGATCTGATTTTATATGAAGTGGTGTTGTCCTTATTTACATAAGTTGGTGTTAATGATTATAATGAAGGTCATGTTGGCACAAATAAAGTTTTCTAGTTGTTGTATGAATTAGAGTCTTAAGGCTTGTGGTCTCATGATAGATTTACTAAGCATGTTTGATGTTATGGAGCTTCACATGTACATTGCACTAGTGGACTTTGATAGGGATTGTGAGTAATGTGTTGTAAAGTTTTATGTGAAGTGAATTGAATAGATTTGCAAGTTCATGTACCTTACTGTAAAGCCATTATAGTCTTGACCTATATATGTCTATGATGTACTATACTTCTATGATAGTAAGTGTTGTTTTAAGTAGGTTTTATGTATGCTTTCTTTATGGTCTTAAAGTGATGCATTGCACCAAGTATCACTAGAGGGGTACTTGGGAAGTTATGAAATAATAAGGGAGGAAACCTACTATAAAGTGGAAATAACTCACTATAAAGTGACCCCAAATGTGGCTTAAATTCTATGTGTGATTTTATATGATGTTTGTCTTCTGAATATGTCTAAATGAAGTATGTGAATTATATAAATTCTATTGTATCAAGGTTTTATGAGGATTTTATCAAAAATGCATCAAGTATGATTTCTAGAAAATATCCCTTTTAAATGAATGTTTTTGCATCATTGCTATACTTATTGCGTTCTTGTGCTAACTCCAGTCTTCTAAACTTTTAACACAAAGTGTAGGTTATGGATACTTGAATGGATGTCTCTATCGTTGAATAGCTTGATATATGATTCCCAAGCTCAAGGAATGGAATCCTTAAGTTCAAGGATGTCCTAATGTCTACTTTACCTTTATGTTATGTATGAGCATTCTTAAGTATGATGTTATAACGGTCATTTCCCTAATGTACTCTTCTGATATTCAGTCTAGGATAACAAAAAGTTACTAGAGTCTTTAACTATGTATTTTGTTATTTTATATATAATAAAAGAAATGTTCTCGAATATGATATGCTAAGAAAGTTTTAAATTTTTCGTTAAATTTACCTATGATAATAAGATGAATGATAATTATAGGGTTGTATAAGACCACAGTGAGGTCAAGTACACCATGTTACTTCTAGGTGGAGCTCACCATATGTGACGAATGTGGTATCAAAGAATTAAGTTTCTAAAAGTGGTTTTAGGTTCCAAAACTCTCATATGGCCACGTCTAGTTTAGTCTTGATCATCGGTGGTGAGTCGCGACACATCTTTGAGTTAGAGGCTATAGGATGATAGAGTTTCCCTACTTCATCATTCTCATGACGTGCCATACAACCTAACTCGATAAGATTTGTCTGGTATGTTTTCTTCTCTAGTGGTCTTCTAGATGTGATTGCTTTGATGATATGGTATCTCTGTACTTGAGGAAGAAAATCCGAGTTTTTATTATTATGTTTGTTTTATGGATTGATGAGTATGTGTGATATGGGATATGATGTCCCTTGTGTCAATATGTGAGACCTATGTGAAATGGCATGATTTTTTAAGAAGTATATATCATAATATGGTTAAAGAATGTTAGAAGTTGCTATGGTTAAAAATGAGTCTCTTGTTGAATGTTTTGTTAGGATATGACTTTGCTTCATGATAGTGTTATAATACGGTTAAACATGAAATACTTTTGGAATATGTTAAATGGCAAAGATGCATGTTGCCTAAGTATATGTGTTTAGAAGTGTTAAATGTTGCCCTATGTATATGTGTGCATCATAATAATTGCCTTGTATGTATTGGAGTCATTTGTATATGCTTGATTCTAGAAGTGAGGGTAACCTGATTATCATTGTAGGGTAATGATGTTAGTTTGATTGAACTATAAGTCACCTTACTGTAAGGTTGACTGAAAAGAAGGATTCCTTATGGTTAAGTCTTTTAAATTGTTTCCCCTAATATTTTATGAACTTGGTTTTTATTGTTTTGTAGAAAAACCTTATGTGATTGAAGATTATGACTTAACTTAAAAACATGGTTATAAGTTCCATAGACGATAAGGTTTAGAATGTGTTGGTTGCATTACTGTAGTTCAATCTTAAGTGCTAATCACTTTTTAATGAAAAAAATGAAGGTTTTCAAGCTAAGATCCTCTTGATATTGGGTTAAGTTTCTCTTATTAAGGTTTACTGTAAGTGGGGGATGGTCATAGGAGTCGTATGATTGAAGATATTTCTATATGGTCCTTTTATTCATACTTGAGCTTGAAACTAATGTGTTTCTAATAGTTTGTTCCTTATAAGAGACATGCATAAAAATATGAAATGTTTGACCTATATATGTTTTGTATATCTTGGTTGAAACTATCTTGAGAATATTTTGAGAATTTCAAAAGTGCATGAAAAAGAATTTCGATCAAATAAATGTTTTCTCATGTTGATTTGCATATTCATATGCTAGTTGTGCATTTAAATTCATGGGATAAGGTAAGAAGCATGTTTGAAGTCACTCTTAATGTCAAATGTTAGCCTTGTAATGAGAAATTGATCTCGTTTAAAATGAAAAATGATGAGTCTCTTGAAAACTAAGTAACTTTTATGATTTGAAAAGCTTGATTGTAGGCTCTTATTCAAAAAAGTGATGAAATTTATAGCTAATGTACTTGTGTTTGCCTATAAATTTTAAGACTTGCCCTAAATAATGCATTTTTATGAAAGCTAGTGTTATTCTAGATATTCAAATTTTGTGAAATGACTTCCTATTGTTGATATGTGTGTTGTGTAATTTACCATTTTGGCTTCACAAGGAATGATTAAAAGTTAAGAAATTCTCATGTTACACTAAAGTTGACCTTTGTGCAATTGCTTGGGTATGAACTCAATAGACATGTGAGTGTATTGAGGAGAAAGACATTCCTACCAAAAACATATTTAAGCATGGTATGGTTCAGTATGGTTCCATGGATTTATGCATAACTAATAAGAATCCATTTTCAACCTATTTAACTCAAGTCTATGTATATTGAAGTATGTGTACCTACTTGTTCTTGAGTGATGTTGAAACTGCCTAAGTGTGACTTAAAGATGGTTGGAAGATAAAGTGGTCATAAAAAAATGAAATATAACGTCCATGTTATGATTAGGATAAGGATGTTCCTGCTATGAACATTACAAGAGCATATGAGTTTTACGATTAAAGAATGAGCGAATAAAGGTTTTTGTTTGCTTTTGTGCATTAAGTGCTAACTGATTTGAAGTTGTGTTCCTTGTATGTTTGATGCATTAACTTCTATATGATGATTTTAAATGAATTTTTTTATCTTCCTATGATTCATGGGAGTCCTTGTTGTGATTAGAGTGTTCTAAGTGTCATTCGATGACAAATATTCCCAAGTCGGGGATATTGTAAGCCCCCCCCCCAAAATAAGATAAGGTTTACAGATCCTCAATTGTTCATATAAGCTTGTTAACATGTTAATAGAGTGTTTTAAAGAATGCATGAATGACTTGAAGTCATTTTGAAGTCAAACGTCAAGGGACGACCAAGACGTTAATTACAAGTCACAAAAAAAGGACTTATGTGATTTTATGTGCTTATGAGTGTGTCATGAGATTATGAGGACCTTATATGAGTCAAAATTATTTTTATACTAATTTTATCGAGTTTCATTATGTTTGAAGGTCAAACGTCAAAGAACGTCCAAGACGTTTGGAATTTAGCCCCTGGACATACTTGAGTGTGCTTGGCATGTTTTGATGTGTTGCTTGTGTTGTTTGAAGCTTAAATTGGTATGGAATGTTCTTGACATGCGTATAAGTGTAATTACGTTATAAAATCCAGGAAAAACTACTCAAGGATCAATCAAAGGGTCCTTGAGAACGACCCAACTTGTGGGCAAAAGTTGTCCCAGTTGGCAGCTTATTGCCTTATTGTTCATGGACGACCTCACGGCCGGTAAAGTGGACCACGGCCTGTGAAGTTTGTAACAGAACTTAGTTAGCCACTTTGAGGCTTGTAATGGAAATGGAGACACTTCACTAAGGACCAAGGACCGTCATAAGGGTCATGAACCACCTTCACGGACCGTGAAGGTGCCTGTGGTCCATGCACGGGCTGACAAAAATTGGTTTTCCAAACAAATTCTATTCGTTAATTTATTAATTGGGAATGATTTTAAGTTGTTTATAACTTAAATATATATATATTTTAAAGTCTTTTCCCAAGTAAAAAAATATCATTCTCAATTCAATTTCTAAAATTAGACTTCCCTTCCAAACCAAGACCTCTCTAGAAACCTCCATTGGAGATGAAGCTCAACGTCAACGTGTGGATAATATTTACATGTATACTTCCCCAATTTTTCCTGTTTACTTCATCAGTTGTTATTCTTCCATCTAGAGATTTAATCTAAAAGTTTTCGTAGAGATTTGATGATAAAACTTCTTCATCTTCAATCTACCCATGGGTTATTTCTCAAAACTTTTTCAAATTCTTAATCATTATGAATTGATGATAATGTATTTGTTTTAACGTTAATTTCAATCCAATTGCATTGTGAACCCCTGTCCCTTCCCAAACTCGATTAAGCCTATCGATGGGATTGTGATCGTGGCTTCTTATAGGTGGATTTGTGATTCTATGATGTTGATTTTCTTATGTCAACTGTTTATTATGTATATTGATGGTGAACTGTTGATGAACGATCCATGTGGATCAATATATGAATTTTTGAACAAGACTAGCCTATGTTCCTCTATTTTTTCACTATATATTCCACTCTATTGTAATTACTATAGGAATTCGATTATGTAAAGATCATTATAGCTACTGCCTTAGGTTGACCTTATGGATTAATTTTGGGCATGAATATTTGGTGATCAAATCAAAGGAATCTTTGTATGAATTGATCTAGGTTCTTCTAGCTTATAGATTGGTAATGTAAGGTATATTATGTGATCTCAATGCTAGGGTAGAGGAAGCATGATTTCTTTTGGGTAATGATCTCTTTAGCTACTGTCCTACATTCATATTGTTATTAATATATGATTGATGAAAAAGACTAAGGAAATTGGTTTATGATCTATAACTCTCTACTTTCTAGTATATATGTGATGCATTGTATTATGTTTTACTATGAACTTTTAACAATATGTACATTGTTTCTTTCATAAATAAAGTAAATTTAGTTACTTCCTTATACATGTATTTTTTATGAAAAGGGTATATTGATTAATATTTATCAAAAGGTTGTTGAATTGGTAAGTCTACTCTTTTCCTCTACTTTTCTATATCATGATTGTTGATGAAGCGTTGTATGACATTGATTGAAATGATCCACTTATGGTGGACGTGTTTATTTTGTTGTGATTACATATATATATTTGTTGACTATGTCCTTGAAGGAAAATTTATGAATAGATGAGTGTGTGGTTACACTATGTGTAACTTGTTCCTAGTCTTCTATTCTTTTTGTTAATCTAGGTTATGTAGCAAGTGTTATTAGCATGTAAATGGTTATATTAACATAATGTGTAAGTGCTGCCATTAAAGAGGTGTTAAGGCTTGATGCCCCCTACCGAAGTATTCCTCTGTGAATAGCGAATGTTAGGAGTTTTAATGTGTAAAATGAAGTTAGCTAACTACAATATTTTATGTCTCCAATCACCTTAGAGAAGTGTGGCCTAAACCAAAGGCCACACTTTTTGACTTTAAGCAACACTTTTCTAGGTGTGGCCAAAAGCAATGAAACCTTAGAGTTTAGGCAACACTTTACAAGTGTTGCCTTATCACCTACGCGTAAAAGCGTAGCCAAAAGAGAAAAAAGCCACGCTTTCTACCTACACTTAAAAGTGTTGCCTTATGAGCTACACTTTTTAGCGTAGCCTCAAATTCAAAAAGGTCACGCTTTGTAGCTACGCTTAAAACTCTTGCCTTATCAGCTACACATCTAATTGTAGCCTAAAAGGATAAAAGCCATGCTTTTGTTGCTATGTTTAAAAGTGTTGCCTTATCAGCTACACTTTGAAACGTGGCCTTTGCTACCATATTACCCACATTCATCAAGTGCTGCCTTTTCTATCTAATGTATCACAGGACTTTGAAGTGTTGTCCATGCCCACATGCATACACAATTAAAGTCGTATGCCACAATTTCTAATTAAAATACTCCAATATTGTATTGCATTAAATATTCTATAGTGCTAATAAGTAATTCAAATTTATAGATTTCCCATAAAGTACATAAAAAGATAGTATGTGTTGTGTATATACTCATACTTATACATCAATATTCTAAATGTGTACACAATAGTTCAAATATAATGTATTCAAACTTTTACAATAGTTCAAAAACTCTTCATCATCCACTTAAAATTTAATCACCTCTATTTCCCTACACAAATAAGATATTGGCAGTTATATAGAAGAGGTAATAAGTTCAGATTGCAATAATATAGAGAGGCAAGAAGTCTAGTAGTTACAGAAAATTAGATTGCAGCTTTTGATGTTCAAAGTAGATTCCTTCTTGTCTTTTAAGGTTAAAAGTAGATGATATTCTCTTAGCTGTCTAGAATTCCAAATGAGTTCAACAACAATGAAAAATTGCATTCAGGTTCAAATTTCATAAGAAATAATATAAAAGATTTCATGTTATACAATAAGCATGATGCACGCAAACTAACACGATCACTAAGAAAAAAGGAATGAGGAGACACAAACAATTAGATTCTCCTAATAAGTATTTGTCTCTTTGTTTGTAGTTATGGAAGCATGCCTTCTACTAGAATGTAAAAAATTATGGGTAATAACATGGTTATTTTGTATAAAAGAAAAAACATAAAGACTTTACTGACAGAAACATTTATATATAGAATCACAAAAGGCATAGTGATTTGGTATGTGAATATAATGAGTACTACAATGCATCAGTACAGAAAATAGATAGTTCTTTCAAAAGAATTCATTAAGTTGTGTTTATAATGAGAAAAACCTAAGAACTTGTATAGAGCATGAAATCAACAGATCTATAGATTGCAGCAGCAGTTATAGAAACATCAACAACGACATATCTGTAGATTGCAGTAGCAGTTCCAGAGCACATAAAATCTGCAGATTCCAGATTCCATACCATGGAGAAGTTTATTTGCAGAGGTTTTGACATACCATTCTAAGTGGAGGTTATTCTAAGGCATTTAATTTCGTTAGGTTATTCTAAGGTATTTGCAGATTGCAGATTCATAGGTTTTCTTTTCATCATCATGGAAAATTTTAGGTGAGGAGGTAACTACTGCTATACTTTAATTCTTAGTGAATGGGCAACTCCTTAATCAGATAAATTCAAGTATGATTGTTCTAATTCAAAACATAGAACATCCTCATTTTTCAAGCCAGTACAGACCTATAGCATGTTGAAATGTTCTACACAAATTCCAATAAAACAGTGAAACAAGAGATGCAAACCCTTAGGTCAATTAAAACCAAATACATTAACATCAACTAAAGACAAAAAAGTCCATATTGTAGATCACAACAGCAGCAAAAATTAATGAAATTTAAATTACTTTCCTTGTGTAGTTAATATGTTTTAAACGATAAAAAAGGGAACTAAATCTCACATAGCAAAACTAGACTCCAACAAAACAAAACAAGCATGATGAACAGTGAAACAAGAAAAGCAAAACCATAGCTCAATTGTAACCAACGCCACTAACAATAACTAAAGATCGAAAACTCAGTTCAGAGTTACTTAATACTCATCACAACGAGGCAAAAATTAACAAAATTTTAATTGATATTTTTATATATGGAAGTTAATGCACTTATTAAAAGTATTTATAGAGGAGCCTAATTCACTTGGATATAACTTGATAGCAATAAACTAATCACATACCTTTGCAGCTTGTATTTGTTTAAAGACCTCAAATTTCTACTTCAATATGGATTTAACATCATTGGATGATCCTTGTCAAAGTATATTATATTTCAAGCTACTTTGAATTATTCGAAATTTAATTTAATCAATAAGCCAATTACAAAAAAGAAGACTTTCTGAGAAATTTTGAGGACTAATTTGAAAAAGTACTAAATAGTTTTTGAAGAATTGGATCATGAGTTCACCTGGAAGATTGTCGAGGATTTTGGCCTTTTACATCTTTTGCACTACCCGCGTCAATAGATACATAAATGTTAGATACAACATACCCTTTCATACCTTGACTATTCAATCCAGGGTTGTTTTGAAGTAATTGACTAAAAAAATGTCACATTTCTTCTCTCATTTCTTCTCTTCTTTCTTCTATCATTTCACATTTTTCTTTTAGAGAAGTGATTTCATTGGCATGTTTATGTTTTAGCTTTATATATTCCTCATCATTCTTAAAAGAACTTGCTGTCACTGATCTATCATCACACCTAAGTCCAGCAGGCTGCTCCTTACCAAACACTTCCGTAAAAATATCATCTGCAGTTTCCCTACAATTTTAGCAATTTTGAAGCTTGGCCTGTTAAATAAAATTGACATCCATATTAGATGCAAGTACTCCTAATTTTTCTCTATCTTAAATGAGTTTATCATTCATAAAGTTAACTTCAATTGACATACTTTCAACGCATACTTTGTAGCGGCTCATGCATATTAAAATAAATTATATCCCTCCAAACAATAAAAAATTTTAAACCAGATGTAAATTCATCATTAATACCAGCTAAAAAACTTACTGTTGCAATTTGAGTATCGGACTAAAATTCCTTTCCCGTCTTTGTAACAGTTGGAATATACATTTCAGTCATTGATGGTTCCACATTGTTTTCTTTAATTCGATGCTACAAATTTTAAATAAAGAAATTTAAAAACGTATCAATTTATTGGAGGAATATATTAAAAGTATATGGCCAAAGGTGCTAACTATTATCAATGCCACATGTACTTTTGCAAAACTAATAGGTCCCATTTGATGCCTCCATTTTTGCTTTTCCTATTATGAGAATTCATCTAAGACATGACCCATAATTATATAAAAAGAAATGTTTGATTTAATAAATTAAAAAAAGTAGAATCGATATAATCCAAAATAAGTTTAATAGTACAAATGCACTATTTTAGCCTTACTTTAACAATTGGGTCTCCCAATACTGAATTAATTGATGGAATTCATCTTCTTCAATGTCCCTAGGAAGTTTTTCTAGGATGTCCGCAACAGTGCTATTTTTATCAAAAAATCTCTCTTTAATTTTTTGCTTGTATCGTGTTGTGTGGTCTATGATTTGTTGTGCATTGTGGTCTTAAGAGGGTGGCTGCCCAATGTGTTTTTGATAGCCACTATGTGATCCTGTTGACCAATGTACAAACACACACTCACATATTATGCATGCTTACAATGTATTAAAGGTTTATGGTGTCTAATGAAAGGTTGATATCATATTCACTAAATGTCTACTACTATGCATGTAATGCATATATATATGTGTGTGTGTGTGTGTGAATCATGTTTTGCATTCCATTAACTAGGATGACTTCATAGGACCTTTTCGATACATTGCACATGTTTTCCTTGATAGGATAGTTCTTGGGTTTTGTTTCCTATGTACATGAATATGACTGCATGAGAATTCTATGAACATGCGTGGTCTGAATATGTTATATGAAAGGGTTACTCATACATATATATATACATGTAGGAATATATACTCAATAGAGGGGCCTTGAAAGGTGTTCTCAAGAGTACCCCAAAACTAGATAGGTTTTTGAATATTCTATAAGCATATAAGGAGTCAATATACTAAGCCTATTTTTTATACAATAATAAAATAAAGGATTTTCAACAAAGGGAACTTAGCTTAGCAACGAGTGAACATGGCAATGAGAGGTGTTGGCTTCATTTTGAAGAAGATTCACCATTTTGGATTCATAAGGTGTTGACTTCCCTTTGAGGAACATTCACCTATAGTTCCACATGAGGTGTTGACCTTCCTTGACGAAGATTCACCCATGGTTTCTCATGAGATGAGGCTCCAATTCTAATTATATTGTAGAGGGTCAGGTATATATCTTAGTTCCATAACTATGATTGTCACATAGAATCTATCAATTAACATCACTAGTATGCTAGAATGCGTTAATGTTCTACCTTGGCTAGGTAAGAACACCTTCCATTGGTGTAAGGCTCTACAATACCAAATTACATGTAGCACCCACGGTCTTAGTGTCCATTTAGGCTATGCTTAACCTAATGTAAAATGGACAATGTATGTAAATGACTAGGACCCTAACAAGGATGATATAAGGGGGGTTACTTAGGATAGGTGTAAGAAAGCAAACCACCTAGACATTGCACAAGTAGCTCCTTAGGGAGTCCTAGGAAGGTTTTGTAATGCATGTTCCGATGTATATGTTTCTTATATATGACTTTGTAGTATTGTAACTTGTTATAATGATCTGCATGGTATAATTTTATATGATGTGGTCTTATCCTTATGTGCATAAGTTTGTCTTAATGACTATATGGAGAAGTTCTTGTTGGCATAAATGAAGTTGTCTATATGGCCTTTTTGATGTATGAAATAGATTGTTAAGGCTTGTGGTCTCACGATAGATTTCCTATGTATGTTTAAGATTATGGGGCTTCACATATACATTGAACTACCAAAATATTAGATTGTGATTTTGAGTAAGGTTTTATAATGTTTTATTTTAAGTGAAGTGAATAGATCTACAAGTTAATGTAGCTTACTGTAAAGCAATTATCGTCTTGACCTAAATGTGTCTATGATGTACTATACTCCTATGATGTTAGGTGTTGGCTTATGTAGGCTGTAGATATGATTTCTTTGTGTAATTAAGGAAAGGAATTTCACCACGTATCACTAGGGGGTACTTGGTATGTTAAGAAATAATAAGGGAGGAAACTTACTGTAAAGTGGAAATAGCTCACTGTAGAGTGACCCCAAATGTGGCTTAAATTCTATATGTGATTTTTTATGATGTTTGGACTTTAAATAAGTCTATTAAGTATGTGAATGATCTAAATTTTATTGTATCAAGGTTTTATGAAGATTTTCTCAAAAAGGCATGAAGTGTGATTTCATGAAAATGTCCCTTTTTAATGCATGGTTGTGATATTTAGTACATTCTTGTACTAAGTCCATTATTCTATACTTTTTACAAAAACTGTAGGTTGTTGATACTTGAAAGGATTTCTTTATGAATAAAGAGCTTGATATGTGATTCTTAAGCTTAAGAAAAGCAATCCTTATGTCCAAAGATGTCCTAATATCTAGTTTACTTTAAAGTTACGTATAAGCATGCTTACATATTATTTTATAATGGTCGTGTCCCTAAAGTACTCTTATGATGTTGAGTCTAGGATGGAAGAATAGAGTGTTTATCTATGTATTATGATATTTTTTATAAAGGAAAGTAATGTTCAAGCATATGATGCGCTAAGAAAGTTTTAAATTTTCCGCTAAATTTACCTATCAAAATGCGATGAATGATAACTTTGGGTTTTCATAAGACCTGTGAGAGGTCAAGTAATCCATGTTTCATCTAGGGGATTCTCATTGGATGTGATATTTTAACCATTTTACTTGTAAAAGACCATGCATTTTCTAATCATTTAGAGATATTAGTCTAATTCCCGAAACCAATTGGCAAAACGCCAAATGTTTAGTTCTTTTAGAGAAGTTTTACAAAATCTTCAGTGTATGTGATAATCCCAACGGTCATTTTCATCGATATTACTAACTAAGTTGGCGATGCGCTAATATTTTCTACCAACCGTCGAGTTTTACATGATCACGGCGGAAGAAATTGGTATCGCCAACCTTGTCTGCTCACCAACTGGACTAGTAGTTCGCCTTAATACACCTTTTCAAGCAATTCCCTACCTTTAACTTTTGCAAACAACAAACATTATTTCATAAAGATATTAAAAGTAATTAAGGAGTTTTGTTTTACCTCTCAAACAATACCTTCTTTAATGTCGCAACACGACGCAAGTCCACTTTAAGACCTTATTATATATGTTAGTCATAGTACCACTAGAAAAACCTCCTTCTTGTCTGTGATTTAGGTGAGATGAGATATAACCCATCAGGGTTTCTAACTGTTTGATCAAAACTAAGTGGGAGTTTATGTATGACTTAGACTGGGTACATCTTCTTTCTTGTCTTTTACCACCTTTCATCACCCCTAAACATTTAAGAGGATATTCTTCTGGATCTCATGGGGAGGAACATATATATCCTTCTCCCCATCTTTCCAATTTGGATTACGGTGCCTCCATTCATAATTGTTATATTCTGGCCTTTGTATTTACCCCAAACCTTATATCCACCCTATCTTGGGTAGTTTAAACGGTATCCACCATTTTGGTTTGCAAGAATGGTTACATATTTTATATATAAAGCGTCAAAATTCACTTCCTCCAGGTTTGCACACCCAACCCCCTACAACTTTAACACCTAGAGAACAATCCTCCATGACAATTTTTGATAAAATGTCAAGTAGAGTAATAGTCTTGCCCATGTTTGGGTCTCTTTCACTGTTCTTAACAGTTTTCTCCTTAAAAAGTGTAAATGTGATAGGAGAGACTTGGTCTTCACAGGAGTACCACTCTTTCTGTAAACTGTTAATTTTTTCAATAAGTTGTGTTGCTACTGTATGTGGTTTCTATGTTAATCCACTGGGTAAGAGTTGGTCAGTGCAACCTTTTTTTACTTAGTCCAAGGTACGATAAAGTTAATTAAGGCGGATGCGATCAGGAAGACCATAGGTAGGGTATTGGGGCAACATCTTTTTCAATCATAACAAATTTCACCTAGAGGCTCCCCGTTAAAATTCTTAAGGCTCTTGATGATATAAAGTGACATCATTTTTTGAGGAGGGAAAAAACACACTTGAAATGTGTTTACTAATTCTTCAAAAGTTATAGATTCTTGTGGAGGTTCTACTAATAAATTGCAATCTTCTCCCGTTAATGAGAAATGGAAAATCCTTAACCAGACGAACACCTAAACATTATTTTTGAATGAGAAAGGTATCACACATCTATGAAGTTATCAACATGCTCGTGATCCAATCTACTAAAGAGTTTGTTTCAGTGCACGAGTTACAGCATGGTGATTGTTATATAGAACATTGCATTTCCCTTAGTTTGGTTAAATGATGGCTCCAACACCTCCCATATGATGATGGTCATTCATGTTGGTTTGTTAAATATTGTTGAGAAATCCAATGTCGTCTTTGTGTAACACTAGGATACCATTGCTCTTGTTACCATACACGCTTCCTTAAATTGTTATCCAAAAAAAAGAAATAAAAATAAAATTTAAGTTAATAAAGCTAAGATGAAGAAAGAATAAAAAATCTAGTTAACAACAATCTCACATAATACCACTCCCCAACATCGGTGACATTTTGATTCATATCATGATAAACAACACTACCTTAAAATAAAGTGTCTATGATCGTCGATAATACAGTAACCCAATCGAGGATTGGGGTCATGTCCTAATAGAGGAATAGCGAAAATGTGTACCGAATTAGAATCTCATTCTAATTAGTCGTAGTTAATGAATTTCATGGGTAAAAACATTACAACATAAGTGGGTAACATGATAGTAGTTAGAAATAACTATAACTAATATGAAAACTAAGGCATTAGAGGGTAATTCTTTGGATGTTACCGCAATACGAATTAATCTAAAATATTGTGTACATATTTTGATAGAAAATATTTGGTTAAATAGTGACTAGGCTAAGCTTTATTTGGAAATAAAGTTCTCACTCGTGCAACTTACCCTTTTTCGAATGGGTTCCTCTCGGACACCAGTTTGCCGAATGAAGACCAACATAAGCCTTACCCCACTCCCTCGATCGAGCTGAGTGTTAGGATAGTCGACTAATACTCACCCTGTCAAATATCAACACCACAACCTAGAACATATGACATTCTCGGAATGCAACTGGAGTACTTGACTTCTAAGAGGTCTTGTACAAGCCCTTTCATATTGTTCATCGCATATACAAGTATGAAATGTAGTACAGAATTAAAACTTTTCACACGAATATCTTAAAAAATATATTGATGTAAAATTGGGAAATGCCCCATACAATACAAATATAAGAATTATGTAGTCTATTATAATACTTTGAAATAAAGTACGTGTATGTATGACCTCGAGTAAATTAAGGACGTACTTCACTCTGTTTGAAATGACTCTAGAATCCAATTTTTTCTTCACGATCCTTCTTTCCTTTCACCTACACTTGTAGATATTAAAAAATGTATGGAGTTAGTACAAACATTAGTATTATGTATGGATTTATACATAAAATCATGTAAAAACAAATATTTTTATCACAAACATGCTCTTTTAATTTCAACATCGTTCTGTAATCATTAAAAAAAACATTTAACAACTTAGAAACACATAAGAACACAGTTTTAGGGTAACTTTACAGTTAACGAATTCACTGTTAAACTAAAGTTCTTTGTCTTCATTTTAGAAAAGTTCTATCATGTAATCACCTCACTAAAAGCTATCCTAAGACTCACTTAAGTAAGAAAAATAGAGACCTCCCATACAACCTCTCTCGGCACACCTAAATGATTCTAAAAAACACATATAATGAGGTAAGCACACTTACAAGGCATCAACATATGAACAGGAAATTTTCCTACCAAAGGTGAGTTGTGAAGAGACCGCCCACACAATCATTTACACACACACACTTAAGAGATCCTACAGATTACGTAATATATAGTCATTATCTATACATCAACATATAGATAATAAGACATTCTCCTTCAAAAAGATATCAAAAGACATACTTAAGTTAATGAAGAAGAACTTCCATTATTGACCTCTTCAAGATTACCTAAATAATCCCTAAGACTAATTAAGTCTTACATAATATCTACAAAATCAACATCTTCCATAAGTAGAGTAATTCTCAAGAATTATCTAGTTAAGATGCGAAGTGGCCATTAATGTGCCCCCTTCACACCTTAACTAGACAACCCTTAACTACTCTAGATAGGTAATTATTCATTTAACATGCTTTCTTAACTTAAGTCACTACATTCATTAGTTATTTTAAGATCCATTCATCATAAAAGAGACATTCAATTAATGGTCATGGACAAGACCTAGGGACTCTAACAAACATCTTCAAAACCTATTTGGCAAGTCAAGATAGCGTCCCATAGCACCACCTAAACCTCATAGAACATCTCTAATTCTAGTAGGTATTACATATGATGAGAATAGACAATACACGACATACCTCATGATACCTAGACATGGAATTTGGAGGTCTAATGTACTTCGATGAGGGTGTTCTACTTCCCAATGGTAGAACATTGACACATCCCATGTAGGCTCATGGTTAAGGAATTTGAAGGGCACGTTTTGTACTCTTGTATCATCCTTGAACTAGAGCTAATTCCCTTACTATATTCACTCGATTCTAGCCTTTGTTCTTATAGAGTAAATTACGTTAAAGGTTCAAATAAAGGGGTTCCATATCTAGTTCATAACCCAATCACATTTACCCTACCAAAAAGGTCCAATAGGGCTACCTGATAATGGCTACAAGAAGCTCATAATAACCTTAAGGCTATTATTCCTTTACTTGAATGATACCATTACGACTTTCGACTTCATAATTCATAACCTTACCACTAGATTAATGGTTGCACAATAAGGAACCTCTTCACATCATTTAAGCTATCTTGTGATTCATACATACAATTCAAGACATCTCATTTTCACATTAATACTTGAATCAAGTAAGGGACACAACTCAACCAAAACGAGACACAACATAGATCACTTTAACACATATTACATGGCATTATAGAAGCACATAGAATTAATCATTATCATCTTTATGTCATGTTATACACTACCTTAACGTCATCAATATGACCATCATAAGACTCATATAGTCAGGTAGGAATAACCAGGCACAACCCTAACACTATACACATAAAGACATAGTCATAGTCGAACATGATCACCTAAATAACATCAATTCAAGAACACCTATACTTTCACATTATTTATCATGTAGATAGATATTATTCAACCACAAATAATCAACTACACAAATTATCGTAATAGTTCAAGTATTTTTCTTACAAAGCCATGATCTTCATTATACATAAAGTAACTCTTTCAAGGCCACATCAATTGAAAGTAAAACACATGACACCGCCAACATAAGTGGACCATAAAAATCACAACAAAATGATGTCAAAATAAAATAAAATAATAAAAAGTAGGGCAGGGTACCACCACTCCATCCTCAACACTCCAATCCAATGCTAAATCATCCAATTCAATATCATAGGGCCCGTACCCATATCCATAACCAATACGTTACAACGGAAATCTAGACCCATACGATACCGGTGTCGTTGAACTCTTAGAGGTTGCAGACAAGCCTACACTTGTCATCGTTACTTCATTTAGGTTAATTTTAGCGGAAAATTTGAAATTCTTGCTTACTTAGACTTCATAGTGAGAAACATTGAACTCGCATAACACTATCTACACAAAACCATAAGCTTTCACAACAACCATCTAATACCAAGATACTTAAATGAATGAAATCTCCATATCATAAAATATAAAATTGCAATAATGGCACCAATACAATGTTTGAAATTATTTGATAAACAAATGCTACTGGAACATACTCCACTAGCTAATGTATAAGTCAAATGCTAGAAAAAAATAGTAAGTATCCGTATAAGCATGATGGTTTACTAAATCCAGACGAAAGCTCCACTTTTGGTTAATTTCAGTGTCGATTCTTAAGTTTAAGCATCCAGCTGCACCTGCACCTAAAAGTAGAGAGTTGTGTGGGATTAGTACACACTTGTACTAAGTATGGGTATATTAAAGCACACTCCAAGGCCATGCATGATTAAGAAGATCTCTCTCCTAATGATATTAATTATGGAAAGTCAAGTTAGTGGAGTTGCAATATTCGGATTAGGAAAGTCATGTCATGAGAGTAACATGCATCATCATACTTAAAATTTTGCAAACAACACATAACATATTGCACATATCATATCACATAGTTCATATCATTCTTACATATTCCATGAGACCTTAGAATCATTCACTTGATATTAGGTGTTCCCAATATGAGGGCTCAACATATTAGACGTCAACTAGGGAGCCTTCATTAGCGAACATAGAGTCTTCTTCATTCATTCATACCTACTTTAATTTCATTCATTCATATACTACAACAACCACCAATCATAACTAGGTTGTAGTTTAAGATTCTCATTGGTTTCCCGATGCAATTATTAAGAATAACCTAGTGTCATTACTTAAGTCTAGCACACCTTTAGATTATCCTATCCTAACACCTTTGGTATCGTTCATTTCACTATGTTTATTCTTTTAGTATGGCCTCATTCTTTCTTTGGGAACTTTAACCTTAACCAACATAGATCATATAAGCATCATGATATCCAATGTCTGCCCCACACCGATAAGAGGTGGAATCACATTCTAATGTGACCCGAACATGCTAGCGTATATAGGGAGTTGAACCCTGCTAGATCACTATATTGTAAGCATAGTTTCAAAGACTAGGAGATATAAGGAGACCCATACTCGGCAGGCCAGAAAGTATCATATCATGAGATTGACGTGAACTGCCGCCCTTCTCGAAGGAAGGCATCATCACTCTTTCCTAGCCTATCGGTGCTTAGTATAGAGTTACATTACATTCAACTCATATATAATTGAAGATGGCTTTTAGCATGACGACGTAGTAGATAATTAGATGATTTCTCATATCATCATTATTATTTACTATGCATTAACTTTAATACTTTCATTAGAGTGTTCATAGAAACTGTTCTCTTCATTAACTTTACACTCTCATAGGTGAATACGTTTTGGTAAAATTTACTTTGGATGATTTGAGAGTAATCTCATCTTTCACATTAGCCTCTTATCATGTTGTCATAACATTCATTGGATTTAGCATATTTTCTCTTTATAATTGCTCACCCATTTTACTTGAATATTCATTTCATCATATGGCGATACACTTTGCCCTTTATTGTGTTTTACACTCTTACTTAACCCTTTTAGAGTTACATCATTTCATCACATACATCTTAGATTCACTTACTTTTAAAGTATGTTAGACTTATCAGTTTATACATACAATCCATAGGCTTCATTCATAGTTTATTTAAGTGATACATATCTTAAAAGATTATTTGGTACAAGACATTGTATGTTGTATGTATGGCAAGATTTCAATTCGATATATGTAGGCACATTCTTTTGAATATTTATTCACGTATGACATATGTGTCAATACGGAATTGGGCAAGGGAACCCGATCTCGAATCCCTTGGATAACACTTAGGTTTTTATTTTATTTTTCCTTTTTTCCTAATCTTCACCCTCGACTTGGGGACCTAGTTTTGAATCCCCCCACTAACATTGTTTTTCCTTCCTTTTTTCTTTCCCTCACTTCAACTTAAACGTTTAGGCATTAGGGGACTCGAGATCGAACCCCGACAGGCACGTTTTCCTTAACTCCTTTTGTATTGGCCGAGAGGATGTGGGTTTGAATCCCATTCCCCTTATCTCATTATTGTTTTTAGTTTCTCCTTGTTCTCATGTTTGACAGAGAGGTGGTGCATTCTAATCCCACTCCTCTCACTATTTATTTTTATTTTTCAAGTTTGAGAATAGGCTAAGGAACCCAATTTCGATTCCTTTTAACCCCATTTCCTTACTTACATTTTTTTAGTGATTTTAACATGGTGAGGTCTCGGGTTCAATCTTTAGTGACGTTACTTATTTTACATTGCATATTGTACAACTCTGCTTGGCCAAAACCAACTAACAATGGGCTTGAAATTGGATTATGTTTTTCATCTCATTTTTAAAAACAATTCTACCTTAGTTCTTAGGGCATTTCGTTAATCATTTAGTACGTTTTTTGGTGTAGTTTCATAGTTCTACTTCGCTAAGAGTCTTCCACTCAAATAAGCCACATTATACCTCATATGAAAGTCACGATTCATACAAGTTTGTGTACGTTGAATACAACCATAAAACATGTCATTACAAACTTCAAAGCAAAAGTATGTGTGACACCTTACATATTGCACACACGTAATTTTAACATAATTTAGGAAGACATAAATTATCAGTAATACAGTTACGAACATAGTTTCATGAGCATATTCATCACAATGCACGCCTAATCTACCAACATACGTACCAACCTATAATCATTGGGAGGTAGTGAAATGGAACATGTAATTGGGGAAACCCTAGTTTTCGGACTAGATTCATATGAGACTTAAGGGTCTCTTGGGAAAAGGACCAAGAGGAAGGAACCCATACCTGATTTCACATCGTTCTTACTTCAACCTTCTGCCAAATCTACCCCAAACAAAACATCCACCGATGGATCTCACTCCTTACTCGACGAGAATATGACGATTCGCTTTACGTTATTGGATTGCTTTGTCGTTTGTAATTTGATTGTTAGTTTTTCAAGTATGAAGAACCTTTGCTTTTGTTATTATGCTGACTTTTTGGTTTCTGTTTGTTAAGCAGAGAGAATGTGAAAGAGAATGTTGAAGAGAGGGAGATAAACATGAGAGTGGATAGATGTGAGAGAGAGTGTTTCCTTAGGGCAAGAACTTTACGCAAGACACAGTCAAATAATGTTAAATAATCAATAAATAATAATTAATAGTAAAAAAATCTGATTTTCCTTTTTCTTAAATCAGCCATTACTTATTAATTTATTAAATAAACTCAAATTAAATAATCAAATTAAATCATTGCTCCCACCTAGGTTCGAACCTGGGTGGAGCATGATTTTGCTTAAATGCCAATTTCGGCCATTTCTCCCCAAAATGCACCTCCACCATATTAATTAATTAATTAATTAAATGCATATTGTAATTACGATACTACCTTTTGCCTGAAAAAAGACCATTTTACCCCTAAACTCTCCAAACTTAACTTCTTCGGGTAAATCTCCATATTGGGATGCCCTAAATGGCTAACTCACCAAGTTATTTGTCTTGGATGTTATAGAGGTTTAGAGGTCTGCTTCTACGTGCATCAATACGTATGAACCCGGTATAATCGTGGGAATTCTAGACACATTAAGCATTACATATGATATCAATTTTAGGGTTGCTACATAATAAACCAATGCAATTATAACAATACTCAAAGAAATTAGGTAAATTAACTATATATTCATCGATATAAGATTATCACAACATTCAATCGCCCATAGATAAGTATGTTAGAATTCATAAGAATTAGATCAATATCACTTCACATATAACTTAGTAAAAAACTAGGGTTCATTAATTTCATGGGTTCATAGGTTAATTGAGTTCAAATTATATAATTAACTACAATTCAATAACTATATTATGCTTTAGAACCTTTAATGCAACAACCCATGGATAGAACATGAAATTAGTCAATTCATCTTTGTAAACTTATTTGAATGTTGGGATCCTTGATGAATAATGTTTCAAGGTTCAAAAACCATACCTAAATGAATCTAATCCTTCTATTTGATGAATAATCTCCACTCAATTCTCCGATCCAAGCCTTTCTTTTTTGTTTTGGATCTAATGGAGTTCTAGAAAATTTCTTAAGTAATTTAGGTTTATATTTTTGAAGAATGAAATCTTCTAGGTGTTGAAGACTAATATATGTTTAAAAATGCAAAAGACCCATAATTAACCGCCCTTACTCTTATTTTGACGTTGGGTAAATTTAAAACTTCACTCCATGAACTTATCATTGAGTTGCACAGAGATAAACCAAATCAATTATTGTCCATCGACAGGGCGCCAGTCTACCAATAGACCGTTTTGTCGTCCATTGATGGATCAGAGGCTGGAAAATGTGATCTTATGTCCCTATTCTAAGTACCAACCGACTCTCTCTACTTACGGGGCGTCGACCAGGCCACAGGCCGTCGTTAGCCAGCCATCCGTAGTTGGGAATACTTTAGGCAGTCTTGGACACCAAGATGGGTGTTTCCTCAATGACCTTTTGATGGTTATTGGGCTTGTTTACCTTTACTTTTCAAACCCAAAAATGTTTGTATATATTTTTTAGGACCTATCACATGAATTTAATCAAAAGCAAACTTGTAAAACATGATGAAACATGCATAGACACACAAGGTCGTTTCAAGGAAAACCTTTCGAACATCATGGATTTTCTTGGACGTTTCACCTCCAAACTCCACAAAACATTACACACTACCTATACACACTATAATAAATCAAATTAAGACCTCATAAACTAATAAAATACACATATATGCAAATAAACACATATGAGGCATATAGGTGACTTAGTCGTTGAACGTCTTAGTCATCGCATGACGTTTCACTTTCAAATCACCTAAACTCTAGACATTGACTAAATACCACATTATTGAAAATTTTAGAACCTTATACTCTCATTATAACAATATGATGCTCTATGTTCACCGAAGTCATTTTAGGTATTACAATCTCCCCTAACTGGGCAACATTCGTCCTCGAATGACACTTGTCACTGTCCGAACACTTCCCAAAATAGATATTCAATTAGTAGCTCATAATCATACCATATTAAACATAATCAAGAATAAATAATCAATTCCACATAATCAAGAAAACCACAACCCAACAAGTCATTATAATAAATTTTAAAACTCATTATTCTATAAAACTCACATCCTTCATTCCAAATAGCAAAAATTCATTTTATATTCAGTATCATGGTCATATACATCAGTTCTCACCACATTGCAACAATTTCTGACAAAACAATGAATTAATTAAATTTTTTAACAATTTTTATAGGTAAAATTCAGGCAATGCTACAATGAATTTTTCAACATTTTTAAAAAATATAGGTTTTAGGCAATTCATGATGGAAACATGCTATTATGCAATGTAGAACTACATAAAAACATCTTACAACATAGTATTAACTACATGATACTCAGAACGCAAGGAATAAACGAAATTCAATTTCAACAGAACCTCTAAACACAAAGCAACATGCAACATAGTTCTATTACTTTCTACTCTCAAGCTTGAGTTGAATAGAAAAGATGAAACAATCAATAAAAAACTCACCATACTCCCCCACTTAAAAGGAACTCATAATACTAAAGAAAAACAATAACTTACCATTATTGTTTATCCTCATCCAGTTTTGATCCTTTAGTTTGGAGTGCATAGAAATGCCTCTTATTTGGAGAATCATCCATTTTTAACATAAGGAGCAACTTGTTTACCCTCTCTTCCTATAGCCTCAATGGTAGGAAAATATCTCACCTTGCATCATTTACTACAAGCCAAGCAACCACTAGTGTCGGGTAAACACTTCCCATAGTGCCTCTTTCCACAAGTGACATATGTAGGTTTTCAATTTTGTGAACAACCTCCATTCTGTAATTTCACCTTAGAACTCGTATGTTCTTCTTGAGTTTGAACCCTCTTTTTTAACCTACTTTAATCTTTGTAAGTACAACTTCTCCATTTCAAGTTTCTCGATATCCTCTTAAGTTTTGACTCTTTAATTGATTGGTCATACACCATGAGTCTAGCTAGGGTCATGTCATCATGTAGCATGGCCGTTGGACATTCCTTCCTCACTAGATCAGCGACTCTGTTAACAAATCTACTCATCTCATCCCTCATATTAGACACAAGGGATGGCACGACATAAGAGTAGAAAAGAATGGAAACTCTATCGTCCTATAGACTTTTACCCATAGATGTGTCGCGACTCACACCGATAGTCAAGATTCTAAAAGACGTGGCTTTATGATACTTTATGATTCCTAACAATACTTTCATAAACCTATGCTCTGATACCAAGATTGTCACATCCCGAAACCACATCCTGGAAGATATGGCATTCTTATAATATAGCCGGCTTACTTGAACTGCCATAGGTCTTGTACAAGACCATATGTATCGTTTATCTCATATACAAGTACAAAAAGTAGTGCGGAATTAAAGTTTTTCACACAATTATCTTGAAACATCTTTTCATATAAAATAATAGAAATGCTAAGTATCAACATATGTCATCCTTAGACTCAAGAATACTTGGGATATGACATACAATATGAATATTATAAGTACGTAGTCTATTACAATACATTGAAATAAAAGATATATATGCATGCCCTCAATTAAATTGAGGACATACTTCTTTTTATTTGAACGACTCCAGAATCCAAGCTTTCCTTAACGATCCTTCTCACCTTTTACCTAAAATATTAGAGATAAAAAAATGTATGAAGTTGATAAAAATATTTGTAGTAAGTATGGCTTTGTGCATAAAATCATGTAAAACAAACATTTTTTATTACAAACATGCTTTTTTTATTATACACTATTTTATGATCATAAGAATAACAATTAAAAACTTATACACACATTATAAATCACTTAATGCATTTATTATATATTTAGGGTCACTTTACAATGAACCAATTAAATTTTATAGTGAAGGTCCTTCACTAAAAGCTATCCTAAGAATCACTTAAGAAAAACAAAGAGAGACCGCTTGTACAAACTTTGTAGGCACACTTAAATGATCCTTAAGACCAAATATAATGAGGTCAACACACGTACAAAGCATTACATATATGAACTAGAGATTCTCCTACCAAAGGTGATTCTATGTCTCACTTGAGTTAGTTGTGAAGCAACCGCGCATACAATCCCTTAAATACACACTTAATAGGTCATATAGATTATCTAGGATAGAGTCATTCTCACTTCATACATCAACATATAGATAATAAGACATTCTACTTCGAAAGTCTACCAAAAGACCTACTTTAGTAAATCAAGAAGATTATGCCCATGATTTACCTACTCAAGATTACCTAAATAATCCTTAAGACTACCTAAGGCTTATATAACTACATAACAAACATCTTCCCCCTTCACACCTTATGTAGACCGTAAAACCTTAAAATGAATATGATAAGAAATGCTTAATGTGTCAAGAATACCTACAATTAGACAAGGGTTCACACAGATTGATTTTTGTAGAACTACACCTCGAAACCATTGCTACAGCCAAGACAACTAACTTGGGATGTTATTTGAGCTTGTAAAGCTTGTGTCCAACCATGTAGGGCTCTGGAATACTAAGAATTACTCAAAGGAGTCTTTACCGGACATTAAAAGAAGAAACCTTAGGTTTGAAGGGTCTAGGGGTAAAATGATTTTTTTTCCTGGTTAAGGGTAGTATTGTAATTACCCTAAATCTGTAATTTATTATTTAATTAATCAAGTGGAGGGGCAATTTGGGGAGAGAGGTCCGAAATTGAGCCCTTGAAATGAAGTCTTGCTCCACCCGGGTTCGAACCTAAGTGGGAGTAATGATTTAATTAGATTTTTGTTCTTGGTGAATTAATTAAATAATTAAAAACTAATAACTGATTTAAAAAGGAAAATCAGATATTATTATTAATTAACCTCACACAAACTCTCTCTCCCATGCCTAAATCTCCCTCTATCTCCTAAAAATTATTTTTGTTTGCTGCAAAAATACAAGATAAAAACATAAGAATACAATAAACAAGTTCTCTACACATAATTAAGTTACAGAAAAAAAATATACAAGCAACTAAGCTAATTTAATAAATGAAAACTTTGCATCATCTTCTCGACTGGTTTTTGTTTAAGGTTTAGGGAAGGTTATGTAAAGCACTTGGAAGGTGTGGAAATATACAACAACGTATGGGTTTTCTCTCTTTGAATCCTTACTCCAAGAAAAACTTTGTTTTACCAAATTCAACGTATTAAACTAGGGTTGTCCCCTTTATTGTTGAAGTACTTCTCCCTATTCTCCTTCCAATTTAAGTCTAAATTAGTTTAAAAATCATGTTGTTTGTATAGTTTCTGGTAGATAAGTGTGAAATATGATGTTCCTTATGATTTTATGTTTGGAAATAGTAAGCATGTTTAATGATGTCAACCGGAACTGATGTGGTGCAATGTGTAAAATGTTTGTTGTTGTTCTCCATTAGAAGTCATAAAATGGCTTGTTGTATGATTGGAATTATTGTGCATAAGTTGTGTAAATTGTGATGTTAAATTAAGAGTAATGTGGCTGATCTTAAGTGGAAAAATCTAAGCTCAAACAACAATGAATCTACACCTAAGAATGTACTAAACCAATTGTTAAAGTACCTCAAAACAAACGTATGGATGTTATGAAATAAAGGCTAGAAAAATTGATAAAATTTCCAGCACTTGGTGATGAAATTTTCGGCTAGAATACTTGACTTTTAGCTGTTAAAAATATATTTAATATAATTGAGGTCCGTGGGGATTGAACCCAAGACCTCACTACATGAAAGATTGAAAAAAATATGTGAGAGGTGTGGGATTCGAACCCACAACCTGTTGGACAAACAAGAGAGTAAGAGGGGAATTTTTAATAAATAAAAATAATGGGAGGATTGGGGTTCGAACCCATCACCTCTTGTCATAAGGAGGAGACAAAGAGAGAAATAAAAAAAAGTGAGGATGTGGGGGCTCGATCCCACAACCTCACTACCAACGCTTAAGTAGTTTATTTTTAAATGAAAATAAAAATAAGGAGGCTATAGGGGTTAGAACCCACAACCTCTAAGTCCCAAGTGAAATAAAGGAAAAAATAAAGAGAGGTTGTGGGGGTTTGATCACACAACCCCTCGGCCAAAGGAGAAAAGTTCTAGAAAAAAAAGAACTAAAAAGAAATGTTGATGTTGGGGTTCGATCTAGGGTACCAATGTCATAAGGACAAAAAATGTAATTATTGTTCAAGGGATTTGAACTTGGGTTCCCTTGAACCAAATTAACGTATTGATAAATAAATCATACGTGAATTAGTTGTTCAAGAATAATGCCACCTACTTAGATCAGAATCGAAATCTTGGCATACATACAAGATACATAAAACTTGTACTAAATAATCTTAGAAAGCTATGAGTAACTTAATAAACTATGAATGAAGCCTCATGGCTTGTCTGTATAGACCCATAAGTCTACCATACGATAAAAGATAAGTGAACCTAATATGTATGTAATGAATTGATGAAACCCTAGAAGGGTTAAGTACAAGTGTAAGATGCACTAAATGGCCAAGTGCATTGGCATATGATGAAATGAACAATGAAATGATGAAACCCTAGAAGGGTTAAGTAAGAGTGTGAAACATACTAAATGTCCATGTAAATTGGCATATGATTAAATGAATATTAACGTAAACATGGGTGAGTAATTATGAAGAGTATATGTGCTAATGTTAATGATTGTGGTAACAACATGATATCAGGATAACGTAAAAGATGTGACCAATTTCAAATGAGCCTAAGTAAATGTTACAAAAACATACTCACCTATGGGTGTGTAAGTTATGAAGAGACCAGTCTCTATGAACATTCTAATAAAAGTATTGAGTTTAATACACTTAATACTAATGATGAGATGATAAATAATCTATTATGATATGATATCCTCATACTAGAAGCCAGCTTCCATGACGTATTAGTAGAATTAAATTGAACATTATACTGAGCACTGATAGATTACCTATAAGTGGTGATTTCTTCTATCGGGAATGGCGGAGGTTTACATAACCCTTATGAGATGATATTGTCCATCATGCCGGCTATGGGTTTCTTTATATCTCCTAGTCTTTCAACTTAAACTGCCCTTATAGGTATCTAGCAGGATTCAATCACCTATTTACACTAGTATGTTTTGGGTCACTTTGGCTTGTGATTCCACTTCTTTTCGGTGTGGAGCAAGAAGTTAATTTCGTGATGCTCACATGATCTATGTCGGTTAAAGTTAAATTTCCCAATGAATGAATGAGGCCAGCCGCAAATGATGTACAAGATGAAATGAATGATACCAAATGTATCTGGATAGGACAATCAAGAGGTGAGCTAGACTCAAGTAATGATGCTAGGTAATTCTTGGTCATTGCACAACAAACCCGATGAGAGTGTTAAACTACCTCCTAGGTATATGTGGTGTTTACACTAGATTATGAGTTAATGAAATGAAGTACGTATGAATGATGGGAGTAGACTCTGTGTTTGCAAATGAAGACTCCCTAGTTGAGGTCCCATATGTTAAGCCCTCATTTTGGGAAGTCTTAATGTCAAGTCCATAATTCAAAGGTTTCATGGCATATAAATGAATGCTAATAATATATTAAGTACTATATGCAATATGATATGTGCTATGTGTAAGATGTTATGTGTTGTGTGCAGCATGATAAGTATGATGATGCATGTTACTCTCATGGCATGACTTTTCTAATCAAAATTTTGAAAGTTCAATAACTTTCGTAATCCCAATTTGGGAAGTCTAGTGACTTGACTTTCCATAGTCATGTTGTTAGGAAAGAGCTATTCTTACTTATGCATGTCCTTGTTGTGTGCTTGCATATACCCCTACATAGTAAAAGTGTGTACTTATCCCATACAACTCTATATTTTTAGGTGTAGGCACAGTTGGACGCTAGAGTTTACAGGTTGACATACAGATATTCGAACGTGGCGCTTTCATCCAGACTTTGTAAGACCTCATGCTTTTCAGGATGTCTACCATGATTATCTTGCTTACATATAGGTTTTACCTAGTGTAGTATGTTCTAATAGTGTTTCTTTCCACTGTTATTTCAAACTTTCTATTGGTGTCATTTTGGAAAAAATACATTTAATGCAATTATGAACTTCTCTTTCAATTGATCATCTCTATATAACATTGTTGATTTCTGAACGCCTATGATGTTAAGTTCAAAAATTTTATCATGAAAAACAAATTCAAATTTTCCTCTAAAATTAACCTAGATGAAGTAAGAATGACATATGTAGGCTTGTCTGCGACCTTTGAGAGGTCAATGATGCCGGCCTCGTCTAGGGTCTAGATCCAGTATTGACAATGTTGGTATCAGAGCACTAAATTAAATTTTGAGAATAATAAGTTCACATCAACCACATTGAGTATTTTTTATGTCTTGGTAGTGAAGTGCACCACAATCCTTACGTAGAAAATGCATGCTGTAAAGGAAAATTTTCCTTCTTCTAATCTTATCGTGCCTTTCCTAATGTTTGAATTCTTGGTGTTATGAGAGTGTATAACATCAAACACTTGTTGTTTACAGAGAATGACCACTAGGAGAGCTATTGTTCAGCGGAGAACTGCTGGGGATACTCAATTTTCACCCCAGGCTCCATCAGAAGGAGTAAATATGCTTGTTTACCCAGATGGGTTGACTGATGCGTATGTGCGGGCATCTCTAGCCCAGATGGCACACACCATCACTTTGCAGGACCTGGCCATGACTGCCCAGGTCAACTTATACAATGTTGAGAGGCAGAACACTCAAGTGCGTAGCACGGCTGACAGACGGAGAGACTTCACAAGGATAAAAACACTAGAAAAGAATCAAAATTTCTCTACACTCAAAGAACATAAAAAAAATATAAAACAAGCAAGCTAACCTAAGAAACGAAAACTTTGCATCATCTTCTCGACGGGTTTGTGTTGAAGGTTTAGGGGAGGTTTTGGGCAACACATGGAGGGTGTGGAACACAACAACAAGGTATGGTTCTTCTCTTTGAATAATTTCTCCAAGAGAAACTTTTTTCTACATAATTCAAAGTATGAAACTAGGACTGTCCCCTTTATTGTTAAACTTTTTGGCCCTAGTCTCCTTAAGATTTCAATCTAAATTAGTTTAGGAATCATTTTGTTTGTATGTTTTCTGGTAGCTAAGTGTGAAATATGATGTTCCTTATGATATTTTGTTTGTAAATAGTAAGCATGTTCATTGATGTCAACCGAAAATGATGTGGTGCAATGTGTAAAATATTTGTCATTGTTTGTTAAAATGGCTTGTTTGATGATTGTAATTATTGTGCATAAGGTGTGTAATTGTGATGTTAAATGAAGTGTAAGGTTGATGATCTTAAGTGGAAAAATCTAAGCTAAAACAACAATCAATGTACACCTAAGAATTTGTTAAACCAATTGTGAAAGTACCTCAAAATGAATGTATGGATGTTTTTAAATAAAGGCAAGAAAAATTGATAAAATTTCCATCAATTGGTGATGGAATTTTCTTCCAGAATACTTAAGGTTGAGTGGTTTAAAAATATATTTAAAACATGTGAGGTCAATGGGGATTGAACGCAAGACCTCATTACAGGAAAGCTGGAAAAAAATGAGAGGTGTGGGATTCGAACCCACAACCTCTCGGCCAAACAAAAGAGTAAGAGGGAATTTTAAATTAATAATAATAATTGTAGGAGTGGGATTAGAACCCACCAACTCTTGGCTGAAGGAGGAGACAAAGTGAGACATTAAAAAGAAAATAAAGTGAGGTTGTGGGGGCTCGATCCCACAACCTCAGTGCTAACGCTTACGTAGTTACATTTTAAATGTAAATAAATATAAGGAGGCTGTGGTGGTTGAAACCCACAACCTCTAAATATCAAGCGGAATAAAGAAAAAAATAAAAGAGAGGCTGTGGGGGTTTAATATGACAACCTCCTGGCTAAGCCAAAATCGAAAAGGAAAATAGACAGGAAAAAATAAAAAGGGGGTTGTGGGGGTTCGAACCCACAATCCCTCGGCCAAAGGAGAGAAGTTCAATAAAAAAAAAAAACTTAAAACAAATGTTGATGTTGGGGTTCTATCTCGGGTCCCAAAGTCATGAGGACTAAAAATAAAATCAAGGAAAATGTAAGTGTTGTTCAAGGGATTCGAACTTGGGTTCCTTTGCCCCAAATTTCTGTATTGATACATAAATCACACGTGAATTAAATTTTCAAGAATAATGTCACCTACTTAGATTGGAATTTTAATCTTGGCATACATACAAGTTATATAAGTCTTATACAACATAATCTTAGAAATCTATGATTCACATAACAAACTATGAATGAAGCCTCATTGCTTGTATGTATTGACCCATAAGTCTAGCATACAATAAAAAATAAGTGAACCTAAGATGTATGTAATAAAATGATTAAACACTAGAAGGGTTAAGTATGAGTGTAAGATACACTAAATGGACAAGTGCATTGGCATATGACGAAATGAAAAATAAATTGATGAAATGAAAAATGAAATGATGAAACCCTAGAAGGGTTAAGTAGGAGTATGAAACACACTAAATGGCCAAGTGCATTGGCATATGATGAAAAGAACATTCACGTAAAAATGGGTGAGTAATTATGAAGAGAAAATGTGCTAATTTTAATGAATGTGGTAACAACATTATATGACGCTAATGCAAAATATGTGAGCAATCTCAAATGATCCTAAATAAATGTAACCAAAACATACTCACCTATGAGAGTGGAAAGTTAATGAAGAGACATGTCTCTATGAACACTCTAATGAAAGTATTGATACTAACACACTTAATACTAATGATTATATGAGAAATCATATATGGAGATATGATTTCCACATTCTAGAAGTAAGCTTCCATGAGGAATGAGTTGAAAAAAATGGAACTTTATACCGACCACCGATAGACTAGCTATGAGAGGTGATGCCTTCTTTTGGGAAGGGCAGAGGTTCACATAACTCTCATAAGATGATACCGAAGGGCATGTCGGGTATGGGTCTCCTTATATCTCCTACTTTTTGAACCTATACTGCCAATATAGGGATCTATTAGGGTTCAATCCCATATATATGCTAGCATGTTTTGGGTTTCTTTGGTCGGTGATTTAACCTCTTTTTGGTTTGGGGCAGACAATGTATTTCATGATACTCAAACGATCTTTGTCGATTAAATTTTAAGTTCCTAATGAATGAATGTGGCCAGACTCAAATGATGTACTAGATGAAATGAGTGATACCAAAGGTGTTAGGATACGACAATAATGAGGTGAGATAGACTCAAGTAGTGATACTAGGTTATTCTTTTTCATTGCACAGCAAACCTGATGAGAGTCATAAACTACCTCCTAGGTGTAGCTGCTGTTTACACTAGATTATGAATTAATGAAATGAAGTACGTATGAATGAAGGAAGTAGACTCTGTGTTTGCGAAGGAAGATCCCTAATTAAGGTCACATATGTTGAGCCCTCATTTTTTAAAGTCTTAATGTCAAATCCATTATTCCAAGGTCTCATGGCATATAAATGAATACTATAATATATTATGTGCTATATGCAATATGATATGTTCTATGAGTAAGATGTTATGTGTTGTGTGCAATATGATAAGTATGATGATGCATGTTACTCTCATGGCATGACTTTCATAATCCAAATTTTTAATGTTCACTAACTTTACTAATCGTAATTTTGGCAGGCCACTGACTTGACTTTTATAATTATGTTGTTATGAAAGAGTTATGCTTACTCATGCATGTACTTGGAGTGTGCTTGCACATACCCATACTTAATACAAGTGTGTACTAATCCCATACAACTCTATATTTTTAGGTGGAGGCATAGGTGGACGCTAGAGTTTATAGGTTGACGTATAGCTATTCAGACGTCTCTCTTTCCTACGGACTTGGTAGGCCCTCATGCTTTCGAGGATGTATACCGTGATTATCTAGCTTAGATATAGGCTTTATCTTGTGGAGTATGTTCCACTAGTGTTTCTTTCTACTTTTATTTCAAACTTCGTATTGGTGCTGTTTTGGCAAAAATACTTTTAATGCAATTATGAACTATTTCATTCATTTGATTACCTCTATATTAGATGGTATATTTGTGAACACCTATGATATTAAGTTCAAAATGTTGATCATGAGATAGGAAAATAAAAATTTCAAATTTTCCGTTAAAATTAATCTAGTTGAAGTAAGAATGACGTAAGTAGGCTTGTCTGCAACCTCTGAGAGGTCAACGATGCCGGTCTCGCCTGAAGTCTAGATTCTTATCGTGACATAGACAACCCTTAACTACTATATATTGGTACTTATTCATTTAACATGATTCTTTAACTTAAGTCATTACATTAATTAGTTCATTTAAGAGCCAGTAATCTCATACGAGACATTCAAGTAATTGTCATGGACAAGTCCTACGGACTCTAACTAACACCTTCAAAGCCTAATGTGAAATGTCTAGATATTGTATCATACCACTACCTAAACCTCATAGAACTTCTATAATGCTCGTAGGTATCTCATATGATGATAATAGGCAACAACCTACATAAACCATGATAGCTAGACATGGAATCCGGAGATCTAACCTACTTCGACGGGTGTTTTCTACTTGCAAATGGTATAACATGGACACATCTCATGTAGGCACATGGTTAAGTAATATGAAGGGCGTGATTTGTACTCTTGTATCATCCTTTAACTAGAGATACTTTCCTTACCATACTAACTCAGTGTTAGCCTTTGTTCTCAAAGAGTAATTTACATTAAAGATTCATATAAAGCGGTTCAATATCTAGTTCATAACCCAATCACATATACCCTACAAAAGATGTCCACTAGATTTACCTTACAATGGAGACAAGAAGCTTATAATGACTTTCCTAAGGATTTATATGATTTCATTACAGCCAACCAATCTTAATTCGATCATTCCTTTACTTGAAGGATACTATTACGATTTTTGACTTCAACATTCATAACTTTACCACTAGGTTCAAGGTTACACAGTAAGGATCCACTTAACATTATTTATGATCTCATACCATTTATACATACAAGACTAAGAGTATTTAGCATTCTAAAGCAAGGCATCTCATATTCACATTCATACATGCATCAAGTAAAGGACACAAGTCAACCAAGGCAAGGCACAACATACTTCACTTTAACACATAATACATCTCATTCTACAAGCACATAGAAGTAACAGTTATAATCCTTATGTTATCCTATACACCACCATAAAATAATCAATATGACCATCATAGACTCATAGAGTAAAGTAGGAATAACCTTGCACAACACTAAGACTATACACGTAAGTCATAATCATAGTCTAACAAGATCACCTCAATAGCATCAATAGAAAAACACCTCTACATTAACATTCATTATCATGTATATAGAGATTATCCAACTTCACATAATCAACTAACAAAATCATCACAATACTTCAAGTAGTTTGCCGACAAACACATGATCATTATAATATATAAAGTAACGCCGCCAAGGCCACATCAATTGCAAGTAAAGCACATAACACCTCCACCATAAGTGAACCATATCAATCACAACATAATTGAAGTAAAAATAAGATAATATAAAGAGAATTAGGGCAGCGTACCACCATTACATTCTCAACACTTTAATGCAATGGTAAATAGTCCAATTCAATATCATAAGGCTCTTACCCACGTCCATAACCAATAATCCAATTCAATTATTACAATACTCAAAGAAACTAGGTAAATTAACTATTTATTCATCAATCTAAGGCATCCTATATATTAATTAAATATAATTATCACATCATTCAATAGCCCATAGCAAAATACATTAGAATTCATAAGCATTAGATCAATATCACTTGTCCCATACGTTACTGAAAAACTAGGGTTCGTAAATTTCATGGGCTCATAGGTTAATTGAGTTAAAATAATATAATTAATTACAATTCAATCAATATATAGTGCTTTAAAACCTCTAATTCAAGAACCCATGTATATATCATGAAATTGGTCAATTAATCTTTTAAAACTTTAGAGAACTTCTTTTAATGTAGTGCTCCTTGATGAATAGAGTTTCATCGATATAAAATCATTCCTAAATATATCTAATCCTTCAATTTGATTAACAATCACACTCAATTCTTCAATCTAAGTCCTTCCTGGTGTTTTAGATCCAATTGAATTCTAGAAAATTTCTAAATGAATTTGGGTTTTGGTTTTTTAAAAATGAAATCTTCCAAAAAGACTTATAAAAACGTTTAAAATACCCAATACCCCTACGTAAATTCCTTTTATATTATTTGAATGTGGGGTGAATTTACAACTTCACCCCTTGATCTTAACTGGAGTTGCGCAGAGACAGACCCAAATCGAGATTGCCCATCGACGGGGCGTCAGTCCACCAACGGTCCATTCTGTCCTCCATCAATTGGTTTAGAGAATTGAAATGGGAGCTTCTCTCCCTAGGATAAGTTCAAAACGATTCCCTCCACTTAGGGGGCGTCAACCAAGCCACTGGCCATCGTTTGCTATCTGTAGGTGGGACTTCGTTAGAAGTCTTGGCCACAAATATGGGTCCTTCTTCAAGGAAACTTAGATGGTCCTTAGGAACTTTTGCCAAAATGCTTCCAATCCATATATATGTTTGTATACGAATTTAGGACCTCTTCCATGAATTTATTAAAATACGAACACATATAACTCGACGAAACATGCATAGACACACAAGGTCGTTCCAAGGGAATTCTTGTGAACATCATGGATGTTCTTAAATGTTTGACATCAAAACTCCTCGAAACATCACACACAATGTATATACCCTATCATAACTCATATTAATACCTCACTAACTTATAAAATACACATATGTGCATATAATCACATGTGAGGCATATATATGACTTAAAAGTCGAACGTCTTTGTCGTCCTTTGACGTTTCACTTCCAAAATTACCTGAACACTAGACACTGCCTCAATACAACATTATAGACTTTGGATCTGATATTATCATTAAAAAAATATTAGGGTAGCTTTACCTAAGTCATTTTAGGTATTACACACTCTCTTATCATGAGCCTCATATTGACTTATACCTTAGGCCATCAAACTAGCAATCTTTAGTCACTTCTATTTCGAGCACGCCAAAAACACTTGGGTGAACTTGTATTTGCAACTATAAAACTCTAGATATAACTACAATCACTAGACGAAATAATTATTAAACTACATTTAATCGACCATCAAGCAAGACCAAACAACAATATTAACCCATATATGCTACATTACAACCCAAGAATGGGGGGGGGGGGGGGTTAGCAGCACATTATCAAATGGAAAGTATACCTTCAATGGTTTTGAAATGAAATTTTTATGACAAATGAAGTCTTCAAAATCCTTACAATATATTAGAGTAAAATAAAGTAGTAAGCAAAATAATATTGTTTGTCTCTATGTTGGAATTCTCCTATAATGATTCAACTCCCTAAAAACAACAAATCTACTAGTATTTATAGATTTTAGATTTGTGCTGCAACGGATAATTCAACGACTTTAGTTGTAATCATCGATTGACTTGGAAGATTGCCTATTTGTGTAGTCCACCGTTTTCTAGTACAGTCTTCAGCATCGTCGTGCTTTGGTTCATTGGGCAATAATATACTACTTCACGGAACTACTCGGCCATGCGCCAACTGGTCTTCTCTTCTATCGATTTGATCCTTTCTTACCGAACTCAGCACGCTGCAATAAAAGGCAAAGTATGCGTCATTGTCAATCCGCCAAGTGGATGCGGTGATACTCAAGAATCCATTTCTTTGAATTCTTCAGCCTATTTGCTCCTTTTTGCGACTTAATATCCATCATTTTCTTACATCTTCAAATACTTGAGACATAGGAGTTTTCATCAGTTAATGATATACTACAAGAATAAGAGGATACTATTTCTAATAAAATATTTCTCTAATTAAGCCCAATCTATGGACTCATCAGCGCTCTACTTTCCCATTAGTCTGATTGTGAAAGGTAGCACTTAAGTTAATCTGTAAATCTAAACTTTTCAGAAATGATTTCCAAAATTGTGAAGTAAATTGTGCACCCTGACGTAAATAATAGAGACTGGGACTCCATGAAGTTTTATAACCTCTTATATAGATAACCTTGCTAATCTTGTGTTGAATGGATAGTCTTTACAAGTAGAAAATGGGATGACTTTTTTATTTTATCGACAATCACCCAATTAACATATTGTTACCTGCGTAACCATGGAAACCCTGTGATGATATAATCACCTCCAATTTCCATTCTGTAAGTTCTATTTCTGAGTCAAACCACTAGGAATTTGGTTCTCTACATCAACTTGTTGGCAATTTTGGCACCTAAAACAAATAATGCATTGCCCTTCATCATAACATTCCACCAATAGAGTTTTCTCAAATCGATAAATGTATTTGTGGAACCCAAATGATTGAAATAGTTGGAGACATGATATTTTTACATGATTCTCTCTTTGAGACCATCCACCATTGATACACAATCTGCTTTCGTATCTCAAAAAACATCCTCTCCCTTGTTCAAAAGCTAAAACTTTTTGCTTATGAAAATTTACTTCAATTCAAGCAAAAGTGGATCTTGGTCTTTCTTGTCCTTTTTTTTGACATTTATGATTACTCGACCCCATTCATTACCACTATTCCCCCTACTATGGAATCCATTAGACTTACTTCCAAGCGTGAAGGTCTATGCACATCTTTGGCTAACACTCATTTTTCTTCATCAACATGGGTTATACTACCTATTGATTACCTGCTTAAGGAATCACCATCAACATTTGCCTTACTTAGGTGGTAAAGAAAACTCATGTCATAATCCTTGATCAATTATAATCACCTACTTTGTCTAACAATAAGTTCTTTCTAAGTAAAAACATATTGTAGGCTGTTGTGATGACTGAATGCATCAATGTTGACACCTTAAAAATAATGATGTCATATCTCAAAGCGAAATCTACAGCAACAAACTCTATGTCATTAGTTGGACAACTCTTCTCAGGAACTTTAACATGTCTTGAGGAATGAGCTATAACATGTTCATTCTACATTAATAATCAACACAATACGACTCTAGATGTATAATAATACACCATAAAACATTTAGTATCGTCTGGTAAGGTAAAAACTGAGGCAGTAGTCAACCTCTTTTTCATTTCATGAATGCTATTCTCACAAGCTTGAGACCATTAAAACATAATTGTATTTTGAGTTAACTTCGTAATAGGGGATAAAATAGATGGAAACCCCTTTACAAACCTTCTATTTTAAAAAGGTAAACCCAAGAAAATCCTATTATTAGTTGGATATGTAGATCATTTCCAATTCTTCACTGCCTTAATTTTTTGAGTATCAACTTTTATTCCCTCTAAAGACACGATGTGGCCCAAGAACTCCACATTGTCAAACCTAAACATACACTTACAAAACATTGCACACAAATTTATATGTGTGAATACCTGGTGAACTATTATGACATGACTAGCATCATCTTTTTTATTCCTTTAATAGGTTAGTGTTTAATCAATGAAGATGATAACAAACATATCTAAATAGGGTTTGAAGACTCTATTAATAAGGTCCATAAACATTACATGTGTATTTGTGATATACCATGGTTTCATGGTATAATTAATACTTTTTCCTTAAGTTTAGTGTGTCCAAAAGCCTTTTTGTGCTAATTTTGATATAAGTTTCTCTTTGTTTTGCAGGAAATCTGTCCAAAGCTTAATGCGGAGATTTTGAGTGAAAAAAATGCAGAACAGACCACCAACGGAGCTTATGACGGTCCGTCGTGTCTGTGACGGTCCGTAGGTGGCAGCGTAGAGAAGCTGATGAAGGAAGATGGGGAAGTCTGACCAAGTGTGGGATTACGAAGCTTGTGATGGTCCGTCATGGCTATGACGGTCTGTCCTGCAGGTTCGTTGTGAAGATCAGAGATGTGATCCCCGTACCCAGATTCCAAGAGTTGAAGTATTTAGAAACGAAGACCCTTAACGGACCGTTGTGCCTATGACGGTCCGTCACACTTGCCGTCGAGGGGAATGAAGAAAGCAGTAGATGAAATTGCACCAAGTATGGGACGATGGAGTCCACGAAGGTCCGTTTTGACCACGACGGTCCGTCGCGTGGTCCGTCGATCCAGCCACGTTTTGGCAGATATCCAGTAATTTTAATCCTTGTTTAATTAGGTTTTTATTTTTTATAAATAGTTTGAAAAACCTCGTTTTTGAGGTTAGACTCTGCTAGATTAGAAATCATATTATTAGACTTTGTGTATTAGTGTTTGATTTTTGGAGATTCTTACAAGTGATTTTTGGTGATTAATCAAGCAAATTTTCGGACTTCATTCTTTCTTAATGAAGTAAGTACATGAATTCTTATTTAATATATTTGAATATTGTGTTTATGGCTATGAGTAACTAAACTCCATAACTAGGGTTGTGGGAACCATAGGCAAATAATGAGATAAACCCTAGCTAAAATAACAATTCTAGAATAGTGTTTTGCATGTATTAATAATTCATTCGCTTAGAAGTCTTTTTAACGGATGATCAATGTTAGAACTCACCTTAATGCTACTTGCCGGACCAAGAAGGTAGATAATAGTAAAAGAATTATTAACATAGATATCGTTTATACTATCTAATAGGCTAGTATTGATTTGTACGAGGTAATAACTTAATAAAATATCGAATACGATGCTTAATATGAGGTAAAGATAAGGTTAGGAAAGCAACACATGCAGCCGGACCAAGGTGCGGAGTGAGATTTTTTAGATGCCGGATCAAGTATTTAGAAATACATAACTTATCACTTTGCATGCAAAATACTAGGAAAGAATGGTCCCTTCTGTCGAGCCTGCTGAGGACACAGTATTGGCGGCCCTGTATACTACTTCTGAAATTCCACCACCTCCCCCTCAAAAGAGTGCCAAGAGTCTTAGGGGTCGAGCAGAGGATGAGGCGCGAGCAAGGAAGAAGGAGCGCCGAGAGATGGAGGGTGCGAGGAGAGCCTCACTTTCTGAGGCGGAGGCACACCAAATCAGAGCATCGTAGATAGCGGCTGGGGCGTCTAGCTCCCGCACTAGAGACAGAATGAGGCACTATTGATGGTGCGGTTGCTGCTGCGGACACCACTGAGGGTGTCCAGATTGCAGAGAATGTGTGTTCCGGGGAACCGGACCCACCGGATTGTTGAATAGACGGTGCTTTGCGCCACAGGTTTGCTTCACGTAGCACTCTAATATTTAGATTTTTTTATGCATTGGGGACAATTGCATGCTTTTTTTTTGGGGGGGGGTGGGGTAACTGGAAAGTGAGTGTTAGGGTGAAGTATGAGTAGCCCAACTCACTATCCTCTTTTAGGGTTTTCTTGCCTGTGTTCTTTTTCCCCAAAAGACTGATTACTTTTTCTGTTGAACCGACACGTTTTATCTTTTGTACAATGTTTAACTCTAAAGCATGATGGCTAAAATGATATCCTGATAAAATTGGAAAATTTTGCATGACTAGGCGTAGTAACTGATAATTGTGTGGCTCTAAACATAAAATAGAGTTACACCATTGCATTACCCTAAATCTTCAAGTCGAAATAGGTGACTGATAATCTGGTATAGTTATGAGATGTCAAGTGAGTGTGAGGAAATTTGAATAGTCCAAAACTGGTACTGAGCTAGAACTTGCCTGGTTAGTCCTGCTAAAAGTAAGCTGTAATAGACAATTAGGAAAGGATCATAGGCCCTTATTCAAAATAGCCCATTTCTAGCCTAAATAAAAGAAACCAAATGAAAGTTATCCTTCTTTGATCCAAATAATTTGAGCTTAAAATTAGACCTTTCTTTTTCACCCCAACTGATCTTTTTTAGAAACAATATGTTGGCCCTGGTCCCTCTTTGGACATGTGCACCTCAGCTTTTGCAAAAAGCATAAGTTGAGGGTGACTAATGCATCAACAACCTTCGTTATGACCCTGACCCGACATTGAGTATTGTGTACCTTCACTCATGGCAAAGCCATGAGTTGAGGGTGGCTGTTTTGAGGAATGCTCTGGAAAGTGGGGTTGAAAGAACAAAGGGAGAGAAAGAATAAAAGTAAAGTGACTCAAGAACTCGTTGAAAAAAACAATTAATAATATTAAAAAAAAATTAAGGGAAAATAGTTACTTACACAAATGAAGAAAGAAGGGAAAATAGCAAGGTGAAAGAATGGGAGAAACTGGGCGAGATAAAGTGATAGAAAGTGGAAGGTTTAGCCGATATGTCAAGGAGAGCAAAAAGTCACTAAAGTATACCTAAATATACCCTACCTGACTCTGAGCCTATGTTACAAGCTAAGAATGTCCTATCGTGATCCTAAGGGTTCTATAGCGAACTTAAGGCATTGAATATAAGGGCAAGCTTATGGCAATAGGTATGAATGAGTGTGACTTTGTTCTGAGAGCGAGTGTTGAAAAGTAATCCTTATACTCAAACTGAAATCATTCTGTGAAAAATGAGGATTTTGTTTTGAAATGAGGACACTAGTTGCAATAATAGAATTGTAAGCACCTCGGTGAGAAATTGAAGAGGATAGGTGTTAGTGCATGGTGAGTCTGTGTCATGTTCGAATCCCACAAAATTCAAGCCTAATAGTGATAGCATGCATAGATTTGATGAGATTAATCGGGATTGATAGCCAAATGATTACAAAGGATAAAACATGAATACTATTGTACAAAGATTGTGTAGTGAGTCATAGTGCGTCGCTTGAGGACAAACAACGAATTTAAGTTGAGGGTGTTGATATACCGTGGTTTCACGGTATAATTAATACTTTTTCCTTAAGATTAGTGTGTCCGAAATACTTTTTGTGGTAATTTTGATATAAGTTTCTCTTTATTTTGCAGGAAATCTGTCCAAAGCTAAATGTGGAGATTTTGAGCGAAAAAAATGCAGAAGAGTCCACCTACGGAGCTTATGACGGCCCGTCGTATCTGTGACGGTCCGTAGGTGGTAGCGTAGAGAAGCTGCTGAACGAAGATGGGGAAGTCTGATGAAGTGTGGGATTATGAAGCTTGTGACGGTCCGTCATGGCTATGACGGTCCGTCCTGCAGGTTCGTCGGGAAGATCAGAGAAGTGATCCCAGTACCCAGATTCCAAGAGTTGAAATATTTTGAAACGAAGACCCTCGACGAACCGTTGTGCCTATGACGGTCCGTCACACTTGCCGTCGAGGGGAATGAAGAAAGCATCAGAAGAAATTGCACCAAGTATGGGACGATGGAGTCCACGACGGTCCGTTTTGACCAAGACGGTCCGTCGCGTGGTCCGTCGACCCAGCCGCGTTTTGGCAGATTTCCTGTAATTTGAATCCTTGTTTAACTAGGTTTTTATTTTTTATAAATAGTTCGAAAAACCTCGTTTTTGAGGTTAGACACTGCTAGATTAGACATCATATTATTAGACTTTGTGTATTAGTGTTTGATTTTTAAAGATTCTAACAAGTGATTTTTGGTGATTAATCAAGCAAATTTTATGACTTTATTCTTTCTCATTAAAGTAAGTCAATGAATTCTTATTTAATATATTTGAATATTGTGTTTATGGCTATGAGTAACTAAACTCCATAACTAGGGTTGTGGGAACCATAGGTAAATAATGAGATAAACCCTAGCTAAAATAACAATTCTAGAATAGTGTCTTGCATGTATTAATAATTCTTTCGCTTAGAAGTCTTTTTAACGGATGATCAACGTTAGAACTCGCCTTAATGCTACCTGCCGGACCAAGGAGGTAGTTAATAGGAAAAGAATTATTAACGTAGATTTAGTGTATACTATCTAATAGGCTAGTATTTATTGGTACGAGGTAATAACTTAATCAAATATCGAATACGATGCATAATATGAGGTGATGATAAGGGTTAGGAAAGCAACACACACAGCCGGACCAAGGTGCGGAGTGAGATTTTCTAGATGCCGGACCAAGGATTTACAAATACATAACTTATCAATTTGCATGCTAGATACTAGGAAAGAATGGTTATAGTTAGAATTATCAAGTTATGAACCTGTGGGGAACACGTAAACCCTAGTTACATTGATTAATTGATTAAAACCCAAAATTAAAAGTTGTTAAGTGTCTCTTTCATGTTCGTTGTTCATTTTCACTTATTTAGAGATAGAACCCCCCTTTTTATGTTTTTACTTTCTAAGGAAGTCATCAACCGAACAATAGTAATAACAACTTCAAGTTAAGTCTAGACTATTTTTCTCGTGGGAACGATCCCAACCTCACTAGTTGGGTTATTTACTTGACGCGACCGCTTTACTTCTCATTTGAGCAGTAAGTTTGAGCGTATCAATTTGTCAAACCGAAGGACATGTAAAAAAACTCATAATGACCACATAAGGTTCTGAAGTCGTTAGTCAAAATATCACATTCCAAAACTCTTAACATATGGTAGCCAGACCTGAGGTATATTTTTGAATACAGGTGGCACCCTAAAGTCGATTTTCATAAATCATCAATCCTTTGAAGAGGATATTTGTTATTGATGGTAACCCTGTTCAAGTAATGTTAATCTATGCATATCCTAAGGAAATAATCTTTCTTCGTCACAAATAAGACTGGAGCGTCCCAAGGTGAGTAACTCGGTTGGATAAAACCTTTTTCTAGGATGTCTCAATTGGTTTGTAAGCTCTTACAACTCTATGGTAGATTAGTTCTAGGACGAGTATCTAGATAAATGTATATACAAAATTCTATCTGTCTTTAGGAGGGAAAACACTTTTACGATAGAAATTGAATGAATAAGAGGTATATAAATGTTATTTCATTAGCTTGGACCAAGTGATAGATACATCCTAAAGAAATACGTTCCTTCCCTTAAGGTACAAAATAAAACGACCCTTAGGCACTACTGAACTACTTTTCCACTCTAAGACTTGATCATTTGGAAACTAAAATGTGATGATTTGAGTCCTACATTCAACTGAGACATGAAAAATGTGAAGCAACTCAATAAATATAATAACATTGAATTCTACCATGTCTAACTCAGTTAGATCAACCATGGTACTATTGTGATTGAAAGAAATGGGACAATCAAGAGACTCTCTCTGCTAGAATAGACTCACAAACATGTGTAGATGAATTGAAGTTGTCACGACCTGGATTTTTGAATCGGGATCACAATCGGCGTTGTTGGCCTTTCAGAGGTCGTAGACAAGCCTCTTCTTGCATTCATCACATTCAGCTATTTAATTTACGGAAAATTTCAAACATTATATATTAATGAAGTATACATAGACTTCATATACTTCTTACGTAGATACATCATTTACTAAGCTCAAGGTAAAGGACAACCATCTGAAAATTGTGGAATCAATTCAAATCAAAGAATAACATATCATAGTAGTTTTCCAAAACGGCCTTAATACGAAGTTTAGAGTAATTGTATGAAATAAAATCTAGGGACAACATCCACTAGCTATGTCATAATAGTAATGATCGACTCAAAACTGTTGCATCCTCGAAATCAAGAGGACCTACCAAATGGTCTTGAGAAGTCTATGTCCAAACTGCTGCGATGAGTCTTTAACTTCTCTCTGACTTGCACCTATAAAATAGTAAATTGTATGGGGTTGGTACAGCACTTGTACTAACTATGGATTTATGCACACATACATATAACGCTATGCATTATCAAAGAAAGCTCTTCTTTAACAACATTACATTACAGGAAAGCGTAGTCAGTAAAATTTCCTAATCTCTTAGTTGTGAATTGTGGCACAAATATGATTTATTTTGATGTATTCAAAGCACAAAACACAGTTTCTATTTGATTAGAATACATTAGAATCATTAAAATACTTTTGTAACAACTTGGGCCAAGATTTGAAATTTTAGTATCCCCTAACCTTAGAGATCTATTGTTGACACAGTTTATTTTTAAGTCTTTTTATTCTTTTTGTTGTGTAGTTCAATAATTCCATTGGTCCTATGTTTTACTTACAAGTGCACGATTCATTGAAGTCTCATACCCACAATGTATCAAGTAAGTAATACAAGGATTAAGGAATGATTTATCTATCCTTACAATGAGTTATTCATTACATTATGTATTCATTAAACCTTCATAAGCCACTTTCTTTAGGCTATACCACTTATTTCATCATTTTCATATTAGGGAATTTATGAAGATTTTATTTGCTATAATGTTTATACTCCTCATTATTGACATCATACAAGAAGTCGTTATAAGACATTTTTTTGGCTTTGCCCATTATTGGCTGAAACATCATGGATAATCATATGGGAAATTGACATTCTTAACCTTTTAATTTCATAGCTCACTTTGAAAATATGTTCTATCATCTTTCTTGATTGCTTTCTTAGAGACAACTTTAGAAGAAAGATCGTGTGAGCTACCATAAAATCAGTGTCTTTCCCACATCGAAAAGAGGTGATTCACCGATTAAAATGAATCTATATCATGTGAGCTACTCATGAAGTTCAGTGTCTGGCCCACACCGAAAAGGGGTGATTCCCGGCTAAGGTGAATCCGTATCAAGTGTTTGCTCCACACTTAAAAGGAGTGGCTCAAAATTATTGTGAACCAAAAACATATTTTTGAATATTAACTGACATATTTCATGTGGGCTAAACATGAAATCCAGTGTCTACCCTACCCCGAAAAGAGGTGATCTCACTCGCCAAGATGAGATCGAAACATAACTAGCTATGTTAGGTGGAAATCACAGGTTGGTTCCTGTATTGGCTAGACATAGTTCAAAAAATAGGGACGTAAGGATACTACTTATCCATCTCGGTGGTAGCCTCGTCTCATGAGACTTACACATGAAATCACATTCTCATAACTCTTCTATTGATGCTTTGCTCACTTTCAGTATCTTCTTATCTTTTTGAGTTGACTCAAACATTATAGAAGCTTGCTTCTAGATTGAGATTTACTTACTCTACTGATGACTTGTAATCCTTTTATTTAAATTGATGAAATGTGAATTGTCCTTACATGAGATCTTTTGTGTTAATGAGATATGTCTCAAACGTTATAACACATTCATTCGTGAGTATTTTTTACATTGTAGCTTAGGTGTAAGTGAGGCTTGTATCACTTATTTTAACACCCCAATTTTGTCACTTTCTTAACTTAGACATCTGTTGTTATGTTATTTCTGCAGTTACTTGCTTACTTTCATTTTGTAGCTTCATATCATCGTTTATGGACAATGAGCATTTCAATGAATAAATTACAAAAGTTCATAGTTAATTCTACTAGAGCATGTTGGGACTTGTCCCACAAAATGTAATGCCCTTGGATATGGGTTCATTGAATTACTTTAAGAGTTATTGAGTTTTTATTTCATTCTTTTGGCGATATGTGATTGGCATAAGATTAATATTATCATAACAAATATGGCATAGATTACATAACCATCTTTATTGGCATAAGCCAAAGTTACATTTACTCATACTTAAGTTATGATACCTTATTCATTAGAAAATATTTTATTTAATTAAAGATTACACTATAGAAAATTTCATTCATCATTCTTAGATAATGTATTGTTAGCCATTTTATTGGCATAATTCAAACATGCACTCCAACGTGATTTCAAAGAGATCTTTTAAACCAATCTTAGATTATGATTTTAGGCATAACTTTATTAGTCATTTTTGAAAGCATCATATAAACATTGTAATAAACACAACATCTTCATAAAACACATTTATAGTAACTATGCAATGAGACGTCAGAGATCACACTTAACGTTTTCCAACATCACTTAGCATGATATCATTCTTTAATTCACTAAAGAAAACTTAACGGCATATAAATACAATTCATAGGATCATTAAGCATTATATAATCAAGAACCCTACAAATTAAAATCATCCACTACAATATACCAACAACATGATCATGAATAATCTATTCAACATTGAAATCGTAACAAGGATACTAGGGAAAGTGAAGGTTCGATGAGAACCTTGGGAACCAACCTAGTTTTTGAGATTTTATGGATTCTTTATGATGGAAAGTACTCTTGGAGAAATAATTCCTGTAGAGAAACTCATAACTTATGTAGAAAATAATCTACGAAAACCACCTTGAATGAAAACTTCAAGAAACCTTGAAATCGCCTAGGAATTCAATGAGCTTTTCGGCTCTTTCTTTCATTCGTTTTAGCGTTGTGTTGTCTGAGTGTTTGATCTTGAGTTTTAGGATTAGTAACTTATATTTACTAATTAAAATAAGTCTAAATAACTTAATTAACTTAATTATTTATTTAATTACTAAAAAGTCCATCCTAGATTGACTAGAACTAGGAAAACACAATACTTTGTCAAATCTGAATTTTTTCCTATTAACTCCGTTTTGTCCATTTAAATTAATGAATTAAATTGATAATTTAATTAACTAAGGGACCTAGAGTAACTACCTAAGTAAACCGAAGTCATTGGAATCATAACAAACCCTTTTGGACCATCCTAGGTTAAGTATTAGGATGTTTATTGAGTTATACAAGGTTAGTGTAAAAATTTCTGTTTGACCCATTTAATTTAATTAATTAAATGGATAATTTAATTAATTAAATTTATAAGTTAATAAATTAAGTGAGCTATTGCAATTACTAAAGTACCCTTAAGTATTTATTACAATAACTAACCCTTTGTACCATCCTAGGTTAGGTACTAGGCTGTCTTTTTCTTGTCTTAATCGAAATCTAGAAATTGCTTTGTAATTTCGGTGTTGACCATTTAAATTATTTATGTTAATAAATTAATTAACTAAGTAACTTATGGTAATTAATAAAGTATTCCTAAGTTGTTAGTACCACAACCAACCCTTTGGACAATCCTAGGTTAGGTACTAGGTTGTCTCTTTAACTAGTTCCTAGGTTAATCTCACCCGATTAAGTCTTAGGTTATCGGCTGTACTAGATACATTAATTTTTGTTCTCCTAGGTTAATCAGTTTTTTAGGGAATTAGTTTAGACTCTATAATTAGCTATAGATTGGATAATGCATGTGCACGCGTGCCCCTCCCCCCCCCCCCCCCCCGCTCCCGAACTACCCTAACAAAATTCCATTAGGAATGTCCCCTCTTGGTCGTTTCACACATGCTTTGCCCATGTGCTCGCACATGGATTGGTTGTACTTTCCTAACTAACTATTCTTGATATCTTATTTGGAATATTTACATATTGTCCCAAGGACCCTCACTATGTACCTCCACTATGCATTCTCAAAGATCTACCGGGTTTTTCATTAGGCATGTGATTTTCTAGAATGTTACATTATCCCCCCCCCCTCTTAAAACCATTCTTACACGAATCACACTACTCATCATCTAAAAGAAAGTGGGTGATTTTTTAAAACACTTTAACATACTTGATCTTTACTTCTTTGTGAATATCTGATTTACACATATTTGGATGATCCATATCATTCAAGCTTAGCTGAAGATTCATATTTGAAAGTGAGTAATTTCCTTCGCAATCAGACTTAACATAATGCAGATCCCAATTAATGCAAAAAAAAATTCATGTCTACGCTATACAAAAACAGCAATGTGAAATGCAAACATGAATTCATTATAACTCACATCGTCCAATTATTAAACATACGATTATGGACTTACAACACCAAATTGACTAATGCACTAAAACATAGAGTTTCCTAAAAGAAAATCAAACTAGCCGATCATGAGCATAACAATAAAACATAATCAAGAGGAAAACATCAATTTCAAATATTCAAGAGATTCAAAATACAACAAGAACTAGAAGAATATTCTATAACTTATTATGCTACAAAAATCACATGCTTCATTACAAAAAGTAAAAAATCATTTTATGTTCAATATCATGATTATATATATTACTTTTAACAACACTACAACAATTTTAGACCAAAGAATTATTCAGTCAAATTTTGAAATTTTTTATATTGAGCAGGGAAAAATATTACAGTAATATACATCATTTTCCCAAAAATACATCTTTTAGTCAATTCATGATATAAACATTCTAGTACGCAAAGAAACATCATATAAACACATCTCACAACACAATCATGGCTTCTAACACACAATATGCAAGAAGTTAATGAAATTTAATTTCGACAACACTCCTAAACACCATGCACATGCAACTTACTTCTAGTAATTTCTATCCCATCTAGTAACCATACTCTCCCACTTAGAAGGAACTCATATCTCTAAAAAGAAATTCAAGGACTTATCCTAATCATCACCATCATCTGGTTTCTCTTTTCTAGTCCAAGTGCATAAAAACGAACACTGGGAGCAACTTGCTTACCCTCTCTTCATCTAGAAGCATACCATCCTCCTCAAGGGAGAATGATTCATTCAGCTTACTCAACACTAAGTCTTTCAACTCCATGAGTATTGGGTATAGATGCTGCTTAGCTTTGACATCTACAACAAATGGGGATTCAGAATTAGAATAAACTAAAACGCCCCCACTTGGTGTATCTACCAGTCGTACAACTAATCTAGAAAATTGGTGTACCTCCTTAACAATGTCCGTCTACTCATCAAAAATATAAGCCACATTGCCCATGCTCAAACGACTCAAAGAATCAGCCACTACATTAGCCTTGCCTGGGTGATAGTGAATACTCATCTCATAATATTTAAGAAGCTCCAGCCATCTCCTCTAACGATGATTTAACTCTCTTTGCGTAAAAACATACTGAAGAATCTTATGGCCTGCAAATACATCAACATGTACACCATATAAATAATGTATCCAAAGTTTTAACGCAAAAAACACAACGACTAATTCAAGATCATGAGAGGGGTAAGTCTTAACTTATACATCTTTAGTTACGTTATTACTCACGTTACTTGCCTACTTTCGTTTAGTAGCATCATATCATCGTTTACGGACGCTGAGCTTTTTATTGAATGAATTACATAAGTTCATAGTTCATTCTTTTAGAGCATGTTGGGACTTGTACAAATGAATTTCATGACCTTGGATATGGATTCATTGAATTATTTTAGGAGTACTTGAGTTGTCATTTCATACTTTTTGATATATGTGATTGGAATAAGATTAGTATTCACATAAGAAATTGGGTATACATTACATAACCATCTTTATTGGCATAAGCCAAAGTTACACTCATTCAATCACATAAGAAATTGGGTATACATTACATAACCATCTTTATTGGCATAAGCCAAAGTTACACTCATTTATACTTAATTTATTATACCTTAATCACTAAAAAATATTTTAATTATTAAATGATTACATTATAGAAAATTACATCATAATTCTTAGAAAATGTATTATTAACCATTTTATTGGCATAAGGCAAACATGCACTCCAACGTTATATCAAAGAGATCTTTTAAACCAATCTTAGCTTATGATTTCAGGCATAACGTTATTTGCCATTTTGGACAACATGATATTAACATTGTAATGAACATAACATCTTTATAAATCACGTTATTAGTAATTATGCATTTTGATGTCACACATCACACTTAACGATTTTGAACATCATTTATCATGATATCATTCTTTATTTCACTTTAGAACACTTAACGTCATACAAATAAAATTCATAGGTTCATTGAACATTATTTAATTAAGAACCCTACACATTATGATCAGCAAGCACCACATACCAATAACATGATCAAGACTAATCTATTCAACATTGAAATTGTAACAAGGATACTAGGGAAATGGAATGTTCGACGAGAACCTTGGGAACCACCCTTGTTTTCGATATTTCATGGATTCGTTATAATGGAAATTAATCTTGGAGAATTAATTCCAGGAGAGAAATCATACCTTAAGTAGAACATAATTTACGAAGACCATCTTGAACGAAAACATGGAGAAACCTTGAAATCTTCTGGAACGTCTATGAACTTTCTGCCTCTTTCTTTCGTTCGTTGTAGCCTGGTGTTCTCTGAGTGTTTTATCGTGAGTTTTAGGTTTAGGAACTGATAATGACTCATTCAAATATGGATAAATAAGTTAATTAACATAATTAATTAATTAATTACTAAAAAGCTCCTCCTACATTGACTAAATCTAGGAAAACACAACAATTAGTCCAATCTGAAAATTTTCCTAAGATTTTCGTTTTGACAACTTTAAAGTAATAAATTTTATGTATAATTTAATTAATTAAGAGACCTAGGGTAATTAATAAAGTACTCCTAAGTAATTGGAACCATAACTAACTCTTTAGGACCATCCTAGGTTAAGTACTTGGATATTTCTTGAGTTATACTAGGTTAGTGTAAGAATTTCGGTTTAACCCCTTTAGTTTAATTAATAATATCACCTATTAAATTAATAGATTTACCAAGGTTAATTACTAAATTTTCTTTAAGTCGTTATAATTATAACTAACCCTTTGGATCATCCTAGGTTAGGTACTAGATTGTCTTTTTCTATTCTTAACCGAAATCTAGAAATTGCTTTGTGATTTCGGATTTACCCTTTTCAATTAATTAATTAAGATTTTAAATTAATCAACCTAGGGTAATTACTAATGTATCCTTAACTTGCTAGGACCATGACCAACCCTTTGGACAATCCTAGGTAAGGTACTAGGTTGTCTCTTTAACTAGTTACTATGTAAGTGTCACCCAGTTGTCTTAGATTGTCGGGTGTACTAGCTAATTTATTTTTGTTTGTAGTAGGTTAGTTAGTTATTATGGTAAGTTGGTTAGAGTCTAGAATTTTTTAGACATCTAGGACCCATATGGGTGAACCCATGTGCACATCTGCCCCCCCCCCACCCCTAACTACCCTAACCAAATTTGGTTAGGGTGGTCTCCTTTGGCCGTTTCACACATGATCTTCCCATTTTCCTGCACATTAGTTAGTTTTAATTCCCTAACTAACAATTATTGATGTTCTATTTGGAATTTTTACTTATTGTCCGAATGAGGACTTGTTTTTAGCTTAGGGTCTTCATTTGAAGGTACATTTCTTGGACAATAATCTTGGATTATATTATACCTACTTGGACATTTACAGAAATTGGCTAACTCCCTTAGCGAACTTCTTTATTATGCACAATATTCTTCAATATTAGGTATTTTCACGTCTATGTACCCCCAATATTCATTTTTAATGACCTACCGGGCTCTTCATTAGACATGTGATTTTCCACAATGTTACAAAAGTGTTCACTAAGTTTCTCAGGAATAACATTGAAATTCATAGCAACATAAGGAGTTACAAAAGATAAACTCTCTCCTGGATTGAGCAAAAGATAAACAATAAAGTCAAAAACATATAGCATACCAAAGTTAATTTTATGTATACTCCTATTTCACTTGGAAACTACTGATATCATACAAGAGATTTGTTCCCACGCCAGTACCAATAGTAGCCCTTCTAAGTTCATCCTTTTTCTAGTGCAGCAACTGAAGAAGACTGGGATCTATTTCCCCCATTACCATATTTCATGTTTGGTATTTGTACACTCTCGCATGAAATGCACATTTTGACCACACTTGAAAAAACCAGTGGATCCCTCACAAAAAGTACTTGAATGGTTCGTACCACACATGGCGCATATAGGAGGCTTACTACCCCGTTGTGCCATGATAGCTTCATAATAAGCTGGTTTAGATCTAATGTTCTGATTATTATACTCCTCTTTATTCTTAGGTGCAGGTGCATTAGAATATATGGCGCAAGCACCTTCTGTTTGTGTTTGAAAGTTTGTCGGTTGGCATTACTCTTCTACTGCCCGGACTCATTCCTCGACTTGGTCCTGTTGTTCTTAAACTCTTCTCTGTTGCTCAACTTCTTCTCCTCAACCTACTACACATAGATCATCAAACTCGATATATTCAAGTCCCCATTAGACATTTCATCCCTTCCTTCGTTATTGGACAGACGATATTAACAGTAACATACAAGCTCATTACACTTACCATGTCCTTAACAATGTCGGAAGCATATCGAGATAGTTGATTGAACTTCAGTCCATATTCATAATAGTTAGCGACTCCTTTTTAAGGGTAAGAAATTCTTGTACCTTATGGTCCTTCAGTCTCGGGAAACAAACGCCCCAAGAATCCCTTCTAAAAAAAGCCCAATTCGCAGGTGGTGTATCTTCATATATATACTCTTCACACTTATCAAGAGAAGTCCTAGAAACGTTCATCAGTTTATATGCAACTAGATCACGTTTCTCAGTATCAGAAACATGCATCACCTTAAATGCCTTTTTCAGCTCCTTAATGAAATCACTTGATCCTCAGTAGCGCTTGAGCTAGTGATGCTCGGCGATTCATTCTTAACAACTTTTGGATCCTTGAAATATTAGTAACTTCATGTCTAACTTCTCTCTGTGGCCCAACCTGATTAGACATATATACACTGGGAATCCTTAATGCCGCTTTAGACTCATTATTGGTGTCTTCTCCTTGCGGTTGCACATCAGATACATTAGGTACCACTTGTTACTTAGGTTCGAGATTCTTTCTAGTTGCACGACCTCTGAGTGCTTTTCGTTGAGGCATGATTATCTTAAACATGCACAAGCATGAATAACATTGAAAAAATTTCAATATCAAACTCTAACTCACGAAATGTGTATGATAAAGTGAGTAAATTTCTCAAGTGTTGCAGCCTCCTAAATATAAATTTTGCGCGCTTCACACCGATAGAAGGGAATCTGCAAACACCACTTTGTAGACTCTCTAGGAATACTTAACTGTTTGCTCTGATACGTTGTTTTTCATGCCCCAAGCCTACACCTTTGGTGGGACCGGCATTCGAAGACCATTGTTTGCCCCAAGTGAACCCTTGTCCTACCTTACTTTCTCAGCGAAACACTATATGCATATTTGAAATTATAAATAGAACTATACTCAGTTAATATTAAAATACTATGAATGTCTAAGAGTACCACATTAAATTTGGAAAAAATGGAAGCTCAAGTCTTAACATAAAATATGACAATGAAAAGACTAATGAACTAACATCTTACTTTCTATTTATAAAGCCCCTAAATAACAGAGAGTTATGTAGATACAATACACTCAATCATTCTAACAAATGAAATACTTACAAAAGAACTAAAAGCAATAAAAGGGATCCTGCATAATGCAACCAGGATCGACAGTTGACTCTTAATTGCCAACTTGATCAACGATGTGTTCGATAAGGATCCTAGTTTCCTATGTATGCATTATAGTATGATGAAGGCCAACTACCATAATTACATTGAATATATGAGTGTGTGAGTTTTAATTCTAAACACAACATAAGCTTTAAAGGAATCTCAAGAACTTACCTTACCTAACTTAACTCAACAACACTAAACTCATTTCAATATAAAGCAGTTTTAAAAAAATTCAATATAAAGAAAAGTTGTTTAATACATGATGTCAACTCTGTATGCATTCAAAGATATAATATAACCCTGCGATATAAGTAAAAGAACAAATTATTTATGTATATAAAATACAGTTAACTTCTTTGAGAGTTTATCTAACCGACAACTATCACGTAAGATCTATTTTGATGATACATCAGTTTGCCTCGCGTTATAAAGATCGTTCTATTTCCTTCCATAAGTATATAACCTGAATTACTAACTTTATCAACTTCTCTATGCTAAAAATCACTAAAACAGTCATCTAAAAAGTACGTCCATTTTTAACCATGGATGCTACATTGTTTATGGGGTTTTGAGTTCTCTGAACTCTCCCTTATATCAGTGATAAATACTACTCTCAAAAATATAATTATATTAGATCCTATGTTTTAAAATCATAATTCCTTCTTTGATTTGACATTAGTATTCAAAAACATCACTCTAAGCCTGCCTTGGAAATCAAAGTTTCCCATCTTGCTTTATTAAGAAAGCATATCCTTTTTTCTGAAAACTAGCTTAAAGGCTCTTTGCAAATCTTAGTTTCTATTCTTATTAAATTTTTAAACGTTTATACTTTTTGGGAATACTTAGAACTTATATAGTTTTATGAAGAAATGAACTTCAAATGCAAACTCTTTACTTAACTTTGTTACATAAGTCTTAATACAAAATTACAACGTTTTAGAATGACTTTTGAAAATTTAATAACTTATCATGGCGTAAATCTTGGCATATTGATATCTTATTTACTTGACTCTTAACTTTCCTTGAATTGAATTACGGATTGAAAGATAGTGATTTGTGATAGAAATGATATCATGTTGCGTAGGAATGATTTTAGATATCTTAACATGAGAAAATGGTCAAAAGTCGAAACATGAGGGTGGGTACGCAACGTGGAGAAGAATTTAATTTTTGGTTTTGAAATACTTTTTGAGAAAGAATAGTCCGTTGATTGCTTTGCAAAGCGAATTTTTTCGCCCAAACCAAGGAATCAGCTCCGCAACGCGCCACCACTCCCTAGGTTTACCCGACAAAATTTCTTCTCCATTTTTCAGATATAGGCCCTCTAAAGTCTATGGCTTCTATTCCTAAACACATAAAATCAATTAAATGTTCAAAGTACATGATGTTTTACTCATAATAAACATAAACTTATTGATTCAAATCAAACAACACCTCAACAATTTCAATGAATCAAGAATATAATATAACATCATAAAGCCTATCAAGAACTCAATTTCTATGCTTTCAAGAACATAAATTTCCTAAAATAAATTATTCTTGGAATGTGAGTGAACTATCAAAACTCTATGTGATCTCGCATTCTTTTGTAAGGATCACCCACGGGAAATCACAAGTTAATCATTATGAATCTTGATTGATTCATGAACATTCCTATCCTTCATATATTTTATCCTTTCTCCAATCCCTAGCATGAATTTAATTTTCAAAAATAGACTAAAATCTTAATAATATTGACCGTTGTAAAGGATCTGGTTACAGGATATTGAAAGATAAAATTTGAAGTTTTCTTTTTTCTACCTATAGCTTTGGTTCGTTAGAGAGAACCTGCAATATCTTGAGTTTTAAGTACTCAAAGACTTATTAATTTCTTCTTATTATTTAACTGAATGCAAAAAAGCACTAAATACAACACTGTTGGATAACCACCCATCTTAAAACAAGGAAGTAACTTCCTACAACAACTGAAATGAAAAAGTGGAGCAAAAACATACTTACAGTAAAAATTGATACATAATATAGGAAAAATAAGTAAGTGAAAAGTTGTAATAATCTACTATAAACACTCCTTTACAGACATTAAAAAATATATATCTTATAAGTTGAAGTAAGTACTTTCTAATTCCCTTAAATCCTCCCTTTGTAAACAATTAGTGGACTAAAATGGTGCTAGCATTACTCCCCTCTAAAAATTGTGCTTTCCCACAAGCGTTAAGTACGGAAAGTGTTAGTGTTTCCCCTTTTTACAATAAATTCTTGCTCATCGTATACAAAGTCAATCCAAAAGTACTTCTTGCAGTATTGAGCTTGATTGAATAGTTCATCAAGTTAAAACAAAGTGCCTTCAGTCATCTTGAATATGCCGAAAGTCTAAAGTCTTATATAGAGCTTAAAATTATATTTTAAGATTAAAGGTCAAATTTAATGTATATAAGTCATTTAGGAAGTTTTAGAATAAAAGTGTCAAGAAACGTCCATGACGTCCGAAAAATAGTTCAAGAGGTGCTAGTGTGCCTTAACTTATTTGACAATGTCTTAGGAGTCGGAAATAGATGGAATTTGGTAGTATGGTGTCTACTACGTATTAGATTTGGTTTACAGTCGAAACTTCTGGGTATGACTCCCGAACAACCAACAAAAGGGTCCTTGAGGAGGACCCTTTCTTTTTGGCTAAATTTTTTTTACAGACAGTAGCATCAACGGATGGAAGGCTATGAGGTGTGGTCCAATCGAAGAGGCTTCGATTTCCACCGTTGATGGTAAGTTAGAAATTTTTTCAAAGGGTCTGTTTTGGACACTCTCTGCTCGTAGGTCGGGGTCTCATAGGTCAGGGTCCCTGTTTACTGCCAAGTTTTTACTTACTCCATTTAATTAATCATATGGTAAGTTAATTAGTTAGGGGTTAAGTGAGGTCTAATTAAGTTAGTTAATGACTTATATAAAGTACCAAACCTAATTAAACTAACCCAACTCTCATTATTCTCAAAACCCAATTATTGTTCCTTCTCTCTACTTTCTCTCTCCCAAAGAAACAACCTAGAAGACCAAGGTCAAGGTGGGTTCTAGGGCATCAAGAAGTAAAGTTTCCTCCATCTATATTCACCAATAAAAGAGTTATGGGATCTGATCACCTTTGGGATTCAAGTGGTTTTTTTTCTATTACGACTTTGATATTCTAAATTACTTTTGTTTATGGTTTATTTAGATGATTATGATTATATTACAAAGTATTAGGATTCAATTATGCTAGTTCATGATTATTTAACCTAGTTTGTTCAATAGACTTCATTATTGTGTTAGTTACTATTGTCTGATTATATTACACCTATTATTGAGTTGAATTGGATGGTTAATGGTAAAACCTTTGATGATGGCTTGTAAAGGAGATGGGGTAAGTCTTGTAGTCTCAATCCTTTACTTCAATTATGATTACTTGTATTTAATGATGAAGTTATATTGAGGTATACCTTATTATAAGATTGATTAGGGTAGGTATGATGTTGAATTTGAATTTCTAGGTCTATGTCTTGTGATTTGTTGGCTTGGATATAATGACACAAAAGTTGTAATTAATTTGCCTATGTGTCTTGTTATGTGCTAACATCACATGTGTGAATTGTTATGTAAGGACAATACTCATGCAATTTCTATTGAGCTATGATGAGGACTATATAAGGGGTAGACCCTACGACCTAAAATAAGTTATGATTATTTATGAAGACATTTCAAAAGGGACTCTAGCTGAGCATCGAGTGAACTAGAAGTAAGGAGTCTCCCTTCCCACATAGGGAAGGTAAGGTCACTAATGTAGTCCTTACGTTGGAGACTATAATGCATATAGCATAAAGAGGATCCCAATTGCATCTCCTAGTTCTTGAACTTTATTTCCCCTATAGGAATACATGATATTATCATGTTATGGGTACTACTTTTGTTACATCCGAGTTTACCCCTTAGACGTAACCGGCGTCGTTGTCCTCTTTGTGGACTAAGACTAGCCTCTTAGTTTACATCATTACATTCACAGGTCAAATTTAGTGGAAAATTTAAAACTTTTCATTACTTTTATTTGGAGGTTTACATAGACCTCTACATAACATATATATAAATATATATATATATATATATGTGTGTGTGTGTGTGTGTGTGTGTGTGTGTGTATATATGTGTGTGTGTGTCTATAGGAAGATTACATAGTCTTCTACTTTTATTGCACATAAGTATATAAAATATAATGTAGTCATAATAGTAAGAATAGTCGTCTCATCTCATAACCATCTAATACGAGTGTAAGAACATGGGAATTAGCCATTCATCAAAGTATGAATACCTCGCATGGGCTATAAAATGATTCATACTAGTTGGAAAGAAAGAACCTTAGAAGTCTTTAACTAAAAAGAAACTCCATAAGATAGATAGTGCCATCGCCTTTGGAAATTTAGTACCTATCCTACTTGCATGATCAAGAGATCCATGAATCCTTCAAGTCATTTTCAGAAGCACTTCAACGGTCGAAACCTAAAATGTTGAAGAAAAGGATTAAATGGGGTTAGTACGCCACTTGTACTAAGTATGAGATCAAATGCACACATATATGAAAACATGATAAGGAAAAGGTACATTTCATAAAGTATGTATTTTTCATTTAAAATATTTATGAACATTCAACAAGACCATACCAATCAATAGTACATTTTCCTTAAATCATAAGCATGTACATTACAAAACCAACATCATCAAGTGTAGTCAGGTCAAAATGCATTGCATATAATTAGATACATATTGAAGTAAATCTATCATCATACTATATTAACAATAAGTACGAATATGTTTCGACATAACAAAAGAAAGTCAATTACCCATGAACCCTATCAAGTCAACAAGTGCAATGACCAAAAAAAAGCCCCATAACCATACTCTATCAAGTAACCCAACAAAAATCATGACTGAAATCCTACTTCACATAACATGCAATTTAGGTGTCCATATCGTTTTACTATAATCATATAAACAAACACATATTCATAAGTGAAGTGATTAACATATTGTATCAACAATGTGCACGTTCATCAAATTATATTTCATATAACATTATAAGCATAATCAAACATAAGAACAGCCTTCTAAGACTCCCCTCAAGGCTAACTAGTTCAATTCTTCGGTAGAGTCCCATACCCCTACCTAGACAATGCTAGAACCCTTAGACTATCCTTGTTAGAGTTCTATCCTTTAGTTAATTTTACCTTTGGGAATATCCTCTCCTAACTGACAAGACCACGTGAGCTAGTGTGGAGTCCGTAGTCATATAACCCTACACCTAAGGAAGGCCGACTACTTTCCAAGGTAGTATCAAAACATGAAACATAGAAACTACGTGGATCCACTAGCTAGTATTCCCATAGGGGCAACAAAGTTCAAGAATTAGGAGATATAGTTCAGACCCTCTTTATGCGACATGTGTTGTAGTATCCAATCCGAAGAGTACATTACTGATCCTTCCTTCCCTATGTATGATGGGACACTCCCCACTCTTAGTCCATCGTTGCTAAGCTAGAGTACTTTTTTTTACAGTAATGTCTTTAAGCCTTTATTATCAATCATAACTTAGTTTAGGTCATAGGGTCTACCCCTTGTGTAATAATCATCATCAATAGCTCATCAATAATTGAATAAGTATAAATCCTTTCATGATAATTCATATAGGTGAGGTTAGCACATTAAAATCTTCATATCATGATAAGGCACATTGGTAAATCATTCACCATCCTTATAACATTTACATCTTAAGCTGACACCTAACAATTAATAGTCAAGATATTTCAATTCAACATCATACCACCCTATCAATCCTAATACAATGCATACTCCAATACAACATTATGACTTAATCACAATTAACTATAATTTGAAGTAAAGGATAGGGATCATAAGACGTAGCAAATCTCCATCATAGTTCATCATCAAGGTCTTAGCATAAACCCTCAATTAAACCCAATATGGGTATAAATCATCATAAGTCAATAATCCACATGATAACAAGGCTAGAAGAATTACTACATCAAAATTCAATACTAGATCATAGGTTAAGATGAGATACTTAGGTTAATTCACAATATACTTTATAACTTCGATCATCTTCTCAAGAACTAGAATCAAAGCCCATGACTCACCCTAATTATTTCATTATTAGTTTAACAAAATCTATTAGTAATTCATCAAATTACCAAGTTAATTGAACCAAATATAACCTAATTCATATCAAGATCGAACCTAGGGTTAATGGTTAATGGTCATATTCTACAAACTAGAACATACTATCAAGATATATCATAATTAAGTTAGAAAATATGTTAATATACTCATTAAATAAAAAAAATCTTAAAAAATCAATTCATAACATAATTTTTGGGATTGAGGCACACCCACATGAAAACTCAACTTTTGAAAATAATTTGAAGGAACCCTTTAAGGAAAGAGGGCTCAAAGGTGAATTAGATCCCATACCTTAATTTTTGACAAATAATTTATGGTCTAATTGTCCTTTTACAGACCCCAAATCCCTCCCCTATCTTGGTATTCAATGGTGTCTTCCAATAGAGAGAGAAAGACAAGAAAAGGAAGAGAGTTTTGTCCAAGACTATTATTTGAGTGTCCTTTATGTGATGTATGAGTCTTAATTAAATAATGAATTAATAACTTATGTTACTAAGTATGTAAATGAATGAGTACCTAATCCAAAGTGATATAAGGATTCCTTTGCTAAATTGTGAAGAGGGCATAAGGGATGATCTCTTCATGTCTTATCTTTTGAAGTCTTGAGAGTGACTTTAGTTAGGAAAGATGTTTAATTTTGTGGACCTGATCTAAGGTAATCATGAAGAGTTCAATGATGGACGTTATCTTCTTGAGTACTTAAGCAGGTTTTTTGATAGCTTTTGGAAGGAAAGTGTCATATCATCTATGTGTTGGTGTGTTAAGTCAGAATGATTTTATCCAGGGAGTCTATAGTATCTCTTTAAAATGTGTGTAAGAGGTTGTATGGGCGGTCGATTGACAATTCACTCAAGTGAGACTTAGAGTCACCATTAGAATAAGAATCTTACCTTGATGTTTATGAGTCTTTGTAAGTATATATGTGACTCATTATAAATAATCTTAAGGGTCTTTTAGGAATATCTAGAGAGGGTGTATGGGCGGTCTCTCTGTGTGTGATTTAAGTTAATCTTAGTATAGCTTTGAGTGGGATAATTACACGCTTAAAGGTGTCTAAAGTGAAGGTTATGTACTTCACTGTACAATGAAGAGGCTTCACTGTAACACTCAATAAACTTACTGTTAACTTATCCTGAAAAATGCATTAAATCATTTAAATGTTCTATATATGTATCTAAGTTGGTAAATGTAATTCTTTTGATGCATATTTCCACTAAATGTCCGTTTTCATGATTTTTTATGCATAATGTCATACTTAGTATATGTCCTTATACTAACTCCATGCTTTTAGTTATCTATCTATATAGTCCTTGGTAGGTGAGGAGATTTTGGGAAGGAAGACTTAAACCCTAGAATTGTTGAGATAGGTTGAAGTATGTCCTCATTTGACTCGAGGGCATATATGTCTTTAATGGTTCCATTTGAAATATTGTAATTGACAAAGTATTTCTATTTTCTTATTAAAGTATGGGTTTTGTCCCAAGTTTCTTGTGTCTTAAGATGATGAGATTGAGACTTAGTATTTTCCAATTGCATTATATGAAAGAGTTTTTAATACTATGATATTTTAAGTGAAAAGTTTTAATTTCGTACTGCTTTTCACTATGTTTATGCGATGAATGATATGCAAAGTCTTGTACAAGACCTCTAAGATATCAAGTATGCCGGTTGCACTCCGAGATTGTCACTACTTGCTAGGGTGTGATTTCGGGATTTACACCATGTCTTTATAAATAAGAAGTGTATCGGTTATCCCGAGTCCGTTCTTCCTATTGAGGGTCTAGGTGTGAAAGAGAAACTCTCCTATGAGGAGGTTCACCAGTCGAAATCCTTTATAGACACAAAAAGTAGTTAAGGAAGAAAGAGGTTGGTCTCGTAAAGGTGTTATAGAAGAACTACTTAGTTCAGGGTGTAACATGGGAGGCCGAGGCCGACATGAAGTCCCCTTAACCTCATCTATTTTACAACTAAGGTTAGTTTTTCCTAGTTATAGTGAAAATAATGAGTTTATCTAAATTTGCCTTGATTTTTTTAAAAATATTGAAAGATATGTTTTGTTATAGTAAATTACAGTGAACTATGTTTACATAAGTGAATGTTTCAAAAAAAAAGTCTCCTTTACTTTATTTAAACTTATTTATGTATTTTTTTATGTTGTGCCTTAATGAGTTGTACTGACCATGATGATATGTGTTGAAGAAAGTTTTGGCATAACTGGATACGCATATAGTGAAAGTTGAGCTCTTATGATTTGAAAAATATATTTTGAGTTGCATTGTGTAAAAGGTCATGTAGTTATGTTGATTTGAACTATAAGTAATGTCTTGATATGTTGTTGTTATTTCGGTTGCAAGACTTCACTCTATTCCTTACATCCAAAGGATTTAAGTGTCATTTGGGGAGGAATGTTCCAAATGAAGGATAATGTAATACTCTGAAATTTGTAAGCCTAATACATAGATTAACATAAGATTCTAAGAGTTCTAACACTGTTTTAAGGTCAAATATAATTTATATAAGTCATTTAGGAAGTTTTAGAATCAAAGCGTCAAGAAACGTCCATGACGTCTAGAAACTAGTTCAAGATGTGCTAGTGTTCCTTAGAATATTTTACAAGGTTTTAGAAGTTATAATTCGATGGATTTTGGTAGTAAGGTGTCTAATATGTATTAGAGTTGGTTTATAGAATAAACTTTTGGGTACGACTGTGTAAGGAATAACCAAAGGGTCATTGAGGAGGATCCTTTCTTTTTGGCTAACAGTTGTCTAGAGACAATAGCCATCGACGGATAGTAGGCTATGAGGCGTGTTCCAAACGATGGGGCATCGATGGTCACTTAGATATTTTTTCAAAGGGTATATTTTCGACACTCTCTGACCAAAACAACGGTTGTGCATGATGGTTTGTCCAACACACCGTCGACTGACCTACGGCTAGGTTGTTGGGGTCTCGTAGGTCAGGGTCCACTTTTACTGCAAATTATTAAGTAATGACTTATATAAATCCCCAAACATAATTAAACTAACCCAACTCTCAAAATTCCCAAAACCCAATTGCTTTTCGTTCTCTCTACTTTCTCTCTCCCAAAGAAACTTCATAGAAGACCAAGATCAATCCTGTACTTCAATTATGATTAGTTGTGTTTACTGATGAAGTTATATTGAAGTATATCTTATTATAAGATTGATTAGTATTGGTATCATGTTTAATTTTAATTTCTTGGGTTATGAATTGTGAGTTGTTAGCTAGGATTTAATGACATAATGGTGGTAACGGATTCGCCTATGTGCCTTGTAATAATGTGATTAAGTAAATTTTCTAACCACACATGTGTATATTGTGATGAAAGGACAATACTCATGTCATTCCTATTGAGCTATGATGATGACAATATAAGGGGTAGACCCTACGATCTAAAATATGTTATGATTAATAATTAAAGACATTTAAAAAGGGACTATTGCTTAGCACCGAGTGATTTAGAAGTGAAGAGTGTCCCTTCCCACATAGGGAAGGTGGGGTTACCAATTTACTCATGAAATTATAGACTATAATGCATGTAGCATAAAGAGGGTCGTAATTACATCTCCTAGTTCTTGAACTATGCTGCCCCCAGAGGAATACTACCTAGTGGATCCACATAGATGCTATTTGCATGTTTTGGATACTACCTTAGTAAGTAGTCTGCCTTCTTTCGGTGCAGGGTTCCATCACACTGGATTCCAAATTATCTTATATGGTCTATGTTGGTTAAGGTAAGATGTTCCCAAAAGGTAAAATGAAGAAATAATGTGAGCTTTAACTCGGATGACCTAAGGGGTTTGCCTTAGTCTAGGTAGGGATATGGAACTGTACATATATATTGAACTAGTTAGCCTTGAGGGATGTCTTAGAAGGACGTTCTTATGTGCTTATGTGCATATGAATGTAAATGATATGTATATGGTGATATTATATGTTAATGAGAATATGGGATGTTGGTTTCACTTATGTACGTGTGGTTGGTCTTCATTGCTAAAGTACGATGATGTTTACTCTCAATGATATAGTATGTAAAGTGGGAATTGCTTATGGTTCTTGTTTGTTTTACTTGAATGTGAGTTTATGGGGCCATACTTATTCACTGCACTAGTGGACTTAATGAGGGTTCATGATTCATGATCTTGCTTAGGTTATGATGTTATAAACTATTATGCATGCTTGTTGATATTATAACTTCATGATAGAGTTTTATGGATTATGTGCTAAATTATGTGGACATGCATGTTCACTTGACTAGGCTTGATATTGTTCGTCTTGTGACGTACATGGTCTTGACTTAAGGATTTTGTGCTTATTGACGTGTATTGGTTTTTGAATGTGCATAAGTCTTTTCAAAGTGATTTTGCATGCTTTTAAATAGATGTACTTTTTAGCATTATTTCTATGTTGTTTGGGCATATGATTCCATACTTTAGTATAAGTTATATGCTAACCCCATTTCTCACTTTTTCCCTAATATATAAGGTTCCGGTCGTGGAATGTTCATGATCACTTTAAAAGAAGTCTTGGATAATTTCTCCAAGTGTGGGTATGTCCTCAAGTTCTGAGGATGTTGCCTTTTTATCACTCTACCAATGTTACATTGTTATAGTTTAATGACTACCATTTCATTCATATTGTTTCAAGATATTGTTGTAAGCTCTATGTAGCATGTCTACATTTGTGTAAGGGATAATCCCATATTGGTTCCACTATGTTTTTATGGTTAATATGATACATCCCCTTTAGGACTATATTATGTATCTTGTCTATATGTGGCATAAAAGTAGAAGACTATGTAATATTTTTATACGAAGGGTCTCTGTATATTCTATCTGATTATATTATGTGTAAGGAAGAGGTCTAAGTAAACCTCATGAAGTTATGGTAGATGAAAATTTTTAAATTTTCCACACATTGTAACCAATGAATGTAATGATGAATGCAAAGAGGATAGACTTAGTCCTCTCCAAAGACGACGACGTCTGTTCTGTCTAAAAGGTTCTTATCGGATGTGACATCATCTTTCCTCCATATTAGATCTCGTTTGTTTCTTCTAAAATCGGACTTGTTTTGGAGGTGAGAAATCTATTATTTTGATTTGAAACCATCTAAAAGTTTTGAACAAATGGGTTGTTTCTTGCATTCATAAAGTCACGATAAACTCATCGCCATAGCCAAATCTGGAGGATTATGGAACTCAACCTCTATTTCAATATAATCACTAAAACCATTGTTATTTTTTTGGGACTACGTAAGTTTATCGGCCAGCGAAATTAATAGTCAAATGTTTTTGGTATTCCATCACAGAACTGATCTTGCATAGCTTAGCATATGCTCCCATTTTGTGACTTATAAATGATGGCCGAAAATGGAGGTTACATTGACATTTGAAGTCATCCCTAAACATTTGAGGTAAATATGTCTCCCAATGAAGAAACTAAAGTTGTGCATTTCCCTCCAAATGAAAACAAGAAAGTCCAAACTTTTTTCATCAAAATTTTGTTGGTGTCGAAAGAAGTGTTCACACCTGTTCAACCAAGCCAAAGGTCCTCTTGGAAATTAAACTGTGGGAAATACAATTTATATGTGGAGGAATGATGAAACTTCCACCTGTTTCTAATCCCCACCCTCCTGCCACTGTGTTTTTACCCTTCAAACAACGATTCTTGTTGATTTCTTCAGTTGAATAACAATTGACCTTAGAATTCTCTAAATTATTTGTGAGTGCATCAAAATGAGCATTTATTTCTTCCTGTCTTGCAAAATTTACTACAAGTTCTTCGTGGAACAAGTTCACCAATAGTGTTAGTTTATGTTGAATTTGGTCTCCCATGACTCTCGTCTTGATACCAAGTTGTTATGGATTTTTAAGGATCTAGTTACAGGACGTTGAAAGATAAAATTAGATGTTTTATTTTTTCTACCTATGGCGCTGGCTCGTTCGACAGAACCTCCATTCTTCTGAATGTGAAGTACTGAAGATTTAGTAATTTTCTACCTATTATTTCACTAAATGCAAAAAAAAACTAAATACAACACTAGTGGATAACAAACCATCTAAAGCCAAGGAAGAAACTTCCTACTACAACTGAAATGAAAAAGTTGAGGAATAACCTCATTACTGCTAAAACTACTACATAAAATTATGAAAAGTATATAACTAAAAAGTTGTAATAATATACTATAAACACTCCTACAAAGAAATAAAAAAAAATTATAAGGTGGAGTAATCTACTTTCTAATTCCCTTAAATCTTTCATCTGTTAACCATTTGTTGACTAAAAAGGTTATAACACTAACATTACCCCAATAAAACTAATACAAACGAATTCGAACTATTAGTTTAAGAAAAGACTAAATAACCCTTCTTATATCCAGATTAAGACTTTCCTTAATCTAACAACCCAACTTCCAATGGGCATAGCTTACTCATACAAACTTGGAAATGCACAAAATCGGTGGCGTTGGAGATATCATTCAAACAACTATCCAACCGTATATTGAAGTGTTCCTAACTCATCCTGAGGTAGAAGTTATGGTTGATTGATGTTGACCAAACTCACTTTTAATAACTTAAGTAAATTTCCATATTTCGGATAATTAAAAAACAAAGAATATTTCCAATAACTTTGACTAATATTTAAGATATATTTCGAATTGTGAGATGTCACTTTTTTTAACGTAAGTAAATTTCGAGCTTATTATTTTTAGAGTCAAACTACAATAACTTTGACAAATATTTAAGATATAATTTTTCATCATATTGATATACAACACATAGCAATTTATAGTACTTTTCTAATAATATTTTAATATAAAAAACTTTTGTTTAAAATATCAAATTAATATAATCTAAATTTAACTTTGAAAATTATTCAAATTGACTTTTAAGTAGCCACATAACCAAAAAAAGTGGACGGAAATAGTATTACTTATCAATTGAGAAAGAGTTATTAAAGTAAATAATTTATAAAAATATAGATTTATAAGAATGTTTGCATACTTAGATTCCACTCAATCTTGAAATTTAAATTTATTGAACTTAACGTTATACAAAGCATCTAAGTTTATCATATTTTCCTTCAAGGTTTTTTAATTGACATGTCGCAAGTGTTCGTCACAAACAGTTTGACTCAAGAAAGTATAAACAAATAAAAATAATGAGTTTGAAAAGCTCTCCGCCAGGTAGCTTTTTATGACAAATATTTGTTCCAATTTCTTACAATTTTGTATGACACAAACATTGTTTAGAGTCCGCAACTTGTCAAATGTCCTTTTCTGAAGAACCTTTCCATAATTTCAATTTGGTTATTATACAATTCCATGGATTGAATTTCATGGGGTCCAATAAAGACTATAAAATCAAAATTATTCTTTTAGAAAACATGACAAATGGTTTTCATGAAAAATCATAATATTTCAACCGATAGTTTTTTATAAAAGAACACAATAATTTTGATCAAGTAAAAATATAACTTGGTAGTTTCATAAAAGTCATACCATATACTAGTATATGATAAACTAAATGACAACAATATCAAATATACTCTAAGAATATTTTGGTCTAATATAATCTAAAAGTATCATCGAATTTCACATCATGAGCTCCAAATTTAAATCAGATACTAGGTCTAATTTTATCTTTCTCATATGTAAATAAAACTCCACATTTTAAATGTGATCTCAAAAGTATTTTCAAGTATTTTTTAAACTAATTTTTCCACATTTTATTTTCACACTATCGAAATGGAATTGAAAGCTCGAGACCTCTTTATGACATATTATTCTACAAAAGAATTATAGAGCTTCACTTTTCTTTGACCATCTTTTCAAAGTGTCAACTTTCATTCCTAGAAGCACCTATTCCTGGAAAAAATTATACACTTTTGAGTCATTGGTCTTTTTATTACCTATCACAATTAGACATATCACTTAGTATTTTGAATACAAACAACAAGGACAAATTTTTTTTGTACAATTTTATTTTATGTAACAGTAAAATTTGTACAAAACCAAACGTACAACACTGACTTATTAGGGTAAGTTTTAATATTAGTCAAATCAATTGCATAGTACAAATTATTCTAAGTAGAAAATGATATAAGTTTAGACACAATTAAATTCACAAGGAGTACAAAACTACATAAGTTGTTTTTTTTCAAAATAGAATAAATCATATCTTATAATATCACATCGAAATATTTTTCTTTTCAAATAGTCTCCGCACTATAAAATTTTGACATACTATTTTATCATATATATATATATATATATATATATATATATATATATATATATATATATCATTCTACAAACTAGTGTGTTTTAAAGGAAACACTATTTTCCAAGAAAAATACATTCAAAAAATGTTTTTGGTACATTCTCACTTTGACCTTGCTAAACAAAATATGGATTTCTAGAGATGTAGTGCATTAATATTTTACTTCCATTATCTGTTTCCCTTAACCAATAGAATATAAGATATACCAATAGTGCAGAATTTTCTTAAGATTGTTGATCGTCTTTTATTCCTAAGGTATTCAGAATAAAACTTTGAACAACTCTGTATTAAACTACATTGTTTAAAGAGTATTTTGAAAACTATAAAATTAAGACTAACAGTGAAAATAGAATTACAAACTGATAAGAAACAATATAACAAAAATTTTCAAAGAAAGAAAATCGAGCCTACTTATTTCATATTATCCACTTAAGAGACATATTCCCCTCAATATTCGAGGTTAATGAAATATATCCTCAAAGGATAAATTAATCTTACTCATAGGTTTATCGGTATATAACATAATTGTGTCAGCGAACCAATGAGAAGAAATCTCTCAATTTATAAGAAACAAAGCATAGAGTGAAAGTTTTCTTATTTTTCCTTACTAGATAGAACACAAGCATGTAGAAAAGTCACAATCTTTCGGAATGGTCACAAAATTTCATAAAAGTCACAACTTTTCATAAAATCTTCAACTTTTGATAAAAGTCGCAAATTTTTTCCAAGTCACAACTCTTCATAAAAGTCGCAACTTTTCATCACAACATTTCAATTTTCATTCACACCTCTTAAAATTTTTAAACACACTTGTGGAGAATTCATGGCTCGAAAATTTCCCTTGCTCCCCCCACATATCACCACCAACAGTAAATAATCCATTCCCTACCAAGTCATATAGTATGTAGTAAGTATACCCTCCTTGATGAAATTTTGGAATCTTATGTTTTCAATCAAAAAATCGCTATAGTTACCATTTTGTTACATTTATTTAGACATAAAAGATGCCTATAATTTGGAATGTCAAACATAAAAATGGTGTGTGGTTCCATAGATTTCACAGTTTGTTTTAAGAATGTATTCAATGTTAGCAGGGTCAGAAATATAAATTCTATTCTTGAAAGGTCTAATGAATCTATATGTCTTGTACTTGCCAGAAAGATCAGTCATGTAATGGTGCATTCTATCGAAAATGATAACCAGATAGAAAATGGTGCCACCACCGTATCAGGGGTGGACTTATGTGTAAAAAATTGGTCATCGCAACCCGTAATCATTCGACAAAACTCGATATATTATTTTATAAGTCTTAAAATATACTTAATATTAATAAAGGAATCAATGGTCACAAATAATTTTATGGTTCACTAGTTTAAGGGTTCCGTTATAGATAGGACCTCTTTTAACAAATTTATTAAAAAGCACAAATGTTTGTTACATCTTTGAAAAGTTTTACTTTTTTTATGAAGAGTAATTTTTAAATTTCTTGAAGAAAAATTAAATATATATTGAAACAAATTCTAATATCTTAGTCTTTATTTTCATTGACATTTGTGATATGAAGTAAACTCCATCTCGAGATGAAAAAAGTATCTCGTAACTTTCATTGGCAATAGAATTAGAAACGATATGTCTATTTTTTGAATGGTGAGGATGAAGAAATAAAAACAATTAGATAATAGAATATTGAAGTTAAAAATTAGTTGGGAATAAGATAAGAAGTTATAAGGATGGAAAGTATAAATCTAATTTAGAATTAATATGTTTGAAAAGTAAAATTATTCATCAAACTGCTACCCTATTCACCTATATCAAATGGAAAAACTCAACTTTTGAGGGAATGATTGTTGCATTAATTATAAGATCAAGTTTATCAGAAAACATGTGTGGAGGAACTATCCTTACCACAAAAGTCAAGAACAATTTTTTTTTATTTTAGGACACAATTTATTCCATATTAGAAATGAAAAAGAAGAAAATCCAACTTAAAATATTACAAAGTGTTGTGGTGTTTAGATAATGTCCAAGTTCCTATTCCAAAATGTATTAAAATAGGACCTAAGATTATGGACTGTAAGAAAATTAGACTTGAGTAGTCTAGTGAAAGGTCTAAATGTCCTTGCAAAGAAAAAAAAGAGAATATACTTAATAAGGAGATTTAGATGTGTAGTTAATGTCAAAGGACATCTACTTCTTTAAAATCTAGTTTTTGTATCATTTCTTGTATCTTCTGTAAACTTATCTTTTTGAATAATTTGTGTCAATAGTGATATAGGTTCAATCATGAGAATCCTATTTGAAGTTGGCTGATGATCTTCCTCCAGAAAATAATATTTTTTGTGCAAAGTGAATCCTTAAAAGAAAAATTAAAGTCGATGGAATTGTTGACTAATATAAAGCAAGACAAAAATACGGTGTTAATCTTTTCGACACATACTCAGGAGTAACAAGAATTAAATTCATTTGGATGTTGATTGTGTTAGTTGTGGTATATAACTTCTAATTTCAACAAATGAATGTGAAGACAACTCTCTTAAATGGAGAATAAAAGGAAGAAATTGACAAAGAGCAATCAGAGGATTTTGTGGTTCCTGATAAAGAAAAGAAAGTGTGCAAATTTATCACATTATAGGCTAAAGAAAGCACTCAAAAAATTACGTAAGAAATTTCACCAAACCATGTTTTAAAATTTATTTAAGAATGATCGCATTGATAAATGTGTTCACATTAAAATCACAAGGTAATTGTTTGTTTGTGTACTTGTGATATGATTATCAACAATAAAGATACTAATGGCATAAATGCTATGAAAACTATGCTAGAAAACAATTTTGATATGAAAAATCTTTGATTTGCTGATGTGATCTTTGGTACAAGAATCCTTAGAACTCCATAATGTTAAGCATTGCCACGGTCTCATTGGATTTACAAGGTACTTGACTAGTTCAAATGTTTGCATTTCAATATTTTAAAGTCTCCAATAAATGTGAGTTTTAACTTTCAAAAGATTAAATGTGAATGTGACTCATAATTAGATTGTGCTAGAGTATTGGGAAGTATGATGTATATCACAATGTGTAGATGTGGAGGTCAGACATAACAGGTTCTATAAATGAATTAAGTCGGTTCACGACTGATCTCAATCAAAATCACTGGATGAGAATGAAAAGAGTTTTGGATTACTTAAGAAATACTCAAAACTACATTCCCAACAATATTGAAAGGACATATTTATAGAAATTGGATTACTTGAAATTGAAGTAAAATCTATGAGTAAATATGTATATACTCTTGGTAGAGGAACAATCTCTTTGAGATCTTCCAAAAAAGTCATGTATGGCTAGTTCTACAATAATATGTGATTTAGGTTCTCTAGATATGTTCGGTGAATAAGTTGACAGACTCCAGAATTAATTGATCGATATTTTTTTAGACCAAGCCATTGGCATCAATATATGTACACTTTGATAGTCTAGATTCAATTGGTAGGGCATAGAGAATATATAATATATAACAAAAAGTCTTGTCATATAAAACATCGACATTATACAATTAGAAAACATCTCTCTCTAGTGGAAATATCACAAATGACTATGCAAAGAAAAAGGTTAATATATTGGATCCACTTGAAAAAATGGTCTAACTAGAGAGAAATTTGAAAGCTCATCTAAGGGAATAAGTTTACGGATTAGGACAATTCATCATGAAGGTAACTATATCAATGAGACGGAAGGTACGTAGATCTACATTCAAGGGGAAAAAAGTCATTACTGGCGGTTCCACATTGCTTACAAACTCAATCCATTCCCATGATGAAGAGAATGCTCAAGAACAAGGATACAACACTAAGGTCTGTTAATGAGTTAATAAAGCTTAATTTTTTAAATGATTTTCAAAGCTTGGCTGATTTGTCCAAATAGTGCATTTACGAGATAGCATGTTTAGATATCATCAAAGTTGTCACTCCAACGAGCTACCCCGAGACGGGGACACGGGACCTAGGACTACAACTGTAAGATAAACATGATGGAATGATCATGAGCCTAGTATAGAGGATAAAATAATGCAAAAGTTGAATCATAATAAATATGAAAAAATGTTGAATATCCATATGCTAAAACTCAGATATACGACAAACTGATGAATTTAATATAAAGAAGTTATTAGCTCAATACTAAGCGGAAAATAACTATGTCTGAAAATAGCCTATAACTGACTAGAAATATTGGAATAGGCCCTAGCTAAGTCTATCAAAAACATAAACTAAAAGACTAAAATACTATTAATAACTCATGAATATTGTCCTCAATATGCTCTAGTTCACCTTACTTAGTTTAGGGGCGTTACATTTTTCCCCACATAGAATAATATTCGTCCTCGAATGATACTATAATTTGAAGTACAAACAAGGACTCACTTAGAATAACGTAACACAATGAATTCAAGTCTCAAACACTAGAAATCAAAGCATAAATTAGAAAGCCGCATCATTTCACACTTTCAAACACTAGCAACATAAGCAACTCGTGCCAACTTCACAATTTTGAAAACTCACCCTTAACCTTCTTTTATGGAGGAACTACTTAATCCAACATTAAATGTCACGACCGGAATCTAGACACCTGACGAGACCGGCGTCGTTGACCTATAAGAGGCCGCAGACAAGCCTATATACGTCATTGTTACTTAATCTAGGTTAATTTTAGTGGAAAATTTGAACTTTTTGTTACTTAACATTCATGTAAGTCATTATACTTAAACTCATAAACATTCAAAATCACTCATCTATTACAAAGATCAAGAAATGAAATATATAGTTAATAATATCATTAAACATATTTCTGGCAAAATGGCACCAATACAAAATCTGAACGTAAAAAGGAAATGAAACACTAGTGGAACATGCTCCACTAGATAAAGCCAACATCTAAGATAGAAAATAACCGTAGAAATCCTCGGAATCATGAGGGCCTACAGAATCCAGATAAAAGCTCCACGTATGGATAGCTCCAATGTCATACCGTAAGCAATGAGACACCAAGGACATGCATGAGTAAGAATTGCTCTTTCCTAACAACATAGTTTATGGAAGATCAAGTTAGTAGATTTGTCAAATTGGATTTAGGGAAGTCATGCCATAAAAGTAACATGCATCATCACATGTATCATATTGCACACAACATATAACATATTAGATATAGCACATAACATATTACATATAGCACATCACTTTTTTCATATCAATAGATCTTACGCCATGAGACCTTAGAATCATGGACTACATGTTAAGACTTCCCAAAATGAGGGCTAAACATATGGGACCTCAATTAGGGAGCCTTCTTTAGCAAACACATAGTCTGCTTCATTCATTCATACGTGCTCCACTTCATTCATTCATATACTAGTGCAACCAGAAGTCATACATAGGATGTAGTTTTAAGAGTAATCGGGTTTGTTGTGCAATGATAAAGAATAACCTAGTGTCATTACTTGACTCTAGCTCACCTCTTGATTATCCTATCCTAAAACCATTGGTATCGTTCATTTCACTGAAAAGAGGTGGAATCACCGGGTAATAGAAACCAAAACATGCTAGCATATATAGGGAAATAAACCCTGCTAGATCCCTATATTTGCAGTATACGTTGAAAGACTAGGACATATAAGGAGACGCAAACCCGGAAATGCCGGACTATCTCATCCCATGAAAGTTATATGAACCTCCGCCGTTCCCGAAGAAGGCATCACTGCTCATAACTAGCATATTCATGCTCAGTATAAAGTTCCATTATGTTTAACTCATACGTCATTGAAGCTGGAATTTATTATGAGGACATCATAGCTCATTACATAAATTCTCATCTCATCATCAGTATTCAGTATAAATTGATCTCAATACTTTCATTAGAGTGTTCATACATACTGGTCTCTTCATTAACTTTACACTCTCATAGGTGAGTACGTTCTGGTAAAATTTAGTTAGGCTCATTACAGATTGCTCTCATCTTTTACATTAGCCTCTTATCATGTTGTCAACACATTCATTAACTTTAGCCATTTGATTTTCATAATTACTGACCCCTTTTTCGTGAATGTTTATTTCATCATATGCCAATGCATTTGGCCATTTAGTGTGTTTCACACTCTTACTTAACCCTTCTAGGGTTACATCCTTTCATTACATACATCTTAGGTTCACTTACTTTTAAATGTATGCTAGTCTTATGGTCTATACATACAAACCATAAGGCTTCATTCGTAGTTTGTTTAAGTGATTCGTATCTTCCTAAGATTTTGTGAAAAAAGACTTATGCATCTTGTAGATAAGACAAGATCATCAATTTTGATCTATGTAGGCAGTATTATTTTGACCATTTATTCACATATGACTTACGTATAAATATAGAATTTGGGAAAGGGAACCCAATTTCGAATTCCTTGGATAACACTTACATTTTTATTTATTTTAGTTTGATACACTCGGCTTGGGGACCCTATCTCAAGCCCCAAAGCCTTCTCTTCTTTTTCCCTGAATCTCTGTATTTTTCATTCGTTTGGTACCAAGAGAATGTGGGATCAAACCCCCACAACATCATTTTCTTTTATTGTCTTTTTCCTTAAACAATTTTCGTTTAACCGATAGGGTGTGGGATCCAACCCCCACACCCCCTCACTTTATTTTTCTGCTTAAATCCCTTTATTCAGCCGAGATGTCGTGGGTTTGATTCCCACATGCCTCAAATTTTATTTTTACCTCTCATTTTTATTTTTCAGTATCTTTTTAATGTTTTGGTCAAGGCACACGGGTTCGAATCCCACAGGCCACATTCTTTTTCTATCACTTTATTTCTATGATTTTTATCATGGTGAGGTCACGGGTTTAATTCTCACTGACCTTAATTATTTTTAATTATTTTTACATGGCATGATAAACCACTTAGCTTTGCCTAAACTCATCAACAAGATTCTGGAAATTATGTGCGTTTTTCAGGGAATTTTCATCAATATTTAGACCTTATTTTTTAGGGTAATTCATGGATCATTTAGCACATCTTTAGGTTCATTTTCATGGATTCATTTAGCTAATAGTTTCCATTCAAATCAGCCACATTAAACTTCATATGAACATCAACATTTGTAAAAGCTTGTGATCATAAGAATACAACCATAACATGGCATTTTAGAACTTCAAACCAAGAGTATATATCACGGCTACACATTGCACACACATAAACACATAGTTTCGGACAGCATGCTTAATATTCACATAACTCCGAACATACATGCATCAATGTAATCATAACGAAAACACCTTAATTCCCTAATTTCTACCAGCAAAGATACCCTACCTACAAATCAATGGGAGCTAGTGACAGGGACATGCAACGGGGAACAACCCTAATTTTCGGAATAGATTCATCTTTGTCCTAACGGTCTCTTGGGAAAGGGACCAAGAGTAAGAAAACCCATACTAAGCTTATTTCACGACATTCAACCCTTGAACCTTATGCCCAAAGACCTTCAAACGCACGTCCTAGTCTCGAAACCTCAACACAAAACTCAAAGGAAAACACTTCTTTTTGCCTTAAGTTTTAGGATAATGCTTTATATATGTTGTTTAACGTGAAAGTTCTTCATGGTTGAAGTACTTTTGGCTGCTTTTCAGTTTTTGTTTTTTGGTTAGCCAGAGAGAAAGTGAGAAGAAAGATAGAGATATTAATGTGAGAGAGATTTCAACATGATGCAGAGTTAAAAGAGGTAAAGTAGTTTAGACTTACTCAACTAGGACTCGTAGGAAACACTTAGTAAAATGAAGTATCTTAATTAATAAATGATAATTAATAGTTAAAATCTAATTTTCCTTTTTCTTAAATCCACTATTAAAGATTAATTAATTAAATTAATATACAAATTTAAACAGAAACAAATTAAATCATTGCTCCCACCTATGTTCGAACCATGGTGGAGCAAGATTTTGCTAAAAGGGCAATTTCGACCCTCTCTACCAAAAATACCCGTCCAAACTTAAAATTTCACCATTTTAAGTCCGTAAAGACTCATTCAAGTAAATCTTCATATTCGGGAGCCCTACATGGACGGAACCAACCTTTCCTAGCTCAACTAACTCTACAAGTTAGTTGGCTTGAATGTTGCAAGGGTTCAGAGGTCTGGTTCTATTCTCATCAATACGTGTGAACTCGGTCTAACGTAGGCATTCTAGACACATTAAGCATTACATAGCATATCAATTTTTATGTTTGTTAGATTAAACATGTTCATATACAACATTTTACACACATTGAAACTTCAATTCAAGGAAAAGAAAATTTTTCTCAAAAATGAGAATTCCTATAGTGAGCATTCAATGAATTCACTACCAACATGGTTAAAATTTTCAAAATTTCATTCTTTGAGAAATTCATCAAGATGACATGATAATATGAACTATAAAACCATATAAGCTCATTTCATAACATAAAAACAACTATCATGAAAGGTTAAGACTTACCGGGACAATTAACTCTACATTGGTTATCATTTCTAGTTCCAATCCCATAAGGAGGGTTCTTTTTTGGAGAATTAGGATCTAGGGAGGCTTTATTGACCTTTTCACCAATTTATTTGATGTTAGGGATGTCCCTCATCTTATGGACCTTATTACAACTTGCAAAACAACCATCAGCTCTGGCAATACATCTACCAAAATGTTGTTTCCCACAAGTAGGGCACGTAGTCCTCTCAAAGGAATGGCCACCACCTTTGGAATTTTGGTTTGGAGCCTTATCCTTGTTTCCCATGGAAGAATCTTGATTATAAAACCTCTAATGAGGATTTTGGTGACTAGAATAATCAGACCTAGGCCTCTTACCCTCTTGCCTTATCTCCCTAATTTTAGACTCCTTAATTTTTTGTGAATACACCGTGAGCGTAGAGATATCCATGTCATTAAGAAGCATTGTTCTATGACACTCTTTTTCCACCAACCAAGACACTCCCATCACAAATTTGTTCGTCCTAGCCATAAGGTTGGCTACCATGGTTGGGGTGTACTTAGAGAGTTGGGTGAATTTGAGAGAGTGCTCTGGCACACTCATTCCCCCTTGATGAAGGTTAATGAATTCAACCATCTTCTTCTCCCTCTACTCTAGAGGAAAGAACCTATATAGGAAAGCCTTTTTGAATTCCTCCTAAACAACTGGACCTCTCTCTAAGGGTCTCTAAACCCTCCATTGCTCAGACCATACTTGAGCCACATCTTTTAGTTTGTAAGCGGCTAACTCTGCTTTCTCCCTAGGGGTCGCACCCATAGAATCTACCACTTTGAAAACCTTATATATGAAACCTTGTGCATCTTCATCCAACTTAATTTCATGAAATTGGGAGGGTTTGTCCTCATGAAATCCCAAATTTAAGAAGGTGGGATTACTACAATTAGGTTGGGGCCTATTTGCTTGGGTAGCTTGAGCAACAAAATGATTGTTGGTAAAATGATCTTGAGCTGTCATTACTTGGGTGTAGTGAGGTTGCTACTAAATACTTCATCTCAACTCACGAAGAGTGTTCACCCCAAAACTCCTTTATTTACTGAACTTAGATTCATAAAACATTCAAGTGTGAGTTTGTGTGTACATGTGAGAACACCTTGAACGTAAGCACCATTTATTTTATAAACTCCAATACGTGCTTTAGACCTATATTCATCGGAGCACACACTTCTCATGCTTCACATAATCATATTCTTCATTTAGGCATAATTTAAGCCAAACATGCAATTCAAGCTTCACAAGTCACAATACAAGACCTATCTTTAATATAACTTTATTTCAAATATTAGGACTTCAAAGCCACACTCACAATACATACTAAGTAATATCAAGCTAGTCAAATAAACACCGCCACAAAGAAGGTGGACCATACCACTTAAGAGCAATATATAATAAAATTATATAATACAAGAAACTCACCATATAACAAAGACATAACCACCTATAACTAATTTGACAATATTTCATCAAAATAAGGCCCTCAGGGTAGTATCTAAATCATAATAACAAACCAAGAAGACCAAAGTTCATACCCTACACAAATATGCTCATTCAACCTATTTCTTAATTGAAAATTTTGAAATATGCATAATCAAGATTTCATTAGGGTTTTGACATTAAAATCATCAATTCATACTAGAATAAACACATTTGAATCATTAAAACAACTTTACAGGAAGACTCATCCTTAAATTCAATGATAAAAGGAAATAGAGTTTGAAAACCCTTTTTCAAATCTTTTGGAAATGACTCCTATAGTGGAAGAGGATTCAAGGATGGATACCATACCTCAAATCAAGACAAAACAATTTTTTTATGAAGAACACGTCTCAACCAGCCCTCTTAGATCTTCTTGACTTTTTGCTTCCAAATAAACTTTAAGAGAGTTTTCTTTAGAGGGAGAATTTGAATTTATGAAATGAGGAGTCTTGTCTAGGTTTAGGACTTAAAACTAATCTTATATAACCTCAAAACCCAAAAAAAAATATCATCCTATGGTTCTAAAAGATTTGGAGTGAATTAACACAAAACACCCCAACCATATTGATCACTTCCACTTACAAGTAGGAATGTCTATCTGTTGAGTAATACTTCATGGTTTCTGATGTTCAACCTTTACTTGCTGGCAATTGGAGCACTTACTCACAAAATCTGTTATATCCCTCTTCATGCCATTCCACTAATAGACTTCCCGCAGATCGCGCTACATCTTAGTGGCACCTGGGTAAATAGAATATCTCGGCTTATAGGATTTTCTACAAGAATATATTGTCCTAACTCACCGACATCAGCAACACAAAATCTAAGTTGGTAGAAAAGTATATCATCTCCCCCCTTGGTAGAAGACCTCCACTCACTGATTATGGATTGCACCCTTAAGTTCAAGAAAGAATTGATCACTCTCTTGATTTTCGTTAACATCCACTACAAAAGAAGATTCTGCCCCATTTTGAACTGCTACAGCACTGTCTAATATGCTCAAAAGACGAACTTCCAAGAGACCAAGACTTTTAACATCCTTCACTAGTTTCTTCCTTTCTTCCTCAACATGCGCTACAATACCCACAAATAATCTTCTAAGAGCGTCTGCTACTACATTCGCCATACCAGGGTGATAATACATACTCATATTATAATCCTTAAGAAACTCTAGCCATCTCCTCTAGCAATGATTCAACTCTTTCTAGGTGAAGACATATTCAAGGATCTTCTAGTTAATGAACACATCTACATGAACACCATACAAGTAGTGTCTCTAGATCTTAAGTGCAAACACTATTGTTGCTAGCTCGAGCTCATCAGTTTGATAGTTCTTCTCATGCATATTAAGATTTCCAGAAGCATATGATATAACCTTATCTCGCTACATCAACACACAACCTACGCCAACTGTGGATGCATCACGTTAGATCATATAACCTTTTGAACCCTCTGGTAGAGTCAATACAAGAGGTGTAGTCAATCTAGTTTTCAATTCTGCAAAGATTTTCTCCCAATCATCTAACTGTTGAAGCTTTACCATATTTAAAGTCAACCTAGTCAATGGTGCAACTATGGATGAAAATCCTTCCACAAACCTTACGTAATAACCTGCTAGACCTATGAAAATTCTGATATCTGTAGCAGAGGTAATTTTAGGCCATTTATTCACTAGTTCTATATTTTGTGAATTAACTTAGATACCCTCGCTAGATACAATGTGACCAAGGAATGAAACAGATTGCAAACAGAACATACATTTGCTAAACATAGAGAATAAATGGGGATCTTTGAGAATCTGCAGAACCACTCTCAAATGACTTTTATGTTCTTCCTCATTCCTAGAGTAAATTAGGATAATGATAACAAACAAGTCCAATTACTATTTGAACACTCTATTAACTAAATCCATGAAAGTTTCAGGAGCATTGGTTAGTGAAAATGATATAACTACAAATTTATACTGACCATACTGAGTCCTGAAGGCTATTTTTGGAATGTCACTATCTCTGACTCTAAGCTGATTATAACCCAATCTGAGGGCTATCTATTTGAAGTGAGTAGCACCCTATGTTCAAACAAGTCATTATCCTAGGGATGGGATATTTATTATTGATTGTTACCTTGTTCAACTGTCAATAGTTAATGCACATTCTTAGAGAACCATCTTTCTTTTTTATGAACAACATGGGTGCACCCCCAAAGTGAAATACTAGTTCTGATGAATCCCTTATCTATAAGGTCTTCCAATTGCTCTTTCAGTTCCTTAAGCTCTAACGGAGACATTCTGTATAGAGGAATAGAAATAGCTTGGGTATCTGGAAGGAGATCAATTCAAAATTTGATTTCCCTTTAGGGAGGAACTCCAGGAAGTCTAGAAACTCTCTAACTACTGAAACTAACTCCAGGAAGGCTAGAATCTTTAACCCGAACTTAATTATAGAGATAACCCTTAGCGATCATCTTTATAGCCTTACAGTAAGAAATGAATCGTCCCATAGATACTAAGCTGCTACCCCTCAATTCTAAGATGGGTTCGCTTCAAAACTGAAGACGAACAATTCTAGTTCTACAATCGAGTGAGGCATAATAGGATTGTAACCAATCCATTTTTATAATGACATAGAAATCTATCATTTCTAATTCTACAAGATCTGCTGAGTTGACATTCTAAGATATTGTGGCATGGAAATTTTTGTATACCCATCTAACTATAACCGGGTCACCAACTGGAGTAGAGACTGAAAAAAGTTCTAAGAGAGTTTGTGGACTAACAGTGAATTAGATTTCTATGTAAGGAGTTACAAAACAAAGAGTATCCCCTGGATCTAACAATGCATAAACCTCAAGGTCAAAGGCTCATAACGTACCAATGACTACATCAGGAAAACCTTCTTGATCCTGGCGAGCCTGAAAAATACTAAACCTATTTTGGCGCTGCCCACAAATTGTACCAGTAAAGTTACCCTGCTGAGTTGGGCGGCTTGTTTGTGCTACTGATGTTGTAGACTGATCTCTACAAGTACCACCACATTTACGTTGTCTAGAAGGACAATCCCTCAACCTGTGACCAAACTGATTGCACCCAAAATATCTTTCCCTTCCTATGAGTAACTCACCTTGATTGTTCATACTACCCTTAGGGCAATTAAGGTTAGTCTTGGTTCCTAAAACACATCCCTGAGACTTGGAGCCTGGTGCCCTAACCTTCCGACCACACCTGTTCTTGGAGGATGGAGCACTAGCTGATGAACGGACTGCGGTTGAAAATTGTGACACTCAATAATATCAAAAGTTTGAGAAATTTTAAGGTGAATAATAGTGAAAAATTACGAGAAACCATGCAAGGATAAGAAACAGTTTATTTCTTTGAAAAGGAGAAACCGGCTATTGGAAGAATTATTTGACAAATGATATGGCAGAATTCATTGATCACATCACTCTGGAAAAATTTAAAACTTCCGGGTTGCCATTCACTTATTTAATAAAGTAATTAAGAGATTATGTATACCAAATAACATGGAAGGAATATAATTTTCATTTCTTGTTTCTTTAGACATCAAGTATCGTATCATTATTCTCAGATGAAAGTAATTAATAAACCTATTATAAAATGAGACTTTTGGCGTTTACCTTAACCTTGGTCTTTGTTTTTTATATCACAAGGTCCCAAATGAATTGTCATTTTCCTCCATGATGTATACATTGTAAGCCAAATAAAGAATCCCACTTGGAATGTTGTGTATATTCATCCCAAGAGGTGACGGAATCCTTCGGTAACTTAGTCAACCATTTAGTAGATTCACCCATCAAAGAGAATGGAAACAACATGAGATGGATTTGTTCTTGTGATAAGTTAGTAAATGAGAATGGACCACAGTCATCCACAAAGTTCCTAATATGCTTATGGGGATCCTCATGAGCTACCCCACAAAATAATCTTTTAAGTTATTGGAGCTGAAGCATTGTGGTAGTGATGTGGAAGACAACACTTCCTTCAGATGGAGGTAGAAAAATTTCCAAACCCAGCCTAATTGAATTGAGTCATTTACATCGTTCAGATTTCCAATGTCGCCTTCATGGCCCACTTGGCTACCATTACTCTCGTTTACGCTAATCTCTTCTTTTGCTCAAAACAAAATACAAAAGCATAACAAAATTTAGTCGATTCATCTATTAGTGAAGTTACAATTAAACTTCAATAATAGAATTTGAAAAAACATAATTCCCCGAAAACATTCGATTAGACTTTTTATGCAAATCTCGTCCAATTCTAGGTGTAAACAATCATTAATCAGTATAAAAGCGAATGAAGAGTTTAGGTTGAACCCACAGGGAGTGGTACATTTTTTTTATATTCAATTACTAAGTACAAATGTTATTTAAATGGTTTAGGAATACTTTTATAAAAAAAATATACAAATACATATGAATGTTTGACAAACGAATGTCAGATGTCGGGTTTTATTTTGCAATAAATAGTTGAAACAACTAATAAAACAAGGGGAAAATAACCAATGGAGAGGAGTTATTGGGATGTGATTTGTTATAGGCTAATTATGCTATATAGGTAATTTAAATCTAAGGAGGATTTTCTGAAACATTGTAGGTAGGCTGGACTTTAAATGTAATAGTTTTCACTTGAACAACTATTACCATTCAAGTAATTCTTTCGAACAAAAACAATATTAAAAAGATAACCAACCCTCAACCTTAACACATCCACTCTCTTGAGCTAGATGGGTATGATTCAATTTTAGATGCACTCGCTCGAGTGAACCCATATTAACACAATACCACAAATCATTATTCAAAAGATTTGGTCCCAAAAAATGTTTCTCCATCAATCTAAGAACTCAAAACTAGAATTGCATTTGCACTTAATTTTCATAAATGAAAACTCAGCTAATGAGCAAACCAAGATTAAAACGATAATTTCATCATCAAACAATAATAATCATACGAGTATTCGACAAATAAACATCACACTCTGATAATTGGAGTTTTAGCTACACATCATAAAATTAGAGAAAAGGTTACCAAATGCAATAGCAATGATGAAAGTAAGAGTCTCCAAGCCTATACAATGATTTCCTAGAATAAAATTCCAAGAACCACTTTTCAAATCCTCCAAAATTAAAAAATTTGGAAAACAAAAATCAAGAGAAAACTCTAAGTCTAGAATGGGAATGGGAATATCTGGGAGATAACTCCTCAGAACTACCATTAAAATCACATTAAAGTTTCCCAGAATTACGTTTCAAAGTCCACTCAGTAGATTAATTCATGCCATGACAAATCGATCAGTTATCAGTCGAGTGTCCTTTTTCATCTCAATTATGCATTGACCTTCAGTATCTCAGATCCTGCAACTTTGGGCGATACGAACTTTTATTGCGGAACTGATCGATGATCAGCCGACTGACTGTTTCTGCGACAAACATGGTTCTTCCCTCGATATGGAATTTCGGATCTTTGGGTGGGATGATAAGACACTCTGCCACAAACTGAGTCGTAATTGCGATCTCTAGTATTGCATTTTCTTCACTTCTTCAGCTCTTCAGTTCCTTTTTGTTCGGTCATGTCGTTCCCTTGCTTTTAAGCCTTCATAGTTGTAAATCAAAACTTCAATATCAGTTTAGAGAACAAAATAGGCATTTGAAGACATTAATACTACTAAAACAAAGTCCTACGTGATTCCATATCTCGTACATCATACTACAATAGATATATCATAGTAAATATCCATGGTCATAGAAACACTAGGTCTAAAAAACATGTGGAAAATCAAGAAACTGGATGAATAATAGGGACCTAGTGAATGAAAGGAATCCACTAATGAAATGTCACATAATCGGTGACAAAATTTACAAAGAAATCCTTGGGTTTCGAGGTTAAAAGTAAAAAAATACTGTTTCTTGTCCTTGGGAGGTTTGGTTGGCTTTTCCTCTACCTTTTTCTCCATGTTTGACTACTTTATTAGGCTTATGTTGCTTAAAACGACGTAGTTTAGCCATTAAACATAGTAGTTTAAGGGCCCCAATGCTTACGAAAAATAACTACATGACCCTAACATAAAAGTTGATATAGGCCATTTATAGAGGGACATACAGACCATCTTTTGGACTACAAATCGTCCAGTGCAATTGAGGTTCAGGTATGCCTGACACAGAGCTTCATTAAAACGAGCATAATATTTTTTACTCGAAACTGAGATTTTTGCATACATGGGAAAGTAAGAAAGAGGATTTAATTACCTTTAATTTGATAGGTGATGGTCCACCTAAGTTAGTTTTTGCTAAAAGGATGACGGTTCAATGTTGACACAATAATCGATTCCCTTAAATTTGTTGATGAACCTCACATATGGTCATACCTATGGTCCATGGGTCTATACGTGGACTATACTGTCCAACCCTCGGTGTGATCATATACCATCAATATTTTTGCCTTAACGACGGAACCTCATATACTATCTGTGGTTCTACTCAAGGTTTGTGGGTTGTTGAGCTGATACTAGCACCAGCAATTTAGGTTTAATGGTTGTAACATTCCTTAAGTTAGAGGTTATGAGTTAGATATATTTGCCCTATTTTTACAAGAAAATATAGAATAGATTAAGGTATAAAGTTTCTTCGAATAAAATAGGGATGAGACCGAAAGTAGATTTTATTCAAAGATGATATGAGATCAAAATAAGATTAGTGTCATTGAAGATGACTTAGTCTGTTCCTCAACTTTCATCGCTATAGAGCAAAACAATAATCCTTATGTGATGTTCATTTCAAATCCCTGCACCACTAAATTGCTTGTTACTTCATAAATTTTTGATATTATTAGATTAACTGTGACAATTGATAACCCAATATTTTTACTAAATTGCTTGAATCATACACACACTAACTTTTACTATTATTGATTAAAACGAATGATTTTACAATCCAAATTCAAGATAAAATTTTCTAAGATATATTTTATTCCCTGTGGGATTAGTCCCCAACTAATCATTGGACCTTTTAATTGATTATGTCTCTTGTCCCTTCTAATTAGTTTTAAAGAGTAGTATTGTGCCTTATCATTCCTAGTACAATCTACCAACATTGATTGTTCATGACATCAATAGCTTTTGGGATTCAGAGAACAAGGGTAAGCATTTGGCGTCCAAGATTAATTTTTTCCAATGCTTAATTTGCTAATCTTTTTCTTTTCAAGACAAGCTTTGTTTTCGTCAATTTTTTAAATTGTACTTTCATTTCTAAATAACTCTGTACTTTTAATTCTAGGTTCTTAGAGGGATATTTTTCTCTGGATTTGGTTTTCTTCTACTTTCATTTCTTTTTCTAGTTTAATTTTATTTCTATATAGTTCTACCCTTATGCTCATTACTTCCTATTATGGGTTACGAGTTGTCTATTTGTTTGTAGGTTATAGTAGTTCCTCATTGCTAACTGAGTTTTTGTATTAGTGCCTTAGGTTCATCGGCATTATTTGTACAAAGTTAATACCTAGTAGAGTCTTACGTTTGGGTGTAGAGACATATATTTACCTTATATTTGGGAGGTACAAGGCGTCTTTAGGAATTTCACCTCTTTTGCATTGCTTCCGCGCAGTGTTTTTTTTATATTCCTTTCATTATGTCTCACTTATTTCATTATTTTTGCAATGGCTCTTATGCAATGCATGCGACTTGAGGTAGAGGTCAACCTCAATTGTTGACTAGGGGTACAACACAAGCCGAAGAGACAGTGAGGGAAAGAAAAGATTCGGGAGCTTGCAGCGAAACCTTCACTAGCAGGAGTTTTATTCGCTCAGCAGGGTCGTGGTCACCCCAGCTGCCACCGAGACTAATTATTGCTCCATAAATGTATGAAACTATTACACAACTTATGATTATTCTTAAGAGCATTCAACATAATCCAACAGAATTAAAAGTTACACCAAAACCACATGATCAACGTACATTTGAGGCACCCAAGGACAAAGTACCCCCGGGGTTCCCATTTCGTGATTGCGTCAGAAGCTACGCCTCTAGAGGAGTAGAATATACTTAATTAGTTTTTCAGGATTTTACCTATTAGATATTTTTAGGTTTGTGGTTGAGGATGCCTTTAGGTTTCCGTCTACTTTTTGGGTGTGGCTTCATAAATTGAGCCTAATGACGTTGAGATGAGATAATTTAGATACTTTTGAGTTAGATGGGCTAGACAGGAAGTCGTAACATCCCTTTATTCAAACTAGGAAAACTAGTTTCTCTTATCATTTTGACCGTGTTTTCTAGGGTCTCTATAGGTTCATCCCTCGTAGAATCAAAGATAATATCTGGGGTTATTTCTCAAGGTTTGAGTAGCACTTCTAAACTTTGTCACGGTATGAGACGAGGTTTCAATAGATTTCCCGCCACACTACTCTGATCTTATACATTGAGGAGGAGCGAGTTTGATGTCTTATTTGTGGGTTGAGATTCAGCTGAAGCTTTAGGCTTAGTCTGTTGTCTTTGAGGGTCATTCCTTTCTTGATGTTGTTTACCACATTTTCACTATTAAGAAGCCACATTATGATGTCACTGGGTGCAGTGAACAGAAAGCTAGATACGTGGGCATCTACAACTGGTCCTCTCCTAGGTCCATGACATTTATGATAGGATCCTACAACAGTCTTACCCATATTTTACCCAGGTAAAAACTCACTCACCCAACCCTTTAAAATATGGGCACGTTACAAAAATATTGGTTCATTTTCCATGACATAATTGGGGCAAGTATTTTTAGAAATGTGATCAGTTCATATGGGACAGAGGGATTTTTAAATTACAAAAAGGTGATATTCTATCGGTTACCATGAAAACAAGAGTCATGGTGGTACAACGATGGAGACTCCAAACTCGAACTAATTTTCTAAGGAGAATATAATGATGAATAGACACCTGAAGAATACTGAGGTTTCTTCATTACTGGAATCACTAGTATTCTTAATGGGTTCTCTAATGAAATTTTAGCTTAATCCTTTCACAGGAACAAATGTCCGAGAAAAGGATATACACAAGTCGTACTCGAAGCGATTTTCGCATTGAATAAATATTTCGTTTTAATGACTCGATCAACTCTTGAGGAAATATTTTTTAAAAATTTAAATGAATTCATTAGTTTCAATAATAAATTTGACCTATAATAAAATCGTTGACTTCTTTTTGATGAGTTTAGTTTAAATAAAAGGTCAGTTTTGCGCACATAGAGGTACCACATTATTTTACTTTATTAGGACCCATAAATATATATATATATATATATATATATATATATATATATCGATGCAAAAAAATGTGTCTCAATTATTAATCATTACCGATCATAAATATATGAAATATATCTCAAGCTAGGGACACTAATTTAACAAGATGTAGACATGAACGAAGCACCAAATTCATTTCTTTTTTATTCGTAAGTTGAAGAATACGTTCATATAACATACACACACATCATACAACAACATATAAGCTTTCACACATTAAGAAAATGTTAAAACAAAAGTTGCTTAAATGTTGTCACTAAAGGCTAAGCTTGTTAGGCCAACCATGATTTAACAGAGCTGTGTTAGCTATGATAACTCTACTTTCATATGTAGAATAACCGAAGTAGAATAGTGTAGATCTACTTCATCACATCTAATTTTCAAGCATGAAGTGATTAGATATTTATTTTTTAACATAGGTGTATAGCTCAAGTGTCTAACAAGAAACTCTTAAATATTTGAAGGTAGGCAATTACTGCACCATTAGCATTATTGGATTTGAGGTACTTAGTCAAATCTGGAGGCCTCTAAAACTAACGGATATATTGCTTCCCAGATTGACTTTTCCCCACCTGATAATTCATCTTATACTTGCATGAAAATATATATGTTATATTTTAAGTGAGCTGTAGCATCAATTATCATGTAAAATTATCGAAAATAATAGATGTACTTATTGCTTTGATGAAACTAAGACAGAGAAGAACTCCATTACTCCATCATCATGTTCTAAAAAAATGGAAATAATTTTGGAATAAAGAACAATCCCCCTTCTTCCACTTTAGTATCCAACACATCCTCACGTAAAGGTCCAAAATATAAACACGTTTACTTTTTTTCGTAACATAACTCAATTTATGGGATAAATCCGATGTTTAAATCTGACCAAATAAAGCACCACTTTCTATACTACGCAATTCACACTTAATTTAATGTCTCCAAGCAACGATAAATTCCTACAAGTTACGGGAAATAAAACTCCACCACTTTTTACATCAACACAAGGTTTAGCACTATCCAAGTTAAAAACAAACTTGTGTTTCACTTTGGTGCATGAGTGTGGCATTTTTGTGCCTTCATTGATTTTAATTAAAATAGTAGTTCTATTTTGGTCTTTTATAAGTTCATCAGATTCATTATTGGTCATGTTAAAAAAGATTTAGTTATGGATTCATTTGAAAATCCATTTAGAATGCTGATGAATCCATCTAAACAGACACCACAGTATTCTCCAGATGTGTATTCGTCATCATATTCTCCTAAGAAAATTATTTTGAACTTAGAGTCGCCATCATTGTACCACTGTGACACTGTTTTCAATGTAAGTGGTAGGGCATCCCTTTTTGTATTTTTAGAACCTTTTTCTTTTGAATGTTCTGTTGATATCTGTCCAACAATGCATTCACCAGTGAAAATTATAATTAATAAGAAAGGACTGTCCATGACCATATAATTAAGTGTCATACCAAACAACTATAACTTAGATAGTTAGTCCACTATGAAACATACCTTGACAAACATAAACCAATGTTTGAGCAAACAGAACTGCAAGGTTGAGAAAAACTATGAGGGTGTAGAAGTAATAATCCAGCAGCAAATTTTTTTACTAAGACGAGGAAATTAGCTATTTGACCAACCGTCATATTCAACGACAATATTAAATCCATTATATTCTTCGCAATTATAGAAACTCAAACTATATTTTAACAATAAAACTCTTTCAAGGTGAATCTATGTTGTTCAATGCTCATGTATTCTTCACAGGTTGACTCGTTCTATTTATAGACTACAGACCACAACTTTTAATTATAAAAATTACAATTAGTCTGTTAAAACATATGTAGTGTTATAAAACTTTAGGAAAAAGAAAAATATAAAGATGAATATAAGAAGAACATAAGAGAAGAGGAATAATATAAGATAACTTTATTTCATTCAAAGTGATCACCAAATCTTCAAGTGTATACAATATGACCCTTATGCCTCTATTTATAGTGTTGCATAGAGGCCTACAAAAGGTTATTAATAAACATGACATTAATATGAATATACTAGGTGGGTGGGGGGGCATATGGAAGTGAAAGGCTAAAAGAATAATGATTATAAAGGTGGAGGTGATGGAGGTAATAGTTATTTTCATAATAGACAAAAATGATGGAGTAACTTCTTGATATAGTGGACATCCACAATGCATTATTTTATGACACGTAGAATGTTAAAAATTCTTTGAAATTATTCGGTTTTTAAAGGTGAAAAGTTAGAATTAAACACTTATCAAATTAAAAAAATAAGCACATAACACATAAACATGTTATTTAATTTTGGCTTCAAGTGACATCTATGAAATCCAATTTCGGAATATATATAGTCGAATAAATAGATACACATTCTACATGGTATATTAAAGAGAAAATGCAGTGAAAAACTCCTTTAAGTTGACAACATAACATACTTTAACGCTCAAACTACAGAGACATTTACTTACCCTAATTTCATTTCGTGTGAATTTAATACAACCTTGACAAATGACATGGCAAAAAAAGAAAATAAAAGAAAAATAAATAAATAAATATAATGAAAAAAAAGTCCACCTACCCCATTGTCCTTCTTTGTCAAACCCCACCTGCCCCTACTTGTCTCTTCATCCTCAAACTCCCCACCACATCCTACCCCCACCCCAACCCATCATCTTTCTTCATCAAACTCTATAACCAAGTACATTTTTTCGTTGAAACAAAAATTTAAAATCACATTGAAGAAGTTGACTGAGATACTAAATTCAATGCAGAAGCAAGATCAACCTCACATTTGGATATTATTGAAGAGAACTGAGCCGACCTTAATAATTCTTTAAAATAGGAATTCGGTGAACCCCCTAACTTTCTCTAGGTCCGCCCCTGTTTGCCCACCCAAAAAAGATTTTAAATACTTTTCTTTTTAATTAATTTAAAAAGAATGTCTTTTTTGTAACAATTAAATCTCTAGCATGTTTGACATCTTAGAAAATATTTTGATACGTTTTGTGTATCTGCCGGTAATAAACACACTATCAAATTATAACGGGGAATATATTATAAGTCAAATATGTGTATTACAGAGTGGAATTCAAGATTTCTGAAAGAAAGATGCACCATTGTCAAGGGTGGATCTACCCCTTTAAGAAAAAGGCAATCCTTGTAGGGTCCCAAAATTGAAAGTCTTATTTAATTTAGTAATAATAGATTATAAGTTTTTTATAAGAATACTATGAAATACAATTTGTAGAGAAAAATAATATTAAAGGAAAAAATATAGAAGTTTTATACATATATATATATATATATATACATGTACTATGTCACAAGAAGAATTAAATGCATTGGTTATATAATGCCCCGAGCCTACATCATGGGCGGAACTTATTATCGAAGACAATTATTGGTCTCAAGCGATGACTTGGCCTGACTTAGTTACTCAGTGGAAGACTATATGCATATTTATAATGATAAATAGCAGTATAGTCACTTGAATAATAAAAAACTAAATATGTTTTAAAGTCAAACGTTTAACTTGGCCAAAATGGCAAACCAAGTCTTAACATACAAAATAACAATGAAAAGACAAATGAACTAACATCTGACTCTCTATTTATGAAGCCTCTAAACAACTGAGAGGGATGTCTGGACAGGACCCCCGACCATCCTAACAGATGAAAAGCTGGAAAAAAAATTAAAAACAATTATGGGGATCCTCCGGAATGAAAAAGGACTCACAACAGACTCTGAACTTCTGACTGCCTTAACGATGCCTTGGATGTTGATCCTAGTTACCTATGCATGCAACATAATAATATGCAAGCAAACTGACATTAGTACATTGAATGTACCAGTAGATCAATTTGAATGCTAAGTACACTACAAGTTTAAACGGAATCTTAAGAACTTACCAGACTCAACTAAACTCAACATGACTGAAGTCATTTCAATGTAAAGCAGTTTTGAAACAAGTGCAATATATATAAAAGTTTTTTTAAAAAATGATATCAAATTTGTATGCATGAAAAGATAGTGTAAATAAAATACAATTAACTTTTGCAGGAGTTTCTCTAACTGTAACCATCACGTAAGAGCTATTGAGCTAATACAACATTTTGTTTCACGCTGCAAGGGCCTTCCTATACCCTTCCGTAAGTATAGAACCTGAACTACTAAGTGGATCCAATAGTCTATGCTAAAATGTACTAAAGAAATCATCTAAAAAGTATGACCCTTTTCTACCCATGGTGGTTACATGGTTTATGGGGGGTGTGAGTTGTCTAAACTCTCTCTCATACTACTCCCAAAAGAAAATTCTATTAGCTATATTTTTTTAATACATACTTCTTTCTGTGATTTGAGATTAGTGCTAAAAAATATAGTTTAACGGCTACCTTTCAAATCAATGTTTCCCCTCTTGCTTTTTTTATGAAAGCATATCCTCTTTTCTAAAAATTAGCATAAAGGATCTTTTGAAATCTTAGTTTCCATTCATATTTAAATGTGAAAAAATTTTAAACTTCTTTGGAATACTTAGTTTCCATATACTTCATTGAAGAAATGAACTTTAAATCTAAACTCTTTACTTATCGTTGAAACTAGGTCTTAAAAAAATTTAATAGTTTGTGAAAGATATTTTAAAACTTTAAGAACTTAACTTGATTTACCTAGTGACTTTTTCACTTGACTCTTAAGTTTTCTTGGATTGAATTATGAATTGAAAGATCGTGATTTGTGATAGGAATGATTTCATGATGTTTAGGAATGATTTCATAATGTTTAGGACTGATTTTACATACCTAAAAATATGAGAAAATGATCAAAAATCAAAATCTGGTGGTGGGTCCACAACGCCGAGAAGCATTTATTTTTTGGTTTTGAAAAAAGATTTTGAGGCGGAATGGTCTGTGATGGCTCCGCGACGTGAAACTTTTTTTCCCAGAATTGGAACCACCTCCGCGACGTGCCACCACTTCCCACATATGCTTGACGAAATTTCTTTTCCGAAACCCTCCAAACTCCATGGGTTCTTTTCTGAAATACTTAAAGTTGATTAAATGTTAAAAGTACATCAAATTCTACAAAAAATTAACCAAAATTCATGGAGTCGAATCAAACAAAATTTCAACAATTTAAATGAATCAAGAATTTAGTATAACTTGAACAAACCCATTAAAAATATCAATTTCTAAACTTTCAAGAATTTAAATTCGCTAAAATAAAAAACGATTTATGGGTGTATGAATAAACCCAATTATATTTGTTCTCACTTGCCTTTGTAGGGATCACCTCCAACGAAATTCACATGTTAATCTCGACAATTATTGAACGTTCTTCTCCTACCTTCTCTTTTCCCCTTTCTCACAGCCCTAGCGTGCAATTCACTTTTATAAAGACGAATAAAATCTTATTTTGCCCCAATTAAACTCCTAAATGCGAATAAGAATAATTAGGTAAGGAAAAGAATAAATTAACCTTGACGTTCATTAATCTAACAACCCAACTTCCACCGGGCATAACTTACTCATACGAGCTCGGAATCACGCAAACTCGGTGGTATTTAAAAAGATCATTACCAGAGCTATCCAACGATAACTGGAAGTGCTCTGAGCTAGAATTTATGGTCGTCCAAATTTTACCAAAACTCACTTTTTGTAACTTAAGTAATTTTCCATATTTTTAATTATTTCCAAAAATTACTATTTCTAGCTCTTAGCATCTTCCTAGCTATTTCAAATTGTGAGATATTACATTATCTAACCCTTGGGATCATTCGTCCTCTAATAAGACTACTCTTACTAAGCTAAGGGTTGAAACATCAAGTTTATACACAGAATAAGCAAATGTAGACAAAGCACACACTCACTCATAATTTAAAGAGTACTAAGAGGGGAATTAGTACCTTTGTCTGCACTTTCTCCAGTTTCAAAGAGATGTGGATATATTCTTCATATTTTATGCTTATCAAGACCAACAACACTACCTTCGATTAAAGTGTCACAATCATCAATAATAGAGTAACTAAACTGAGGGTTGGGGTCATGTCCGAGGGGAGTGGTAGTGAAAAGTCGTAGCTAATTAGAACTACATTATATTAGTCATCTCTAAATAAATTTGTGATAAAAAACATTGTAATTAAGGGGGTTGTCAAGAAAGTATCAAATATTAATGGGGTTTTTTTTTACAAGTATAGTAAAATAATAAAGATAACAAGAAATATAATCAATTGGGGGGGGGGGGAGTTCTTGGGATGTGCCCGATGTACGGATTATTGTAGATTATTGGGTTCATGCTTTCAATAGAAAATATGTAGAAAAATATTGACTAGGCTAAGATTTAAATGGAAATAAGTTCTCTATCGAGCAACTTACCCCGTTTAAAATAGGTTCCTTTCAAACACCTATTCGCCGCATAAAGACCAGCCTACACCTTACCTCGTTCAATATCTAGAGTTGAGTATTAGGATATTGGACTTGGTCTCACCTTCTTGGGCTGAACCTCATGTCCACTCACTCTTTAGGCCATAAATCTAGCGATCCTGGTTTTGCGATTTCCCTCTCGAGCAAGCTGAAAACACATGGGTGAACTTGTATTTGCAACTAAAAATCCATTATATTAAACCACAAACACTAGACGAAATCATCATTAAACTACATATAATTAACCAATAAGAAAAACTCAATAAAAATATTAACCCATATTTTCTATATCACACCACAAGAATTACAGTTTTAGCCGCACATCAAGAAATATAAATTATACCTTCATTGATGATGAAATCAAATGGGTATGAGAAATAAAATCTTGATTTGATCAAATAACGAAGCATTAAGGAGACCCACTTCAAATTTAGGGAAGATGAAACCCTTTCTTCTTCAAGTCTTCAAAATCCCTTACAAAACTAGAGACTAAAATATAAAAAGTACTATGAAAAAATGATATTGTTTTGAGCTATGTCAGAATCGTAAAAAAAATTATCCAACTCTCCTTTTATAAAAAATTGCACTCTACTAGTATTTATAGCTTTCAAATTTGTGCTACTGCGGATCATTCGACAACTAATTTAGTGGGAATCACTTTGGGGGATTCGCCCATTGGTGAAGTCTAGCGCCTTCTTGTACAACCTTTAGCATCGGCATGCTTTGGTTCATTGGGATATGAAACACTCCTTCACAATACTCTTCGACAATGCGCCAACTACTGCTCTCAACCCTTTCCTTCAGGGCTCAACGCACTGCAACAAAAGACAGCATCCATGCCTATCAGTGATATGCAAAGTGGGCTTAATGATGATCAAGTTTTGAATTTTTAACTTTTCTTAGCCTTTTTTTCTCCTTTTTGATACATTGTGTCCATGCTTTCCTTCAATCGTCAAATACGTGAAACTTAAGAGTTATCATTAGAGATATTGATAAACTAAGTATTTGAGAACACTATGTCTCTTAAAATATAGCCATAAAAGAATTTAATTTGTGGACTCGTCATACCCTCAACTTAAAATTATACTTTTCGTCAAGTAAAACTGAAGTTCACTAGTTCAAAAAGGATGTTTCAAATAGTGCTACACAAGACTCAACCATGATTTCATATAAAAAGACTCAAACTACTTATGTAAGGATCTGTTGTGTACTCAAAGGTTCCAGTTATGACATACCATTATCAAAGTTTCTCGATTTCGCATTACTTGCTTCAAATGCAAGTTCAAGCTTAAAATTCTAATTCCCTCAAACAAATGATGATTCAATTTTGACACACAAATGTATAATCAATTTTAAGTTCAGGAATCAGATATCACTTTCACTCTAAAAGAAAAACAGACCATGTTTTTACCCATAGGTTTGCCGTTATTATCTAGTCAATATTAGTTTTATCTTCCTCAAGATAAAAAAGGTCTTTCTAACGCTTATAAATGGTCTGATTTATACAGGTATTGTCATTCAAGCTTAGTGACTACTGGTCCTCATGAATTGTGGGTCTCTTAACACTTAGTTTCTTCTTCCTTTTTCATATTTGTTAGTGCTCATAAGTCATCATACTATTCATTTACCATGTATTTGTAACAACCTACTTTCCTCGTTATAGGATTTTCTCAACCTTGTCATAATTTAGAGGAATTTAGACTCATCAAGGTGTAAAGAAAACAGGTAGCAATAGGATTAGGTAAATTTTGATTTGATTATATAATCGGCTAGATAACACATTAAGAAATTCATACGACTTAACGAAATTCAATTTTGATAAGTAGATAATTGGGAATCGATCTTGGTATTAAGGGCACTTTCTGAGCGTTGTGGGTTAAGAGTATGTTGTAAAAAGGGAGAAGTGGAATTCCCTTAAGGAGATCACTGTGTCGCTTAATGTCATTGCAATGGTATTCGTGCCACTGCCACGATGCAGCTACAAGGGATGGTACCACTGTGGCGGGCGAGGCAGAGATTGAATTAAAGAATTTTTGGATTCTCTTTAGAAAGAATATCACTGATTCGCTTTATGTTGCTAAAGTGGGATTAATTTCAGTGCAGCATAATGGGTTCTACTGTAGCGGCACAATAAGTTTTAATTCGTAAATAAAGCCCTTAGATGACCTTATTTTGTATTTTATTGATTTTTGAGTTAGAATAAAACCTGGGGCTATTCCAACTTGTTTTCCATCATTCTTGAAGAAAGAGGTAAGCTATTCACTCTCCATATTCATTTTTTAATCCGTAGAACATTTGAGAATGGGTGAACATTTATGGGGAGGGATTTTATGATGAATCCTTTATTGGAATGAACCCTAAATTGAATATCTTAGTTGAGGTCATGGGTTTGAACAATGGTTCATACTTCTTTAGTATGTTGAGAATTAAGTGTTTGTTTATTGATTCATGCATATAAGTTGTTGTTTGTGAACCACAACAAGCGGAGCAAATCAAGAAGCGGAAAGATCATGTTGTTTAGGATTTCAAGCTTTTTTAGAGGTAGTTGATGATTGTGATTCTATGATTGTGTGATATATACTTACTCTTGCTTCATTGTGATACTTGTATATGCATGCATGTTGCAATATTCATCATGGATGTTGAAAAATGAAATCATGAATTAAATGTGTGATCTTGATATGTTATTGTGATGTGTGATTGGGATCGGATTGCCATGTTCCGGCATGCTAACAATTTGATTTTGGGTTCCGTGAGAGAAGAAACTATGTGATGAAGAATGTGAATTGTGATATTGATTAATAAGATAGTATTGAATATGTTGATATTTATTCCTGTATTATAATTTTAAAAATTCTTGTTTATGTTACACTAGTGGGATAGCCCCGTGGTCCTACCATACACGGTGGTTGTGTATTGATTCTACAATTTATCTTATTTTTGTTGAGTACAAGGCATCTTTATGCGAATGTTCACAGACCTCACTTAGGAGATCACTGATCACTCCAAGTTCAAGGGTGAGTCAAATCGTTCGGACATCCATGGAATGTTCTTTATGTTTTTTTTACCATTGTCATATTTTGATCATATTTTAGTTAGATAGAAGCTCACTAGAGAATTCTTTTTAGAGTGGGTTATCGTTTCTAGTTTTTGTACAATCACTTTCAGATTCTAGGTTTATTATCCACATTATTAATTAGTTGTTAGATCTTTATTTAGTAATGGAACTGTTTATTTAGTTATTTAATTTACTTTTGTAACTTGAATGCCTTAGTTTTTAGATTTATTGCTTTAGTTGGTTTCTAGTAGTGGTTCTTCCACCGAGTTGTAGTGTGGGTGCCAATCACGATGGTCCGGGTCATTACAAAGTTTGTATCAGAGCGAGGCTTTAGTGATATTGATGTACCAAAACGAGTCTAATAGAGTCTCACAGAACGGTATGGGGACGTCTTTACTTTTATTCGAGAGTCTATATGACTTTAGAAAATCTCTTCTCTTGTCTCCATCGTGCCTTGACTTGATTCCAATTGGAATCTGGCGATTCAAATTGGTAATAACTTCTTGCAATCTTCAATCAATAGATTATTTATACTAGGTATAAGGGTGTTAGACCCGTAGCTCCTACTAATGCTCAAGCTGAGAATCCCACAGCTAGAGGTCGCGGTCGAGGCAGAGGTAGAGGATAAGATAGGGGTAGAGGCCATGGCAGAGTGGAACCTGCTGCGAATGAGGTACCGAAAGACCATGTTTCTGTGAATGAGAACCATTTGGAAAAAGAGGAGGTGATAGTAGAAGATGATGACGTTGAGAATGTTGATGAGGTTGAACAAGAGGAAAGATGGAAAATTAAATCAATAGGACTCCTTCCCATAGATCCATTGTTAGATCAGAAGATCATTGATACTCTCAAACATACTTCTCAAATAAGAAGTAAAGCGGTCGTATCAAGTAAAGAACCCAACTAATAAGGTTGGATCGATCCCACGAGGAAAATTGTTCAGACTTAACTTTATTCTATTATTACTATTATTTAGTCAACTATTTCCCTAGAAAACAAAAGACAAAAAAAGGGTGTTTTATTTTTAAATTAATGAAAATAATTGACAAAATTAAAGTAAACCACTATCAGATTCAAATCTCGGAGTTTAATCAATTAATAAAAGTAACTAGGGCTTAAGTGTTCCCCACAGGTTCCTAACTTGATAATTCTAACTATAACAATTCTTTCCTAGTATCTTGCATGTAAAGTGATAAGTTATGTATCTCTAAATCTTTGGTCCGACATCAAGAAAATTTCACTCCGCACCTTGGTCCAGCTACGTGTGTTGCTATACGAACCCTTACCTTTACCTCATATTAAGCATTTTTTTCGATATTTGACTAAGTTATTACCTCGTACCAAAAGACACTAGCCTATTAGATAGTGTACACTAAATCAATGTTGATAATTCTTTTAATATTATCCACCTCCTTGGTTCGACAAGTAGCATTAAGGCGAGTTCTAACGTTGTCCATCCGTTAAAAAGACTTCTAAACGAAAGAATTATGAATACATGCAAGACACTATTCTAGAATTGGTATTTTAGTTAGATTTTACCTCATTATTCACCCATGGTTCCCACAACCCTAGTTATGGAGTTTAGTTAACCATGGTCATAATAACACTATTCATATATTTAATATAAGATTTCATGCAATTACATTAATGATAAAGAATAAAATCCTGAAATTCACTTGATCAATCAACAAGACCAACAATTAATTTAAGAAAAAGTGTAGCAATTACTGAAATTAATTCTTCAATACTTGAACAAGAGAACTAAAAATTATCCAAAAGTCTAACCAAAAACAAGCTTTTTCGAACTATTTATAATAAAAACAAAAAACTAATAACGAAGGATTCTAATTATTGAAAAATTGTCAAAAAGTGTCTAAGTCGACGGACCTCGTGACGGACTGTAGTGGTCACGACAGGACGTCATGGCCTCTGTCGTCGAATACCTCCCAAATTCTTTTGCTTTTTTCTTCATTACCATCGACAAACAAGTATGAAGGACCGTTCAAAGTACGATGGTCTGTCGAGGGTCTCCGTTCCATCATACTTTAACTTCTTCAAATTTTGGTACTGCAATACTCTCTATTTATTACAATGAACCAGCAGGACGGACCGTCTCGGCTATGATGGTCCGTCGTGGACTTTCGTAATCCTACACTAGGTCAGACTTCTCCATATACCTTCGACAGCTTCTCTCCTCAGTACGATGCAATCTACACACAGTCACAGACTTGACGGACCATCATGAGCTTCGTTGATGGACTTCTGCATTTCTTGCTCAACAAATTTCGCGTTCATCTTTGGACAGATTTCCTGCAAATAAGGAGAAACTTACATAAAAATCAATACAAAAAGGCTTTTGGACACACACTAAAATTAAGGAAAAAGTATTAAAAATACTATGAAACCACGGCACATCAATCATGTTATTTTTAAAGGGTTGAATGGCCCAAGGATTATTCCACATACTCAAACCCCCACGAATCCTCTTGTTGCTAACAATGTGACCAATCCGATTGGGGAGGGAGGTAACAATTCTTTCTTCCATCCTTTGTTGGGTTCTGTGATGATCGGTAATGAGCATGATATGCTGACCATGTTCTTGAAGCTAAAGCCTCTAGTATTTGTCTATTAAGAGATAGAGGACACTTATAAGTTCATATTGGATTTTTATCAGAGTTTGCATAAGTGGAGAATCGTTCACAAATATGGGGATGAGTTCATGCCATTTTGACTTCAAGGCGAGGCCTAGTTATCTTGGAGACCTTACATGGAATGTAGAGCCTATACATTACATCTACTTACTTGGACCTACTTTCATGCCTTATTCTTATAGAATTATGTGCCTAGGATTTTGAGAGATCACAAGAAGGATGAGTTCATGGAGCTAGAGCTGGGTAGTATGTCTGTGACTTCTTATGTAACAAGGTTTCACAATTTATGTAGATATACTACACATTTGGTTACCATGTAAGAGGAGAGGATACAATTGTTCATTAGACATTTGGATTCTGAGCTACAAGTCTTATCTGTTCGCATGACTTTTGCATGAAGTAGTTTTAATGAAGTGTCTATTATGTCAATAAACTTAAGAGGGTGAAGCGTTATGGTAAACCTAAGGCGTTGGTTAAGAGAGAAAATAACTCTACAAATTTCCAGGGCTCCTATGCTAGGGAATCGGTCCACCTACACTCGCAGCCAAGACGATTAACTCTGCCATACCCGCCTCTACCAGTAACTATTGGGAACTCATTCTAATAACTTTTAAGCTGATAAGAGTGTTGGGCACTCGAGTAGTAGAACATCTATAGTTCACACTTGCTTTAGTTGTGGGGAACTTGGACATATGATGAGGAGCCGCCCACTACAACATGTGTTTGGGTCCGGATAGAAACCTTCTTGAGCAATTGTTCCCACGGGAAAAGATAATAATGGGAGGGGACGTCCCAAACAAGGGCAGGAAGGATATCAGAAAGGTCATAGAGGTAAAAGAAAATGGCAACAGAGGTAGAGGTAATGCACAAATAGGTAGGGAGGTTTCTTGTGTGGATTATATAACTCAATGTTATGACTTCCCAATTAAGAATGAGGCATAGACGTCTTATGTAGCGATCCTATGTACTATGTCTGCAACAAAATGGCTAATGTATTATTTGATCCAGATTCCACCTATTTTTCAGTGTTTATGAGATTTGCCTCTAATTTTTAGATGTTATGTAATACTATTAATGATACTGTACATGTCTCTACCCTAGTTGGTGAGTCAGTCATAGTCACCCATGTTTATCGTTCTTGCCCTATTCTTCTTATGGGATATTAGACTTGGGCTAATTCAGTGATTTTTATTGGCTGACTTCGACATAATCTTAGGCATGACTTGGTTTTCACCCAATTATTTTCTTCATTTTAATGCTAAATCTGTTACCCTAGAAATTTTGAGAAAGGAAAACTTAGAGTGGCAAAAGAAAGTTATTATTATATCCTTTATCCGGGCTAGTATGTTAGTAGAGCAAGGTTGTTAATCTTATTTGGCTTATGTTAGGAATGTTGAGATTGAAGCTCATTTCATTGGGTCTATTCTTGTGGTGTTAGAATTTAGTGACGTTTTTCCAAATGATTTGCCCGGCATGCCTCCGGATAGAGACATAGATATTTTTATTGACTTAGAGCCTGGTACACGCCCCATTAATGTCCCTCTTTATCAGATGGCTCCGACAAAGTTGAGAGATCTTAAGGCTCAAATCTAAGATCATTTTGATAAATGTTTTATTCATTATTGTACTTCCCTATGGGGTGCTATGGTTTTGTAAGTTAAGAAGAAGGATGGTAGCATGAGGATGTGCATATATAATCGACGACTTAATTAGCTCACGATATGGAATAGGTACCCCTTGCTAGGATAGACGATACTTTTGACCAATTAAAAGTTGCAGCGGTCTCCTCTAATATTTATTGAGGATATAGCTACCATCAATTGAAGATTAGGCCAGCGGATATACACAAGACGACGTTTAGGACTTTTTATGGGCACTATAAATTATTGGTTATCTCGTTTCGGTTGACTAATGTGCCAGCATCCTTCATCAATATGATGAATAGAGTATCCAAGCCTTTTTGAGTATTTTGTGATAGTAATAATCGATAAAAATTTGGGGTATTCTAGAAGTAAAGAAGAGGTTCTAACCATATTCGTACTATGTTGGGTATCCTTTGAAGGCAAAGGTTATATGTAAACTTTTGCAAAGTGTGATTTTTTGTTGAAGTCGGTTGCATTTTTGGGTCATGTTGTTTTGAAGAGGGGTAAGGGTAGATCCCAAAATGGTTGAAGCGGTTGAGAATCGGGTACATCGTATCTCGGTGACAGAAGTTAGGTTTTTTGGGACTTGGTAGTTATTATTATCCTTTTGTTAAGAATTTTTATTCAATTCCTACTCACTTAAACAATCAGACCAATAAGGAGGTACACTTTTAATCGACCGAAAAATGTGAGCATAGCTTCCAAAACCTTAAGACTCTTTTGACCACCGAGCCCATTCTAGCATTTATGATTGAGGGTGAGGACTTAATTGTTTATTGTTATACTTCACATTCTGGATTGGGTATTGTGTTGGTGTAGGATAATGATGTCATAGCTTATGCCCCTCATCAATTGAAGGTGCACGAGAGAAATTATGCCACTTATGATTTGGAGTTGGTAGCGGTGGCATTTGCTCTTAAGATGTGGTGACATATCTTGTATGGACTTAAGTGTGATGTATTTATTGATCATTGTAGATTTCATTATGTATTAACCCAAAAGGATTTGAATTTGAGACATCAAAGATAGATGGAATTACTCAAGGATTATAATGTGACTATTCAATACAATCCGGGTAAGGCAAATGTTGTGGCAAATAATTTAAGTCAAAAAGGGATGAGTATGGGAAGTTTAGCTCACATTAGTGGAACCACGCACCTATTGTCCAAGGAAATTCAGACCTTAGAGTCTATGTTCGTGCCTTTGGGCATATCTGAACGAGGTGGGTTGTTAGCTAGAATTTAAGCTAAGTCCATATTCATAGAGAAAATCAAGTCCAAGCAATTTAAAGATGGAGATTTAGATGAGCTTAGAATAAATATTGCAACAGATAAGTCTCAAGGAACAAATCTGGATGCTAATGTTTTGCTCAACTATAAGGGTAGAATATATGTTCAAAGAGATGATGATTTGATTCAAAGGTGGCTCACACTATTTTATTCATCCGGGTGTGACCAAGATGTATAGAGATCTAAAACATGTTTATTGGTAGTCGGGAATGATATAAGACACTGAGAACTTTGTGCTAAAGTGTCCAAATTGACAACAAGTAATGTATGAACATCAAAGGCCTGGAGAGATACTTCAAAGCATAACAATCCAGGAATGGATGTGTGAAAGGATAGCCATGGATTTTGTTGTTGGTGTTTCTCAGAATTTGGAGAAATCAGATTTTATTTGTGTTGTAGTTATAAATTGACTAAGTCATTCAATTTCATTCCGGTAAGGGTTGATTAATACGCTGAAATGTTGGCTAAAATTTACGTAATAGATATAGTGAGGTTGCATGGTGTGCCTATTTCCCTCATCTTTGATCGTTGTACCCTTTTCACATTCATGTTTTGGGGGAAGTTGCATGATGAATTGGGCATGTAACTAATTTTTAAATAGAAAAACCATTTGTTTGAGAAAGGTACTTTGGAGATCGAGAAGGATATGCGAGACAAGTATTTTCAATTGTCCGTCGAATAAGGTACTACCTTGTTCCTTTTGTAACCTACCCTTCCTTAGTTGATCACCAGAGGACGAGTGATGGATAAATTTGTATCTGAAGGAAGGAAGAGGTTTTATCGTTATTGGAATTCCTATGGGAAATATTGCGGCCAAAAAAAATATTTCAGAGTAATAGGGTTTCTCCAACCATGTCCATATTTGAAGGAATTTTTAGTCTTCAGCGTTTAAGGAACTATGGTATAAATCGGGTGAAGTAAATGTGGTTTTTGTTACATAATCGGTTGGACAACTCGTCAAGGAATCCATACAACTATATGAAATTGAATTTAGATAAGTAAATCATCGGGAATCGATCTTTGCATTAAGGGAATTTTCTGAGTGTAGTGGGTTCTGATTATGTTGTAAAAATGGAGAACTCGAATTCCCTTAAAGAGCTCGCTTCTTGCTTAGTGCTGCAGGATTCTTGCTGCTTCAGCGACGCCGCTACAACGGGATGGGTACCGCTGTAGCAGGCGAAGAAGAGATGGAATTAAAGGATTTTGGGAATTTTTTTCGAGGGAAGCTCACTAGTTTGCTTGTGCCACTGCAGCGACACCACTACAGTGGAATGTTTTCTGTTATAGTAGGACGATGGATTTTTAAATAGTTTATAAAACCCTTCGATGACCTTATTTAGTATTTTTCAACTTTTTAAGTTAAGCGACGACCCCTTAGATATTCTAACTCGTTTTCTAACATTATAGAAGCTAGAGGTGAGTTCTTGACTCCCCAAATTTATTTTTGATCCCCAGAACATTTTAGAATGGGTCGATATTGACGGGGAAGGATTTTTGAAGAATCCTATGGTGGAATTAAAAATAATTTGAATAGGTGGTGTCATGAATTTGAACTAGGATTTATAGTTTGTTAGTATTCATGGAGTTTAGTGTTTCTTTATTGATTCCCGTATATAAATCATTGTTTATAGACCACGAACAAGCTCAGTGAATACGGATAGGGAAGGAACAAGTTTTCTAGGGTTTCAAGATTTTTTTGAGGTAGTTAATGGTTATGATTCTATGATTTCGTAATATATACTTGTTCTTGCTTAATTGTGATACTTGTGTATGTATGCATGTTGCAATATTTATCATAGATGTTGAAAAATGAAATAATGACTTTAATGTGTGATCTCGATATGTTATTATGATGTGTGATTGGCATCGGATTTCCACATTTCGGCATGCTTACATTGATTAGTTGCCATGTTCCGGCATAAAAATGGGATCGAATTGCTATGTCCGACATACCTAATAGTTTGATATTTAGTTTCGTGAGAGAACCAACTATGTGATGAAGCATCTGAATTGTAATATTAATTCTTGTGATAGTATTGAATATGTTGATATTTATACTTGTATTTTAATGTTTTAATTGCTTGTTATGTTACAATAGTGAGATAGTTGTGTGAGCCTACCCGTATACGATGATTTTGTATTGATTTAGCAGTTTATCAAATTTTGCTTAGTACAGTGCATTTTCACGCGAATGTTGACATACCTTACTAAAGAGATAAGTGATTTCTTCGAGTCCAAGGGTGATCCACATCGTTTGGGCTGCCGTGGAATTATCTTTTGTATATGTCCACCATTTCGTACCTAGACCTTGTGTTAGTTAGTTAGATAGTTCACTAAAGAATTCTCGTTAAACTTGGTTATCTTTTCTAGTTTTGGTTCATTGACGTTCAAATTCTAGGTTTAACTTCCTCATTGTTACTTAATTGTTAGATTTTATTCAATAATGGAACCTTGTTAATAGTTATTTAACTTGCTTCCATAACTTAAATGCCGTAGGTTTTAGGTTTATTGCTTTAGTTGGTTGCTAGTAGTAGTTCTCCCACCGAGTTGTAGTTTCTGTGTGAATCACGACGGTCTAGGTCATGACAATATTGCTTTGAAACCCTATTCAATTTTTACTTTTATTCCATAACTTTACTTTTTCATTTATTTCCCTTTTTCTTTCTTTTTCCCTTTTTTATATGGAGGGTTTCTATCCTTTCACAACACAATGGGTTAAGGGACACTTTCCTTGCAATTCTTTTGACTTTTTTTTTCACGACATCCTTAACTTAGACTTTTGGCGTAAGTTAACTATTTAAATAAAACCAACCTTTCATGAGGATTAACGAAGATGGATCAAGAAGGGTATAGTCTTCGTCATGTTTCTTTGAAAGAAGTCTAAGGATCAATGGTGTTCAAGAGAGTTTCACTCACTCACAAAGGATTTCATATAATAGGTATATGTTAAATTGGCTCACACTCTAGTAAATCGCCTAGGAACATTTCAAGAGAAGGCATTATTTTGTTGACTAGACTAACAGGGCGAATTCTATGTGTTTTCATGCATGGTTTATCACATAAGCATCGATAATTAAGTCAAATAAGATTTCACACTTTTGCTAGTGTGCAATAGTTATAACATGATAATCAATTTGACATATGGATAATCACAACATGATTTAAAGAAATCAAATATTGTCTCTGCAACTTCATTTGGTCTCGTCGTCGACGCACATTCATGTTTGTTTGATTGAAATCACTATTCAAGTCAACAGTATTAATTGGAATGGATACACGAATTTACAAGAGAACAATCACTTTCAACAAAAGAGGTGGCAATAATTTTCGGAAAATATGAATGTTTTTTAAGGGTGTCATAATCAATTTGCAAACTAGAAGAAAAAAGAAGCCATAAACTCAAACTATCACATAGTAGTATGAAACAAATTTAAAATAGACATCCGAATCATAAACTCAAAACATCTGTAATGGCACACAAAGTTGGGCAACACCCCATCACAAATAAAAAGTATTTTTCCTCAAATGCATATAATGAAATCCAAAAATGAAAGTAAAGCAAGACAGAGAGGGAGGTAGAGAGGGGTAAAGAGGGAATCATGTCTAAGTTGTCGCTCCATTTATCTAGGTATTGGTGCCTGGGATATGAGAAGTCTTAGATATGTCAGAAATGTGACCCTTATTGGGGAAAACTAAAGGAAGATTTATTATGGAAACCAGCACTGCTGCACCCATCAACATTTTATCGCTCTCCTTCAGGTCCTCGTCGTTAAAATTTATTGCTTCCTCAAGAATGTTCTTCTCTGTCTCTGCCTCTACTCAGGTCCAGCTATTCTTTCTACTCTCGTGGTGGCCCGCTACATTTTTGACACGTTTGGAATCTCCATTGTTCAGTATACCATGGGGATATCAATCGATTTCAGCAAGTCCATATCAATTCTCAACGCAACAATAGTATCCTTCAATGATGTCACATCATTTATGGCCCCTTCCTCACACTCGAACACTTCTATATGGCTTGAAGTTCATCAACGATGGCTCTTTGTGATATCACAATATTAGTCAACGCAGTCTGGATCATGCCTAAAATAGAGGTTTATAGGGTGTCAGTCCAATGATTTGCACACTGGGTGAGCTGTACTATCAAGATCAAAACAACTTGTGTTATCAGAACATGGGAGGCAATGGATCTGTTCGGCAATGCATTGATTGAAAAAGTTGTCATTTCAGAAATGAGAATAGTTGATATAGTTATGCATGCAGGTCCAGGAGCTGGGTTACGTAAAGTATTCCCTACATGTATGGATTTGGTAAATACCACTTCCTTATGCTTCGTCCCTGCTTGATCCTTAAAGTACTCAAGTTTGATTCTTTGGATATTAGTGGAGAATGTGGGAATGAGTTCTACATCATCCTTGGCGTCTCGAGGTACTTGTACGAATCTACATAGCTCAGTGATTAGTATGGGGAATGGAAGTGACGTTTTGTGTTGTTTTTCATGGATGAGAAACTCTAAAGCAATTATCATTCTCAAATTGAGCTGAATTTTATCAATAATTCAAACTGAACATGCAACTTTGGTATGTGACATAGTAGATTCATTTTGGAAATCATGATCGTGCTCCTAATAAAACCAAACCAATACAGGGCTGCAACATTAAGATCTTTCTTGTCAATCCCCGCACCATCTCCTAACCAGTTAGGATTATTATCTGAGATCAGCAGATCCAACCACCTCTTCATGTATTCTATCTCTTTAGTTATGATTATATGTACGTAAATATCAACAACGTTCTCACGGAGTTTCAAAATAATATCAATAATATCATGGTTGTAATTCAACTTTCATCCCTAAACGACCACTTAGTCAACTAGTTCGAGTGCTACTTTTGTTGCCTTTCTTGTGGTATTAAAGTTCCATAAGATGCATAGAATTCCTGAACAAATTTTCAAATATATGTGGCACTGGTCTTAGTAAACATCTTAACGTTATGATAGTTAAGGATGCTCATAATTTTTGGATACCTACTAGTCTTTCCACTAATGGATGGACGTTGTTCTCAAGAATTGTCCTTATCCCTTAACCTTTTTGATTGGTTCATATACATTGATGGAGGACCTCTATTAGGAGTGTCATAACTATTACATGCTCTTGTGCTAAAGTAGGATATGTACTCACTTGAGGAGTCCCAGACCTTAATGGGTTATTTAACCCTTCTAAGAATATTTCTACCCTTCGTGCTATCACTTGACACTCTTCGTGAGATTCGGTAGTGTGGAGCTTTGAATGTCATCACCCCCTCTTAGAGGTGGAGATGTACGTGTCATAGATGTTATTATTACTCAGGGTCCCTTCTAGTGACATATTTGATTTTCCTTTACCATTCCCCTGCCTAAATATTGCAACAAGTTTCTTTACTTTGTCTTTGGTTGTAGCTTCCTTCTTATTGAAGGTGCTCCCTGTTTCCCTCCCTTGATGTGGCAGAACTCGTCCAATGAATTTAGCCCACAAAATATATGCAATTACATTAGATAAAGTTAATTATGCTTGTCTTCTTATGAACCACACTGTGTAAACAGACAACCCACAATTCGGCCAACCATAGATGGCGTTCTGTGACATGGGTTTATTCGTCGAAAGTTACCATGCCATATGGAATTAAGATGCACACTATTGGCAATAATGAATACATTCTTTGAGTTCCCACACACTCTTTATGGGTCCAAGTGTTTTTCCAAACTTAATATAATCAATTAAATGAATAATGTACCGGGATTATAGGTAAGCTGGATCGTTGAGCGTAACGCTGAGTGTTTCTGTAGCCTGATGTTGCTCGCCATCAGAATCATCCCTCTTATTACAAATCATATTCTTGAGAACTTCCGTATAAAATTTGAAAATACAATTGAATGTGCACAACTTAGATTATAGTTGGATCCACAACAACCAATGTTCGTGGTCTTTCCCTAGAGTTACCTAACATATTTGAATAGGATAAAACAGCTCACAAGAGTTTAAATACTATAAATAAATGTGGTAATGGAGCAATCACTTTTAGTGCACATCCAGATGAAATGGTTATGCTAGGCGGAAAATTAATTAGGATCGAAGCACTAGTTAATCAACTAAAATACTTGCTAGGTGCAAAAATTTCTGAAAATGCTAAATAGATGCAATTTTGTAAAAATTAAAAGTGAAAGGAAGTTCTAAAATTGATAGTGAGAGAAATGAGGAGAGGTGAGGGTTAAAGTCTCTAAATTTATTAAAATCTCACCCGTTCGGCGACATTAGTCACCTTTATTCAGCTATTCGGTGATCCACCAAGTTGATATTAACTTCGCCGTGTTTTACAATTCCTTCAATTGCATTAAGGCCCCTACGACAGTCTTCGTCTAGGTCGCTAATAGAGTCAGAAATTTGACCATTATATTTATGTCCTCTATTTCATATTCTTTGGATGCCTTGCATACAAAATAAAATAACTTTTTTTTCATAGTGACAAATAAAAAGAACTTACGATTTCTGGTTTCTTCTCAAATAGACCCTTTTTAATGTCATGGAAAGGCATAACGTAGTGTTTATACTCCACTAGTGGGGTTTTCCTCCAAGTCATCAGACAGTCCTTCTTACGAACACTGACAGAGCTCATTCAACACTTACTTCATTTAGGATTCCAGTACTCAAATGAGCATAATATGTGCATCTATCAAATGATTAGTCATTAAGATATTCTTTCTGAGCTCATCTAACATCCTATAATAATCATTGTATTTCTGAAGTAAAACTGCTAACATCTCTTTGATATGTCCATCCTCCTTATTCGTAATTTTCTTTTGTTTCTTAGGAGGGACGCAGCGCCTTTCCTCGTGGCGTTGGTGTCCAATAAACTCAAACTTTTTTGTAGGCCTATCAAAATACGCTATAGAAGTATATAGTTTTCCTTTCATGGCATGACTTGGTTAATTTGTCTAGTAGTTCAGCTGATGTTTCATAGAGTTGTCGTACTAGATTAGCTAAGGCAAGTTGATCAGCGCTCGTTCTGTTCCCTAGATTTAGACTCCGGTAGAATGAATTTAGAATGAATATATCAGGGATTCAATGGGTAGGTTATTGTCCAAGTATTACTTTGAATCTCAGCCTTGCTTAATAAAGTTCTTCACCATCTCATTTTCTAAAACACAAGACCCTGTCTTGAAAAATCATAACTTATACTTGAGAGTGTTCCATTATTTTACAAGTGTTACTTGACATATTTACCTCAAAACAACAACTTGGAAGAAAAATATAACTAAAATTTAAGTTAGTAAAACTTACAACTAATTTAAACAAAAGCTCTAGTTAGCTACAGTTTCACATAACACCACTCCCCGGCAGTGGTGTCGTTTTGATGCATATCGTTACCAATGACGGTATTTTCAATTTAAGTGCCTACAATTATCAATAATATATTAACCTTAGTGAGGGTTGAGATCGTTTCACAAGGAAGTGGTAGTGAAAAGTAGTACCTAGTTAGAACATCACAGTAATTAGATGAAGCAAAAAAAAAAATTGTGATTAAAAACATTACAAATTAAGGAGGGGTGACACAAAAGTTCCAAATATCAATCAAGGGTTAGTCACAAGTATAGTATAATAATGAAGATCACAAAAAATCTATTCAATGAGAGAATGAGTTCCTGGGATGTGACCGTAATATAAATTAATATAGATTAATAGGTTCATTTTCGATAAAAAATTTGTAGCAAAGTTTTCACTAGGCTAAGCTTTATAGAAAAACAAGTTCTCGATCGAGAAACTTACCCTATTTCATTTGGGTTCCTCTCGGACACCCATTTGGTGCATTAAGACAATCATACGCCTTACCCCTCTCACTCTCTCGAGTTGTGTCTTAGGATATGGGACTAGGGCTCACCTTTTTGGGCTGAACTATATGTCGACCCACTCCGTAGGCCATCAATCAAGCGGTCTTTGTTTTACGACCTCTCCCTAGATCAAGCCAAATACACATGGATGAACTTGTATTTAAAACTACAAATACATTAGATTAAACCAAAACCACTAGAATAAATCACAATTAAACTATATATAATCTACTAGCAAGCAAGACCCAACAACAATATTAACCCATATTTTCTAAATCACTCCCTAGTTTTAGTCAGGCAACAAGGAATAGAAATTATACATTCAATGTTGATTGAATAAAATATGTATGAGAAATAATCTTTATTTGAGAAAGAAAGAATTATGGAGTCACACTTCCAATTTAGGGAAGATGAAACCCTTTCTTCTTAGAGTCATCGAAACCCTTACAAACATGAGAGTAAAATATAAATGTACAAAAAAAATATGAAATTGTTTTGAGCTTAGTTGGAATCCTAAGAAAAATGATACATACTCTCCTTTTATAAAAACTACACTCTACTAGTATTTATTGCTTTCATATTTATGGTTCAACGGATAATTCAATGACATTAGTGAGAATCGCCGACTGACTTGGCAATTCACCCATTGGTGAATTATATCGCCTTCTGTTACATCCTTCAACTTCGTCAGGCTTTGCTTCGTTGGCCGATGATACAGTGCTTCACGGAAGTCCTCGGCGATGTGTTTATAGTGTCTCCGTTCTGTGGATTTGACCGTTTTTTCTAAGCATTCCAACTCTTCGCTTTACTCAACCTTTTTGCTCCTTTTTTGAACATTATGTCCATGATTTCCTTGAATCCTTAAATATGTGAAACTTAAGAGTTTTCATCTGATATTGAGATAAAATAAGCATTTGAGGACACAATTTCTATTAAAATATAGCCCTTCATGAGTTCAGTCAATAGACTCATCAGTATCTCATCAGCTTCAACTGTAAATTCCTAAACAAATTGGTTCCTCCAAAGGACTTTGGCTGGTGCTACCTCTTTTGTGCTCAATTGGCAAACTTGGTGATCTACAATGTGAACAAGATTCTCCTCATAATATAAGCTATCCTTGATCTCAATAGTTTCAGTTGGTATGATCAATGAAGGATCGCCCAAGCATTTCCTCAACATGGAGATGTGAAATACTTGATGAACCGTTGCTAACTCTTTTGGTAGCTCCAAATCATAAGAAAAATTGTGAATGCTCTTGGATATATAATAAAGTCAAACATCACGGGGATTAAGTTTTCGCTTCGTTCCAAACCTCATAATACCCTTCATGGGTGAAATCTTCAACTATATCCAATCATCTACTTCAAACTCTAACTCCCTTCTTCTAACATTAGTATAGGATTTGTAACGACTCTGTGTCGTTTTAAACCTCTCATAAATCACTTTCACTTTCTCCATAAATTGATGAAATACATATGGTCCTATTTACCAAGATTCACCAACTTCAAACTATCCAATAAGATATATGCGTCTTCTCCTATGAAGGGCTTCATATGGATCCATTTGGATTCAAGAGTTGTAACTATTATTGTATGCAAATTCGATTAGAGTTAGATGATCATCCCAACTCCCTTTGAAATAGATTATGCATGCCCTTAACATATCCTCCAAGTTCTTAGTGGTTCATTTAATTCTTATCGTAACGAAAAACACTAATTTCATTTCAAGTGTCTATGATTGAAAATAATATAGTACCCCAACCGAGGGATGGGGTCGTGCCCCAAGGGAGCGGCAGTGAAAATGTGTAGCTAATTAAAATCTAATTCTAATTGTTTATAGCTAAAGAAATTAATGACTAAAAACATTACAAATTAAGGGGGTTACACGAAAGTGCCACATATCAAATTGGGGGTTTGCCATATGTTGTGAAAATAGCTAAAAGTAACAAGTAAACTAACCAACGATAGGGTAATTCTTGGGATTTGATGGCAATAAAAATTAATATCGCTTATTAGGTTTATTATTTCGATAGAAAATTTGTAAACAAATAATGACTAGGCTAAGATTCATATAGAAAGAAGTTCTCTCTCGAGCAACTTACCCCGTTTAAAATGGGTTCCTCTTTGATAATCATTTGTCGCATGAAGACCAGCCTAAGGCTTAACCCACTAACTTTCATGAGCTTAGTATTACGATATGGGACTAGGGCTCACCCTCTCGGGTTGAACCTCATGTCTACACACTCCTTAGGCCATCAATATAGTGGTCTTTGTTTTGATACTTCTCTCTCAAACAATCCAAAAACACATGCGTGAAGTTTTATTTGCAACTACAAACCCATTAGATTAAGCCACAAGGTACAATCATTATAAAATTTATTAAATATAAAAATAAACAATAGCCAACAACAATATTAACCCATATTTGTTAAATCAAACCCCAAGAATGGGGTCTTTAGCCACACATAGAGAAACAGAAACTATACCTTCAATGATGTTGAAATTAAATGGGTATGAGAAATAAAGTATTTATTTGAGCAAAGAGAGAAGAATCAAGGAGACCAACTTCCAAAACGAAAGAGAACAAACCCTTTCTACTTCTAACCATCAAAACCCTTACAAAACTTAGAGTAAAATATATTACTAAGAAAATATAATATAGTTTGTCTCTACGTCGGATTTCTGCAATAATGAGGAACACCCCAAAAAACTACAACTCTACTAGTATTTATAGCTTTCAAATTTGTGCTACAGCGGCTCAATTAGCGACTTTAGTAAGAATCGTCGATTGAATTTGAGATTCTCCCATTGATGTAGTCCACTACCTTCTGGTATAGTCTTCAACATTATCCTTCTTTAGTTCATTAGATGAAGAGATAATGCTTGATAGAACTATTCAATGATGCTCCAACTGCTTCTCTCTACCGTTAATTCGACCCTTTCGTTCAAGGCTCAGCAAAAAGGAGCAAAAAGCGAAATATGCCTCATTGGCGATCCACCATATGGACTCGAAAATCCTCATACTTCCATTTCTTCGCTCTCTTCAACTTTTTTCTCCTTTTTACGATAGAGTGTCCATGCTTTCCTTAAATCTTCACATACCTGAATCTTAGGAGTTTTCATCACCTATTGAGATAAAACAAGCATTAGAGGAAACTACTTTTAGTTTAATATTGCCCTAAATGAGTCCAAAATAGAGGAAACTATTTCTGCTATAATATAGCCCTAATCGAGAAGGTTTAGTGTTCATCATGTGTCTTCCAAAAAAGGTTAAGTCTCAAGAGATGTTCAAGAGATGTTCACACACTAAAAATGGAGGTCAAAAGAGAGGTGTTACTTAGTTCACTAGACTAACAGAGAAAATTCTAGGTGTTGTCATGGATGGTTTAAGGTAACCTTTTAATAGAAAAGGCATTGATACATGCGTCGAGCAAGACTCAATAGATTAGCCGGTCTGTAAAGGTCATCACATGTGAATCAATTTGACACATAACTATTCACAAGGAGATGCAAAGAGTTTATATATTGTCTGTGCAACTTCTTTTGCTCACGTCATAGACGCACATTCATGTTTTTCAAATTGATAGCACTATTCAGGTCATCGATATTGATTGAATCCGAGACTCAAACTTCCAAGGGAACAACCACTTTCAACATAAGAGGTGGAAAATATTTTTGAACAATGAAATATTTTTGGAATGTAATTTTGCAATTAAAATCTACACGAAGCCACATGCTTAAACAGCTGCATAAGCAATATAAAACTCTCTACAAAAGAAACAACCTAAATATAAAATCAAAACAATGCATAATGGTCGGACCACCACATCACAAATAAAAACATTTGACCTCAAATGCATCTAATAAATATCATTCAGTCCAAATAAAGAAAAACAGAGAGGGAGGTAAAGAGGAGATCTTGTGTAACTTCTCGGTCCATCTATCGGGGCAACAGTGCTCACTCAATCAGCCTAATATTTCATACTGGACCCAGGAGCATTAAAATTCTTGTTCTCCTTTTAGTTATTTGCCTTAGCCTCTAAAGCGATATTAGTCGTGATCATCCTTTCTAAGACGTGGCCTATTAGAAAGGATTTTATACCCCCATAGAATGAACATTCCATAAAGGAAAAATGGGTCCAATGGGAACCCTCCTGCTAGAAGTTTCTCTTCTAGTCTATCTTTTTTACTAGCACAATTTAAAAACTAAAATACTCTGAAAACACAATAAATATAAAGCTAAAGTGCTTGTGTGAGTTCGTGAAGAAGAAAAAGTGAGGGAGAGTAAATGAAAAGGGAAATTGTAACCTTTTATCTTGCAAAGGACCATTCAATTTCTTATCATTGGGTGATATTAGTTGAGTTCGCCTAATCACTCGGTAAATTGCCGAATGTTTATGTAACACCTTGAAAATCCAAGACGTGTCAAAAAGCCTCACATAGGTGTCATAACATTTGAGTACTGTTTTTAATTCCATTTTAATTGATATATGTCATTTAGGATATTTAAGAACCAAAACATTCAAGAACGTCTATGACGTCCAAGAAGTTCGTTCAAAGGGATATTAGCGTGCCTTAGCCTATTTGTCTAACTTTTAGGAGTTGGAAATGTATGAAAATTTTTGGAACGGTAGATAATAGGTGTTTTAGTTGTTTCATGGTTGATATATCCGTGTACGAATCTTTAAGGACCAACCAAGGGTCGGTGATAAAGACCCTTGTGTTAGGAGAAATAGGGCCTGCACAGTGGGCGTCGACGTGACCACCTACGGTCCATTTGTGGACTAACGAGGCATCGATGCCACCAACGTCCCATACTTAGACTTTAAAGAAGGACTCCGCCTGCAGAGTCTTTGAACTTATCAATGGATTGCAGGACGGAGGGGTGAGAGACCGTCAACTCACAGACGGCCCGTCGTTCGTAGTATCGTCTGTGAAGGTCAAACTTCATTCACTATTTAAGTTAGTTTTATTTAATTAGTTAGGGTGATATGTTATGAATTAGGGGTTTAAGGGATTATAATTTAGTTTATTAAGTCCCAATATAAATACCCCAACCCTCATTAATCTAAACATAACTCATAAACAAACTCTCTTCCTCCTCTATTCTTTCTCTCTCTACTTGAACTCGCCATTGAAGACTAGCAAGGATTAGGGTTTGGGGGATGTAAGGGAATAATTCACCATCAAATTGTTGTCAAACTTTAAGGTATGGTATGTAATTCACCTTTGAGACTCTTTCCTCAAAGGGTTCCTACAAAATGGATTTTTAAAGTTGAGTTTTCTTATGGGTTTTATCCAATTACAAAATTGAAGTTATGAGTTGAGATGTTGATGATTTATTTAGGTTATATTGAATAAATTATCATGTAATTTAACTTTTTTATGTCAATTGTTAATGGTTTAGTCTAAATTGATGAACATGATCCTCAATCTCTAACACTAGGTTGTGATCTTGCCCTATGTTGTTATTATGATTAAATTAAGATGAATTATAGGCCTATCATTGTTGTTCTTGAGATGTAATTTAGTTTATGAATTTTAATGTGAAATTAGCGCATGTATCTTGTCTTAAGTTATGATCTAGTGTTCAATTGTGTGATAGATATGCAATTGTTGGTTATCATTGTGTGATGATATTATTCCCCAAATTAGGTTGAGTTATGAGTTGATGGTAAGACCTTGATGATGAACTATAAGGAAGATTTGGTAATTCATAGTATCTCCATCTCTACTTCCAATTGTTATTAAATGTGGTTATGATATTATATTGGAGTATGCCCCGTAGTAGGATTTGTAGGATGGCATATGTTGAATTGAAATGTCTAGACTATGTTGTGAGGTTGATTAAGGTGTATGTAATATAAGATGGTGAAAAATATAAATGTGCCTTGATATGCTATGAAATGCTAATGCGTTAACCTCAAATATATGAATTGTGATGGAAGATCTTATACTTATACATTTCTTATTGAGTTATTGATGATGATGATTATACGAGGGGTATACCCTATGACCTAAACTAAGCTATAATTGTTGATTAAAGTATTAAATACATTTCAATAAAGGGACTTAGCTTAGCACCGAGTGAACTTGACAATGGGTGGTGATGACTTCCCAAAGAGGAAGATTTACCCTATAGTTCTATATGAGATGTTGACTTCCCAAAGAGAAATACTCATCCAATGGATTCCCATGAGAGGAGGCCCCAACAACCAAGTGGTATCAAGAGGGAATATACTATCTCTTAGTTCTTGAACTATGTTTCCCTGATACGAAGTCTAGCTGGTGGATCCACCTATAGCTACGTTTGTGTTTGGTTCTACTTTAGCTGGTAGACCACCTTCCATCGGTGTAAGGTTGTACAACACCGAATTCCACACTTAGCTCATGTGGTGTATGGTTTTTAATTCAAGTGTTCCCTAAAGTAAAATAAAGTAATGGATTATAAATTAACTAAGGTGACTTGAGAGGTTTAACTTAGCCTAGGTAGGGGTATGGGACCTATGCCTTGCACTAGTTGACTTTGATGGAAGATTAAGGAAGTTGATATTATGTAAGCATATAATAATGATGTATATGATTATAATATGTTGATGCTATAATGTAAATGTCTATATATGATGATGATTATCCTCTTTATATATGTACTTGGACTATATTGTCAAAGTTGGACATTGGTTATGTTTTTTTGTTATGTTTACTTGTTTGGGCAAGGTTATGGGGTTTTTTCTTGGTCATTGCACTTCTTGACTTGATAAGGATTCATGAGTCTTGATTCTTATGATATGATTGACTCTTATTCATTCATGTGATATTATATATTGGTGATAGCGTTTAAGAAAATCATGGTTTCAAGTATGTTGGGTTAAGTATTACTTGTTGAGATAATAAGCATGTTTGGTTGGTGGATATGACTTGCTTGACTTTGCATTAAGTTCATAAAAGGGTAAAATGTCATGTTTTAACTAAAAGACCCTATTTAGCATGTTTTGCTTGCATATGTGCATAAGGTCTCATATTTAGTACATATGGAGTACCAACCCCATTTTCTTCCATTTTACCAAACGTTTTAGGTTGCGGTCGTTGAGGAGTTGGAAGGCGACATTGTTGAAGGCCTTCTATGACCTATATATGATCTTGTTGGATTGATGTGAGGGTTATGACCATATTGTGATAATTGTTTAGAGGGTATGAGATGAGATAATCATTGATACTATTTATATATATATATGTATGTGCAATAAAAGTACAATACTATGTAACCTTCCTATATGAAGGGTCTATGTATACTCGATATGACTATATATTATGCGTATGTAGAGGTCCATGTAAACCTCCAAGTAGTTAAAATGAAAGTTTTACGTTTTTCTACATTTTTAAAACTATGAATGTAATGATATGAGACTAAGAGGCTATTCTTAGTCCTTCAAAAGGACGATGATGACAATTATGTCTATGGTAAACTCAGATATGGCAAACTTGGTATCAGAGAATGAGGTTGAATATCACTAAGTTATGTCTCTCACTCTACCACATATATGTAGGTTTCTATTCATAATTGTGAAGCGCGCCACACTTATGAGTAGGAACCGATATGATGCTTATCAATCGCTCTCTTCATGGAAATCTTATATCGTGCCATTAGAATATACTTATGGTGTGTTTTTGCATCTAATCCTATTATTATTCTTATAGGAAGCATGAAAACTCAATGAAATGTTGCTCAAAGACATGAAGAAGAAATTTTCAATGAGGAAGCTCCACCCCGTGGTCAGCAAGTTTCTCCACTTGAAGAAGATGCTAATATGGAGCAAGCACCGGCAAATCCTCCTCCTTTGACGGATGAGAATATAAGGACCGCTCCTATTCAAATGTCCCAATCTATCATCACTCAAACATGCGTCCACGACTCAAGTCCAAGCTATGATGGCTTAAGAACCGGGAGGTTGTGCCCCATCCTCATCAACAAGTCACTACTATGGCTTTCTGTCTAAGGGACTTCACTCGAATGAACCCTCCTACTTTCTATGGGTCCAAGGTTGATGAAGACCCCCAAGAACTCATCGATGAGGTCTCAAAAATACTTTTCACTATGGGGTTATCCATAACTAAGAAGGCCAACTTGGCCACTTATCATCTCATGGACGTGGCGCAAGCATGGTATGTGCAATGGAGGGATAATTGGTCATTGAGGGGTGGTCCGGTGACTTGGGAGATCTTTAAGGAGACTTTTCTAGATCGGTTCTTTACTAGAGAGATGAGGGAGGAAAAAGTGGTGGAGTTCATTAATCTTCGCCTAGGAGGAAGGAGTGTCCATGAGTACTCTTTGGAATTCAGTAAGTTGTCCAAATATGCTCCTTCTTTCATCTACGATCCTAGAGACCAAATGAGCCGTTTGTGACGGGGGTATCAAAGTACTTACAAGAGAAGTGTCATTCGGCAATGCTACATGACAACATGAACTTTTCCCACCTTATGATGCATGCAAGAAAGGTTGATGAGGCAATGGATAAGAGAAAAAGTAGAGATGCTAAAAGATCAAAATCATTTGATGGAGGTTCTTCAATATTGACTTGAATACAAAACAAGCCTAGATTTAAGAAACGAGTTTCAAACCATGTCCCTTCCAAGTTCCCAAAAGGTAGGGTGATAGGGTGTCTATACAAGCCTAGATTTAAGAAACGAGTTTCAAATCAAGTCCCTTCCAAGATTCCAAAAGATAGGGGTAATAGGGTGTCTAACCCTAAATTCAAGAAGGGAAAAGGTACTAATTCACAAAATGAGAAGCCTACATGTTCCAAGTGTAGAAAGGATCATCTTGGTGAGTTCTTGGTAGGAACGGGGAATTTCTTTAGTTGTAGCAAGAGTGGTCACAAGATGAGAGATTGTCTAACTTTCAAGAGTAAAGATAAGGGTAATGGTCAATCTCAAGGAAGTGGTTCTAGTGATGCTCCAAAGAAGAACCACTTTTATGCTCTCCACTCTAGAGGTGAGCAAGAGACTTCTCCCGACGAGGTGACCACTATGTTGAAAGTCTTATCTATTGACGTGTATGCCTTACTTTATCCGAACGCTACTTTATAATTTGTTACACCCCTAGTAGCTAAAAAGTTTGATATTTTACCCGATATTTTGCATGAATCTTTTGTTGTGTCTACTGCAGTGGGTGAGTCTGTTGTTGCAAAAAAGGTGTATAGAAATTGTTCAATAATGTTGCTCAATTAAGTTTCTTATGTTTATTTAAAAGAACTCGATATGCTTTATTTTGATGTTATATTGGTATGGATTGGTTGCGTGCATGTTTTGCCTCCATTGATTGTAGGACAAGAGTGTTGAGGTTTAACTTCCTAAATGAACCCGTTATTAAGTGGAAGGGGGAAAATTCTATTCCTACAGGTCGTATTATTTCTTGTCAAAAAGCATGCAAAATTATCTCAAAAGGTTTTCTATATCATGTAGTAAGAGTCAAAGATCTAGATTCCAAAGTTCCTCCTATTGTGTCTGTACCCGTAGTGAGTGACTTTCCGGAGGTCTTTCCTAATGGCCTTTCGATATTCCTCCTTAATGGGAAATTGACTTTTGCATTAATTTGTTACCGGATACAAAACCCGTATCAATTCCTCCTTATCGGATGGCTCAGGCTGAACTAAAGGAGTTGAAGGTTCAACTCAAGGATTTAATAGATAAGGGTTTTATAAGGCCTAGTAGCTCTCCATGGGGTGCTCCAGTTTTGTTTGTGAAGAAGAAGGATTGGTCCTTGAGAATATGTATTGATTACCGCCAAATCAACAAGGTCACTTAAGAATAAGTACCTTCTCCCGCGAATTGATGACTTGTTTGCTCAACTCCAAGGGGCGATTTACTTTACAAAAATTGACATGCGATCGGGGTATCACCATATTAGGGTGAGAGGTGAGGATATACCAAAGACGGACTTTCGGACTACGTATGGGCAGTATGATTTCTTGGTCATGTCTTTTGGTCTCATTAATGTTCCGACAGCGTTTATGGATTGAATGAATAGAGTATTTTGAAATTATGTAGATTCACCTGTCATTGTCTTCATTGATAATATCTTGGTATATTTGAAGAATGTGGGTGATAATATGGGTCATTTGAGGGTGGCATTGCAAACCCTTAAGGAACGTCAATAGTTTGCCAAATATAGCAAGTGTGAGTTTTGGTTGAGGTCGGTGACTTTTCTTGGGCACATCATCTTTAGTAAGGGTATTGAGGTAGACCCAATGGAAATGAAAGTTGTGAAAAATTGGCCTAGACCATTGACTCCAACCGACATTAGGAGTTTCTTGGCTCTAGCGGGTTATTATCAGAGGTTCGTAGATGGTTTTGCGTATATTGAATCTCCTTTAACTACTTTGACCCAAAAGAGTATGAAGTTTGAGTGTCCGAATGTATGTGAGAAAAGTTTCCAATTGTTGAAAGATAGGCTCACTTTTTCTCCAGTGTTGACTTTACCGGAGGGTACAAAGGGTTTTGTAGTGTATTGTTACGCATCTCGAGTAGGTTTGGGGTGTGTGCTTATGCAACACATGAAAGTGATAGTCTATTCTTCTAGGCAACTTATGGTACATGAGAGAAACTATCCCACTCATGACCTTGAGATTAGTGGTCGTGGTGTTTGCATTGAAAATTTGGAGGCATTAGTTATATGGGATTCATGTTGATGTCTTTACCGATCATAAGAGTCTCCAATATGTGTTTACCCAAAAGAAATTGACTATCCGACAAAGAAGGTGGCTAGAGTTGTTGAAAGATTGTGATATAAATTTCCTTTATCAACCCGGCAAGGCTAATGTAGTTGTGGATGCCCTAAGTCATATGACTATGGGTAGTGTATCCCATCTTGACAAAGCCAAGAAGGACCTAGCAAGGGAAGTACATAGGTTGGCTAGGTTGTAGGTGAGGGTGGAGAATTCTCCGAATGGGGGTGCTATAGTTCATCATAACTCTTAGTCATCTCTAGTGGTTGAGGTGATGTCCAAACAACACCTTGATTTAGAATTAATGGAGATGAAAGAATCGGTTCTCGACAAGTTGAATGAATTATTCTCCTTAGGGGGGATGGTGTGATAAGGTACCAAGGGAGATTATGTGTTTCTGATGTAGACGGGTTGAGGGATTAGATCCTAGAAAAAGCACATAGGTCCCGCTACTCAATTCACTCGAGTTTGACAAAAATGTATCATGAACTGAGGGAGATATATTGGTGGTAAGGTCTAAAAAGGGACATAGTGTAGTTTGTCCCTAAGTGTCCAAATTGCCAACAAATAAAGGTCAAACACCAAACGTCGGCTGTCTTACTACAACATATCCAAATCTCTATTCGGAAGTGAAAGATATCAGTATGGACTTTGTAGTAGGTTTACCTCTGACTCAAAAATCATATGATTCGATATGGGTGGTTGTGGATCGATTAACTAAGTCCACTCGCTTTATTCCGATCAAGCCTACATATTCGGTAGAGGATTAGGCAAGAATATTCCAAGATGAGATTCTCTGCCTCCATGGCATTTCGTTATCCATCACATTGGATCGGGGCTCACAATTTACATCTAGATTTTGGAGGCGTTCCAAAAAGGGTTAGGTACTATGGTGAAGTTGAGCACCGTTTTCATCCCCAAACGGATGGTCAAGCGAAGCATACAATACAAACCCTTGAAGATATGCTTAGGGCATGCATTATTGATTTTAAAGGGAATCGGGATAAAGATTTACCATTGGTGGAGTTTGCCTATAATAATAGTTTTCATTCATCTATTTCCATGGCTCCCTATGAAACCTTGTATGGTAGGAGGTGTACGTCTCCTATTGGATGGTTTGAAGTGGGTGAGCCATCGCTTCTTCGTCCTGAGTTGATTTATAATACTTTATAAAAGGTTCATATCATAAGGAACCGATCGCAAAGAGCCTATAGTCGGCAAATATCTTATGCCGATCATAGGAGAAGGGATTTGGAGATTGACGAAGGTGATACGGTGTATTTGAAAACTTCACCAATGAAAGGGGCAGTTAGATTTTGCAAGAAAGGAAAGTTGAGTCCTCCTTATGTGGGTCCCATTGAAATTTTGCAAAGGGTTTGTAAGGTTGCCTATGAATTGAAACTTCCTAGTGAATTGGCTTCGGTTCATTCGGTTTTCCATGTTTTTATGTTAAAAAAGTGTATCGGTGATCCCGATTCCATTATTCCTGTTGAGATTCTTGGTGTCAAGGATAACCTCTATTATGAGGAAGTCGCGGTTCTAATTCTTGATAGGCAAGTCAAGAAGTTGAGGAATAAAGAGGTGGTTTTCGTAAAAGTGTTATAGAAGAATCATTTAGTTGAGGGTGCAACATGAGAGACCGAGGTAGACATGAAGTCCCATTAACCTCATCTTTTTGAGAATTAAGGTTAGTCATTACTTTTTATGATATAAATATGACTAGAAATTGAAGTTTCTTGATTTTTGGGTGATGTTTTGCAAAATGTGCATTTTTTAAAAACTTTATAGGGAAGTTACTGTAATATTTCTTTTGAAATCTTGAAATTTTGCTTTTTGCTTGTTTTGATTTATGTTGTGTATTTTGGTATGGTTAATCTTTATGAAATTATATGTAGTATGTTATTAAGTTGAACTTTGTGCTAATTGTTCATGTAAGGTATGTTGAGCTCATAAGTGTTGTGAGAAGGATGTGCCTCATGATGAAGCGTTTTGAGCCTTATGTGTGGTAACATGAGTTTGGAAATTTGACTTGTTAAAATGACATGGTTTATGTTGATTTGATATTATTGATTGGTTGGGTTTGTAGTCTTGAGTCTATCCTTTCTTCAAAAGAGTTTTGGTGTCATTCAGGGACGAATGTTCCTAAGGGAGGTATATTATAACACCTTGAAAATCAAAGACGTGTCATAAAGCCTAACATAGGTGTAATAAGGTTTATGTAATGATTCTAAGTCCATCTTAATTGATATAGGTCATTTAGGATGTTTAAGAACCAAAACGTCTAAGAACGTCCATGATGTCCGGGAAGTTGATTCAAAGGGATTATAGCTTGGCTTAGCCTATTTGACTAACTTTTAGGAGTTGAAAATAAACGAAAATTGGTGGAAGGGTAGATAATATGTGTTGAAGTTGTTTCATGGTTAAAACTTCCGGGTACGAATCACCAAGGACCAACCAAGGGACCTTGAGGAGGACCCTTGTGATTGAATAACAGGGCCTAGACAGTGGGCATCGACGTGACCACCTACGGTCCGTGTGTGGAATGACGGGGAGCCGATTCCACCATCATCCCATAATTAGACAAGTTGAGGAAGTCCTCTACCTGCATAGTCTCTAAACTCATCAATAGAGTGCAAGATAGAGGGGTAAGGGACCATCGACTTAAAGACGACCTATCGTTCGGGGTCTCGTCTGTATGGGTCAAACTTCCTGCACAATTTATGTTAGTTTCATTTTATTAGTTAGGGAGTTAGGTGATTAATTAGGGTTTTAAGAGAGTGGAATTAAGTTGATTAAATCCCAATATAAATACTTCCAACCCTCATTAATCTAAAGACAACTCACAAATTAACTCCTTCATTCTCTCTTCTTTCTCTCTCTACTTAAACTCACCATTGAAGACTAGCAAGGATTAGCGTTTCGGGATGAATACAGACAATTTCACCATCAAATTGTTTTCAAACGTTAAGGTATGAGATCTAATTCACCTTTGGGACTCTTTCCTAAATGGGTTCCTTAAAAATGGATTTAAAAAGTTGAGTTTTCTTATGGGTTTCATCCAATTACGAAATTGAAGCTATGAATTGAGTTGCTGATGATTTCAATAGGTTATATTAAATATATTATCATTTAATTTAACTTGTTTATGGTAATTGTTGATTGTTTGTTTTAAACTGAAGAACATGATCCTCAATCCCTAACCCTAGGTTGTGATCTTGACCTATATTGTATTGTGATCATTCAATTGACTTGGTTATTGATTAGATTACTATCCTATTGTGTTATTATGATTAAATTAAGATGAATTATAGGCCTATTATTCTAGTTCTTGAGATTTGATTTAGGTTATGAATTGTAATGTGAAATTAGCCTATGTATCTTGTCTTAAGTTGTGATCTAGTGTTGAATTGTGTTAAAGAGATGCAATTGGCCTTGTTATCTTATTGGTTATCATTATTTGGTGATGTTACTATCCAAATCGGATTGAGTTATGGGTTGATGGTATGACCTTGATGATGAACTATATGGAAGATGTATCATTCCGAAAAATCATATGTCTAATGAAGAGCCCAGTATGCCCTTAGGATAACCTATTAGGGGTACATAGTCACCCCAATGCCCAATATTGAGAAATATTTGACATAGTAAAGAAAAATTGGCTAAGGAATATTTGCCAATTTTCCATATAGAAATAAGAAATATAAATTTTTGGTTGTCACACCCCAATCCAAGATTGATGTTCAATAAATGTACCTGCAATGAAGACCCTAAGCCAAAATAAAAATTTGTTTAGAATAGTTTCATACAAAGTACTAGGCATCCAAGTGTCAAGCCTAGTACAATAGCACATCATCATTTAAAATTATCATGTAAATTAAGGAGTCCCCAAGGACATAGTGAGGGTCCTTGGGACAATAAGTAAACATTCTCAAATGTACCATAGATAATATTTAGCTAGGGAAGTACAACCTACCCATGTGCAATACATGTGAAGAAGTGGCCAAGGAGGGAACCACCCTAACCGAATTTGGTTAGGGTAGTTAGAGGGAAAACGTGCATAAGGGACCCCTCCATGTGCTTCCTAACTTACTAACTAATTATAGACTATAAACTACTGCCCTAAGTAGCTAACTAACCTAGGACTAAACGAAATAAGCTAATTAGTGCACCCCACAACCTAAGACCAAAACCGGGTTGACACAAACCTAGTACTAGTTAAAGAGACCACCTAGTACCTTACCTAGGATGGTACAACAGGTCAGTTATGGTCCTAATCTACCTTACTTCCCAATAATGAATTTCGGTAGGTACTTTATTATACGTCAAGCTAGGATTAACCTCAATAGATTAAACTATAAGAAAATGAAATGGATCAGAACGGTATCTTCTGAGCATAGAACCATGGAAGACATTGTGGATCTTGTCTAACTCAGGTGGTAAAGCCAATTTATATTCAACTGGTTTAATTCTTTCAAGTAACTCATAAGGTCGAATAAATCAGGGACTAAGTTTTTCTTTTTTTTCAAATCTCATTATGTTTTTCATGGAGAAACCCTCACGAATACTTTATCTCCGGCTTGACATTCAAAGTCATGCTTTTTTAGATCAGCGTACGAGTTTTGACTATCCGAAAAAATCTTTTAACAATACTTGAGAATTTTTACCTTGTGCTATGTTTGATGCACCATTTCAAGACCAATAAGTTTTCTTTCACCAAGTTTACTCCAACAAACACGGATCCGACATTTTCTTCATTATAAGGCTTCATAGGGAGGCATTCACATACTTGATTGGTAGCTATTATTATAACAAATTTCTATGAAAGCCAAGTGTTTGTCCCAACTACCCTAAAACTCCATATTGCAAGCTCAAAGCATTTCCTCCAAAATTCATATCACTCTTTCCAACCGGTCGTCTGTCTAAGGATGCAAAGAAGTACTAAATTTCAACGTAGTACCAAAATCTCCCAACAAGCTACCCAAAAATCTACATGTAAACCTTCGGTCTCATTCAGATACAATAGACACAATGATCCCATGTAGTTTCATAATCTCATTGATGTATAACTCGGATAAGCACTCAAGTTAGTAATTCATCATGATTGCTAAGAAGTGAGCACTCTTTGTTAGCCTATCCACAATCACCCATATTGCATCATGATTTCTTTGGGTGCGAGGAAGTCCAGAAACAAAGTCCATAGTTATTCTCTCCCATTTTCATTCTGGTATCGACAAGGGTTGTTGTAAACCAACGGGGATTTGATGTTCTACCTTTACTTGTTGACAAACCAAACATTTTGAAATGAACTCCGCAATGTCTCTCTTAATACCATTCCACCAATAATTTTCTTTGATGGTCTCGTACATTTTTGTATCTCCAGGATGTATTGCATATGGTGTATTTTGAGCTTCATTTACTATTTCTCCCCTCAATTTGTCATTATTAGGCATGCATAACCTTTTTTGATAAAGTAAGACACCATCCTGTGTTACTGTAAAATCAAGCTTTTCCCCATTTTGGACTTCTCTAGTCAATTATACAAGTTTCTTATCTTACTTTTATGCTTCCTTCACCTGTTAAAGTAACTAGTATACGTGCCCACATATTGCGCGGATATTTTAAAATATAATAGGTTTAAATTTAAAATAACTACTCATATATATTATTCTTGAGTAACTTAAGTACATGTGTAATCATATATTATGTTTTGTTTAAATAATTGAAATTTGATATCAATATATTATTATCCAAGTATATTGATGAAATGTTTGTGAAAGACGCCATATATTATTCTAATATTATCTTTTTCTAAGTAAAACGAAGATCAATAGCATATATGTTGTGTTGCTTATTTTAAATTCATGGATTAAATTAGAACCTACAATTAAAAATAGTAATTCAACGATTAGGTAAAATTTTAATTATCGTCAAGCATATCGCAACCTCTTTAGCACACTCCTCAATGGTTATACGTTATATTTTCTTGCTTTAACCAAATTTAAGATTTTTTTAGCTTTAAACTCAAATGATCTTATCCCTATGTTTTTTTGTTGGAATTATTTACTTTGTCCTTCTTCTTTTTTTACTTTTGTTAATTCATTTTAAAAATTTAATTAATTTTTGCATATTCAGTTATAGAAGTGTCAGAAAACATAGATACACGTAATTAAACTATTAATTGAATATTATGATAATTCATAAAATCGAATGCATCTGAAATGATACTCATAGCTTCATTGCAAATCCAAATTCTAATAAAGTTAAAAATACTTTGTAAGAGTATAAACTTTTCAACTTTACCTTCAATATAAATTTATTCAAGCATATGATCGTACCAAATGTGTGTGTAAAATTATGTTTAACCTTTAGTCATTCTGAAGCAAGTTTTTCGGTTGCCTTAAACCTGCAAAATTGAAATGACGTCAGAATATTAAATAGAACGATTAAATAAAGTATCTAGTGATAATTTTGTGTTGCGAAAATAATTTTGTTAAACTATCAACACAAAATTTCAGCCTAATATGAAAGAAAATAGTTTAAAGGAATTATCAAAACCAAATGTTCCAAGAAGGAGCATGATATATCAACAACAACATAGATGTCAAATGACATATCTATAAAAAAGAGTCCAAGTGAGATGGTACCAAATATGTGTGTAAATCTCAATTAAGCCTTTAGTCATTATAAAACAAGTTTTCATTTACTTTAAACCAGCAAAATTTAAATACGAAATCAGAAGGTTTAATACAACAGTTAAAGAATGTATGTAGTGATAATTTTTTGTTGATATTATGAATTTTGTTAACCTATCATCACGGAATTTTCAGCATAATCAAATTTGAAATGGACGAAAATTGTTTAAATGAATTCATTGGGCAAAATTAAACGTTCCAAGAAGAATCAAAATATATCAACAACAACATGGATGTAAAATGGAATATCTAAAAATGAGTCCAAGTGAGATGTACCAAATATGTCTCTAGATCTCTATTAAGCCTTTAGCCATTCTAAAACAAGGTTTCAGTTACTTTAATCCTGCAAAACTGAAATATGAAGTCAAAAGATTTAATTGAACAATTAAGGATAGTATGTAGTGATAATTTTTTGTTAATTAATAAATTTTGCTAATAATTTTTTGTGAAATCTTCAAAATTGATGGTCATCGATAAAATAATTATGTGAAGCCATATATATTGACTTCGATAAATAATGATTTTCATTTGAATGTGTCAAGATGTATTAAATATATGAAAATAAAAATCTTATATTATCACACAACTTATACAAATAAAAAATAGAAGAAAATATCCATAAAATTTCATAGTTCCCATGGCATACAAAAATAACTAATGAAATCTTATATCTAACATCATGCGATGTTTGATCACAATGGTTTACTTTACCTACTTTTATAATTTATGAATAAAAAATGATAAGGAAGAAAAGTAATTACCAATATATAGAAGAACTTACTTGAATTATAAATATAATTATTTAAGAAAAACTTATCTTAATTATTTGCTACCTATCTACAACACAATCAAGTGAAATTCATGGAGTTTCATTATTCATCACTTTACTGAATTTTGAAATTTTTGAATATTAGCATGCCATATGAGATATAAAGAAAATTGTATTTGATCAAAAAAACTCTTAAGTTTAAAATCCTACAAAAAAAAATTAGAAGGTTAAAACTATTTTAACAACTGTAATTATTATCTCTAAAACAATTTAAATTTTAAATCTTAATCCTGTAACGATTTAATGAAAAAACGTGTGTATAAGTGCTTATGAGTTACTGGATATTCTTTTAATTGTTTTTTTCAGGAATATAAATTTAAACATTATTGTTAAATTTATAATTATGAAAGGAGAATTTTTTTAAAATTTCTTTCACGTTATTTACAGAAATAAATTAAAAAACTGTGATTTTGTTGCTATTAAAAGGATTAAAGCGTGATCTAATTTAATTGTCATTATGTTGATATATATATATATATATATATATTATATATATATATATATATATATATATAGAGAGAGAGAGAGAGAGAGAGAGAGAATTCAAATTTTGTACAAACTGATCATATCCACATCCGTTTTTCTCTCCATACAAATAATGTCGCCATATTTTTAAAGCAAACACTAAAGCAACAAGATCATGAGTAGGATAATTCAATTCATGTCATTTTCATTTTCGAGGGGCATAAGATATTACCTTTCCTTCTTGTATCGAAACTCATCCTAGACCATCGTGAGAAGAATCACTATACACTACATATTGTTTTCACTTCATTTGGTAGAGTGAGTGTAAGAGCTTGAGCTAGCAAGGATTTGAGAGTTTCAAAGCTCTCTTAGAATCTTTCATCCCAAATAAACTTTACTTCCCTCTACAAGAGCTTAGTCAAAGGGGAGGCGATAATGGAGAAGCCTTTCACAAATTTTTTATGGTATCCAGCGAAGCCTAAGAAACTTCTTACCCGGGTAGGACTTTTGGGAGGTCTCCATTCAACAACTGTTTGTATCTTACTAGTATAAACTTTCACGCAATCAATTGATACAACATGTCAAGAAAAGACACTTCATCAAGCAAAATTCACACTTAGAAAGTTTAGCATATAGTTCTTTCTCCTTCAAAATCTACAAAATAATCTGTAGGTGTTTATCATGGTCATCACTACTTCTGGAAAATATTGAAATATCATCTATAATAGGAACCACAAGCTGATCAAGATAAGGCTTTAATACTCGATTCATTGGACCCATGAATATCACATGAGAATTTGTCAATCTGAATGGACCACCGAAAATTCATAATGACCATACCGAGTTCTAAAAGAAGTTTTAAGGAACATCATTCAATCTAACAGACAGTTGGTGATATCTAGACCTTAAATCGATCTTTGAGAATACTTTATTGCCCTTTAGTTGGTCAAACAAATCATTAATCATTGGTACTGGATAGATATTCTTTATTGTTATTATGTTCAATTTTCTATAGTTTATACATGCCTAAGAGTTGCATCTTTCATCTTTACAAATAAAACAGGGCTCCCCAAGGAGAAAAACTAGGTCGAATAAAATCTTGCTCAAGAAGTTCTTGCAATTGAGATTTCAATTCTCTTAATTCTGCTGGAACATTCTAGAAGGAGTGACCGAAATAAGGGTAGATTCAGGAATAAGCTCGATTGGAAATTCAACCTCTCTTTCCGGGGGCAATCGTTGATGGTTTTGTGGCAATACTTCTAGAAAATCGCATACAACATCTATATATTGTATACAAGAACTCTTCAACTGTGTATCAATTATATGAGCAAGGTATGCCCTACTACCTTGACGCATCAACTTTCTTGCCAAGGTCACAAAAGTATTACTAGATGTGAATGATCTTTTACCTTGTACGATAATCTTTGAAAATGTAGGATCATTAAAAGTCACATGCTTTAACTTACAATCTATGACTGCATGATATTTATAAAGCCAATCCATCCTAATAATAACATCAAAATCCTTGAAGGACATTTTAATCAAATCAGCAAGGAAGACTAGGATTTGAATCACGAAGGGACAATCACGATAAATTCGATTACATACAACCTGATAACCCTATGATATTTTTACCAGCACATTATGATTATGTCTCATGGATTTTACATTTTTAGGAAGAACAAGTGATGAACAAACATACAAATGTGTAGAGTCATGATCAAACAATGTAAACGCACAAAAGCAAAATAAGTGATATTTACCAACAACCGCATGTTCTCCATCTTGATCATCCGTATACCTCATAGCATCGGCGTGTGCAATACCCCTTTGTCCACTAGCTTGATTAGCTCCACTTAACCTATTACTTGGGGTTCTAAGGGCTTGCACCTTTATTAATTTGAGGAATGTTAAAATAAGGCTTATGAACCGAACCTTCAGTTTTCAAGGAAGGAGTATTATGAGGATTAAAACAGTCCTTCACTTTATAATCAAAGCTCCTATAATTAGAACATGCACCAGAGTCTCTCCTACAAGTGCAAAAATTATCCTTTCCTTATTGCGGACAAATGGGAACAGGAGGCTTGCCTTGGCCATATTTTTGAGTGCTAATTATTGAAAAGTTTGATCTGTTTTGCTTTTGTTGTGGTGGCCCACTATCACTACCATCCTTAAAATTATGAAACCATCCCTTTTTCGATGGACCCCCTAAATCTTGTATAGGATTTCGGTATTAGTTTTCATTTCTACTAGCTTTTTCTTTTTGAAGTCGTTCCCAAGTAAAAGCAACAGACACTAACTTACAAAAGTTCACATCTTACAAGATTATCACATTCTTCATAATGGAATCATTTAAACCATCTTCAAATTTCATGCACTTATTTTTTTCCTCTTTAATAATACATTCAGCATAATGAGAGAGACTTAGAAACTTTTGTTCATATTCAGAAATGGACATGTCTCATTGCCTTCGATTCAAAAACTTTTTTTCCATCATAATAAGTAGGTGGTACATACTTCATAGGAAATTCCTAAAGAAAATCATCCCAAGTAAGAACATGAGTTTTTAACTTAGAATTCAGAACATTTACCAACCAATCATAAGTATCCTTTTGTAATAGTGAAAAAGAATACTTAAATTTCGCAACATCTTAACACTCCAACTGCTCAAACACCATTTACATGCGATTTAACCATTGTTCAGCATCGGTGGGATCAACAGCGCCTTGAAACTCCACTCCACCCATTTTCCTCATTTTCTCAAAGTTAATCCCATTGGTATCCTGCATGTTAAAAATGAGGATTCATTACTTGAGTATCATGACTTATGTGAGTATGTGAACCATCTCTTACATGCTAAGGGTTTCCCACTTCAGACCCACTTGTGTGGGGAACATACTCATTTGAGATATGTTCTCCAACCCCTTCCAGTGCATGAGGTTGAAAAAAAGAGGTACTCGAACCTTCACGAACAACTTCAATATGCCGTTCACAAAAAGAGGCCCTAACTTAATTCCTTTAAAAGGGAAGATCACATTGCTCTAGGGACATGTACTTGATGCATGTGCAATGTACATGCAATTAGAATATGGCAAACCATGTAAGTGGACATTAACTCTAAATAGAACCTTTTCGAAAGTGAATAACTATACAAATAATTCACTGCAGAAGTCCTAGAACCACAATCCTAGGCTCGGATACCAACACTGTTGCCAGCCCTTTCCAAAAGATAATACAACTTCACAAGAAACAAAATTTAATACTTGCGACATTTAAAAGAGATTAACAAAGGGCATCTTATTTTAATCTAGATGAAGGATTAGGTTCACAACGAATAATTTAGTTTAGGATGTGCATCTTTCCCTTTTAAACAATTATTTGAGGTGAAAATTTATATGGCATGAAATTTATTTCACGATCTTTTCAGGCATATTTTATACTCATGGATAAGGATGAAACATAGGACTATTATCAACCTCTGTTTTGTGAAATATGCTTGTTTATTCTTCAGACAAACTTGCAAAACATATAGTAAATTGGTATATTAAAAGACTTGGGTTTATACACCCCAAAAAGAAAAAAACGTATAGCAAAATTTATATTACAACCCATAGCGACATGACCAAATCACATCAAAACTTCAGGTAAATATACAAAACAAAGATCTGTACAAGTCCCAAGGCTTATACAAAATATATATGTCAGTATGAATGTGTGATCTTCCTTAAAGCTTTCAAAATCTCCATCTTCAATGGCCAACTTCAAGCATCCTCTCGAACAGTCCCTTTGATAGAAACAACTATCTCTAAGCACATAGCTAGTGGTGTAAAAACAATAGACCCTGCCCGCGCTCTCAAATTCATAAAGTTATCCTTCTCAAGTCAAGGGAAGCAAAATTGAAACAGAATTAGTAAATAAAGAAATCAATATAAAAAGAGTATCAAGTTGGATATTTATAAATTCAAATGTCAATAACGCTCATAGCACCATTTTCAAAGAGGTTCAATAACAATACTCGCCCAATATATACATCATGTTGTCACACCAAGCACGAGAAAGTATCAAGAATGGTCGACACCCTGTATCAAGAAGGGTCAAAGCGTAATAATAAATAGAACCAAGAACCATATTTAAAATGGCTTTCTAGTTCGTACTTAATATGGAAAACTCCCATACTTTAGACGAACTAAAAATCCATAGTCAAGATTACAAATTATCTGAATCACGAGGCATGCCAATAGTTACAAAGTCACAGCCATAAGAACTTTAACCTTTATGGTGGAATAAGCTATACCTTTCCATTCTTCTTTTATACGCTACCGAAGACGACTCTAGATGCATCACAATACATCACAAAACCTTGAGTGTCGTTTGGTAAGGTCAAAATTTGGGCAGCAGTCTACCTCTTTTTCAATCCCTAAAAGCTTTTGTCACACACTTTTGAGCATTGAAATTTAATTATATTTTGAGTTACGTTTGTCAAAGGGGATGAAAGAGATGAGAACCCATCTACGAACCTTTTATAATAGCTAGCTAAACCCAAGAAACTACTAATATTATTTGTAGATGTGGGTGGATGCCAATTTTGCACTGCCTCAATTTATGAGTATCAACTTTAATTCTTTCTCAAGAAACTATGTGGCCTAAAAATTCCACAGAGTCAAGGCAAAACTCACACTTAGGGAACTATGCACAAAACTTACTTTCTCCAAAAGTCTGGAAAACTATTCTGAGATGACTAGCATGGTCTTCTTCATTCCTTTATTAGATTGGTATGTCATCAATAAATATGATAACAAAAATATCTGAATAAGGTTTGAAGAATCTATTCATAAGGTCCATGAACACTGATGGTGCATTTTTCAAACTAAATGACATGACAAAAACTCATAATGACCATATCGTTTTTTAAAAGCAGTCTTTCAAATATCACATTTCCTCACTCTTAGCTTATGGTATCCAGACGTGAGGTTTATATTCGAAAATAGGTGGCACCCTGAAGTTGATCGAATAAATCATCAATCCTTGGAAGTGGATACTTGTTATTGATGGTAACCTTGTTCAACTGAAGGTAATTTATACCCATCCTAAGGAAATCATCTTTCTTCATCACAAATAAGACTGAAGTGCCCCAAGGTGAAAAACTTGGTTGGATAAAATCTTTCTCTAGGATGTCTTTCAATTTATCCTAAAGATTTTTCAACTCTATTGGTGCCATCTTTATGGCGAATAGATATAGGACCAGTATCTCGAATAATGTCTATACCGAAGGCTATCTCTCTCTCAGGAGGGAAAACTCTTTTATGACTGAAACTAACTGAATATGAGGTATCTCAATGCTACATTCGTTAAATTGGACTGAGTGATAACCAAACTCCTTATACACTAACTTCCTTGCATCAAGGTACAAAATGAAACGACCCTTAGGCATTGATGAACTTCTTTTCCACTCTAAGACTGGCTAACTTGGAATCTAAAACTTGACAACTCGAGTGGTACAATCAAATGAGGCATAACAGTCATGAAGGCAGTCCATACAAAAAATGACATTGAATTCTACCATGTCTAACTAAATTAAATCAGTCGAGCTACTCTTGTGATTGACGAAAAAGGGAAAATCAAGATAGACTATCTCTGCTAGAATAGACTCACCAACATATGTAGAAACATTGAATAGTTCACTAAGTTGCTCAGGAATAACATCAAAATTCATAGAAACATAAGAAGTTACAAAAGATTAACTCTCCCCTGGATCTAGAAAAGCATAAAAAGTAAAGCCAAATACATGGAGAATAACAGTGACAATTTTTGGAGAATATTTTATCTCTTGGTGACTATTGATAACATACAAGAGGTTGTTCACCCGCTAGTATCGACAGTCTAGGTTCTGCTCTAGTGGAGCAATTGAAGAAGATGGGCTATATTTCCCCCATTACCATTTCCATGCTTGTTCAATGGACACTGTCGCATGAAATGCCAATTCTGACAAGACTTGAAACAACTAGTGGATCGCTCATGATAAGTTCATGAATGGTTCCTACAACACCTGGTGCATGCAAGAGGCTTACTATCCCCTTGTGCCATGCTACCCTTAGAATAAGACGGTTCAGCTCTGAAGTTCTTATTATTATACAACCTTTATTCTTATATGCAGGTGCACTAGAAGATTTTGGAGTAGCTTCCTTCTGTATCTATTGGAAAGATAACCTGTTTGCATTACTCTTCTATTGCCTGAACTCATTCCCTGTCTTGGACCTCTTGTTCTTAAACTCTTCTCTAATGCTCAGCTTCTCCTCCTTAACCTGCTACACATATACCATCAACCTCAAGATATCAATGTCCTCATTAATAATTGCATCCCTTCTTTCCTTATTCAACAGACGAAATATCCCAGTAACAAACAAGTTCATTCTACTTCTCATGTCCGCAACAATCTCCAGAGCATATCGAGATAATTGGGTAAGCATCAACCATATTCATGAAAAATTAGTGACTCCTGTTTAAGGGTAAAAATTTCTCGTACCTTATCCTCCTTCATTTCTTGGGGAAATAAACACCCCAAGATGCCCTCCTCAAAACAAGCCCAACTCGCATGTGGTGCATCTTCATCAAAACACTCTTTCCACTAATAAAACCAAATCCTACCAACACTTTTTCGTTGATATGCAACTAGCTCAGCTCTCTCAGTATCAGCAACATTCATCACATCAAATACATTTTTTCAGCTCCTCAATGAAGTTCTATGGATCCTCAGTAATTCTTGAACTAGTAAATCTTCGAGAATTCATCCTTAACAACTCTCGGATCCTAGAAGTAATAGTCACTTCTTGTTTCGTTCCTTTATGTTGCCCAACCTGATTAGTCTCATCTTTACCGAGCGTCCTTATTGCCTATCTAAACTCTGTATTAGTATCATGTCATTAGGATTGCACTCTAGGTGCATTTTATACCCCTTGATATTGAGGTTCAACATTCCTCCTAGCTGCAAGACCTTTGACTGCTCTTCGTGGAGGAATGATTATCTAAAACATGAGCAAGCACGAATTAGATAGAAACTTTTGAGATATCAAATTTTAAAGCATGAAAAAAGTATTAAAAAGGTGATAAATTTCCTATGTGTTGCAGCTTCCTATTTATAGATGTGGCGTACTTCACATCGATAACAGGGAATCTGCATACACGACTTTGTAGACTCCCTAGAACTCTTGAACTTTGTACTTTGATACAAAGTTTGTTAAGCCCCGAGCCTACACCCTGAGCGGGCTGGCACTCGAAGACCTTTGATTGTCCCAAGCAAGCTCTTGGCCTGACTTACTTACACAACGGAAGACTATATGCATATTTATATTTATCAATATCACTATACTCACTTAATATTAAAATTCTAAGAATGTTTAAAAGTCAAACATTCAACTTGGCCAAAATGGCAACTCAAGTCTTAACATATAAAATAACAATGGAAAGACTGAAGAACTAACACAGGACTTTCTCTGTGAAGATTCTTAATAAATGAGAGGGGTGACAAGATAAGAACCCTGATTATCTTGACAAATGATATACTGAAAGAACTAGAAGCAATAAAACGGATCTTGCGGAATGCAAAAAGGCTTAGCAACTGACTCTTAACTGCTAACCTGATCAACAATGCGTTGAATGTCAGTCCTAGTTACCAACGTCTTCATCTTAATAAGATGTAGGTTAACTGCCATCAGTACAATGAATTTGCGAGTATGTGAGTAGGAATGCTAAACACAACATAAGGTTCAAAGGAATCTAAAGAACATACCTGGCTCAACTGAACTCACGTGACTGAGCTCATTTCAATATAAAGCAGTTCTGAAACAAGTAAAATATAAAGAAACTCACGCTGCCAGGGCCGTCCTATACCCTACCATCAGTATATAAAATGAATTACTAATTGGATGCACTAGTTTATGCTATAAATTACTAAAGGAATAATCTATAAAGTATGACCCTTATCTACCCATAATGGTTGCGTTGTTTATGGGGGCTCAGAGTTGTCTGAACTCCCCCTCATATCTTAGCTAAATACTACTCCCAAAATATTATTATTATTAGTTCTTAAGTTTTAAGAACATACTTCCTTCTGTGATTTGAGATTAGTGCTCAAAAACATAGCTTTAAGCCTAACTTGGAAATAAAAGTTTCCCTTTTTTATCAGGAAATCATATCCTCTTTCCTTAAAATTAGCTTAAAGACTCTTTGCAAATCTCAGCTTTCGTTCTTATTAAATGTGAAAACTTTTTTAAATTCTTGAGACTACTTAGTTCTAATATATATACTTCTATGAAGAAATGGACTGAAAATATGAATTCTTTAGTTAAATTTGAAACTTAAGTCTTAAACAAAGTTAAAATGTTTGTGAATGACTTTTGAAAACTCTAAGAATTTATCTTGACTTAACTCTTGACTTCTTGACAATACTTTTAACTTTTTGACCTGACTCCTAACTTTCGTTGAATTGAACTATGGATTCAAGAGTAGCGATTTGTGATAGGAATGATCTCATGATGTTTAGGAATGATTTTAGATAGCTTAGCATGAGAAAATGGCAAAAGACCAAAATTTGAAGGTAGGTCGACAAAGTGGGAAAACATTTAATTTTTTGTTTCGGAAATAGGTTTTGAGGAAGAACGGTCCGTGATGAATATGCGACGTGAAACAATTTATCCCAAAACTAGGAACCAGCTCCGCGAACGCACCACCACTACCCTGACTTGCCCGACAAAATTTCTTCTCCGTTTTCCAGCACTAAACCCTTTGAACTCCATGGCTTCTTTTCCCAAACACATAAAATCGATTAAATGTTCAAAGTACATTAGATTATTCTCAAAATAAACCTTTATTCATGGATTCAAATCAAACAACACTTCAAGAATTACAACGAATAAAGTATTTAATATAACTTCAACAAACCTATCAAGAACTAAATATGTAAGCTTTCAAGAACTTAAAATCGTTGAAATAAATCATGATTGGAACGTGGGTGAAATATCCTAACGCTATATGATATCACATTCCTTTGTAAATATCCCTCCCACAAATCCACAAGTTAATCTTGACGATTCTTGAACGTTCTTCTCTTCCCTTCTCTTTTCTCCTTTCTCAAATCCCAAGCGTGAAATTTACTATTCTAAAACTGAGTAAAATTTGACTTTACCCCAAATAAACTGCTAGAAATGTATTGTAATAATTAGGTAAGGAAAAGACTAAATTACCTTTTTAGAATCCAGATTTTGACTTTCCTTAATCTAACAATCAAATTTCCAACGGGCATATTATACTAATACGAACTTGAAATTGCACAAACTTGGTGGCATGGAAAGATCATTCCAATAGCTATCCAAGCATATAAAAAGTGCTCCTAGTTCATTCTGATCTAGAAGTTATAACCATTTAAAGTTGTCAAAACTCATTTTTTCTAACTTATGTAAATTAAAATATTTTTAATTATTTCCAAAAAAGACTATTTCCAACTTTTAGCATCTTCCTGTATGTTTCAAATTGTGAGATGACACATTTTCTAACATAAGTAAATCTCCAGTTTATTATTTTTAGAGTCAAACTACAATAATTTTGACTAACATTTAAGATGTATTTTTCATAATATTGATAAGCAAAAAATTGTAATTTAAAGTACTTGTCATATAATTATAAAATAGCTAAAATCTCTGATTAGAATATCAAAATAAGATAATCTAATTTAACTTCAAAAATTAGTCAAAATGGACTTTCGAATAGCGCAACATGAGAAATAAAATTGGAAAGAAAGAGTATGACTTATCAATTGAAAAAGTGTTATTAAAAGAAATCATTTATTAAAAAATATATTTAATTTTACATCTCAAGAAATTTTGAAAGTACACTTTATAAAAAGAAAATGAAAACTTTTCAAAGAAGTAACAAACAATCGTGTTTTTGATAAATTTGTTAAAAGAGGTCATCTTTAGAATGAAACCTTTAAAAATCAACCCTTAAACTAGTGAACCATCCAATTATTTGTGAACATGGATTCATTTATTAATATTTAGTAAATTTTAAGCATTATAAAAATAATATATTGAGTTTTGTCAAATGATCATGGGTTGCGATGACTCATTGTTTACACATAAGTTCGTTGCTGATACTGTTAGGTAGTGAAGCCTGATCTATTTTAGGCTATACTATTTATTCTCTATTTTAGGCTTTCCTATTTATTCTCTATTTATTCTCTGTAACCAAAAATACTCTGATTTATTAATATAAATATACCTCATCGCCATGGAAGTTTACTCATGGGGTGTTACCACGAAATATTGGGTTTTCTCTTTCTCTCTCTAGATCTCTCATCTCTTTCTCTTGAAAGTTCTTGAGTGTTCATTCATCTAGTGTGTGTGCGTGATTTCGATCCTAACAACTGGTATCAGAGCTAAGGAGATTCAACACGATCACTAAAGATGGATAGTTCGAAGCTTGGAATCGAGAAGTTTGATGGATCCGATTTCAGTTTCTTGAAGATGCAGATCGAAGATTATCTGTACCAGAAAGATCTTCACGAACCGTTGACCGGGGTGAAGCCGGAATCTATGATGGAGGAGAAGTGGAAACTCAAGGATCGCCAGGCTCTAGGGTTGATTCGGTTGACTTTATCAAGAAATATGGTGTTTAACATCATGAAGGAGAAGACTACGTCCGGTCTGTTGAAGGCACTGTCAAACATGTATGAAAAACCATCGGCTATGAACAAGGTATATTTGATGCGTAGATTGTTTAATTTACAGATGTCTGGGAATGGATCCGTTTGTGATCATATAAACGAGTTCAATATGATTGTGAGTCAACTCAATTCTGTGAATTTTAATATTGAAGATGAAATTAAGGCGTTGATTTTGATGTCATCTCTGCCCGAGTCTTGGGATACTGTTGTTGCTGCAATTAGCAGTTCTCGTAGATCTGAGAAACTGAAGTTTGACCAAATCTGTGATATTGTTCTTAGCGCAAGTATTCACAAATGAGAAGTGGGAGATTCATCGGGCATTGCTTTTAGCGTTGATCGAAGGGGAAAAAGTAAGAAGAAAGGCCAAATCAACATGGTCGATCAAAATCAAAGAATCAAGGAAAATTCCTGAATATATCAAACATGACGTGTTGAAACTGTGGAGAAAAAGGGCACTTTCAGACGAACTGTACAAAGCCAAAGAAGAAACAGAATCACAAATTTGGAGATGAAAATGATTCTATAAATTCAGCAGAGGACATTGGGGATGCTCTAATCCTTAGTGTGAACAGCCCGGTTAAATCATGGATTTTGGATTCTGGTGCATCTTTCCATTCGTCTCCAAGCAAGGAGTTATTCCAAAATTTCAAATCTGGAAATTTTGGAAAAGTATATCTTGCTGACAATAAAGCCTTAGAGATTGAAGGAAAGGGGGATGTTTGCATAAAGACCACATCGGAAACCAGTGGACATTGAAGTATGTCAGATATATTCCTGGGATGAAGAAAAATTTGATCTCTGTTGGTTAGTTGGATAGCACGGGATATGCAGCAGTGTTTGGGAAAGGTTCGTGGAAGATCGTGAAAGGTGCTATGGTAGTAGCTCGTGGCACCAAATCTGGAACCTTGTACACCACTGCAGGTTGTATAAACATTGTCGTTGTTACTGAAGGTGCTTCCGGTTCATGTTTGTGGCACAACAGACTTGGACACATGAGTACTAAAGGAATGAAGATGCTGGTTGGAAAAGGAGCATTAGAGGGTCTGAAGTCTGTTGATATGGGTCTTTGCGAGAGTTGTGTTTTGGGCAAACAGAAAAGAGTAAGCTTCACAAAGATTCCTAGAGAGCCAAAGAAAGTGCGGTTGGAAATGGTCCATACAGATGTTTGGGGACCATCTCCAGTATCATCACTTGGATGATACAGATTCTATGTTACCTTCATTGATGATTTCAGCAGAAAGGTATGGTTTTACTTCTTGAAGCATAAGTCAGATGTGTTTGCAACTTTAAAGAAATGGAAAGATAAAGTTGAGAATCAGACCAGCTTGAAAGTCAAATGCCTAAGGTCTGACAATGAAAGAGAGTATGACAAATCAGAGTTGAATGCATTCTGTGTAGCTGAGGGAATTAGATTGATGAGACCAGTTCCTGGTAAGGCAAGGCAGAATGGAATTGCTGAGATGATTAACAGAACATTGAATGAGTGTGCAAGGAGTATGAGGATACACTTTGAGCTGCCCAAAACACTTTGGGCGGATGCTGTGAGCACAACTGCATACTTGATCAACAGGGGACCATCAATTCCTTTAGGGTTCAAGATTCCTGAGGAGGTGTGGACATGAAAAGAACTCAAGTAATCACAGTTGAGGACTTTTGGTTGCACTGCTTATGTTCATGTTGATCTAGAAAAGAGAGACAAGCTTGATGCCAAGGCTGTGATGTGTTAATTCATAGGCAATGGTTCTGATTTGTTTGGTTACAGGTTTTGGGATGACAAGAACAGAAAGATCCTGAGACATTTTGACGTGATATTTGATGAGTCTGTCCTGTACAAGGTTAGAAAGCAGAAGGTTCTAGACTACAAAGCAAGTGGGAGTTGAGGTTGAGTTGGAGAAGAGTAACACCAGAGATGTCGAAGCAGATACTCAACAAACTCCTACTGAAAAATCTGAAGTGGAGCAAGTTACACATGAGCAGGTGTTAAGGAGATCATTCAGATCCATCAGGGCACCAAATAGGTATTCACCTTCATTACACTATCTATTGTTGACTGATGAGGGGGAACCAGAGTCTTTTGATGAGGCCCTACATGTGGAGGATTCGATCAAGTGGGAGCAAGCCATGGATGATGAGATGAGGTTACTTTAGAAGAACGACACATGGGTGTTGACTGAGCTACCTGCAGGGAAGAGAGCTTTGCTGAACAAGTGGGTGTTCAGAATCAAGACTGAACCAGATGGCAAAAGAATGTTCAAGTCTCGTTTAGTGGTTAAAGGATATTCACAAAGGAAAGGTATTGATTATGCTGAAATATTCTCTCCTGTTGTGAAGTTAACCTCTATTCGAATTCTGTTGAGTATTGTTGCATCGGAGCATTTGCATCTAGAGTAAATGGATGTAAAAACAGTGTTTTTACATAGAGATCTGGACAATGAGATCTATATGTAGCAACTGGAAGGATTTGTGTTTCCAGGCAAGGAAAAGATGGTGTGCAAGCTCACCAGGAGGTTGTATGGACTAAAGCAAGCACCAAGGCAGTGGTACAAGAAGTTTGACTCCTTCATGACCAAGAGTGGATTCTGCAAAACTGAAAAGGATCCTTGTTGTTACTTCAAGAAATACACTGATTCATATGTCTTTCTACTCTTGTATGTGGATGATATGTTGATTGCAGGATCTAGTATGAGGGATATTAACAATCTAAAGCCAAGGTTGCCTGCAGCGTTTGAGATGAATGATTTGGGTCTAGCAAAGCAGATTTTAGGGATGAATATTTCTCGGTATGGATCTGCTGGCACTTTAAATCTATCTCAGGAGTTGTACATTGATAAGGTGCTGAGAAGATTCAGGGTTAATGATGCTAAACCCATGACTACTCCATTGGCAAATCACTTTAAATTGTCAAAGTAGCAGTCACCCAAAGATTGTTGAGGAGCGTGATCACATGGCACTTGTTCCATATGCTTCAGCAGTTGGTAGTTTGATGTATGTTATGGTCTGCACTAGACATGATATAGCACATGCAGTGGGAGTTGTTAGCAGGTACATGGCGAACCCTGGGAAAGAGCATTGGGAAGCTGTGAAGTGGCTTCTTAGATATCTGAGAGGTACATCCAGTACTTCACTTTGTTTTGGTAAAGCCAATGTGACTCTACATGGTTTTGTGGATGCTGATCTTGGTGGGGATGTTGACTCGAGAAAAGAGTACATCTGGGTACATTTATACCATAGGTGGAACAGCAGTGAGTTGGATGTCCAGGCTTCAAAAAAGTGTTTCTCTTTCATCTACTGAAGCTGAGTATGTGGCAATAGCTGAAGCTGGGAAAGAGATGATATGGCTGGCAGATTATCTTGAGGAATTGGACAAGAAGCAGAGCGAGAAGATTCTTTACTCAGATAGCCAGAGTGCCATACAGTTGGTGAAAAATCCACTCTATCATTCGAAAACAAAGCACATCAGAAGGCGATATAATTTCACTCGCAGGGCAGTGGAGGATGGTGATATGTGCTTGGAGAAGATAGAGGGTGCAAAGAACCCGGTAGACATGTTGACGAAATGTGTTGATGTTGGGAAACTAAGGTATGTAAAACCTCGGTTTGTCTTGTGTTGCGGTTGCTACAGATGTTAAGGTGCAGTAAAGATGTTGATGATGAAGAGATTTTTTTTTGAGAATGTATTTTTTGGATGACTGAGTGAGTCTCCAAGTGGGAGAATTGTTAGGTAGTTGCGCCTGATCTATTTTAGGCTTTCCTTTTTATTCTCTATTTAAGGTTTTCCTATTTATTCTCTGTAACAAAAAATTCTCTGATTTATAAATATAAATATACCTTACCGCCGTGGAAGCTTATTCACGGGGTGTTACCACGAAATATTGGGTTTTCTCTTTCTCTCTCTAGATCTCTCATCTCTTTCCCTTGAAAGTTCTTGTGTTCATCGTTCATCTAGTGTGTGTGCGTGAATTCGATCCTAACAGATGCCTCAGTTGTTTGCATGGATAATTTTCATAGCTCTATTATGTCCATAACAACTACTATTATCTCAGTTATCTTATTTTTTGTTGTCATACTTCATTTTCTGACTAGAAAATTACATGGAAAAACAAGATACCATCCAATTGGTGGCACCGTTTTCAATCTGCTTATCAACTTCGACATAGGGCACTATTACATGACTTATCTATCTGGAAAGTACAAGACCTACAGATTCATTAGCCCTTTCAAGAATAGGATTTATACTTCTGACCCTGCTAATGTTGAATACATTCATAAAACAAACTTTGAAAACTATGGCAAGGTACACCATTTTGATCTTTGACATCCTCAATTCGCATGTATCTTTTACGTATAAATAGATGTAAATAACGATTTTGAATGGCCAAACTTGAGTTTTCGAATTTTCTGCAAGGAGGGTATACTTACTACATACTACTAGGACTTGTTAGGGGATGGAATTTTCACAGTTCCTGGTGATTGTGGGGGGAGCAGAGGAAATTATCGAACCATGACTTCTCCACAAGGGTCTGTCATTTTTTAAACCGTATAAATTGAAAATGAAGAGTTGCAAATTTTATCAAAAGTTGGGACTTTTATGAAAAGTTGTGAATTTTATGAAAAGGTGGTGAGCTTTTCAAAAGATTGCGACTTTTCTAAAGGCTTGTGACTTTTCTGGTAATGCAAACTAAGAATATTTTAATACTAACCTTTGTTTTCTATAAATTGAGGGATTTCCTCTCATTCTAAGAAAAAAAAATTCGGAACTTGTTATACTACTACTAAATCTATTATTGAAAGTTTATTTTACTATTGTTGAGTGGTTCTCTGACATCATAATTTTATATGTCGATACACCAGTGAGTAAGATCATTCTATCCTTGGAGGATAGATTTTGTTAACCTCGAGTACTTGAGGAGAATAATTCTCTTAAGAGGAAATTTTGCATTCAGTAGGCTCGATTTTTTTTGTTTTAGAAAATTATTTTTATATTGTTTCTTATCAATTTGTGATTCTATTTTCTCTACAGGTCTGATATTTATAGTTTTCAAAATACGCTTTAAATATTTTAGTTTGTTATTGAGTTCTTTAAAGATTAATTCTAAGTATCTTAGGAATACAAGCTGGTCAACAATCTTATGGAAATTACAATGCTATTAGTATTTCTTGTATTCTATTGATTGAGGAAAACAGATCATGGAAGTAAAAGATTAATACACTACTTCTCTACAATTTGGTGTTTTGTTTAGCAAGGTCGAAGTGAGAAAGTACCCGAAACATTGGTGGTATTATAAATACTAAGTGATATGTCGAACTGCGATAGGAAAAACGAATCAATGACTTAAAAGTATGTGATTTTGTTCCTGGAATAGGTGCTTTTAGGAATGAACTTTGATACTATATATGTCCAAAAAAAGTCTCATGCTTATAATGACATTTCGATAGTCTGAAAATAAAATATGGATAAATTAATTTCAAATACTTGAATTTTTTTGTTGAGATCATATTTAAAATTTGGAGGGTTCTTTGCTTATTACAAAGATGAAATTAGACTTAGTGTCTAATTTAAATTTGGAGCACAAGATATGAAATTTGATTATACTTTTGTATTATGTTAGAGCACAAAATTCTTAGAGTATTTTTGATATTGTGGTCGTTCAGTTCCTCATTTACTAGCATATGGTATGACAAGTATGAAACTACCAAATTATATATATACTAGTTCAAAATGATTGTGTTCTTTTATGAAAAACTATCACTGAAATGTTGTGATTTTTCATGAAAGTATATGTGTATTAAATACAACAATATGTAAAGACAAGAATGTTCGTGAATAATCATTTGTGATGTTTTCTAACTGAAGCATTTGGATTATATTGTCTTTATTGGACCCGATGAAATTTTGTTCATCCATAGTTCTATAACAATCAAATAGAAAATTATGTAAAAAGTCCTTTTAAATAGGACATTTGATAAGGTGATGTCTCTAAATAATGTTTGTATCATACAAGATTGTAAGAAATAGGAAAAAATATTTGTGAGAAAAAGCTACCTCGCGGAGAGCTTTTAAAACTCAGCATTTTATTTGTTCTTACTTGCTTGAGTCAAATTGTTTGTCACATGAACACTAGGAATAGGTCAATTACAAAACCTTGAAAGAAAAGCTGATAAACTTAAAATTTTTATCTAACTTTGAGTGCAATAAATAAAAATATTAAGTTTGTGTAGAATCTAACTAAGTATGCTAACCATTCTTATAAATTTGTTGAAATGTATTCTAATCCCCTACATAATGGTAAGAATGAATAGTATAAACGTTCAGATAATATAATATTGAAGTTGAAAATCATTTGGAAAAAAGATTAGAAGTGATAGAGATGGCAAGTATAAATCTAATTTTGAAGAAATATGTTATAAAAGTAGAATTATTCATCAATATTCACCTCAATCTAATGGAAAGAAAATCGAACTTTGAAGGAAATGATGGTTGTATTACCTATAAATTCAGGTTTACTACAAAACATATGTGGAGTAACTATCCTTACCGCAAAAGGGAACAAAAAAAAGTTTTGTCTTTTCATAAACAAAGCAATAAAAAGTTTTTTTTATGGCACAATTTATTCCATATGTGAAATGAAAAAGAAGAATATTCAACTTTAAATATTTCAAAGTGAGGGGGTGTCTAGACAAAGTTCAAGTTTCTTTTCCTAAAAATAATAAAATAGGACCTAAGACTGTGGACTGTAAAATAATTAGACTTGAGTAGTCTAGTAAAAGGTCTAAACGACCTTGGAAAGAACAAAAGGAGAATATACTTAATTAGAAGATTCAGATGTGTAGTAAATGTCAAAGGACATCTACTTCCGTCGAATCTAATTTTTGCAACTTTTTTTGTGTCTTCTGATGACTTATCGTTTTGAACAGATGATGTCAATAGTGAAATTGGTTCAATCTTGAGCAATCCAATTGGATGTTGGTTGATTTTCCTCCGCAAAATAAAATTTTTGATTCAAAGTGAATCCTAAAAGTAAAATTAAAGTCGATGGAACTGTTGACAAATATACACAAAGACAAAAATAAGGTCTTGATCTTTTCGTCACATACTCGCTAGTAACAAGATTTACATTTATTTGGATGTTAATTTTTTAAGTTGAGGTACATGACCTCCAAATTCATCATATGAATATGAAAACAACTCTCTTAAATGGAGAATTGGAGGAAGAAATTTACATGGAGCAGCAAGAGGCTTTTGTTGATAAAGAAAAGAAAATAAAATGTGTGAATTTGTGACATTATGGACTAAAGCAAGCACTCAAACAATGACATAAGAAATTTGAACAAATCATGTTTGAAAATTGATTTAATAATTATGGAAGTGATAAATGTGTTCACATTAAAATAACAAGGTCATTGTTTATTTGTATATTAGTGATATGTTGATCACCAATAGAGACATTAATGACATAAATTCTACAAAACATATGCTAGAAACAAGTTTGATATGAAAACTCATGGAGTTGATGATGTGATCTTAGGTATAACAATCATTAGAACTCCATAATGTTTAGCATTGTAGCGGTCTCATTGAATTGAAAAGGTACTTGACGAGTCAAATGTTAGTATTTCAATATCGTTAAGTCTCCAATAATATGTGATCTTTGACTTTCGAAATATTAAATGCAAAAGTGATTCACAATTGGATTGTGCTAAAGTACTGGAAAGTGTAATGTATATCACAAAGTGTCACTACAAGAAAATTAACTTAAATCTATAAAATATATTATAGTTAAATCTGATCTTTTTCGTAGCCAAAAACTTCAGCCATAAAGTATTTTTCCGTCGCATCATGGCATGATGTAGGATGGCTAAAAGTGATCTACAGACTTAACATAGTATGTGTCTAAGTACTAATACTTATAGCTTCTAAACAATTGTGTTGTAGCTTTCATAGCAAAAAGTTCTTGCTACGGAAGATATACTTATAGTAAATATGCTTACTCCTTTGCTACAAACATTAAATTTATAGCAATTTTTATATTGTAAGCACATATATTCTATTGTGACAAATGTCTTGATTTATTTGCAATGAAAAATTACAAAATCGTGGCTATTTAATATTTTTAGTCTTGTGACAATGAAACTTGTATTTCGATACAAATTAGAAAATCTATAGCTATAAAATTAAAGTATTTGCCACCAATATTCTTTCACAAAGCTAAAAATTCAAACCTTATTTCATGAAAGGCAACATTTTTAGATAACTTTTTAATTTTGCTATGAAAAAAATAAAATGTATCCCTATTTTTTAGAATTACATTCAGATTTAATCATAACTACAAAAATCATTGCTAAAAATTAAAGAATATTTTCATAAACATTATTAATTAATAACACGAATTTTTATACTATAGCTAAATTAGATCTCAATAATTTTATTACTACTAATGGATAGATTTTCCATTAGCTTTGTTAGTAAAAAAAAAGTTACATAATGTAACCACAATTACATTTTTGAGATTCCAAAATAATTCTCAAGATAAATATAATTGCATTTTACAATTTTAGATTAGTCATAATATACAATTCTTGGAAGACATTATCTTGTTTGAGTCCAAAGTAGCACAGTCTTCTCCTATCTCTCCTTGGATAATCTTCAATTGCACATTTTTTTATCAACATTTGTCCCAATTTGTCATTTATATGCTTTTATTCCATGAATATGCCTATCAATAATATTAAATATCGTAGCACTAAAAAGATATTGATTTATAATTCCAAGGAGAAAAAAGTATGTGTTTATTATAATTTTTTTGCAAAAATGTTTGGCAAATAAAAAATAAAAAACAAAACACAAACAAAGCAAAGAAGTGACCAAACATGTAACTTTTAAACTTCTTAAAACCTGTAGATATAGTACTGAAATTTTAATATCATCATAAAATGTATACCTGGTCAACAAATTTCTTTTACATTGAAAAAATATACAATCCATTGTAATACCCACCGATTCAAGTTATGAATATAATTTCTTGAAAAAATATAAAATATAATTGTGTATGATAAATTATTTGCTGTTCAATCTTTTCTTGAACCTTTAAATAAAAATTGAACAATAGACATGGATAATGAAAGGGTGACGGGAAGGGTAGAGAAGAAGGAAATGGGAAGAGGGGAAATGATATATAGGTTTTTGTTAATTGAGTTTTAAAATATGTATAAATTATAGGAACCCCATATTATATATACAAAATGACCTTTTATCCTTTTTAGAATTGAAATTACTAAAAATCCCTTAAAATTCAAGTAAGCGGGATACATCCAAATGGCACGGGATACATAAGTCCTGATACATCATATTTTGCATCTGCTGCTATTAATTAGGAGTAATTACCGTGATTTCTGTTATTTGTAACTGAAATCACGTAATTAATGCTATACAGCGTGTGTAACTGATTAGTAAATTCAAATTTTAATTCAGATAATCTTCATAAATAAAAATTATTCTTGTAAAAGGTTATCTGCAAAAAAAAAAAAGGTTTGAAGATGAATTTCTCAATTCTGCTGCGGCATTCTGGAATTTGGGTAAGCAATGTTAATTATGAACGTTACAAAGTTGATGGTATTGTTGTTGGCCATTCCATTTCATTTGTGAATCTGAAAACTTTGATTTTATCAGAACTTGAGATCGACACTGTTACAAAGGTTATTGAAATATAATACATTGTCGAGGGAAGCTCATGTCCATTGAAAATAAAAAACGGCATCGGTGTTAAACTTTATTTCGAAGTAAAAAAGAATGCATCTGGAATCGGCATGTATCCACTTTGTATTGATACAACTGATAAAATTTTATAAATAACTAGATTCAACAGTGGTGCGTTTCAATGTAACAATAATGCTATATGAGTTTGTTTGTGTATGTGATGTATCATATACATGCATATTATTGAAAATATGTCATATGTTACGTGTATATTGTCTTTTTAGTTATTCAAGTGTACAAAAAAATTGACTTGTTCAATTGTTTACTGTATGATTCGTGTATACGACGTAATGAGATATAAATTTGATATATTATATTCAACAGTGTTGGGTTTCAATGTAACAGTAATTAAAGATGAGTTTATTTATGTATATTATGTATCAGATAAATTCTTATGATTGAAAATTTGTTATATTTTTCGTGTGTACTCCCTTGTGAGTTATTCTAGTGTCCCAAAACTTGACTTGTTCAAATGTGTACTCCATGTTTCGTGTGTTTAACCCTATGAACTATAATTTTGATATATTACATTCTAGTGGTGCTTTGCACTGTAATATTAATATGTGATTAGTTTGTTTATGTATATGATGTATCATATACATTCGTATAATTCAAGTTGCTAAATATATAACTGCAATGTTTGTACATGTATATATTATAACTTATGTGTCATATACATCATTTTTATAAGTGAAAAATACTTAAAACTCAAAATAATAATGTATCATACACATTAGATCTTAAGTGTCATATACTTCATTTTGTAAATTAACTGTCAATATTACTTAAACTGAAACAATAAAAAATTTGTACCTTAACGTTATAAAACAACAACTGTGTCTAAAACAATAACTTGAAAACACATAACTGGAGCCATAAATTATCTAAGAAGTAGATGGACAACCATCTACTCCCATAACACATGAAAATAATACATATAAGCCAAATATGCATAAGGATACATTTTGTTTCCTTGGATATTCTTCAGAACTCCATGTTGGGAATAAATCCGTAACAGAAATCATATTTGCGGTAATAAAGGCAAAAAATCCGGAACACAACAATGCGGTTAATCCAGGAGAATAAAAGAGAAATCATGACACCAACATTTTATGTGGAAACCCTCCTAAATAAGGGAAAAACCACGACCCGAGAGGAGCAACGATTATCACTATAGTAAGGATTTTATACTTATATGTCTGAGTAAAACTCCAAAGACCACTACACATTCAAAAGAAATAACACTCTTTTGATTTTTCCATCTCACTAAAATATCACTCACACTCTGTATTTTCCTCACAGATTATTTTCCTCTGTGACGCCTCACTCTTCTTTTCTTTCCTTTTTAATTCTTTTTGGTGTACATAGAATGAAGAATTGTCCTCCCTTTTATAGAGAACAAATACACTACCCTCCAAATGTGCTACAGAAGAAAATTAATTTTTTCTTCTTCATAGCTTACCTACTCTGCCAATCTTTGAAATTGGCAGAAAACAATTTTTTTCTTCTTCATAGCTAACCAACTCTACCAAACATTGAAATTGGCACAAAGTTATTCAAAGTTTGGTACATGGGGATGGACCCCAAAATCTCCCCCTCCTGACCCATTCTCCTGAAGGAGTTAGCTCTAGGTTTCTAGCTTGAGTACATGCGGACAAGTTCTTTCCATAGCTCAAACTTGTCTTTTGATACCACCTTGGTCAGCATATCTGAAGGGTTTTCAGTAGTAGGGATCTTCATGACCTGCATAGATCTGTCCTCTATGTTTTCACGAATTCAATGATATCTCACGTCGATATGCTTCGTCATTGCATGATACATGGTGTTCTTGCTCAAGTCTATTGCCCTCTGACTTTCACAATAGACGACATACTCCTTCTGATGCAATCCAAGTTCTTGAAGAAATCGTTTCAGCCATACAATCTCTTTGCCAGCTTCAGAAGCTGCTATATATTCTGCCTCAGTTGTAGAGTGTGCGACACACTTCTGCAACTTTGGCTGCCATGATATAGCTCCCCCTGAAAATATAAACAAATATCTAGTAGTGGATTTTCTATTATCGAGGTCACCTGCCATATCAGCATCAGTATAGCCCTTCAAGATTGGATCAGATCCTTTAAACCACAAGCAATCTCTTGTGGTACCTCTTGGATACCTGAGTATCCACTTAACTGCCTCCCAGTGTTCTTTTCCAGAATTTTTAAGGAATCTGCTAACAACACCAACTGCATGAGCAATATCATGTCTTGTACACACCATCGCATACATCAAACTCCCCACTGCTGAAGAATAAGGAACTTTAGTCATTCCCTCTTTCTCCTCTTTTGTTGTAGGACACATCTGTTTGCTCAAATTCAGATGACTCGCAAGAGGCATGCTAACAGGTTTAGAACTCTTCATGTTGAAGCGCTCTAGTACACGTTCAATGTACTTCTCTTGAGATAGCCACAACTTTCTTTTTGTTCGTTCTCGAACGTTCTTCATCCCTAGAATTTGTTGTGCTGGGCCAAAGTCTTTCATGTCAAATGACTTGGACAAATCTTTCTTCAACTTTGCAATCAGCTCTTTGTCTTGTCCTACAATTAACATGTCATCCACATATAACAACAAAATAATAAAATTGTTGTCAAAAAATCTTTTGAAGTATACAGATGGATCAGAATAGGTCTTTGTGTATGTTTGACTTTTCATGCAAGAGTCAAACTTTTTGTACCATTGCCTTGGGGCCTGTTTTAACCCATAAAGACTCTTATTCAATTTGCACACCACGTGTTTCTTTCAAGATACTTCAAATCCCTCTGGTTGCTTCATATAAATCTCTTCTTTCAAATCTCCATGAAGAAATGCAATTTTCACGTACAATTGCTCCACTTCAAGATCTAGACTAGCTGTTATGCTCAAAATAGTCCGAATAGAAGTCATTTTGACAACAGGTGAGAAAATTTCATCAAAATCAATACCTTTCTATTTTTCAAAGCCTTTAACAACCAATGGAGCTTTGTACCTCACCAACTTGCCATTTCCATCTTTCTTGAGTTTAAAGACCCAATCGCACTTAAGTGGTCTTTTTCCTTTTCGAAGTTCAACTAGCTGGTATGTGCCATTTTTCTGTAGAGATCACATCTCTTCGTGCATGGCATTCATCTATTGGCTTTTTTTTGGATGAGACAACACCTCCTTAAGACTTTCTGGCTCACCTTCATCATTGATAAGGACATACTCTGAGGAAGTGTATTTGGTTGATTCTACCCTTTTTCTTTCTGATCTCCTCAGAGGTTGAGAATGTTCTTTTTCTTCTGGGTACTCCATTTGCTCGGCATTATCACCAAGTTGCTCCCCCTGCTCAACAATCTCATCAGGTTGCTCTTCATGCTCGCAACTTCATCAATCATACTTTCTGCACTTATGGGATGGTTAAAAGAAGAAGGAATGGTAACAAGATTATGGACTATACCATTCTTTTTCTTGGCCTTCTCGGATAGATCATCTGCAGTTCAAACTTCACTTTCTCGAAAGATTACATCCCTACTTCTGATGACCTTCTTCTTTACAAGATCCCATAGTGTGTACCCGAACTCTTCATCTCCATATCCGATGAATATGCAGGGAACTGATTTATCAACTAGCTTGGTTCTTTGCTCCTTCGGTACATGTGCAAAATCTTTGCAACCGACCACCTTTAGGTGCGAGTAAGACATCTCTTTGTTGGTCCAAACTCTCTCAGGAATGTCAAACTCCAACGGAACTGATGGACTACGATTTATAAGATAACACGCTGTCCGAACTTCTTCACCCCAGAATGTCTTGGGTCATTTAGCCATTCGGAGCATGCTTCTCACCTTCTCAACAATGGTGCGATTCATTCTCTCAGCTACACAATTGTGTTGTCCAGGAACTGTCTTTTCATGTCTGATTCCATGGTTTGAACAGTACTCTTCAAATTCTCTTGAAGTGTACTCACCTCCATTGTCAGTTCGGAGACATTTTAGCTTTCGACCTGTCTCTCTTTCTATCAGAGCATGAAACTTTTAAAATTCGTGAAACACCTGATCTTTGGTTCTCAAGATATAAATCCACGGTTTTCAAGAAGCGTCATCAATAAAGGTAACAAAGTATTTATTACCTCCTATCGATTCTATCTCCATTGGACAACAAACATCATAATATACAAAATCAAGTATATTCGACTTTCTTTCAGATGATGTCTTAAATGAGACTCTATGTTGTTTTCCAAATAAACAGTAGTTACATGATTTTATCATTGTACCTTTGGCAAAAGAGATGAATGACTTTTTGGAAAGAATTTGCAATCCTTTCTCGCTCGTATGACCCATTCTTTTATGCCATAAATCTGCAGAATTTTCTTCGTGAGCTGCATTTAATTCACCTCGGCATATTTCTGCATTTGTCTTGTATAACGTGCCACGAGCAACTACTTTTGCAATCACCAATGCCCCTTTGGTGAGTCTCCATTTTTTATTTTCATAGTAGTTCTCATATCCATCTTGGTCCAAAGCAATTCCCGAGATCAAGTTCATCCGCAAATCAGGTACGTGGCGCACATCTTTCAACACTAATGTGCATCCAACATTTATTTTTAAGCAAATGTCTCCGACCCCGCAATCTTTTGATTAACTTGTGTTACCCATTTTCACATTGCCATAATCACCGGCTACATGTCTGCAAAAAAGATCTCTTAACGGTGTGACATGATAAGATGCAGTTGTGTCGACCACCCATTCCGACTCTATACCCGCCAAGTGCATGCATTCTTCTTCCTCATTTATGAGGAGAACAACATCGTTATTATTTTGAACCATCGCAGCTGTGTTGTCATCATTCTTCTTGCCAATACTTTCCCCTTTCCCCTTTTTAGATTTGGACAATCTCTTTTGAAGTGTCCTGGTTGATCACAATTGTAGCAATTTCTGGCCATCGGTTTTGATCGAACCTTGGACTTTCCACGAGCTCCGGATCTAACATATTTACTTGAGCTCCTTTGATAACTTCTTCCTCTACTTTCCGTGATGAGAGCCTGTCCGTGATTTTGAGGACTTTTTCTCATCTTCTCATTAAGCAAAAGGGCTGATGTGACATACTTCAACTCAATAGAGTCCTTGCCATTTAAATGGTTGTTTCTAAAGTATCATAGGAAGATGGCAGCGAGTTTAGGAGCACTATGGCTTTATCTTCATCCTCGATCTTTACTCCGAGGTTTGCTAGCTGCGTGATTAGACCATTAAGTACATTTAAATGAGACAAAAAATTTTGTACGTTCACCCATATGTAGCGCATATAACTGCTTCTTTAGGTACAATTTTTTTTGAGTGTTTTGGATATGTATATATGTTCTAAATTTGTCCATATGCCACATTCACTCCCTTCATCGATGATGTTATTAACTACATTATTTGTTATGTGCAATCTGATTGCCCTAGCACCCTCTTCATCCATTTCTTCAAAAAAATCCTCAAGTTTAATGGATTCGGGCTTTTTGGATTTGCCGCCTAGTGCCTTCTGCAAACCCTGTTGGATGAGCAAGTCTTTCATCCTTCTCTGCCACGTTGAGAAACCGCAATCACCATTGAATTTTGCAACCTCGTACTTTACTCCACACATTTTTTTATTGAGTATAGTACAATAAGCTGCAAAAAATATTTCTGTAAATGAGCAGAACATGTGCTCTGATATACCAATTGTTGGGAATAAATCCGTAACAGAAATAATATTTGCGATAATAAAGGCAATAAACGCGGAACACAACAATGCGGTTAATCAACGAGAATAAAAGAGAAATAATGACACCAACATTTTACGTGGAAACCCTCCTAAATAACGAAAAAACCACGACCCGAGAGGAGCAACAAATATCACTATAGTAAGGATTTTACACTTGAATGTCTAAGTAAAACTCCAAAGACCACTACACATTGAAAAGAAATAACACTCTTTTGATTTTCCACCTCACTAAAATATCGCTCACACTCTCTATTTTTCCTCACAGATTATTTTCCTCTGTGACGCCTCACTCTTCTTTTCTTTCCTTTTTAATTCTTTTTGGTGTACATAGAATGAAGAATTGTCCTCCCTTTTATAGAGAACAAATACACTACCCTCCAAATGTGCTACAGAAGAAAAATAATTTTTTCTTCTTCATGGCTTACCTACTCTGCCAAACTTATAAATTGGCAGAAAATAATTTCTTCTTCTTCATAGCTTACCATCTCTACCAAACTTTGAAACTGACACAAAGTTATTCAAAGTTTGGTACATGGGGATGGACCCCATACTCCATTCTCCATAACAACCATAATAAACTAACTTGTCTTTTTTGTGTTCATAATTCATCTTCCGAAAAACAAAGTACATGGAAAATAGAGGTATCATCCAGTTGGTGGCACCATTGTCAATCATCTCATCAACCTCCATAGGATTCAACATTACATGACTGATCTTGCTGGCTAGTACAAGACTTACAGATTCATTAGCCCTTTCAGGAATGATATTTTTACATATGACCCTGCTAATATCGAATACATTCTCAGAATAAACATTGAAAATTATTGCAAGGAGCACAATTTTCTTGACATTCTAGAGAATCTTTTTCAAACTAGGAATTTATTTGATTCTTTAAAGATGTAAAAAAGAGAAACTTCTAAATTAGTATTCAGAATACTCGTGCCTAATTAAAAATAACAAAATCCACACCGATTAAAGAACTATCCCAAATAGCGTTAAAAATTGTTAGTGAATGACTTACCATGAAAAAAAAAAATACAAGATTACAATCATATCATATATTTATATAAATTAGAACCCTTAGTCGTCCTATATGGAGCCACCATAAGCAAGAATTTTCTTTTAGGTTTATTTATTTCCAAAACTAGCCTTCCAGTTTATGAAAATATGTGACTTTTAAGAAAAAATTGTGACTTTAATAAAGAGTTGAGACTTTCATCCAAAGTTGGGACTTTTATTAAAAGTTGTGACTTTAATGAAGAGTTTCGAGCATTATAAAAAGTTGTGAATTTTATAAATAGTTGCGACTTAATGAAGGGTTGGGACTTTATGAAAAGTTGTGATTTTTATGAAAAGTTGTGAACTTTTCAAAGGGTTGGAACTTTTTCAAATAGTTGTAACCTTTTTGATAAGACACAATAAACGGTTGTTCACACTACCCTTTGTTGTCTATAAAAAGAGGATTTTCCTCTAATTTTAAAACAACAAAAAATATTATCATCATCTTCTACTTCTGCAAAATAAAATATTCGTATACTTTGCTCCTGCTGAGAGTCTTACTGACTCCATTGTTTTTGTATATATAAGTTGGTGAATAAAAATTGTTCCATTATGAGACGATGTAATTCTTTAAAACCTATGGTATTAAAGGGGACTAATAGCTTGCTTAAGTGGGCATTGTGCATTCAGTGGACTCGATTTTTACCTTTCAATTTGATTTTATTTTTACATATCATGGTATGTTGTTCACACTCATCAACTTATGTTTATGATATTTATATTTGTTTTTTAGTACATATTTTAAACTCTATTTTATGTTTCTACAAATTTATTGTCTCAGCTTTTATTGAACATATACGCATATAGTACGTATATTCATTGTGTAGAAAATAATTAACGTACTCATTTTCAAGAATTTATGTTTTGATATTTATATTAAATTTTATAACTTAAAACTACTTTATATAAGCTTACGTATTTTCTAGTTTTATATAGATATGAAATTTCTCACTTATAAATTGAAGAAATTCATTATGCAAGTTCAAAAGTTATAATTGTATTCATGTTTAAATGTAATTTCTTTTTTGAATATGTTAGCAAATTTTTGAATTTTCTCCTTAGACATATATAAAAATTGTATAATCTATGCAACTTTAATGTTTCTTCATATTACAAACTATATTTGTATATATATTCTTATTTTCTTCTTTATTTTTCTGTTAATGTTGATTAAAGAACAAATGATTTATTATTTCGTGAGTAATTCATTCATTAGAGATTCTTGAGTTATGTGATAATGACGACAAATAATGAAATTCATGTTGGAATATTGCTAATAGTTTTTTAAAAACCTACTTTTTCATTGTTTATAATGTATGTATAGTTGTAAAAAATTAATTTAAAATATTTTTTACAATTGCACGAAGGGCGAGCAAAATTACCTACTTGAAATATATAATAAAGAAATAAATCCTAGCGTGGATATCTCGCTCTCTTTATGGAGATTCAAGTCCACTGCAGCAAGGTCCAGCAGTAGCACTCCTGACTTGTCCCCTCCATGATACAATAACCTTCACAAAGTATAACTTAAAAACTCTGGACAAGAGTTCAGTCAAAAGCACCACAAAAAACAACAGCTCCCTTCAACTAATAAGAAATCTCTTTTTTTACTATCTCTTTCCTCTTTATATTTTTCTTTAGTGTTGTGTGTCCCAAACAAAATGAAGATCACCACTATTTACAGTAGAAGAAGTCTTCCTCGCAATGAATATGAAGATAATGAGTAGTAAATAATGAATATAATGGCCTTATTTATTACAGTTACAAGGTATAATGAAGGAAACAAAAATGAAAATAAAGAGAGTGTAACAAATACCTCCAATTGCAAATGAACATGCCGCCCAATTCCAACATTCACTGGAATGTTTCTTCTATAATTTTATGACCAGTAATTAGACAATGGTCAATTCATGAGTAATTAGACAGTATTAAGACACAAAAATAATAAGCAAATTTAATAAGAAAAATAACATTAAAATGCTCAATCACTAACACTGCTTTTATGAATATAATAAATAGTAAAATCAAACTAAACAAATTTCAAAATAGGAAAACATGTAAAAATAATACTCCACATTAGTTGCAGTCAGCTATATAGATCGACCAGTAGCCCATATATTGTCTGAAACTGTCCAATCAGAAAGATAATAGACATTCAAGCAAGTCCACAAATCGACTTCACAAAATGGTTCCTTATTTATTCTTACCACACAAATAATCCTAGTTTTATCGACATCGGATATGTTCATGAAAGCAATTCTAGATTCTATATTAGGAGTTGCCTTCGAAGTTGAGCTAGACAACATGTGTGGTTCAAATGATAAAGGCAAAAAATATTATCATTGCATTTGACAAAGCGGGTGCACTGACACTTTTGAAATTTGCTGATATCTTATGAACGATGAAAAGATTTCTAAATATCGGATCAGAAGCCAAGTTAAGAGACAATACAAGAACTATGATGATTTTGTTTATAAGCTGATCCACAGAAAAACTGAACAGATGCGTAGACCAAAAGCTGATCTATCTGTAGATTAATCGCATCATATCTACTACTTTTATTAATGCGGAAAAATGCTAATTAGACATTATAATCTTTTTGCAGTTTCAAAAGAAGAAAGAAGACATTTTGACAAGGTTTCTTCAAATAGCTAGAACTTATTCAAAGTATTTGTGTGATATAATATTGAACTTCATAATAGCAGGAAAAGATACAACAACAACCACCTTTCTAGGTTCATATTTGTGCTATGCAAATATCCTCATGTACAGGAGAAAGTAGCGCATGATATAAAAGAAGAAAGAAATGAAAAACTAGATGCAACAAACGTAATGGATTTTGCTGCCAATGTAAGTGACTTACTAATCATACGCAATGGGAAGAATAAAATTTGTTGAATGCCTTAAATCGGACCCGTTACAACAGATAGGACGGGGGTCTGTATGTTGGGCCCAAGCCTTTTAGGGCGTAGCTTAGAACTATATATAGACGCTATGGCAAACCCTAAATCTGTTGACGTAGCCAATTTATTGGTGAACCACGTAAATATGTTGTCTTGTTCTTTCGCGTTTATATTTTCTCGTATTATCTCAAATTCCGCACAACAAATTGGTATTAGAGCCTCTCGGTTAATCGGTGTTCTTGGAGAATTCGAGACGTCTGCTTTGAACGTGAAAATCGACAAATTCTCAGGGAGGAACAGTTTCAGTTTATGGCAGATCAAGATGCGGGCTTTGTTGAAACAACAACGCTTCTGGGCGCCGTTGTCGAAAGACAAGAACACCGTCGTTACTCCTAAGATGGTGATTCTGGAGGAAAAGGCGCACTCGAAGATCATGCTGTGTCTCGCGGATGACGTCATCACGAAGGTCTCAGATGAAAGACTGCTGCTGGTCTGTGGTTGAAGCTGGAGAGTTTGTACATGAAAAAATCTCTAACCAACAAGCTGCTTCTGAAACAACGTCTATTCGATTTACAAATGGCTGAAGGTACACAACTCAGGGAACATTTAAAGCAATTGAATACATTGTTATTAGAATTGCGTAATATCGATTCGAAGATCGAGGATGAAGATGCTGCCCTGATTCTGTTAGTATCTCTCCCAATGTCGTTTTAGAATTTCTTTCAATCATTCATTGTTGGAAAAGATACTGTGTCGCTGGAAGAAGTCAGATCGGCCCTTCATAGCAGGGAATTACGGCATAAGGCTAACGGCACAAGTACGGACATACAGCCTTCCGGTCTGTTCACCAGTAGCGGAAAGGGAAGGAAAAACAGCAGAAATAAAAATAAGCCGATGTCGAAGGGTGCAAAGCCGGATGATGTTTGTAATTACTGCAAGGAGAAGGGACATTGGAAATTTGATTGTCCTAAGAAGAAGAAGCAATCGGAAAAACAATCAGTGTCTGCTGCTGTTGCTGAAGAAGGCACCAATTCTGAAGAAGACATTGCCCTAGTTGCGGATGAGCACACTCATCATTCAGATGTGTGGGTTCTCGATTCTTGGGCATCCTATCATATCTGTCCTAGGAGAGAGTGGTTCACGACTTTTGAGCAGATAGACGGAGGCAGCATCTCCATGGCCAATAGTTCTGTCTGCAAGGTGGTTGGGACCGGCTCGATCAAGATAAGGACACATGACGGTACCTTCTGCACATTGATCGTGGTCAGGCACGTTCCATTGATGACGAAAAATCTGATATCTCTCAGTCTTTTGGACAGCAAGGGATTCAGCTGGTCGGGAAAAGATGGAGTCTTGCGGGTCTGGAAGGGTTCAAATCTGATTCTGAAAGGTGTCATGCGTGGTACTTTGTATTTTCTACAAGGTTCCACGGTTACAGGTTCAGCCCATGTTGCATCGTCGGAAGTTCACCAGAAGGATATGACTAAGTTATGGCACATGAGACTTGGTCATATGGGTGAAAGAGGGATGCAAATTCTGTCAAAGGAGGATCTTCTTGCTGGTCATAAGGTTAAGAGCCTAGAGTTTTGTGAACATTGTGTTTTTGGAAAACTACATCGCAACAAGTTTCCAAAGGCCATTCACAGAACAAAAGGCACACTTGATTATATCCATTCTGATTGTTGGGGTCCATGCCGTGTTGAGTCTTTTGGAGGTTGCAGATTCTTTGTGTCCATTATTGATGACTACTCAAGGATGACTTGGGTGTACATGATGAAGCATAAAAGTGAAGCTTTCCAAAAGTTCAAGGAGTGGAAAATTTTGATGGAAAATCAAACAGGGAAGAAGATCAAGAGGTTGAGAACTAATAATGGGCTGGAATTCTATTGGTCTAAATTTGATCAATTCTGTAAGGATGAATGGATTGCTCGACATCCTACAGTCAGAAATACACCACAGCAGAACGGTGTAGCTGAGAGAATGAATCAAACACTTTCGGAGAGAGCAAGGAACATGCTCTCTAATGCTGGTCTAGATAGAAGATTCTGGGCAAAAGCGGTTAGTACAGCTTGCTATTTGATTAACCGCGGACCACATACAGGCATTCAGTGCAAGACAGCTATGGAGATGTGGTCAGGAAAAGCTGCTGATTATTCTAGTCTGAATGCTTTTGGTTGTACGGCTTACTATCACGTCAGTGAAGGTAGGTTAGAACCAAGAGCTAAAAAGGGAGTATTTGTGGGCTACGGAGATGGAGTAAAAAGTTTCAGAATCTGGTCTCCAGCAGAAAAGAGGGTTAATATGAGCAGGAACGTTGTCTTTGATGAATGTTCTATGCATAGAACCATTGTGAAGCCTACAAATACGTCAAAAACTGGGAGTCTTGATAAATAGGTGGAGTTTCAAGTCATTCAGAACGAGAGCGATTTAAAAGAACCTGAAGAGGAGGATCAAGAGCCACAGACAGAAATTGATATCCCAGAATCTATGCCATCAGATATCCATGAGAGTTTAGCTCAAGATCGGCCAAGGATGGTTGGAGTTCGGCCACCTACGAGGTATGGTTTTGAGGACATGGTGGGTTATGCCTTGCAGGTTGCTGAAGAGGTAGATACATCTGAGCCGTCTACTTACATAGAAGCCATTTTAAGTCCTGATTCTGAAAAATGGTTTGCTCCTATGTGAGATGAGATGGAGTCCCTACACAAGAATCAGACATGGGATCTGGTCATACAACCTTCGGGGAGAAAGATTATTACTTGCAAATGGGTTTTCAAGAAGAAGGAAGGGATATCACCAGCAGAAGGAGTCAAGTATAAAGCCAGGGTTGTTGCCAGAGGTTTCAACAAAAGAGAGGGAGTGGACTACAATGAGATCTTCTCACCAGTGGTAAGACATACTTCCATCCGAGTGTTATTAGCGATAGTTACACATCAAAATCTTGAGCTTGAACAACTTGATGTGAAGACAACGTTTCTACATGGAGAGTTGGAGGAAGAGATATACATGAATCAGCCGGATGGTTTCCAAGTTCCAGGGAAGGAAAATCACGTCTGCAACTTGAAGAAGTCCTTATATGGACTTAAGCAGTCTCCAAGGCAGTGGTACAAAAGGTTTGACAGCTCTATGGTGAAGTTAGGCTATACTCGGAGCTCATATGATTGTTGTGTCTACTACAATAGGCTCAAGGATGATTCATTCATCTATCTGGTGCTTTTTGTAGATGATATGCTGATAGCTGCAAAGAAGAATTATGACATTCAGAAGATGAAGGGTTTACTTAGTGCTGAGTTTGAGATGAAGGATCTGGGAGCCGCTCGGAAGATTCTAGGGATGGAGATCATTAGAGACAGAGAGAGAAGGAAACTTTTCTTGTCACAGAGAAGCTTCATTCAGAAGGTCTTGGCGAGGTTTGGCATGTCTTCATCTAAGCCTATTGATACCCCCAGTGCTGTCAATATCCATATCACTGCCATGTTCGCTCTACAGTCAGAAGAAGAGAAGGAGTATATGTCACGAGTCCCTTATGCCAGTGCCGTAGGAAGTTTGATGTATGCTATGGTCTGTACAAGGCCAGATTTAGCACATGCAGTCAGTGTAGTGAGCAGATTCATGGGACAATCAGGGAGAGAACATTTGCAGGCTGTGAAGAGAATTTTCCGGTACCTTAGAGGTACATGTGACGTTGGTCTCATTTTTGGAGGTGATACTCAGTGCTTGGTTACTGGCTATTCTGATTCTGACTATGCTGGAGATGTTGACACAACAAGATCGATGACTGGCTATGTGTTTACCCTTGGAGGATCTGTCGTCAGTTGGAAGGCAACTTTGCAACCTACAGTGACTTTGTCTACTACGGAAGCGGAGTACATGGCGTTGACAGAGGCTGCAAAAGAAGGGATTTGGCTGAAAGGGTTGGTTAGTGATCTTGGTCTGCATCATGATCAGGCTACGGTGTATTGTGACAGTTTGAGCGCAATTTGTCTAGCCAACGATCAAGTCCACCATGAGAGAACCAAGCATATTGACATAAGGTATCATTTTCTGAGAAGTGAGAAGAGAATCAAGGTGAAGAAAGTAGGAACTTCTGATAATCCTGCTGATATGTTCACAAAGCCGGTTCCACAGAGCAAGTTTCAACACTGTTTGGACTTTCTCAACATCAGAAGCTGTTAATTGCCCTGCGGGGCAATTCTGAGAAAGAGGGGGGAGGCCTGGCACTATCATAGTGCGTCTGAAGAATCAGTTCAGAGAATTCAAGTCAAGGTGGAGATTTGTTGAATGCCTTGAATCGGACCAGTTACAACAGAAAGGACGGGGGTCTGTATGTTGGGCCCAAGCCTTTTAGGGCGTAGCTTAGCACTATATATAGACGCTATGGCAAACCCTATTCTGTAATTTTGTTTTTTGCCTCTCCATAATAAAACTGCTCCCCTTCTTCCCGTGGACGTAGCCAATTTATTAGTGAACCACGTAAATCTGTTGTCTTGTTCTTTCGCGTTTATATTTTCTCGTATTATCTCAAATTCCGCACAACAAAATTTATATGGGATGATGATGTTATATTCTTACAATAGCCTGTATTTTTAAGGTTAATAAACAGAAACAGAAATAAGATGAAGCAGAAAAAATATAAAATACAAGAATTAATCCGAGTCCACAGAAACTACTGTGTGTCCTTAAGAATTTTAATCCCCTCACTATACCCAAGGTTATGGATTAATTTCTCCCAAGATAAAACGGATCAAACCTGTTAAAGAAATAGCGGTACCTCAAATTTTTTAACTTCAACGAACTTAAAAATAGCAACAAGTCACAGAGACTCAGTTGATCGACACTTTGATTTTTATTTGAGAGAAAAATAAATGCAGAGAAAGAAAAATTTTCAGTGTTTGAAAAATCAAAAACTGACTTCCTTTTACAGGCATTTTCAGAAAGAAACATGTCTGTTCAGTGAAATATGTTCATACCCATTTTATCAAGAAAGTTGTGTCTTTTGGAAAAAATAAAAACTTTTCGAAAAAATGTGTCTGTTAGGAAAATAACTACTTTTTGGAAAGTAACGACTTTTCAGAAAAGTAACAACTTTTTGAAATGTTACCGTTACCCGCAAATTTATAAGAGATAATATTAATAGGATTTATTTTATTTAACAAAAATTGATTAAATAAATTTTGTCCAAAAAATTTATCAATCAATCACATCATTTGCCAAATCCAAATCCAAAGCCAAAGTAGTTCCCTTACTTTTCATGTTCTCTCTTTTCTTTTCCCATTCACACTTGCTAAAACCCAACAATCCCCCACATGAATGGGGAAGGCTATTGTTAAAACATACGCATGAAAAAACTTGTGTGTCTTGTAGGTAAAAATTAATCGCATCTGGATAAGTAGGTTTCCCTTTAAACTTTCCGTAGTGAACATATATCGGATATACTCGGTCAATCGGCATATTTGATATCTTTGAACCGTCGATCTTTGGTGTATACCTAGACAACATATGTCACACTATCAACCCTTGAACTGTTCTTAGTTCTTATTGTTTTGTTCGTTTTAGCCATGAATACATCTTTTATAGTAAGTGCTTAAAGAACTGGCCTTACCGGATTCTCCTTGAAGCGGCTTACACTTCACACCTACATAGGTGATTTCTAAATATGTTATCCCATAGATACACCATTTGATATTCCCTGTATCAAACTTAAAAACCATTAAAAAGTCCATATGTCTTTATCCTAGTTACTAAACATTGTCTCATCATGAGAATGGACCATAAAATAATAATAATAATTTTATTTTATTTTTTTCTTTGACAATGTTGAACCGTCATCAATGACTTTGTTTTATATCCTTGAACCTAGATCTTGGGATCTCCAGTCTTCTAGGTAGAGTTGCCGCCACGATGACTTGTTCTCGGCCATAGTCCCGTTCCCGTCGATGATTTCTCAACTCCCTCTCTATTTAGGCCTTTTGTAAGTGGATCCGACACATTATCTTTTGACTTCACATTGTCAATTGTGATAATTCCACTAGAGAGTAGTTGTCTCACAGAGTTATGTCTTTGTCTTATGTGACGAGACTTGCCGTTATACATAATGCTTCCAGCCCTTCCTATTGCAGCTTGACTATCGCAATGTATGCATATAGGGTCCATTGGTTTGGGCCAAAATGGAATATCTTCTAAGAAATTCCGAAGCCATTCAGCTTCTTCACCTGCCTTGTCTAAAGAAATGAATTCAGACTCCATTTTAGAGCGAGCTATACATGTTTGTTTGGATGATTTCCAATATTTTGCTCCTCCACCAATAGAAAAAACGTATCCACTTGTGGATTTTGTTTCAGTTGATCCAGTAATCCAATTTGCATTACTATATCCTTCAAGAACGATATCTGTTGTAATGTAAAACATAGTTTTTAGTATCATCTAAGTATCCCATAACTCTCTTCATTGCCAACCAATGATTATGATTAGGATTACTTGTGTATCGACTCTGTTTACTGATAGCGCAAGCTATGTATAGTCGTGTACAATTCATGACATACATTAAGTTACCCAATACGCTAGCACAGTCCAATTGAGACTGACTTTAACCTTTATTCTTTGCAAGATGAAGATTTACATCAATTGGAGTCTTTGTCCTTTTAAAATTCAAAAATTTGAATTTTTCAAGTATCTTTTGAATATAATGAGTTTGAGGCAATGCTAGACCGTTAGGAGTTTTAAAAATTTTAATTACTAATTTCACATCAGCAACTCCTAAATCTTTCATATCAAACTTACTAGGAAGCATACGCTTTGTAGCTTTTATATTAGCAATGTCTTTCCTCATTATAAGCATATCATCTACATATAGGCATAAAATAATTTCCTGATTTGGAGTATCTTTAATCTAAACACATTTATCACATTCATTGATCTTAAATCCATTTGACAACATGGTTTGATAAAACTTTGCATGCCATTGTTTTGGTGCTTGTTTTAGCCCATAAAGTAACTTAATAAGTTTGCACACTTTCTTTTCTTTACCAGGAACTACAAAGCCCTCAGGTTGTTCTATGTAAATTTCCTCTTCAAGCTCTCCATTTAAGAAGGTTGTTTTCACATCCATTTGATGAATTTCAAGACCGTATACTGCAGCTAGTGCAATTAACATCCGAATTGATGTAATCCTAGTCACTGGCGAGTATGTGTCAAAATAATCAAGACCTTTTTTTTGTCTGAAACCTTTGACAACAAGTCTTGCTTTATATTTGTCAATAGTTCCATCGTCTTTCATCTTCCTTTTAAAGATTCATTTTGAACCCAAGGGTTTGTTCCCTGGAGGAAGATCAACCAACTCCCAAGTATGATTGCTTAAGATAGATTCAATTTCACTATTAACAGCCTCCTTCCAAGAGGTTGAGTCGCTAGACAACATTGTTTCCTTGAATGTTTGAGGCTCACTTTCAAGAATAAATGTTACAAAATCTGATTCAAATGAAGTAGATGTCTTTTGACGTTTACTGCGTCTTGGACTTCCTTAATTTTGTTCATTCTCTTTTGGTTCTTCTATGGGTTGTTTAGATCCCCCACTAGATGACTCAAGTCTAGTTTTATACGGATAGATATGTTAAAAAAATTCAGCACTATATGATTTTATTACCGTATTATCATGAATATCCGGATTTTCGGACTTATGAACAAAAAATTGACATGCCTTACTATTTGTGGCATATCCAATGAATATACAATCCACAGTCTTAGGTCCTATTTTTACCCTCTTAGGTATAGGAACTTGGACTTTGGCTAGACACCCCACCACTTTGAAATATTTCAAATTGGGTTTTCTACCTTTCCATTTCTCATATGGAATTACATTTGTCTTTGAGTGAGACACTCTGTTAAGTATCTGATTTGCTGTAAGGATAGCTTCCCCCCACAAGTTCTGTGATAAACCTGAACTTATAAGTAATGCATTCATCATTTCTTTTAATGTTCGATTTTTTCTTTCTGCAATTCCATTAGACTGAGGAGTGTAGGGAGCAGTAGTTTGATGGATTATTCCATTTTCTAAACATATTTCTGCACCTCTATCACTTCTGATCATTTTGATCTTTTTATCTAACTGATTTTCAACTTCAGTTTTATATTGCCTAAATGCATCTATTGCTTCATCCTTACTATTTAGCAAATAGACATAACAATATCTAGTGCAATCGTCAATAAAAGTTATGAAATACTTTTTCCCACCACGTGATGGTGTTGACTTCATCTCACAAATATCAGTATGAATCAATTCTAAAGGATTTGAATTCCTTTCTACAGATTTATAAGAATGCTTAGCATACTTAGATTCAACACAAATTTGACATTTTGATTTATTGCACTCAAATTTTGGCAAAATATTTAAGTTAATCAGTTTTCGCAAGGTTTTGTTATTAACATGTCCCAAACGTTCATGCCATAAACATTTAGACTCAAGCAAATAAGAAGAAGCATAATCTTTACTCATATCAACTGCAATTACATAGAGTTTGAAAAGGCCATCACTAAGGTAGCCTTTTCCTACATACATATCATTTTTGCTTACTACTACTTTATCAGAAACTAATACACATTTAAATCCATTCTTGGTTAGAACTGGAATTGAAACTAAATTCTTTCTCAATTCTGGAACATATGAGACCATATTTAAAGTCACCACCTTGCCTGATGTCATCTTTAATAGGACTTTGCCAGTTCCTTCAACCTTTGCAACAACGGAGTTTGCCATAAACAATTTTTCATCTGTAAGTGATGGAGTATTTGACAAAAATAATTCTTTGTTGGCACAAACATGGCATGAGGCACCAGAATCTATCCACCATTCTCTTGGATTTCCAACCAAGTTACATTCTGAAAGCATTGCACAGAGATCGTCCATTTCTCCTTTGGATTCAACCAAGTTTTCTTGATCTTTCTTTTTCGTGTCCTTCTTAGGACCCCGTCATTCATTATCACTATGACCATGTTTACCACAATTAAAGCAGTTTCCATTGAATTTCTTCTTAGGAGGATTGCTTTTTGGACCAGATGCTTTCTTTCTTTTCTTTAATATTGTGGAATCTTCTTCAACAAAATTTACTCCAGACATTGCTGAATTACCACGTGACCTCTTTTCTGCTGCCTTATTATCCTCTTCGATTCTCAACCTTACTATGAGATCTTCAACAGTCATCTCCTTGCGTTTTTGTTTCAAGTAGTTTTTAAAGTCCTTCCACAATGGAGATAACTTTTCAATAATTGCAGCCACTTGAAAAGCATCATTCACAATCAATCCTACATTAAAGGTTATGTGAGTATTAAGGGAAAACTTAATATTTCTAACATAGGCATTAAATAAATTTATACCTTCAGCAAGGAGATCATGGATTATGACCTGCAATTCTTGAACTTGGGTGACGACAGTCTTGTTGTCTATCATCTTATAGTCCAGAAATTTTGCGACAATGAATTTCTTCATTCCGGCATCTTCTATTTTGTACTTCTTTTCTAAAGCATCCTAGAGTTCTTTTGAGGATTTGGCATTGCTGTACACATTGTACAGATCATCTTGCAGACCACTCAAAATATAATTTTTACATAAAAAAATCTGAGTGTGTCCATGCTTCTGTTACCAAGAATTGTTCATCAGCTAGAGTTTCATCTGACATAACAGGAACATTCTCATTGATGAACTTCTGCAGACTCAACGTAGTGAGATAGAAGAACATCTTTTGCTACCATCGCTTAAAGTCGACTCCAGAAAACATTGCAGGTTTCTCAGCCGATGCTAAGGCAGCATTTGAACGATTATGTGCAACAGTTATTGTTGTAGCACTTACTGTTCCAGCATTTGTTTGACTTGAATTAGTCATTTTTTTTCTGTCACAAATGGCAGATAAATTAAGTATTTAAAATACTAACAGTAAAGAACAAATCTTTACACAAACTGTTTCCGATTTAACGATAAAGTTTTTATGTTCTTTTAATCTTTAATCGAATGAATTTTAAAAATTCAAGCAGAGTAGAAATCCATAAAGGTTTTAATCTCCAGAAACCTCAAATACAGAAACTGCTAAATTTCTTAAGATTGTTATATTCTTACAATAGCCTGTATTTATAAAGTTAATAAATAGAAACAAAAATAAGATGAAGCAGAAAAAATATAAAATACAAGAATTAATCCGAGTCCACAGAAACTATTGTGTTTCCTTAAGAAATTTAATCCCCTCACTGTACCCAAGGTTATGGATCAATTTCTCCCAAGATAAAACGGATCAAACCTGTTAAAGAATTAGCGGTAGCTCAAACTTTTTTTACTTCAACCAACTTAAGAACAGCAACAAGTCACACAGACTCAGTCGATCGATACTTTGATTTGTATTTGAGAGAAAAATGAATGCAGAGAAAGAAAAATTTTTAGTGTTTGAAAAATCAAATATTGACTTCCTTTTATCGCCATTTTCAGCAAGGAACATGTCTGTTCAGTGAAATATATTCAGACCCATTTTATCCTGAAAGTTGTGTCTTTTGAAAAAAATAACATCTTTTCAAAAAAATGTGTCTGTTAGGAAAATAACTACTTCTTGGAAAGTAACGACTTTTCGAAAAAGTAACAACTTTTCAAAATGTTACTGTTACCCGCAAATTTATAAGAGATAATATTAACAGGATTTATTTGATTTAACAAAAATTGATTAAATAAATTTTGTCCAAAAAATTTATTAATCAATCACATCATTTGTCAAATCCAAATCAAAATCCAATTCAAAAGTAGTTCCCTTACTTTTCATATTCTCTCTTTTCTTTTCCGATTCACACTTGCTAAAACCCAAGAAATGATTCAGAAGAATATAAACCAGAGAGATGGATCGATGGGGATAGTTTCTTCAGGCCATAGAACCTTTCAAATTTACAGCTTTCCAGGTTGGTCAAACCACATTATAAGCTGTAATTATCATTTCTTGGAGCCTTGAATGTGATTCTACATTTACTTTGTCTAGTGCATGTATACAATCTTATTGTAAGTCACTAAGCCTATTCTTTTGCTCATAAAACAGGCAGGGCCAACGATCTTCTTAGGGAAGGAGTTTGCCAATAGGCAAATGAAGATATTATCTGCTTTGTTGTTACATTACATCATTTTCAGGTTAAGAGATGACAAGAAGACTTTCAACTACAGAACAATGATTAATCTTCATATTGATTGGGGATTGCCTGTTCTTGTCTTTCACAGATTATTAAATTAAAAGGACATTACAATAATATTTATGTTAGTATTACTTCAATTCTGCCTGAATGTTGTCTATGACATCCATATAATAATTAAGTCTATCAATGACATGGAAATAAAGTTTATTGTCTATGGGATGTACCATTGTTGCACATTCACAATTACATTATTCTACCTTCCTCCCGAAATGTATTCATGCCATCGAAGTTTAAGATGTTCAGTTGAATAAAAATTGTGCCTAGACTTTACGAGGAACTGGTAGTACAATTTCAATCCTCTTTTCTATCTTCATAGACAACCACAGATAGGAGTTACTCAGTTGCATGAACATTAAATTAGCGCACTATTGATTACTGTTTACAAGTAATAACAAGACATTTGAAAAGCTTCAATTAGAAGCAAACTAACAGAAATTCTACACTACTTCAAAGGATGGGATAACAATGAAGACATGAATATAATAAACTGAGTGACTTTGCATCTATATATGTATCACAACTTTGTTTCCTTTAATAAAGACTCCCTACTCTGAAACATTAGGTCTAATAAAGTTAGCAGATTCAATTAGAGATGCAATCATTCTTATAAAATGTGATTGAATGAATGCAATAAGAGATGCAGTCATATTGTGGATGTGAATAACTCACATTTGACACGAAAAAATGCACATGTTTGCTCAATTTGTTGATGTATCAAATAGTCATTACATAAACAAGTTATTCTGCATTATACAACTCATTCTTATAAAATGAAGATTGAATGAATTTTGTTTCACGAAAATAAAAATGACTAGCAACTTTTTTTTATGGATACAACGCTTTATTGAGAGAGATAGAGGAAGTATCATAAAGATAAATTAGCGAGGATTTGGGCCGACAATAATAATTGTGTACTTATCTCATGATGTGAGTTTAAATTAGAAATTAACTTATGTAATAGAGTCAATCCTTTTATGTATTGAGCAGCCGTGTAGGATCAGATCCAAAAGATGCTATATTTTTCTTATGAAAGAAAGTCTTTTTCAAAGATTCTATATCTATAAAGAAACATTATCTGTGTTAACTTATAACAATAACAAGATCCTTGGGCTCGTGCTCAACGCAAGCATATTTCCTCTGTTATACTGTTGGTTTTATAAATGACGGTGCTGCAAAACAAGGCTCTCATTGAATTTATTAAGCATAGAGGGCTTTAAAGTGAAAAATTGATAATCTGAATAACAAAAATTCAAAAAGGCTAAATAATTTCATCAACAAAATCACCTAATAAAATTTAAAAATTCAAACCTGGCTATAAAGTAGATTATACTTGTTAGACTACACGACCTTAATTGTTTTACATTTATCAGACTTTACTTAAGTGAATCAAATTGCCTAACGTATTTCAAGAAGATGTAAAGGCCGTTATGTATGGACACAATTTGTATGCGGAAACACCCAGCTCAAAAGGTGTAAAAATCACGTCATGTACCTCAACAGAATTTACCCCAACTTCACTTAATAACTACGAGACTCAACCAACAAACGATATTAAAAAAGTTTATCTTAACCTAAAGATTAACAACATAATATCAATTCTACCACACACCTCCAAGTTATGTGTTCCCAGTGTCTTCAAGTTTCCCTAAACTTGAAAACGAAGAACCTAATCTCAGTTTATAAATCATTGATCTAGAAAATATAAAAATAACAAATACTAAAAAAACTTCCTAGACCTGTTCTTCTATATGCTATGATCAGCAACACTTCGGAAATTAATCACTCAATTGGTTTTCTATGTAAGTGTGCAAGTATAATGGAAGCCTCTTCTCCTATTTACGCTTTTGCTTTCTGAAGTATTCTACTCTTTCAGTGACTCTTCTTTTGTTCCTGAAGTTTATTTTATTTAGAGTTCTTCCTGCAATGTAACTCTTTTATAAAATAGAAGGTCTTGTCAAAATAGTTTCTCGTGAGATGACTTTGCCGACGTGTTCCATGCATTTCATCATTTATCAAAACAATGCTTATCCCAACAATACTATATAAAAGATTTTGTAGAAACATGGCTAGAATCGTTGAATGCTTGAATTTTGAGCTCTTATAGCAGCAGCTACGTAACATCAGAAAATTGCAAGGCCTCTTAAATTTAATTGACTTTTGCCGTTGTATTTTCCTGCTAAACAGGCTACAAAGCAGTTTGTACCTATAAAGAACAAACGTGACATCATAATATTGGATACTTGACATTTAATGACCTCACAAAATATTTTCCAGATGATCCCCTATAATTTCATGTTTTATTTCTCAAAAATCAAATGCATAACAGTAGCAATATCTAACCAAATCTTTAACATTAACTAAGTCAAAAAGAAACTTTAATATGATTGTCATTTCCATAATAGTTGCATAATTATCTAAATTTGTTTATAGTTCTGATGACATGGTCCCTAATTGATTAATTGACCATTTGCAATATGCTTACAAAATTCTCCTCTGTGTATCAATAGGCAATTGGTTCCTGTTTTTTAAATCATTTTCATACTCTCGGAAAAATGATTTCCTCTAGTTTCCCTAAAAAACTAGCCTCTTATCTGAGAATTATGGATTACAAATATTCAATGGAACACGCAAACAATAGAGCGAGATGATACTAATACATGGCAAACGAGAGTCTGATTATCCTAATTTTGATTGTTGTCAATACGAAGGCTTTTGACACAACATCTTTCTTAGAATCATCTTTAGTATGCTACGACATTTCACAGCACAACCCTCTGATATTTTCCTGTACAGTGCTCCTAAAACAGGCATCACTTGTCTTAAAGCCTTAACCTTTTCCATTATGACTAGACATAAAGATTTTGCAAACAAACCTTTACTCAATAATTTGTTAGGTTTTATTTTTCCTAAATTTCTTAACATAAATAAGTTTTCCTTTTAAGAAAAGGTTTTCGATTGACTAATCCTTTTCTTGTAGGAAAAGGTTTCGGACTCTATAAATAGAGGAATATTCCTTCTAACTTAATTAACATTCACAATGTAGTCTTAAGGGCTTTGAGAGTTTTGGTTAGGTGGAGAATTTATGGGTCACAAGCTTGATACGTTATCACTTGTGCGAACCTCCCATGTATTCCGAGTGAATTGGTTGATGTTTTTTCTCTCCGTATTTTGTATTCTCATATTTATAGTGGATTGCTCATCTCCTTTGTGAACGTAGGTCGATTGAGCGAACCACGTTAAATCTTTGAGTCTTTTGGTATATTTATCATTGTCTTCATACTCGTGGTCTTTTGAGGTTTGCTTTGCTCGCTTCTGCGTTTACGCCTGTTTATTTCCGGTCCTAACAAGTGGTATCAGAGCCAGATTCACTGATGGAGTAAGGTTTATTGGTTCGATAATCGATGATTGAACCAGGTTAGAAAGAGGTGTTTATCTTAACAGGTGTAGTTCTAGCCGCAACCTTTTTAACAATAATGAAGATTTTGTTGGAGAAATTGTTTCCGAGAGGTTCTCTGTGTTGAGACATCAATTTTTTAAAGGAGATTATGGAGATGAGAAGCAAGTTGTCGAAGATTAAGTAAAGAAGGTAGACAAATTTATTTTGTTAGAAATTTAGGCCAAGGGGGAGATTTGTTAGGTTTTATTTGTCCTAAATTTCTTACCATAAATAGAGGAATGTTCCTTCTAACTTAATCAGCATTCACAATGTATTCTTAAGGGCTTTGAGAGTTTTGGTTGGGGGGAGAATTTATGGGTCACAAGCTTGATACGTTATCACTTGTGTGAACCTCCCATGTATTCCGAGTGGATTGGTTGAGGTTGTTTCCCTCTGTATTTTATACTCTCATATTTATAGTGGATTGCTCATCTCCTTTGTGGACGTTGGTCGATTGACCAAACCACGTTAAATCTTTGTGTCTTTTGGTATATTTCTCGTTATCTTCTTACTCGTAGTCTTTCGAGGTTTGCTTTGCTAGCTTCCGCACTTACACCTGCTTATTTTCGATCATAACAAGTAGTATAAGAGCCAGATTCACTGATGGAGTTAGGTTTATTGGTTAGATAATCGATGATTGAACCAGGTTAGAAGGAGGTGTTCATCTTGACGGGTGTAATTCTAGCCCCAACCTTTTTGACAGTAATGAAGATTTTGTTGGAGAAATTGTTTCAGAGAGGTTCTCTGTGTTGAGACATAAATTTTCAAAGGAATTTATTGAGAGGAGAAGCAAAATGTTGAGGATTTAGTAAAGAAGGTGGACAAATTTATTTTGTCAGAAATTCAGGCCAAGGGGGAGTTTGTTGGGCTGTTGCCCATGTACCAGCCAAAGGCCCATGGCCTAACCCTACTTGGAAAAGGATTAGAATTATTCTCTTTATTTGGTCTCCAAATCTATAAGGAAAAGGATTGGAATGGTAATCCTATTTGTAGTTGATTTTTGCTTTGTAAGGAAAAGCACAACTCTATAAATAGAGGTTGGTATTGAGAGAATAATTAATTGCTCATTGGTATTGTCTTTGAAAGACATTAGAACATAAGAGAGGTTTTTGAGAGAGCTTTCAACAAGAGAAAAAGAGAGAAAGAAAAGGGTTCTTTTGTTGCAGTCTTTTCTCTAACCTGTCACGTTCAGATCGTGTTTCCCTCTTAACTAACCGTTGGATTGGGATGAAATTTGGAATTAGTTTCCCTGACATCTTGATGGTTGATTTGAACGGTAGTGATCGGATTTGGAGATCATCAAAATCTTGTTTTAGGTCCCCAATAGAAGATGGATTTGGGTGCTGTTTCTTTCTATTTATCTTTTGTTGGTGTAACTATTGTTTGTTCTCTTTTGGCTCTTTTTGTGTAGCCATTAGAAGAATATTTGTAACCCTCTTATTGTTATAGTGTAGCAATTTTGATCTTGTCGATCCCGTGGTGTTTACCTTTGGTTTGAGGGGTTTTTCCATGTTAAACTTGGTGTTCTTTATTGTTAGACTTTCGGTTTCATATTTTTCGCCACAACAACTGGTATTAGAGCTAAGGTTATTTATATGGAGGGGAATATGAGGAAGATGGTATGCCTAAATGGAAGAAACTACAACATTTGGAAAGCAAGATGAAAGATCTATCGTTCGTGAAGAAGATGCATCTTCCGGTTTTTTCTGCTCATAAACCCGAGAATGTGACTGATTAAAATTTGGAATTTGAGCACCAACAAATATGTGAATATATAAGACAATGGGTTGAAGATAATGTTAGCAACCATATTGTGAATTAGACACATGATAGAACATTGTGGGAAAAGTTGGAGACGCTTTACGCTTCAAAAACTGGCAATAACAAGTTATTCTTTTTAAAGCAATTGATGACCTTTAAATATAAGGAGGGCAGTCCTATTATTGATCATATAAATGATTTTCAGGGTATTCTTGATTAGCTATCAGGAATGGGTGTGAATTTTGATGATGAAATACAAGGACTTTGGCTTCTTAATACTCTACGGGATTCTTGGGAAACTCTTCGTGTTTCTTTAACAAATTCTGCCACTGGTGGAAAGGTGACTATGGAATATGCAAAGAGTGGTGTGTTGAATGAAGAGGTCAGAAGAAAATCACAAGACACATCTTCACATTCAGATTATCTATATACAGAAGATCGAGGGAGACATAAGACAAGAGATCCGAGGAGGAGAGGTAAAAACAGAAGCAAGTCAAAATTCAAGAATCCAAATATTATATGTTATCATTGTGGAAACATATTAAAAGATTTTGTAAACAATTAAAGCAAGATTTTAATAAAGGGAAGAAGTAAGAAAACAATGAAAATAATGTTGTTGCTATTGTCCAAGATGACCTTATTTTCGCTTGTGATAAAGACGTCATCAATTTTGTATCTAAAGATACAAGTTGGATAGTAGATTCGGCAGCTACATCACATGTCACACAAAGAAAAGACTTCTTTTCATCTTATACTTCTGTTAACTCTGAGGTGTTAAAAATGGGTAATGCTGGTGAGGTTAAGGTGTTTGGTGTTGGCACTTTTGTTTGAAAACCAATATCGGTTCAACGTTGGTTCTTTAGAATGTCAAGTATGCTCCATACATTCCCTTAAATTTGATCTCTGTAGGACAACTAGATGATGATTGCTATCATAATGACTTGTGCAATGGCCAATGGAAGCTCACCAAAGTCTCACTGATTTTAGCTCGAGGAAGAAAACATTCAAATTTATACGTGACGCAAGGATCGATTCTTGGTGACTCTATAAATTTGTTGGAGAGAGAGACTTTATCAGAATTGTGGCACAAGAGGCTTAGTCATATGAGCGAGAAGGGGATCACATGTTTGGCTAAGAAGAATTTCCTTGCTGGTATGAAACAAGAAAAGGTGAAAAGATGTTTTCATTGCTTAGTAGGGTAACAAAAAAGAGTTTCTTTTCACAGTCATCCTCCTTCAAGAAAGTCTGAGCTATTGGAGCTAGTACTCTTAGATTTGTGTGTTCCTTTCAATGTGAAGTAAAAAGGTTGTGCACTTTACTTTGTTACTTTCATTGATGATCATTCTCTTAAGATTTGGGTATATCCTTTAAAATCCAATGATCAAGTGATTGATGTGTTTAAATAGTTTCAAGCCTTATCTGTGAGACAAACGGGAAAGAAATTAAAATGTATTAGCACTGATAATGGAGGTGAGTATATTGGTCCCTTTGATAACTACTGCAAATCGCAAGGAATTCGTCATCAGAAGACTCCTCCAAAGACTCCTCAATTAAATGGTTTGGCAGAAAAGATGAACAGAACTTTAGTTGAGAGAGTTAGATGTATGCTTTCAGAGGCTAAACTTCCAAATTTTTTTTGGGCTGAAGCACTTAACACTGTTGCTTATGTTATCAATTTGTCTCCTGTTGTTGCTTTGGATGCTGATGTTCCAAAGAGAGTTTGGTTTGATAAGGATGTTTCTTATGATCACTTGAAAGTGTTTGGGTGTAAAGCTCGTGTGCATGTTCCAATAGATGAGAGATCAAAATTGGATGTTAAAACTAAGCAATGTATCTTCATTGGTTATGGTCAAGATGAGTTTGGATATCGCTTTTATGATCCAATTGATAAGAAACTCATTAGAAGTCGTGATGTTGTGTTCTTTAAAGATCAAACTATTGAAGATATTGACAAGATTGAGAAACTAGATTCTCATACTGATGAGAGCTTAGTTGATGTTGATCCGATTTCTATTATTGATACATCTTTTGCACATGAGGGTACCCAAGGTAATGATCAAGATAATGATGAGAGTGTATAACATATATTTGTTCCTACTGATGATGTTATGGTTGATAATCAACCAACTCATGTTGGGATGACCGCTTCGGATGCTCCAGAAACCTCTTATAGAAGATCTACTAGAGAGAAGCGAAGCTCAACACGTTATTCTCATGATGAGTATATTCTATTGACTAATATGGGAGAACCTAAAGGTAATGATAAATTCATGTTAGATACTCATAGATATAAGTGGAAAGAACTCATCTAGACATACATGAGTTTTGTAGAAGTGTGGCAGGCAGGAAGCCTGTCAAGAGATCCTCTAATTGAAGTCCATTTAGCCCCTTGGCTGGAGGGGGAGTTTGTTGGGCTATTGCCCATGTTCCAGCCAAAGTCCCATGGCCTAATCCTACTTGGAAAAGTATTGGAATTATTCTCTTTATTTGGTCTCCAATTCTATTACGAAGAGGATTGGAATGGTAATCCTATTTGTAGTTGATTTTGGCTTTCTAAGGAAAAGCATAACTCTATAAATAGAGCATGGTATTGAGAGAATAATTCTAATCCTTTTCCAAGTAGGATTAGGCCATGGGCCTTTGGCTGGAACATGTGCAATAGCCCAACATAATTTACCCCATGGTTGCATACCTTTCATGGAATTTTCTTTTATCTCTAATCCTGAATTTGTAGATGAGAAGTTGTTATTATTATCCACTCATCTACCTTACACCCTCTTACAAAAATCTATATTAGAATCAGATAATTACAAGATCATTTGCATATGTACATAATAAAAAGATACATTTGTTTCTCAGTGGCATTTAACACAAAAGATCAAAGCTAAATAAAGTACTAAAGTATCGGTAGGTACACTCGATAAAGCATTTTAGTGGTTTTGCCAAGGAAAATCCACATATGGACCTTTCTTGGATCACGTATTGGGATACTGGAAAGCAAGTGTTGAGAGTCCCGAGAGAATTTTCTTCTTCAAATACGAAGATTTGAAGGAGGACATGTTGGTTTGTGTAGAGAAGTCGGTTGATTTCATGGACAAACACTTCTCTAAAGAGGAACAGAGTGAGGTGTACCTCAAAATATTGTGTCATTCAGTAATTTCAAAAGTTTGAGCAACTTTGAGGTGCATAAGAGTGAGAAATTGCGAGAAACCTTGCCAGGAATAAGCAAGTGTCTATTTTTTTTTAAAAAAAAGAAGAAATTGACGATTGGAAGAATTATTTGAAAAAGGATATGGAAAAATTCATTGATCTCATACCGCTGGCGATATTTAAATCTTTGGGGTTTACATTTTCTTCTTTAGTAAAGTATTAAGAGATTAATGTACACCAAATAATAAGGAAAAAACGTAATTTTAATTTCTTTTTTCTTTTGTCATCATGTTTTTTCTATTTGTTAAAATAAATAAATAAATTATCAAGTACCTTATCGTTATTCTAAAAAGAAAAGCAGGTAATCACCCCATTACAAAATGAAACTTTTGGCGTTCACCTTAACCTTAGTCTTTGTTTTTTATGACATGGTCCCTAGTGAATTGTCATTTTCCTCCGATGATGTATACAATATAAGACAAATGAAGAATCTCACTTGGAAAGTTGTGGTATACTAATCCTAATATGTGATGGAATCCTTTGGTAAGTCAGTAAACTATTTAGTAACTTCACCTATTAAAGAGAATTGAAATAACCTTACACAGATTGAATCTTGTGACATTTTCGTAAATGAGAGCGGACCACAAACATCCACAAAGTTCCCAATATGCTCATGGGGATTCTCATGAGCCAGCTCCCCCTAGTAATCTAATAAGTTGTAGGAGCTGAAGCATTGTGCTAGTGATGTGGAAGACAACATTTCCTTTAGCCGGAGGTAGATGAATTGCACAAACGCAACCCAATTGAATTGGGTAATTTACATCGTTCAGATTTCCAATGCCGTCTTGGTGGCCCACTTGGATAGCGTTACTCCCGTTTACACTAATCTCTACTTCTGCTTAAAACAAAAAAAAATATTGTCAATTCAACAATCAAAGAAATCACTAATTAACTTCAATTCAAACAACACCATTCCCCGGCAACAACACCATTTCGAGAAGAGTTTCAAAAACATCTCATCCAATTCTATGTATATATAGGGATTGCAGGGGGACAGGGATATCCCGCCTCGAACCGCATCCTCTTCGATCCACGTCCTGCCCCGGTCCACGTCTAGCCCCGATCAACGTCCCGACCCGACCCGCCTTCACTAGTGTAGCGGGATTTAAGGGGTGGGGGATGAGGGGACAAGTCAGGGGCCGCTTAACCCCTGGGTCTCGGTCGACCTGGCCCGGTTGAACTGGCCAATTCACGAAATCCCCCCAATTTTTTTAAATAAAATTTGAAAATATTACCATTACTAGCTGTTGGGGAAACGGCTAGTGGGCCCCCAAATGGCTTTTTACCTTTTTTCACTTCCCTACCACCCCCCTACTTTTAAAACTTTAATCTAAACCCTCAAGTTTTAATAATTACACTTTAACCCAATTTCAATAATATAACTAGTCCTCTATCCCTTACTATTTCTTACAAAATCATCTATTCTCATTTCTCTCTTCTAATTTTCTATATCCTCTCAACTCTCAATCTCTCAAGTGTCAATCTTAATTTCTATTCTATTTTAATTCTCATATTCTTATAATCCATAATTCCATATATTTCAATTTTCAATTCTAAATTTTCATATTATATCAATATATAGAATTAAATCATATTTGTTATCAAGAATTGATTGGAGACTTGGAGTTTTAAATTACAAGTTACAAAAAACACAAGCTTCATGAATCGGTTTAACGTCTGCTATTAAAACAGTCTTTTGGTACATTCGTTTCATAATATTTATTTTTTATTTTTCTTCTTTATTTTTTGTGTTATTATTATATATATTACACTTTATATACAATTAAGTATGAGTTCTATCAAAAAAATACCGGTAAAGGAAAAGAGAAAACACAAGATAATGAATAAAGTGGAAATTTTAAAATATTTAATTTTGGTAAAAAAAATGGTAAAGAAAAACAGAGTAGTAAAAGTGCTAGTACTTCATCTATATTAAAGTTCAGAGTTAGATTTAATACCAATAATTCTACTTATGTTGATGATACTCCTTATGATATTTGTCCAAATGTTCAACTCGATCACGAAAGTTTCGAATGACGGTATGGTAATATTAATCCTAATGTTGATAAAAATTCAGGTGAAGAAGTAGAAGTTGAAGTGGAAGAAGATGATTTAGATGATACACCTACTAGTCCGGTCACAGAAGATCCAAATGACGCTATAAATCCAACGGAGCAAAATTGTGGACGTCCACCACTTATACCTCCAAAAAGGGAGAAGGTGAAGTATCAACGCCCTAAAACTTCTATTGTGTGGCAATTTATGACTTTGAATAAAGAAAATAGTGTTTCTATTTTAAATAAGTGTAAGAAAGCTTTTAAACATAAACAATGTGTAGGTCAAGGTTGGACGGGGGGATTAAATAGACATTTGTTATTTTTTGTGCCGATTCAATATAAAGAAGCTAAAGCATTAGCCAATAGAAAAAAAGAAATTCCAATTGATGAATTTTATATTACCGGTATTGCATCGATAGGGGCTTCTAACAAGGTTCAAGGAACATTAGATCCTTCTAACTCGGTGGTCCAATAACACAACGAAAATATAATCAGCAATTAGATCATGAAAATTTAGCTAAAATGGTTGCTGTTTTTGGTTTGCCTTATAGTTTTCCTTCAAATCCCGGTTTTATTGAATATATTCAACAAACTTATAATCCGAATTATAGAGGTATTTTAGATTATTACATGGTTATAGATAAAGTAATATATGTCGCATTAGATAATGCATCTAATAATACGAACACTGCTAAATGTTAAAAGTTAGATTATGTCCAATTGACGATAATGTTTTTCATGTTAGATGTGTTACACATATATTAAATCTAGTTGTACAAGAGGGTTTTTCATTATTTTAATGTGGTTGCATGAATATTAACTATGCTGTTGCCTGAATTTTTGCTACTAACAGTGCTTCTATAATTAGGGAATTTAATGAGCGTTGTTTACTATGTGAATTGACGCCTAGAAAAATTTCAAAACATGTTAAAACAAGATGGAATTCCTTTTACGAAATGCTTTAAGTTGCTTACAAATACAGAACACCTATACAAATGGTGTTTAATTTTCATAATGCTTACCCATTAGATAGAATTTGTGATGATGATTGAGAAGAAACTAAGGAACTATTACAACTTTTAAGACTTTTTTATGATGCAACAACCATTTTTTCTGGAATTTATTATCCTACTATTTCATCAGTATTAATAAATGTTTGTGCTCTTACAATTCAATTTTCTAAATATAAAAAATAAATAAATTTAAAGATGCAATTAAAGGTATAATTGAAAAATAAAAAAAATATTTTTTCTTATTCCTCAAATTTATTTAACTGCTACTTTACTTCCTCCTGATTATAAATTATGAGGTGTGCAGGGCCTTGTTGACACTTTTTATGAAACTTATGAAATTTCACCTGAAGAGATTTCAAATTTTGAAACGTGTAAGGCTAGAATAAAAGTAGAAGAAAAAATTTTGTATAAAAAAATATAGAAATATTTAAAATATTGACGGAGAAGTTGGTCAAACTTCTAATCAAGAAAATGATTTTGAAGTTCGAATTTCAACTTATATGTGAGGTTTTCTTGGTCTTAATTGTACTAACCGTGATGATTTTGAAGAATATCTTAATCATTCTTTAGAAGCATTGGAAATCAAAGATGGCAATGAAGATTTATTAGGATGGTAAAGTAAGAGAAGCAATGCATTACCAACTTTGAGCAAAATGGTTCGTGATGTTCTAGCTATTAAAACATCATCAGTTGCATCGGAGGCTGCTTTCAGTGTGGCAAGGTTTCAAATTGGCGATCATAGACATTCATTGGCGGAAGATAGTTTGGAAGCAACGGTTTTATGTAGAGACTAAGTAAATACCGATAGGAGGAATAATAACTTGCCAAAGTTAACTTAAAAATAAGCAAGTTGGATCAAAATGAAAATTGAATGCAGTGATGATGAATTAGAGTCAGAAGAGTTTCGATCAAGTTTGCCAACATCGGAGGATTTCACCGTGGATATGATGCGACAATCAGAAATGAAATTTAAAGGAGAAAACAGATATTTTTATATTACATACAGAAATAATTAAAACAAAACCCTTCCTAGAAGGTAACTGCGTAAAATAGTTATTCATCTAATATCTGTAAAAAAATATTAGTTTTACGTATGAGAACTTATTGAAATAGAACCATTCCTAGAAGGTGGCTTTGTAGATTAGTTACTCCACTAATATTTGTTAATTGTAACTTCTAAGTTCTATTTAATAAATTTCAAGGTTTTAACGTTTATTGAAGTTTCTTTTTATACAATTATTGTGTTTCATTTTAATTTTAATATATACAAATAAATATATACTTAATTACTAAACTAACTTTAAAATACTTAATTTGAAACTTGTAACTTGACATTTGAAATTTCAAGTTTACATTACTTTAAAATATTTAAAATACAAATTTGAACTTTAATACTTTAAAGTTGAAACTTGAAATTTTAAAATTGAAGCTTGAAATTAGAAATTTCAAACTTCAAATTTGAAAATTTAATTTTAAATTTAAAAGTTAAAAGTTAAATTTAAAATTTATTAGCTAAAAACAAATAATTTCTTTACAAATAAATAAGTATTTGAAAATTTTCAAAAAATCCGCCATCCCGTCCCCCCAAATCCCATCCCACCCGTTTATATAGTGGGACAGGATGGGACCTATTTTCGTCCACCCAATCCCGGTCCTGCTCGAAATCCCCCTTCCCCGTCTCCCGTCCCGTCCCGTCCCTGTCCCCTTGCCAGGCTTAGGTGTAAACAATCGTGAATTAGTATAAAACTCAACGAATAGTTTAGGTATTTTAGTAAAAAACTGTTTCAACGAAGAGTTTAGGTGTAAACAATTTTCACTCAAACAATGATTACGGTTCAAATATTTCATTCAAACAACAACAATATTAACAAGATAAAAAGCCCGCGACCTTAACACATCCACTCTCTCGAACTACATGAGTAGGATTAGGTTTAAGATTCACTCTCTCGACCTTAGACCATATTAACCCAATACCCATAAATTATTAGTCAAAAGATTTGGTCCCAAAAAATCTTTCTCCAACAAGCTAAAATTAGAGTTTCATTTGCACCTAAAATACATAAATTAAAACTCAGCTAATGATTAGACCAAGATTAAATCAACAATTTCATCATCAAACAAAAATACCCATAAGAGAATTCGAAAAATAAACATCACCCCAATAATTGGAGTTTTAGCTACACATAATAAAATTAGAGAAAAGGTTACCTGATGCATTATCCATGATGTGGGTAAGAGTCTCCAATCCTTTAAAATGATTCCAACTATTAAATTCAAAGAACCACTTTTAAAATCCTCCAAAATTAAACAATTTGAACACAAAAATCAAGAGAAAACTCTAAGTCTACAATGAGAATGGTAATATCTGGGAGACAACTCCTCAAAACTACATTTAAAATTCTATTTATAGTTTCCCAAAATTAAAATTTAAAGTCCACTTAGTAGATTAAGTTGCGCAACGCCAACCCGATTGGTGATCCATCGAGTGTCCTATTCCATCGCAAGTTTGCATTGGCTTTCAGCATCTCAGATCCTATAACTTTGGGTGATACAATTTGTTATCACTGAACTTATCGATGATCTTCTGACTAACCGATTCTGCCAGAAACTTGGTTCTTACCTCGAGCTGGTATTCTAAAAATTTGAGTGGGATGAATAAGGAACTCGGCGGTGAACCGAGTGGTCGTTGCGATCTCCAGGGTTGCGTTTTCTTCACTTCTTCAGCTTTTAAGTTTCTTTTTGGCTGGTGTCCTTGCCTTGCTTTTTAATTTTCGTAGTTTTAAATAAACACTTTAACATCACATTAGAGAACAAAATAGGAATTTGAAGACATTAATACTACTACAACAAAGTCCTACATTATTCTAAATCTCGCACTCATCATACTACAATAGATAAATCACATTAAATATCTATGGTCTTAGAAACATTAGGTCTAAACAAGATATGGAAAATTAGGAAACTTCCTGAAATCTAGGGACCTATAGGATACAATGAATCAACTAATAAAATCCCACATAACCGAAGACGAAATTTATGAAGAAATCATTTGGATTTTGGGGCTGAGATTTAAAAAAACAATGTTTCTTGTTCTTAGGAGGTTTGGTCGAATATTTCTCTTCTTTTTTCTCAAAGTGTGGATGATTTCTGACTAATCTAACTAAGTTATTAGGATTATATTGGATAAAACGACATAGTTTAGGCATAAAACAACACAATTTAACAGCCCTAACACCTTCGAGAAATACCTACATGACCCTAACTTAAAAGTTTATATAGGTCATCCATGGAGGGACATACGAACTGTCGTTTAGAACTTAAACCGGCGATTGCAGTCGTGGTTCCTGGTATGCCTTACATGGCTTCATTAAAACGGGAATAACTTTTTTACTCATATCTGGGATTTTTCAAACATGGGGGAGTACGAAGGAGGATTAATTTATCTTTGGTTTAATATGTGATGGGCCACCTAAGTTATTTTCTACTTAATGAATGAGCATTTAATGCTGACTCAACAACCAATCCCCTCAAATTTGTTGATTAAGATCACCTATAGACGTTCCTATGGTCCGTAGGTATATCCACGGACTATAGTGGTCAAACCTGGGTGTGATCAGACAACATCAATATTTTGGCCTTAACGACGGAACCTCACCTACAATCTATGGTTCTAACGATGGTTCGTAGGTGGTTACGTCAATACTGGCACCTATTTTACAATAAACTATGAATTTCTTCATTTTGAGTTTTGAGGTGTTACAATGCAACTCTTCACCTCCTCTTAGAAGGGATATATTTGGATTCATTTTCACGATATCATCTTATACCCCAAACAAGGTATAAGTTGGGCCCTTGCAACGTGCAACAGGAGTTGTATAATTGTTAGGATCATAAGTGGTTGCCAGTCATACAAACTCCTTACAAGTATATAAATAGTGAAAATGTATTTATATATATCTCTTATTATGTTGATGTTAGAGATGAGAAAGTACTTTGTAAAGCTTTAAATCATTTAAATATTTTATTTTCTTTATATTCATGTTGCGTATAATAATATCTTTTACCATTCTTTCTTTCAGATATTTGTTGTTCAACTATATTACATATTGGTATATTCAATGTACTGATTTCATTCAACCGACATCGTTTAATGATGCAGATATTGGTTCTTAGGATCCTCAACAAGAGTCCGTTGAGATCACTTCTTCTGCTCGCCAGCTTTTGAGTAAGACCTTCTTGCTTTTGGAGGACTCCAACTTTAATGAGTTGTTACTAGTAGTTCTCTTGAGGAGTCGTGGATCATATCACAACACTTCTTCTTGCATATATTAGAGGCTTCCTAGTTGGATAGTTTTGTGGAGTTTTCAATTAAAGACATTTTATTTAGACCTTATGCTTTATACTCCGTATATTAAACGAAGTTTTGAGATTCTGTAAACTGTTATTAAACAATTCTTTCAATTTAATGGTTATGTATGGTTGAGTTAGTTTTATACTTGTAGTCATCAAGGATGAGGGTTCTCTTTGAGGGTAGATATTTTCGAGTTTCGGCCATGTCAAGGGTGTACTCTCGGGTCGTGCCAAATTTGGTATCCAAGTAATGAGTTTAAGTGTCCTATGGTGTCTATGGAGCCATTTCAAAAGGATCTTGCTTACTGTTGTGAGGGCCCCACTATTATAAATAAAGGACTATAGACATCTAAAAAACCTTTTCCTATTTGATACACTAAATCGTGCAATACAGCTATGTCACAAGGAAATAAATCCTAAAACAAAAGATGATAGTAATCCATTAAATAGAAGCTCACATACCTTATTAAACTTTAATTATAAAACAATTTTGTTTTTCCAATGTTATTCATTAGAGCCGTCAATATGGGCAAGGCCCGTTGGGCCGGCCTGGCCTTACCCGGGATTTAATAGGGCTGGACTAAGATTTTTGGAGCCCATTTAAGAAAAGGGCTTTTTAGCCCGACCTGAATAAGCCTGCTCATTTGAGGGGCTTGATAAATATTGGTAGGGTCGGCCCGTGGGCCAATATAAATTAATTTAAAAATATTATATAATATTAAAATTGAAAAATAATGAGAGTCCAAAATCAAAACAATTAGGTTAATATTTTTATTAGATATTTATACTTTTAGTTGAAAAAAAAATTTAATAAATATTAAGGAAAATGCACAAGTACCCCCTAGACTATGATCAAAATTTCAGAGACACACCTTAACTAAACTAATGTCCTATTACCCCTGAACATTTTTTTTAAATTTTATACACCTTTTGTCTTATGTGGCACTCTATGTGACTCCATGCAATTGAATCACGTCAGAGATATTTGGATGCCACGTAAGTCAAAGAGGTACACAAAATTACAAAAAAAAAATAAGTTCAGGGGGGTAATACGACCTTAGTAAGGTCTGTCTTTGAGATTTCGGTCATAGTCTAGGGTGTACTTGTGCATTTTTCCTAAATATTTTAAATATTATTATATTTGTGAATTTTATTAACAAGTAGTAACGAGGTCTCATTTGTTTCCATTAAGATTATGACGTTTGAATTTGGATACACATTTAAATATTAAGATGTGAATTAAGATCTAGATGTGTAAATCTGAATATTAAAATATTGTCTCTTAATCTGAACACCAAATTATTGGGACAATTTGTTTTCAATATCTGAATGCACATATGAAATTAAACGTTATATCAGTAAAATATTATAAAAACCTTGTTAGTAAAATAATTTTATTTCATATAAAATAATATTGTGAATATTTTTACCATAACAAAGTAATATGATTTATCTTTTAAGAACTCAACATCAAGTTACATCATTAATATGACTATTTTTTGCAGTCAAATACTTTGAGAATCTAATATAATGCAATTTAAAATAGTTTATATAGAGTAGTAAATATATAGTTTAGGAAAATATTTTATTTTATTATAGTAATTTGTTATTGTTATCGATCAAATAACTTATACTTTCTTATTTTTTTAAATCGTGCTAAATATTATATCATGAGAGTGCTTATCAATTCAAATATATTGATTAATCTAGAAAGTAAAAGATGTATATTAAGTTAATATAAATAAAGTAAATTATAATGACAAGCATGTAATTAATATTAATTAAATATGAAAACAATTTTTATGTGTTGTCGTGATTTAGTTGAATTAAGATAGGAGTCTTATTTTTTAGTCTGAATAGTGTTAAGGGTGTGTTATAGATCTGATTCATTCAGATATATCAAGACTCATTAAGAGGCTTATAAGAAAATAAAACAAATGAACTTAATGAATTGAATCTGCGTAATTAAGATCTAGTTCTTTAAAAAAACACTTAATGAGGCAAATCTAAATGAGTAAGGTTCAAACCCCATTAAGTGCAAACAAATGAGGCCTAACATAATGTAATATTGTTTTGTCGATATTTATGATAATATTTTTAAATTATAATTTATAAATTAATTTAATAATTATAAAAAATATAATTATTTAAAAAGTGGGCTGTCCTGCAAGCCTGTAGACCACGTACTTGTAGGCTGGGCCGACAATTTTTTTGGCCCACACAATAAATGGGCTAGCCCGGCCTGACCCGTAAAATGTCAAAGCCTGTATGGGTTAGCCCGGATGGGGTGGGCTAGCCCATATTGACAGCTCTACAATTCATTGATTCTGAGTTTACATCGAAAACATGACAATAGAAGGACAAAGGTAGTACATTGAATCAATCAGAAGCAACTAACTACAAGAGTCAATGATTTGTTGTTTATTATTGTCCTAAAATTTTAAATGTTAAGTTCTTCATTTATATGTTTTATGAATTTGTATTCATATAGATGAAAAAAATTACCTCCTCCTATTCATCTTACTTGATTTGTTTATCCTCTCCAAGTCCTAAAAAAAATCAACGACAAAAAGATATTTTGAATAGAAAATCCTTTTTTATTAGTTTGTCATAGTTGAATGTGTTTTTCCATTTCAACTTTTTTGTCTAGTTTTGACTTGATGCTGAGTTGAACCAAATTAATATGATTTTTGACACTTGTTATCTTATATTGACGATGTAAAAATGTAACAAATTATTCTTTGACCCTGTGTCTTTAAACATTTGACATGGAAAATCAAAACTATATCGTTGTCCTAAAATTAAAAAAGACATAACCCCCACTGTCAAACAACAATTGTCAAGTATTGACTTTGTGCACTTATTAAAAATTTATAAATAGAAGGGTAATTTTACTATATTAGCGTTCAAATATAATTAATATAGTGTCTTGAAAATGTAATATAGAAACTATTATATCTAATAAGAATAATAAACTAGGAGAACTACATTCAAATAATCCATTATTTTCATAAAGTGAACAGATATTGCTAGATATCCCACACTATTATAGTAGAAAACTGTAGTTGGACAAAAGGAGTGTTTTTTAAAATAAACTAAATAGAAATATAAAAAAACAAATTAAAAAAGAACAAAATAATAACTTCAATATTTTAGGTGTAAAGCCACATAAAATCAAGACAACGCTTGTAACGTGTTGCCTAAACTGTTCAAGGCTAAAATTTAAGTTTTTAGCTTTTTACTACAATAATATTTGCAACAGTAATAAAATGTTTTCTTTAGTTGTATAGGCTAAACTTTATAAGCATTGTCACATTATGATATAAATGGCCACACCTATTCATATAAACGACTACACTTTCAAAGTGAGCTATTTTTATAGTCATAAAAAAAACACTTACCAAGTGGGGCCTTATAGTTTTCACTACATTATTTTGTTACCTCCAACAATTTAACTATCCCTCAAAATTTTCCCTTGTCCTCAAAGAAAATTCATAAAGAATTAAAAAAAAACTCTCCAAGTCTCTAAAAGAGATTCTAGTTGCCCTAGATCTGAATTTTTTGAAGGCTTTGTAAGAACGTATTTTCTCCCAAACTAATAGGTATTTATTGAATCAACAAGTGATTGTTTTTAACTAAACAATTGAAGAATGATTTAAAAATACTTCTATGATTTTCACTATCTTTTGAGTTACCAAAACTTTCAAACAAAAGCTCTTTTACCTCAATTTTCATGATTTTCTCTTTGTTTGTTGGCCTCAAACGAAAGTGCCTTACAATTTTTTTGTTGTTCACAAGGGACAGAGCAATGAAGTTGATACCGTAGAGTTTCATCACATCTAAAGGGTGTTGTTGGAATAGAGTTTATCAGGTAAATCTACCTTTAAAAGTCTTACTTTGTTGCATCTAGGTTTATTTCGTGGTGTAGATTTTGATTTTCTTGTGTTTTTGATTTTTGAGATTCTAGCATGTAGTAGTATTACACCCATCCGGTGATTCTTTTGTTGTGGGCAATAGCCATTAATAAAGCATGAGAATTTCATTTTTTCCTTTAATTGATAAGCAAATTATGATTGAAATCATCCATGTGATTGTAGGTTTTCATGTCTTGCTTATTTGTAGAATGTTGTTTCATGTTGGATTTTACTAGTTTATGAACCTCGAGCTTCTTAAATTTACTAGAACGGATTTTTGATTGTAGTAGTATACCGTCTTTGGCACTTGTTGATTAATTTAATCAAAATTGAATAAATAAGTTTGTGAAGAAAACGTTAATTTTTCCAAATTGATGATTAATGAAACATATAGAAATTTAAGTTATCCAAAGTGTCCCTACTATGTATAGTTACAAGCCTGAATGTTGAGCAAGTAGACAAATCTTCAAAGAAAATGTGTGCCGCAATTTTGTTCTCTCTGAAGTCAATGTGATCAAGAAGTTTGGAATATGAAATAAGTGAAATCAACTAGTTTTGAAAGTTTTCTAGGTAATATAGGGTCCCTGGGTAGAGTTAAGAAGCCCCTTTTGTATATAAATGTATCAATGAAATCAAAAAATGATCTTTATAGAGTTAGGTTAAAGTGTCTTTGTTGTATGGGGTGGACTTATAGCCAGTTAAGAACTCCATTGTTAAGAAGTTTTATGATGTAATAATGTGGATGTTAAGATGGGTGTGTGGGTATACAAAGAGTGATAAAATTATCTATAGAATATTTTGAATATTTAGGATAAGGAAAGAGTAACCTCCATGGGGGACAAGATGAGGAAAATAAGGCTGGGATAATTTGTACATGTGAAAAGAAGATGCACAAATTCCCTTGTAAGGAGATTCAAAATGTCCAAGTTAGGAGGTTTAAGAGGTTCAATATATTAGATATGTAAAGGCAGATAAAAAATGAATTCTGGTGAGGTATTACAAGTCTGGGAAGTATTCATTACATGATGGATTTCTCTTTTGCATGAAGAGCATATAGCATGAAGAGCATATAGTATTTAAAGAGATTATGAAAACCAATAGAACCAATATAAAGGATTGCGATGTTTTAGTTACCCAAAATAGGAAAAGATTATCATTATGTTTTAGGATTTTTAATCATAGTATGAATGTATGATGTCCATGTTATTAACAGTATTTATGTATTTTGTTAATTTAGTCAACTCTAGTAGTGTATATACAATAGGATTAGTACTATTGTGGTAGATGATATTTTTAGTGACTACTCTAGTAGGTGACTTTTATGGGTTGTATCTTTTTCTATCTATTGGATATTTCTTGAAAATAATTTGGTAATATTATATGTGTATTTGTTGAATTTAATATTGTAGTAACTTGTTCAAATTAGGAAGTTGTTCTTTAATTAGTTCAAAAAAGGAATTGTTTTCTTTCTTCTTTATCTTTGATAAGTATTTTTTTCTTTATTAATTACATAAAAATATCTAGAATGTCCGAGGGATTTGAATTTTGAAATTCGGGTTCATGTTAATATTCAAACCTGATTTGGAAGAAGATGATCATTTCAAAAATAGCCTGATTCGTGAAAATTATGAAGTGGTTATAGTAAATTCCTCTTCTTATCTGTAAAATTTTATGGAGATTTTGTGGATTATATAGGGGACTTCCAACTAGATTTTGTCAAATAATTGAGAAAAACCCTGAGAATCTTGAAGAACAATGCTTAAATTCCTGAAATTTTGGAAATAACAAAATTTGTGTTGTGATTACTTTGTTGTCTAGGTTTAACATTTAGTCTTTTTATTCGTGTTTTTTTATTCTTCTCTTGCATTTTATAATTAGGTTATAATTAATGTTATTTCATTCTAGCGTTATCTAGCTAGTTTTACGTTTATATTTCATTTCATTGCAATTTGTGTCATGGTTTTCTCTTTTAGCTGTGTTATGTGTGTATCTTATTCCATGTTTGATACTGGTTTTTTCCTCTATTAGTGACATAAATTCCATTCTAAACCAATACTCGTAAACTTGTATTGACCTTATTTGAGATTGTAGAACTACGAAGAGACGTAGGATACCCTTTAGTGATGAAATAATTTGAGTCTGGGTCTATAGCATGTGACTTTGAGTCTATACTCCAATGCAAATAAAAATGAGTGCAATAATTTTAGTGCTACAAGTGAGATAGTCACTTGTGCGGTATATTTTAACTAACAATTTTTTGGTGTTATTTATGTCATAAACTGTTGCAATTCTTATAGAGATTATTGTGAAGAATTCTATAATAATTATAGTAGTGGTTTTACAAGAAAGAGAAAACATGAACCTAATGAAAATTTGACTAAAGTTGAAGTTATTGCTGAGGGATACAAGATTAGTTGAACTTTTTGTTGAACCTTAGGTTTAGATAAATTGTGTTATATCAACTTCGTGGACGTATCTTTTGTTCAGTTATTAGAGATACCTTGAAATACAAAATTGAGAATATTGTAAAACAGAAGAATCTCAAATAGAGAAAGAATGATAAGATTATTCATTTCGGGAGGACCAATTTGGGTGGATAGAAGGTCTTAACCAATAAAAAAACGGAATTTCTATTAATGTGCACTATATATGTGAAGCTTGTGGTTTGTCTTGAACTCAAATGGTTTTAAATTTTGATACATTTGCTAGGAAACCCAACTCTCTTCTTCAAAGATTTTGAGAAGCCTTCCTAGAATCAATGAAGGCTTCTCCAACACTATTAAGCATAGAGAAGGGTTGTCTCGGAAGCGAAACCAAATTGAAAACCCTATGAGTGCAAGAAAAACCACCATATTCACATATATAGTTAAAATTTGTAGAATTTGGGTTTTGGATTGGTTGGGGACATCTAACAACTAAAATTTATCCTCGGGATATTTATGGTGTTCACCTTCTCGAGGTGTATTACTTTCTTCTATTTTATGGTGATATCATTTTGGTAAAAAGTTATTCCAACATTTCAACTAGAGTCTTTGAAACTTTAGTGATGCCAAGCTAAAATTTGAAGTGAAGAGTTATTCCAATGAGTCAAATTGTCACGCCTCAAATCCCATTAAGACGGACAGGCACCCGATGTCCTAAAGTCCCAAAGAGAAACAACTTGTAACCTATGCTTACTATTCATATAACTATAACAATCGTGACAATTTCACATAGGATGTAGCGATTCAAACCAACATAAGTAGACCCAAAAGTTATATACAAGATATGGCCGTTGAGGTCACAACTCCTTACGACACAACTGGACCATATACATACATATATTTACAAAGCCTCTAAGAGATAGAAATCTTTAGAGTAGGTTGGGACAGACCCTGCCTTACCCTTAACTATGATACAATACCAAAATGAATTAACCAAGGACTCAGTAAGGCTCTAAATCAACCTAGAGTTCAGCAAAGGTAGTTAAGTGTTGTGTGCTCATACTGAGGAGTTCTACTAACTGGAGTAGTTGTGCCTGCATCATGAAATGCAGCGTCCCCGGCGAGGGACGTGAGTACGAAAAAAGTATATGGAGTATGTACGACAATAACATATGCAATATGATGTGTAAAATTTTAAATCAAATACAACATATGAGTGTGTAGATTACGAGCGAAGACCACCTTTGCTTACTCTTGTGAGATCATGTAACTTACATACTTTTGTTTACTTATATTCTATATGTTATAATCATTGTAGGGTATGTGATACAAGTGACAAGTTGATTAGTGGTAGAAGAGGATGACCCATGCTAGGCATTTTAACCCCTGGGATACGGTCCTTATAATTACACAAATTTGGATCGGCCCATGCTAGGCTTTCGCCCCTGAGCTGCCCCCCTTCCATACCAATAAGGATAGTCCAATGCTAGGCTTCTTATCTGAACTGCCACCCTTATGTACCAGTTGGGATCGACCATGCTAGGCATTTTCGCTGGGCTGCCACCCGTAATTATATAGATTTCTTCACTTAGATTCTTTAATCTTTCAAATTGTTGTTTATTAGTTAATAACTCTTTTGGGATTGTTCTTTGGATATCATAACTCTTTGGAGATGTTGTTTTTGTGGTCATAATCATTTTGGAGATCTAGAAATACGGACCAGTAGTAAATATATGAAAATAACACTTCAAGGGAGCAACAATGATATAAGGAGTTATATAACATCAAAAAATTACTTTAAGATCTTAATGACACAATCGACTTTAAATAAAAAAGAGGAGGATTTATCTGTCTTGCTTTTGCAAATAACATTTCTATACCCGCACATGGGGGGGGGGGTAGATAATTACACAATTATAGAATAGTGAACATATAATGAAGTAGATGTATGCACTAAGGATATGTGGAAATACTGTTAGCTATTAGGAGATAGTATGTTTTCACTATGTTTCCTTTACTAGGAATATAGCTTAAGAGATTCACTTCATTGATATTAATCGCAAGTATTAGATTTCATGCAAAGGAATATGGAATCCAATAGCCTTACATACCTTATCTTCTGATCGGTATAACTATCACGATATATCCTCCCTTTTCGATTTTAGATCTACAATTTAAGTCACGGTAAACTAAAATTAGAAGATAGAACACCTTGAGCTGAGAACAGTAGCTAGCTTTGACAAGTAATGTGTCCATACAACCCTTAAAATCATGCTATCACCACACCCTCATTCTCTGACAAATACTTAAATTACATATCCTCTCCCAAGATCAACCATGCTGCACAAACAATAATACACATTGAACATCACAAAATATTCATTATCATACAACAAATTCTTGAACTCATCACACCCTTGAGTTCTTCATGACAACACACCCATAATTCTTCACTCAAACTCATACATAAGGAAGGCAAAAATGGAGCAGTCACCTTACCTCAATTTCTACAACTTCTCCTTATAACTTGAATTATTCTACAAATTCAACTTTCCTTCACACTTAAACCAAAGAAGAAGAAAAGGCATCTTAATAATTAAGGAAGTGAGCACTAGCTTCTGGAAATTTTCTTGCTTTTGTACTTATACTTAGCATGTACAAGTTTTCCTAATCATCAATGGGGGAATTAAGTTAAATCCAATTGTTTTCACTTACCTTGGTTTGTAGATATAAGAGTTTCTTCAAGAATCCTAGAAGAACTTAAGGATGCTATTTTAACCTTTAAGAGAATAGAGAGATGGGTGAAAATATCTTATCATATTTAATTTATATGGAGCTTTATTGACCACAAAAATATCCTCTAGAAGCTCCCTTTTTTTTTGGGTCCATTTTCAGCCACTAATTAGTCATGTAGGTGATGTACTTGCTTATGTACATCAAACAACTTTAAAGGTCAAATTAGGTGATGCACCTACTTTCTTTTACTTGGGCTTTAACTATATTGGGCCTTGGCAGATTTGGCTGCTAGGCTTTCTTTTATTTTTTACTTTCTTTTAATACATTTGGGCCTCAACTAAGCCCATTAATATAATCCTACATCTGATCCATCCACATTGGTCCTTTTAACTATATCCAAGAGGCTCAAGAAGGTAATGCAGCAGGTAGCTTAATTAAGACATGCAAGAGCTCAATTATTTTATTCTATTGTTTGAATATTAATCCATTTTTCTTCAACATAACACTTAATTTTCAACTTTAAGCTTAATTACCATCTTACTATATCTATTTCAAATACTTTCCATCGGAGTTAACTAGCAATACACATGCTGAAACGTGCAAGGCGTTACATCACCTTTCGAGCTAGTTTAAATGAACAATAATCATATAGGAAACATGATTCCTCACGTATACTATTAGTCTATGTCAAGTATCACATGAATAGAACAAGCATATACATAATACAGGCTGTTACACAAATGGAATCCTGGGAGCCTATTGCACTCCAATTAAATGAATAAGAGGGAATATAAATAGAGAAATAATGGAGCGAATAGTTGAAACTGAAGATATTAAATAGGAGAGGATAACTTAAAGATGTTAGGGAGTGGCTACAAGAAAGGATAAAATATTGTTTAAAAATGAGGATGAATTTTCATAAGAAGAAACCAATACAAGTGAGGAAATTAAGAGAAAACAAGATCATATAAGAGAAAATCTAGAGACTACGACTAAGAAGTTTTCTTATTCTAAGACTAACCTTTTAAATGATTATGTTTCAAAGGAGGAACCCTCTTGCAAAAGAACATTCCACTTCTTGGACTGAGAACTTTAATCCTTTAAGGAAAGAAACTAAGAGAAGGAAGTGGGAATCCGTTCGCACAATGATCTATAGATAAGAAATTAGGATCTGGTTTGAAATCCACATCCATAATTTTATAAAAGTAGCCTGAATGTTTTTGCAATGAAATACATTGCTGGTATGCTATTAACGGACTAACTATCCACTGATTTCATTCATTGGACACTGCCTGAAACTTCATCAATCATGTATCAGGAAGGAAAGACTCTACCTATTCATTCCCACATCTTTGATCTCCAAGTCTTCTCTCCTAGTTTAGACTACAGGTAATTTAGATTCCTCATTCCATTTATACATCTAACTACAACCTTAATGTCCTCCTCTAGAACAATCAATCCAAGACAAAAGAGGTACTATAATCAGGTGAATGAGATATATACATATTGATCAGAATATTACAACATAAACTCATACTTGTTGATATCAGTCCATGAAATATTTATTTTCATTTACAAAGGCTAATTTAAAATAGTGTTTTACTGATATATTTTTCAAGATCTTGATTAATACACTATTTAAATGAGCATTTATAAGTGAACATGTTGAAAGTCCCCGCCTTATTGAGAGGAGTAGAAATAAATGTTTCATGCGAATGACACCAACTAGTATGAGCTTGTATTGTAATTGTCTAATTGATATGCTTATATCTCTTTTATCTAATTATAATACCTCTGTTGTCTTGGAATTCAAGTTTCAGAAGGACTTTAAGGCAATTACTTATAAGTAGGAAAGGAATGAGGAATCTAAATTACCTGTAGACTACATTAGGAGAGGAGAAATGAAGATCAAATATGTAGTTATGAAACATGTATTACCTTTCCTTCTTGGTAAATCATTGACGAAATTTCAGTCAGTTTCAAATGAATGGAATCATTGGATAATTAGTCTGTTAGTACCATACCGACAAAGTATTTCATTTTAGAAACTTCAACACTACTTTTCTCAAATTGTTGATGTGGATTTCCATTCAAATCCTAATTTCCTGTCTATGGACCAGTCTGGAAATGGAATCCATCTTGCTTCCCTTCATTTCTTCCCTGAAAGAATTAAGACAAACCATGATTATTTGTTTTGTACATATTCTTGAAGAGAACAGGATCGTAAAAATGACAACTTACAAAAGAATGAAATTCGTGAATCAATGAAACAAATAAGTATGAGACTTCTTTTGCAAGTGAGAAAGAAATCTTTATTTTATAAAATAAAGATACATATTGTACATTATGTACTTATTTATCACAGTAAAAAAGCTTATCCCAACCTTTAGCTATTTCAAATAAACTTGCAGAGAGTTGAGTATGAAATTTAAACATCCTCTTAGTGAGGCTGCATTGTATTAATATGCAAATAGTGTGTGACCATCCATTAGTTGCTTATGGTTGTGGATCTTAAATTATCATTGATTGTGATCTTAAATTTTTTGAAGTAACAATTATGTGAAGTATGGAAAAAATGTGTTACAAAGTATTTCATAAAATTGTTGTGATAAAGGTAATTTACTTTAGCTTTAGCTTCTAAGAATACATAAAATGTGATTAGTGATAAATGCCTCTTTCCTAGTGAAATTTATTGATACAATTCTTTATCTTGTAACGAGATGAATTATTTTTTTAATATTCCTCTTGAAATTGAGCATTAAAATCGTTATGATATGCTTTTTAGCCTAAGGAATGTAAAAATATCAAAATATTTTTACAATCATTTATTTTTTTACAAAATTCAAGATGATTCAAAAAGTGATTGAGTTGTCTTATTGATTGTAGTGTTATTCACATAGATTCTAAATTAAAAATTGAGTTTAAATATGTGAACACTATTGATGAAGTCCAATTAAATGACTCATTCCCTTTTTATTGGTGTTCATTTCATAAAATTGATCAGATACATTTCATGCAATTGACGCAATGTCTATCTGTTACACTATAAAGATTATATTTTAATTGAATTATATTTTAGTTTAAACACAACTTTTGAAATATATATTAAACAAGAATTATAGTGTATATCATATGGTGAACCCACTGTATTTATTCCATACGAATACTTACCGGTAGCACTTTTCTTAATGAGCTTTATTATCAACTATTTGAGATTTCGTAGCATGTTTTTACCATGTAAAACAATTAACACTCATTCATGAGAGAATTCCTTCACTTTTTGTTAATAATATGAAAGATAACAAAAACAATAAACAAAAAATTCATGTACATCATGTTCAACAAAAAATGTCATTTCTTTCGTATCATTCTTAAGGATATATTCATCTTTAAATAAACAATTAATATGTTTGCATTTTTCAATGAGTTGTAACTTCAAGCTATGTCTTTCCGTTACAATGAAATTGTTTCTTTCTAATATGCTTCAAATAAATTGTTTGTTTTTTGTTTTCATATTCCAAAGTTTTTGTTTGTTTTTAATTATCTCAACTACGCTGCAGGTCAAGATAAGATTATATATTGATAGGAGTACGCAATATTTGTCATTATTTCATTTTATTCTGGTAATATGATTTTCCTATGTATTCTTTACAATGATTTCCCTAATATTTGTGATGTTTCCTTTACTTTTGTTTTCTCATTTTATATTTGTTTTGATATGCGTTCTTGAGTGGAGAATTTTATTAAATTAATTTTTTACCATTACCAAAGTGGATTCATGATTTCAACTATTCATATTGTTAATGAATATAATATTATTAGGTATAATTGAATAAAAACTATATGCACAATGAAATCATGCCAAAGTCATAATGCATATATGAATGATAGATAACTAATAATGTTTATGCTAGAGCCCATAGAATTACTGATATTTAATGCAAGAATTACCTCTTGAAGTGTTAGAAGATACATTAAAGAAAAACCACAAGTTAAACAGACATTCAAGGGGTTCCAACAAGATAGGCAGCAACTTTGCATCTTCTACAAAGGTCAGTAGTTCACATACAAACACTCTCATTACTTGGGTGGACAAATATTGAATAGAAAACTGATTACTTTTCTAGGTTAGAAGAACCCCAATTTATAGAGATTTCCTTCTAGCCCAAAAGGAAGAAAAAAACCACGATTTTCTTGAAAATAAGAAAACACACATTATTTTTTTGTCCTTTTCTAGAAAATAAGATTATGAGTTCTAGTTAAATATATATATTCTATCGACCAAAGAGTTATTTACCGCGGCTTACTATTACGAAAATAATTCCAAATATTTATTTTTATTGCCTATACCATAATATATATAAATCATTCCACTAAAAATTTATGATTACTATGCTCTTTTTGTTTTTTGAAATTCCCCATTAAACAATTATGTGATTCCCCATGTAAAGTTAACAAATAGCAATCAATAAATTAAATTACTAACGATTAATTTCCTTTATAAAACAATTTTACTTATTTCATATATCATTTCAAAAACCCCCTTGCAAGGTTTGACACAATGAAAGATATAAGCTTCTCCTAAAAGACATTTTACAAATCTCTATATCGAGACATAAATTTTATCAACTAACTTATTATTTCACAAATATATATTATTATAATCAAATCTATCAGGTATATTGAAGCATCTCAACATCTCACCTTTTAATAAATCAAAATTACATTTAATATATACATATCATAATAATTTTATCTTTTGACTAAATCTTCAAAGTATTTAGTCTGCACAAAAACATTTTGTGGGTCTATTTTCTAGGATTAGTGGGTTTATGTTTTACGTAGTCAATGAAATTATCTTCCTATTGTAGTGTACCATGTCAACAACTTTTCCATGGTTTCCATTATTTCTGTGTTGCTTTATTTAAGCTTTAGTAGTTAATTGTAAGTCTATTAAACAACAATAAGAGTTTTTGTATTTTTGAAGCGAGAAAGTTTTGCACTAAAAAAAACCTTCTGTCTCTCAAACTTTTTCATATATTTATTGCCTTTCTTCGTCCAAAAAATTTGGTATCAACACCAATTTAAAGAGTTACAAGAGAATAAAATTTTAGCTCCCAAAATACCAAACGAGATAAACAATGGTAGCAATCTCTAACAAGAACTCCCAATATCTTCCAATTTTCAAAGGCATGAATTATAATTTTTTGATTCTTAATATGACGACTCTCGTCAAGTATCAAGAGCTGAGGGATTTGGTGGAGTGTGGATTTATAGATCCTGGTGAAGGTCACGTAGAACAGCTAAAAGAGAATCGCAAGAAAGTCTCGAAGGCAAATTTCCTGATTTAACAAGACCTTCATGATTCTATTTTTTCCCGAATTTCAGCAGCATAGTCTTCTCACGAAGCCTAGGAAATCCTCTAACAGGATTATATGGGAGATAGGAAGGTAATCGCTGTAAAATTGCAAACTTCCCATCGTGATTTTGAAACTTTACTTATGAAAAGTAATGAATTTGTTCACGATGATATGTTAGGGTTTCTTCCATTGTTAACCTCATGAAGTAGTATGGGGACAATATTGGTGATGAACCTTTTGTTGCAAAGGTATTGAGATCTTTAACAAAAAATATTTGAGCATGTGGTTGCTGCTATAGAAGAAACCACAAAATTATGTGATTATTCATTTGATGAATTAATGGTTTCTTTATTATCTCATAAAGATAGGATAATCAATTCATACATTAAAGGTGAAGAAAAAGCATTCCAGGTGAAATTGGATCCATTTTTCTCCAAAGAAAAACCCTCACATTTTTCTTGGAAAGGTAGAGGAAGAGGCGGATTTCATGCTCGAGGCCGAGGCTGCAATAGAGGCAGAAAGAAAATTCAATGATACTCGTCAGCTCACGAGTGACATTCAATGCCAGCATTCCAAGAAGATCGGTCATACTGAAACATATTGTCGAACTAAGTTAAAGGACGAACAGAATCAAGAAAATTATTGTGAGAACACTGAGAATAGAAGTAACATTTAGATGGATCAATCTTCAATTATTAACATTATTGATAATGTTTTGGTTTAATTATAGTGGATGCTCGAATCATAGGACTTAGGCAAAGGAACTATAGCCCCCATTACAATGTTGGGTAATGTAGAAAACCTTTGTGATGTGCAACTAGTTCTTGGTTTGGCATATTAAGAACTTGTTTCTTCTTAATTTTTCAAGTGTGGAAAATAATTCGTTAATTGCTATAGCTGTTAATGAAACATAACTTTAGCATCATCGCTATGGTCAATTCAACGTTAATGGGCTAAAATTACTGACTAGGAAGAAAATGGTAGTTGGGTTACCTGAAATGGGTTATCTTGATTTATGTGAAAGTTGCATCTTCATGAAACAGAGTACAAAATCATTTCCTGTAGGAAAATTAGGGAGAGTTGCACATTGTCTTTAGCTTATACATGCCGACCTATGTGGACCAATGAAGACTGAGTCACTTGGTGGGAGTCGGTGTTTTCTTATATTTAGAGATGATTATACCCGTATGAGCTGGGCTTATTTTCTCAATTTGAAATTATAGGCATTTGAGAATTTCTTGAAATTCAAGGCACTCATGGAGAAGCAAAAATGCTGCAACATTAAGGTTCTTTGGACAAACCGTGGTGCTGAATTTTTATATAATTATTATACTTAATCTTGTGAAGAGAATGTAATTTGAAGGGAGCTTACCACAATGTAGTCTCCAACAAAAGTAGTTTCGAATCAAACTCCATAGGAAGCATGGACGAGGCGGAATCCACGTGTAAGCCACTTTAAAATTTTTGGTTGTATAGCTTATGCTTTGGTTAGTTTATGTTCTAAGCTAGATAAGAAATTACAGAAATGCACTTTCATTTGTTATAATCTTCAATCCAAACAATATAGACTATATAATCCTACTAGTGGCAAAGTAATTATCAGCAGTAATGTTGTATTTAGTGAAGAATCAGTCGGGGAGTGGAATGAGTTGGACGAAGATTCTATCATCCATATTAGAGTTCATACAATAGTAGGGCATACATGGATACTTGAAACAACAAGTTCTGATCTTTCCTCACTTGGTAGCAGAAATACTAACAATGCTGCTCATGTATGATGCAACTCTACTCCATCAAGATCACCTTTTCCACCTTCAGCATCATCTAGTGAGACATAACCAACTATATTTCGGTCAATGGAAGATATTTATGCATCTATAGCCTTGCAATATTAGCTTATGTTCCGAAATTTTATGTATAAGCTGCAAAGTAACAAGAGTGGCAGGATGTGATGATTGAATAGATTTAGGCTATCGACAAAAATACACCTAGGAGATAGTCGATTTGCCATAAGGGATGAACTTTATCAGGCTAAAATGGATTTTCAAAACAAAGTACAATGCTGATGGAAGTGTCAAAAGGCATAAAACACCACTTGTTGCAAAATCATACTTTCAACAACAAGACATCGACTTTGATGAGTCATTCTCACCAGTAGCTCTCTTTGAAATGGTTAGAGCTACTCTAGCCTTGTTTTCTAACCTTGGTTTTCATATATACCAATTTGATGTTAAGTCTGCTTCCTTGGCGAAGTACAAGAAGTTTATGTTTTCCACCCTAAAGGATTCATTTTTAGTTAAAGGAAGAGCAAAGTATATAGAATGAAGAAGGTGTTGTATTGATTAAAGGAAGCACCACGAGTATGGTATAGCAGATTTGACTTCTTTTTTCAAGAGCAACAGTTTAGAAAAAGTGAAAATGAACCTCCACTTTATGTGAAGAAGCGAGGTAGCTTAGATGATCAAAGGAGCACATTTGTGAATGTCTTTAGTCTTGGCTCAGGAGAAGGCCTATGGAGTTAAACTAAACAAGATATGATAGCTTTGTCATTTTCGGAAGCAGAATACATAGGTGTATCTTTAGTATGTTTTCAAGCTGTTTGATTAAGGAAACGGTTAGCAGAATATCAACAAGAGCAGATCGGTCAAACTTAAATATGGTCTGACAACAAGGTGACAATTGCTATGACAAAAAATCCAGTTTTTCATAGTAGAATGAAGAACATCGAAACAGGTTATCACTTTATTCGCGATCTACTCGCTCGTGGAAAAATCTCACTGAAATTTTGCAGAACAAATAATTAGACTGGTAATATTCTTACGAAGTCTCTGCGCCGCAAGAAGAATGACTTCTTCAGATGACAAATGGGAGTTTGTGATTTTGTTGAAAGGGAGAGTGTTGACTAATTCTTCAAAATATTTAGTTTGCACAAAATCAGTTAGTGGGTCTATTTTCTAGGATTAGTGGGTTTATGTTTTACTTAGTCAATTAAATTATCTTCCTATTTTAGTGTACCATGTTTACCACTTCTTTCATGTGTTCCATTATTTCTGTGTTTCTATATTTTACGTTTTGTAGTTAATTGTAAGCCTATAAAATGGCAGTAGGAGATTGGTAATTTTGAAGCAATAATGTTCTGCTGAAAAAAGATACCTTCTATCTTTCAAAACTCCTACATTTACTTTTTGCCTTTTTTCATCCAACATATGGGGATTAAAAAAATAAGTTTATTTAATAGTTTAGAGAATAAGCTTTTGTAAGTAAGTCTAAAATAACTATCTTAGCTTGGTACCGTTCAATGCATACAAAATACATAAACTAGCATAAGACGTTGCATCTACATCGTTCCCATAATAATTATAAATTATATATAATGTTGTCCTACAATATTTACGATGACATGTCCTATTTCAACCTAGAATGTGAATAGAAAATATTATACCTATTTGAATCGATGGTTTAATTCTCTGTATATAAACTAAAAGTAGAGTTCAATTTTTTCTTTGATAAGTGCAATGGTAAAATATAAAGTGTTTATTGAATGTGTGAGGTCCCCATGTGGTGTAAGTATCACTGAAATGCCAATTTACGGAACGTAGTAACAACATGCATGTAATAAAATGTTGTAACACATTGAGACGCTTAACGAAGGCTATAAAAAGTAAATAAATGCAATAAAAATATAAATATATTAAAGAATAAAGTAGTGTGATAAAAGAACACTGTACTGATAATCTAGGCGAGTAATAAGATACAACATACAAAATCTAAGAGAGTTTGACATGTATGAAATTTATTTTAGACAGTGAAATATTAGGTAAATTATGTAACATAAATAAATAGAAAAGAATACTTGAACATATGAAGAAATAAATGAAAAAGATCTAATCATGAAAATAAAATACAAAAACTAATAAAAAAGAATAATTATGAAAATGGATACAATGCATGCAATATATTAAGAAATGTAATAACCAAAGAGAGAAAATTGACAAAAAGATATATGGAAAAAGGAAAATAAAGATTGTATCAGATCAAAACTTCCACAAAATTAGTTGTCATGACCCTCCAGGTAATTTATATGATCATGCTCTCTTTACATTGTTTAGAGCATTCCTGTATAGACCCCAAGACATTTATCAATTGTTGGTAGTATAATCACCTGGTCATTTGTTTTGTTTTTAAGCAAGTATTGATGTTTTTATGCAAGGTTATGCTTTGTGGAACTTCTCGGTGATACGCCGACTACTTAACTCGAATGCCGATTTGATCATTCCTTTAGGGCTCAACAAACTAGAACAAAAGGCGATTTTCAAAACTATCGCCGACCACTTGGCCTTCATTTCGATGTTCTTTTCATCCTTTTTGCCAAGTAGATCCATAATTTGCCTCCATCATAAAATACCTAAAACACAAGGTTATTCATTATTAATTGAAACTAAACAAGCAATTAAAGACACCATTTCTATCAAAATATAGACCTAATGAATCCAATCTGTGGACTAATCAATTGATAGCTGACCTGTTCGGCGAAGCCCGACTTCTCTCGCCCAATGGCTTTTCAGTCCGATAATTGGTCAACAATGAATTGAAATTTAAACTGAAGATTTCTTATCATTGAATCTTGAGGATACTCGGTAGTGTTTTTCTTAGTTTTTGAGTTCCATTGTAGACTTTGAAGGTTTTTAGACTCAAACTTGAAATTTTCCATTGGATTTATTTTATTTATATAATTTTTGAACATTCTTAAGGCTTGGAATTCTTACCAAGTTTTTGGCTAATCGATGTTGTAAGTGTTTTTTTTATGATGTCTAGTATAAACCCCAACTCCTGGGGTGTGATATGTGATTATTTTCTTAATTTTCTTAAGGGTAGTGTTGTTTAACTATTATTTTACTATTTTAATTTGGGTTTGATCATTAGTTGTATATGAATTTATCGGTTGTAATTTAAAATATAATTCTAGCCTAGAGTTCTTTCCTCTGTTGAGAGAGGGACATTGGAACGAAATCTTTTGATTAATAATTGTAGGTATTGGGTTGATGTGGGCTAAGCTCGAGAGTGTGAATACTAAACCCAATTCTACCTATCTTTCTCGAAAGAGTGGATATCTTAAGGTTGACCATTGTTTATCTTGTTAAGCGTGTCGATATTTGAGAGAAATACCTGAATCATTATAGTTGTTCCAGAGAATGCTACTACACTTATAATCCATCCTACCCATAATATTTCAACAAATTATATTTAAATGTCGATTATCCATATTGCATAATTAGATTATAATCAATAAAATCCTAAGAGTTATATTTTATATTATTATTTCCTTTGTGTTTTATTGTTTTTTTAATTGATAATGACAATCCAAACCCCATCTTAAATTCGTTGTAATCCTCTTAGACTTGCTTACATATACTTTTTGATAAATTGTATTCCTATAACCTAATAGACCAACTTATAACTTCATCACAAAAATTTAGACATGTACCGCTCATTGTCTGTTCGACCCCAACTCTTCGTATGGTTTTATACTATTTAAGGATCTTCAAATCTAGAATTGGATGAAGTGTACTTAAAACATTAATAATTAGGGAAACCCTTTTTTATATGGGATACACTACAGTTCATGTTATAACTTACATGGTCTCAATGTCGGTTAAGGCAAATTCCTAAAATTATAATTAAGTAAGGTTACTTCAAAAAGTATCTCATGTGTTTTCAAAGGTTTCAAATGATGTTACCTAGAAATGACCCTGTTGTATAACTTATGTTTTCTAACCCTGTTATATCATGTTTTAGCTTGGTAAAATGCATGTCATGAAATGTCCGCTTTTACCATGATTTAAATATTTATGCATATCTATAATATTTGGCACATTATTTTCTACTAACACATAGCTTGATCAATTACACTTCAAGTTTCTGAGTTTTGTGGCTAGTTGTTGATTGCAAGATTCCCGAGCTTCTGTGTGTTCTCATGCTTCGAAGATGGTATTTTATTTTTCATTTTTTTTCTTATTTTTTAAGTTTTGGACATGATTTCTTGGGCTAGGATCAATTTCATTCAGTTGTATTAGTTTGCTATTGAGACAACTGTTTTAGACTTCCGCTTTTCTTTTATAAAAGCTATTGGACTTGAACTGTTGTTTTACTCCTATTGTTCTATTTCTAATGTTATTTATGCTAAGTGTCTGTTATGGGGTCTTTCTGGGTCGTATACGCTATATTACATCTAGGGGTACCCCTAGGTTGTAACATGTATATGATGTATGGGTTACGTCCAAATCATTCTTTCATGTAATGGATGTCTATGAGACATTGTTAGACTTCTTCTACTTTTTGAAAAACTTTTGATATAAATCTTTCCTATGAATTGTTGAAATACATTATCTTGTATGATTTATGCTAAGTAGCTTGTGTAGGGATTTTCTTAGTCTTTTACACCATGTCACATCTAAGGTGTAATTTGGGTTGTAACATTCAGCCAAATTGACCATACCATAATTCTCACCCCCATGACAAATGTAAAAGACCATTGAGATCTTAAAAGAACTAGGTTGTGTGATGATTTTAAATTTGGGGAAACATATTTGTATCAAGCTAGAGTGTATTTCTCTTTTAGGATATTGTGAGTTGCATTGATTTCTTTATTTCTTAGTATATTTGTGAGACAAGGGAATGTTCTTGATGTGAGGGCACTTGAATGCATTTATTGAAACATGGTCTTGCATTTGAAAGAAGTTAAAGCGAGCTTGAGTATGTGTTGAAACCCGCTAGTAATTATTCTTTAAGATATTATCATGATTGAGTGTAGCATGTTGTCGAGAGTAGTCTTGGAATGGCACTAGGATGTTATCTCTCATTAAATACTATTGTAAACACCCGTATCTTGATAATTGTGTTCTTGATTTACATCAAGATAACACAAAGTTTAAGAGTGGGTGTTGATTAGTGGTAGATTTGCACTCACTTGAGGCATATTTATAACAATGATTAGCATACTCAATGCCTTTTTTTTATCCAATGGTAATAGTATTTTATGATTTGTATCCATGAAATCTAATGGACAAGGCCATATTGAATGGCCAAAAGTGTAAAGAGAAGTTAGAAATATACATTTCTCATCGACCAACAAGAAACGAGGATCACCTATTGAGCATGGCCTGGGCCAAAGTGACAAATAGGTTAGCAAACTCCAAAAGGAAAAGTTATTCGTTAAAAGAGAATAGCGACGATGTTGACCGTCCACGGAAACAATAGTGCATGGAGTAGAATTGAAGCCTCGACAAATAAACCAATGTTGCACTCAGTGATTCTACGAATGAGAAAGCCATACCCAAACGAGCTCGCTAAATGATGTTCAAGCACTTGAAATATTGAGAAAAACTGAAGAACAATTCTTGATTCACTGAAAGAGCTTGGTGAGGTTGAGCAATGTTGACAATAGGGTAGTGTGTTTAGTTTTTGGGTCAATTTTTGGTAAACTATATATACCCCAATGGAGAAAAAAGTGAGAGAGTTGCGTTCAGGGAAACAAATTGTACTTTTGAGAGAAATACTTTACCTTGTGAAGAATATTTTTAAATTTTTGAGGTTTTTAAAACTTTTCTGTTGAACTTGAAAAATTGAAGTTAACTCCACAGTGGATTTTCTAGTAATTTCGTGATTTCATGTTACTTATAGCCACTTTAATAAAAAAAGATAATTCATGACTTTTTCTAATGGATGGCCAAAACCTAAGATCTAGGGATGCAATTATGGGGTTGAATGTTGATTTAATATAGTATGCATTGTGATATAACTATCGAGGAAAGGCTTCGGTTTGGTCCTGTAGAATGAATGTGAAAAGCAGAATCCTTAGAATGGTATGATTCAGATACATGACGAAATGAACAGATAAAAGATTTATGTTTTGGTATTATTCATACATGAATTTTAATTACTTTGGGGTTACCCTATGGGTTAAGGTTGCAAACTTAATTTCTTCTTTCGCTCTCCAATCGATGCTCAGAAGCCACAATTAGTTTGCTAATGAAAATTTAGTTTTGATGTAGGTAACATTCCTTAAATTAGAGGTTACTGGTCAGATCTATTTGCATTATTTTTACAATGAAAGAGAGGATAGATTAAGGTATATATTTTCTTAGAATGACATAGAGATGAGACCGAAAGTAGATTTCATAGAAGGATGATAAGTGATCGAAAAAAGATTAGTGTCATTGAAGATGACTTGTTCTATTCACGAATATTCACCAATATAGAGAAGTACAATTACCCTTACATTCATTTCCAATCCCGCACCCCTAAATTGCTTGTTACTTCTTAATTTCTAGTAATTTTAGTCTAACTGTAACAATTCATAACCCAATATTCTTATTGAATTGCTTGAATCATCCACCCACTTATTTTTACTATTATAAATTACTCCCTCCGTTTAAAAAAGAATGACCCTATTTTCTTTTTAGTCTGTTTAAAAAATAAGACCCCTTTCCTTTTTAGGCAATACTTTAACTTTAACATTCCATGTGACATGTTTAAGAGCACAAGATTAAAGGACATTTTGGTACATTTGACATAACATTAATTTAGAACCAAAAGATTAAAAAGTCTTATTTCTTTTCATAAACTCTGTTCCAAGTCAAACTAGGTTATCCTTTTTGAAACGGAGGGAGTATTGATTTTACAATCAAAATTTCATGATAAAATTCACTATGATATACCATTCCCTGTGTGATTGGTCCCTGACTAGTCATTGGGCCTTTTTATTGACTATGACTCTTTTCCCTTCTAACAGGTTAAAGACTAATATTGAGCTTTATCAGTCCTAGTACAATCTACCAACGAAGATTATCCATGTCATCAATAAATTTTGCGATGCAGAGAATGAGGGTAAGCGTTTGGCGTACAAGATTAGTTTTTTTTCATATGCTTATTTTGCTAATCTTTTCCTTTTCAAGACAATATTTGTTTTGCTTAATTTTTTACTTGTACTTTTATTTTTAGATAACTCTCTACTTTTGAATTCTAGGCTTTTAGAGAGAGATTTATTCTGTGGCATTTGGTGTTCTTCTTTTATTTAGTTTTATGGTTTAGTATTATTGCTGTATAGTTTTACCCATATGATCATTACTTACTATTGTGGGTTACGAGTTGTCTTACTTATTGGTAGGTTATGGTACGTTCCCTCATTACTAACATATGTTTATCGTTATAATTTTGTGTCAATGCCCTCGGTTCACCTGTATAATTTTTACAAAGTTAATACCTAATTAAGCCTTACGTTTAGGCATAGAGATGTATGTATCCTATATTTGGGATTCTACAAGGTGTATTAAGGGATTTCACCTCTTTTGTATTGCTTCCATGAATATTTCTTTTATTCATTTCTTTAAATCTCACTTGTTTCATTATTTTTGCAATGGCTCATATGCAACGCGTGATGACTTGAGATAGAGGTCGACCTCAATTTTTGACTACGGGTACAACACTAGCCCAAGAAAGAGAGAGAGAGAGAGAGAGAGAGAGAGAAAATCAAGAGCTTCCAACAGAACCTTCACTAGCAAGGGTTTTGTTTGGTCATCGGGGTCGTGGGCAACTAAGCCGCCACCAAGACTAATTATTGATCCTGACGTGTAGGAAACTATTACAACTTCTTATTGTGCTTAATATCATGCAACATGATCCAACAGAATTAAATGTTACACCAACACCACACAATCAACATACAATGGAGGAACCTAAGTATAAAGTATCACCTGGCATGGCCATCTGATGATTGCGACCTAAGCTTTTTCGCAAGAGGAGTACAATATGCTCAAAGAGATTATCAATGTTTCACCTATTAGGTTTTTCTAGGTTTTTTGTTGAGGATGACTATAAATTTCTGACTGTTTGTCGGGAGTGGCTCATGTATTAGGCCCAATAGAGTCGATGTGAGATAAATTAGATATTGATGAGTTAGATGGGCTCGGAGGAGAGTGGTGACATACCATAATTCATACTAGGACAACTAGCCTTCTCTTATCATTTAGAACGTGTTTTCTAGGGCCTACATAGGTTCACCCCTCCTAGAATCAAAGACAGTCTTTGGGGTTATTTTTCAAGGTTTGAGTAGGGCTTATAAGACGAAGTTTCAAGAGCTTTCCCGCCACACTAATATGATCTTACCCATTGAGAAGGACAGAGTTTGATGCCTTATTTGTGGGTTGAGAGTTCAGCTGAAGCTTGAGGCTCAATCAATAGTCTTTTAGAGTCGTTCCTTTTTTGATGTTCTTTATCACATCTGCATTATTGAGAAGCTATGTTATGATGTCCATGAGGGTAAGTGACAAGAGTGCATCTACAACGGGTTCTCTCCTGAATCCAGTGACTTTTATTTCATAGGACACGACAACAATTTTACCCATATTTTTGTGGGTTGAATATGAGTATCAACTCATATTTCACCCAGGTAAAAAGTAACTCATCCAAGCCATTAAAATGTGGGTCCATTTTACAGGAAATAATTAGGACAAGTAAGTTTAGAAAGGTGATCAGTTAATATGAAACAAAGGGACTATAAAATTACAAGAAGGGGATATTCTACCGGTTACCATGACAAAAGAGTCATGATTGTACAGTGATGGAGACTCTAATCTTGAACTCATTTTCTTTGGAGAATATTATGATGAATACAAACCTGATGAATACTGAGGCTTCTTCATTACTTGATTCACCGGTATTCTAAATGGATTCTCTAATGAAATTATGACTAATCATTTTGCATGACCAAATTTCCGAGATAAGGATATATAAAAACGTTACTCCTAGCTACTTTTGTATTGAATAAATATATTATTTTTTATAACCCGATCAACTCTAAGGAAAATATTTTTCTAAAAAAATTAAATGAATACATTAGTTTCATAATATATTTTACCTATAATAAAATTGTTTACTTCTTTATGATTTGTGTAGTTTAGATAAAAGTAGGGCTGGCCAGAGGACGGGGAAGGGGACTGGGGGATGGGACGAAGGGGGACCGGACGGGAAGGAGGACAGGGAGAGGGGATTTGATACGGGAACGGGATTGGGGGACAAAAATAGGACCCATCCCGTCCCACTATATATACTGGATGGAATGGGATTTGGGGGGACGGGACGAGACGACATGGGACGAGGGAGTTTTTTTTAAATACTTAAATATTTCTATTGAAATTACACGTCTTTAGTTAATAAATTTTAAATTTAATTTTTGATTTTCAAATATCGAAATAAATTTTCAAATTTAAAGTTTCAAGATTCATGTTTAAAATTTCAAGTTTCAACTTTACGGATCTAAACGGTAATTTTTTTTAAAATCTAATATTAAAAAAAAACAAAAAAAAAGAGGGGATCCAACGAACCAGCTGGTTCAATCGGGCTGGGACCGGGCCGGGTCGACCAGGAAGCAGGGGTTAACTGGCCCCTGACTGGTCGCCTCATCCCTAAACCCTACGGTACGGGCCAGGTTCGAAACGGGGCTGGGCGGGACGCGGGCCAAGGTGGGCCATCCCGGTCCCCCTGCCACCCCTAGATAGAAGGTCAGTTTTTGCCAAATAGAGGTACCATATTACTATACTTAATTATTATTATTATTATTATATATATATATATATATATATATATATATATATATATATATATATATATATATATATATATATATATATATATATATATATATAACCCTAAACCCTTGGGAAAGGGCTAGGTTCGAAACGGGGCGGGTCGCGACGCGGGCCGAAGTGGGACATCCCGGTCCCCCTGCCACCCCTAGATAAAAGGTCAGTTTTGGCCATATAGAGGTACATTATTACTATACTTAATTAGGAATATATATATATATATATATATATATATATATATATATATATATATATACGAAATATGTCTCAAGCTAGGGATACTAATTCAACAAGATGTAAACATGAACGAAGCAAAAAAAATCATTTCATTTTTATTCGTAAGTTGTGGATTATATTCATATAACATACACATACTTCATACAACAGCATATAAGCTTGCCCACATTGAGAAAAATTTAAAACAAAAACTTCTTACATTTAGAGTCCTCACTAAGAGCTAAGCTTGTTAGGCTAGCCACGATTTACCAGAGCTGGGCTATTTATGAGCTTACAACAACTCTACTTTAATCTGTGGAATAACCGAAGTAGAATAGTGTAGACCTACCTCATCATCTATCTAATTTTCAAGCATAAATTTATTACATAATTATTATTATACATAAGTATATTGCTCAAATGTCTAACAACTATTTCTTAAATAGTTGAAGGTGGGGAAATTACTACACCGTTAGTAATCTTGGATTTGAGGTACTCAATCTAATTCTTTTGGCGTCTAAAACTGACGGAGATGTTGCTTCTCAAATTGATTTTCCCCAACGAATAACTCATCGTATACTTGCCTGCAAATATATACATTATATTTTAGGTGAACTATAGCATTGATTATCGTATCTAATTATCCTAAATAATTGGAGTATTAATTACATTGATTACATTATGACGAATTAGAACTCCATTCCTCCATCATCAACTTCTACAACAAATAAAAAGAGTTTTCTAACAAAGAACAATCCCCCTTCTTCCACTTTAGTATCCAACACAACCTTATGTAAAGGTCGTACAATTTAAAAAGGTCCACTTCTTTTCGTAACATAACTCAGTTAAACGGATAAATCCACTATATAAATCGGACCAAATAAAGCATCACTTTCCAAAGCGATTCATAATTAATCCAATGTCTCAAAGCAATGATATATTAATACAACTTAATGCAAATAAAACTCCACCACTTCTTACATAAACACAAGGTTTAGCACTATAAAAGTTAAAAATCTACTTGTGCTTCACTTTGATGCATGGGTGTTGCATTTTTGTGCATTCATTGATCTTAATTAAAAAATTGTTTCTACTTTCGCCTTTTATAAGTTTTTCATGTTCAGTATTGGTCATGAGAAATGATTTAGTTATGGATTCATTAGAAAAACCATTCCGAATACCGATGAATCGATTTAAACAAAAACCACAGTATTCTCCAGGTGTATATTCATCATCATACTCTCCTGAGAAATTTATTTTGAATTGAGAGTCGCCATCATTGTACCCCAATTACACTATTTTCAAGATAAGTAGTAGGGCATCCTCTTTTTATAATGTTATTGATTCTTTTTTCGAATCTCTGTTGATATCAGTACAACAATGACTTCACCTGTGAAAATTAAAATTAATACGAATGGATTGTACAAGACGATCTAATTAAGTGTGACTCCAAAAAACTATAATATCTGAGATATTCACTCCACAATGATACATACCTTCACAAACATAACCAATTTTTGCGAAAACATAATAGTAAGGTTCAGAAAAACCATAAGGGTGCAGAAGTAATAATCCAGCAGCAATTTGTTTTTGTCTAAGAAGATAAGATTTGCTATTTGACCAACTATAAGGGTCCTAACCAAGTAACTAGACATAGGCGCGGTGGTGGCAAAGGGTTGGCATGAATGACTTCGTCAAAGGCCATAGTGAGGGTTAAATCAATCATGCGTTGTGTGAGCAAAGTATTAGCATGGTCTAATGGTACGAAACAATTCTAGAAAGGAAGTGTCAAGATATGAAATGCATGTTGGCAACCCAACACACCATGACATAGCTTGGACACTATCCGACATTAGTTGTGGGCAAGTTTGCAAGCGAAAAACACATGGTTTGGTCAAATGAGGAAAAATTGAGCGGAGCTAAAGTGAATCATAGTCAAATATAAAAAAAATGCAGCATGAAAAGAAAGGAATGGAAGGAGTGGATTAAAAGTTAACATGGCCAAAGCAAGGCAGCGGCAGGAAGTCGGTGGTGCGCAGAAATAGGAAATGTAGGGGTGGATTTGGGTGGACTTTGATGAGGAAATGACAAAACAATGTTTCAAAATTGTATTGGATCCAAAAATATGGAGGGAGAATGCAGAATATGGCCGAATCTAGTCATCCAACTCACTTGCCAAGCACATGCGGCGATTACCTTGTTGTAAGCACTTGTGTCAAGATTTGTGGTATCATTTGTATGATTTTTAATTCGAATTTTGAATGATTATTATCAGTTGTCAATGTCAACTGAATTATATTTTAGTGGGCTGATTGTTTGACAAGTTTTAGACATGTATTACAACACTATGAAATGTAAAACACAAGGCTGCCACATGTTTTATAAATTAATAGCCTTGTGTGTTGGACGAATTAGAGAGGATAGACTTCATATATTAGGGTGAAAGAGGAAAGATTAAGTCTAAAATTTCACCAAGAAACTTATAAAAAATGTGAGAGTTTTAGAAAGGTGTCGAAGGCAGCAGTCAACTTGTGATTGTGCCTTAAGTCAAAGTCAAACTCGAAGTTTGACATAATTGTTGTTCCAACGAGTGAGTCCATTGTATTGGTTTTGATTATTAATTTAAAGGTTGTGTTTGCCCGTATCTTTATGTGGTCATTTCCTTATTGAAGTTCTGGAAAATAATCTATGGTAGAACAAAGAAAAACGTCCTAAAACGTTAGGCAAACTAGGCTACGAAAAGGGATGAGTTGAGTGGGACATGATGCCTCACATTGGGTTAACCTATTGCACTGCCCGTGTTATAATTTGGTATCAGGGCGTTGCTTAGATTATTCGATGGCTGGTGGAAATGCTGAACATTGGGAAAGGGTAACACGATTGGAAGCACTATTTGCTGGAACAAATTATTGGGAGGACTTGGTTGATCTGATCACTCAAATTAAATGAGTGAACGCAGAATTGACCTTGACCATAGAGGTCTTGAACAAAAAACTTTTGTTGTTGGAGGTAGAATATGCATCCAAGCACAAAACTGCCCAACAAGAGATATAACTTGTTCGAAGGATTAAGGAAGACTTGCGTGGTGAATTTCATCTTTTACGTCGGGTGTTGCAAGGAATAATTGGGCCCATAAGAATGAAGGTTCCAGAGCCTAAGTCTTACAATGTTGTGAGGAGCCAAGGAATTGGAGAACTTTCTTTGGGATATCGAAAACTACTTCAAGGCAACAAAGGTTCAACATGGTGAAAAGGTGTTAGTCACAACAATGTTAGTAATGATGCAGAAGTTTAATGGAGAACAATGGTTGTTGTAGTGGAAGGTTTGAATCTGCCATTAATAGAAACGTGGGAATGTTAAAGAAAGAATTGAAAACTCTCCATCCAAGAAATTCATCTTGGTTGGCAAGGGATAGGCTGTGGCGATTGAAACAAAGAAACACAGTGAGGGGTAATATCAAGGAGTATTCATCCTTGATGTTTAATATAGACAACATGGTTTAAGAATACAAGTTGCACTATTTCGTAAGCGGGTTGAAAGGATGGGCACAAAGACAGTTAAGAAGACAGAATATTTAAAATCTCAATTCTGCCATAGTTGTAGGAGATAATTTGGATGACATCGATGAGGATGACGACCCAAGGGATTCTTCGCACTTCAAACAGAAAGACAAGTGGAAGGAATGAAAGAAAAATAAGAAGGGCCAATCTACCGAAAAAGAATATGAAATTGGGAAAACTAGACAATGGGAGTCTTCTATGACAAACTATAAAGGAAAGTTTGATGGATGCTTTACTAGTGGTACTCCAAATTTGAAAAGGGACTGTCCGGTGAAAATGAAACACCAAATGAGGCAGGAATGCCAAATATGAATTCTTTAGCGTTGGTTGATGATGAAGGTCATGGGTAGGATATGACTCTTGTTCGGAATCCAAATAGGATCATATGACGGATGTCCTCGACGAGGACATCAAGTTTCATTAGGTGGGGGAAACTTATAAGGGTCATGACCAAGTAACTCGACATGGGTGCGGTGGCGGCAAAGGGTTGGCATGAATGACTTTGTCAAAGGCCAAAGTGCAGGTGGAATCAATCATGAGTTTTGTCAGAAAAGTGTTATCATGGTCAAATGGTACCAATAATTCTGGAAAGGCAGTGTCAAGACATGAAATGGATGTTTTCCAGGCAACAGGCCATGACATGGCTTGGACACTGTCCTGCATTGGTTGTGGGTAAGTTTGCATGCAAAAAACACATGGTCTGGTCAAATTTGGGAAAATCGAGCTGAGATAAATTGAATAATAATCAAATATGAATGAAACACTAAAATAAAGAAGGAATGGCACGAGTGGATTAAAGTTAGCATAACCAAACCAAGGCAGCGGCAGGCAAAGATAGGACATTGGTACTGCACAAACCTACGAAATGTGCGGGTAGATTCGGGTGGACTTTGGTGAAGAAATCACTATAAAATGTTTAGAAATTGTATTGGAGACAAAAATATGGAGGGGAAATGCAGCAAAGGGCCGAAATCTAGTCAGACAAGTCACATTCCAAGCACATGTGGCGATTACCTTTTTACAATCGCTTGTGTCAAAATTCGTTGTATGTCTTGTATGATTTTTGAATTCTAATTTTGAATGCTTCTTATCAGTAGGGGATGTCAACTGAATTATATTTTAGTAGGATGATTTGTTTGACAAGTGTTAGACATGCATTACAACTCTATGAACTGTAAAAAACAAGGCTGCCACATGTTCTATAAATGGACAGCCTTGTGTGTTGGACGAATTAGAGAGGATAGACTTGTTATCCTAAGGCTTAAAGAGGGAAGATTAAATCTGGAATTTCACCAAAACACTTTGAAAAAATGTGAGGGTTTTAGAGAGGTGTCAAAGGCAGCAATCGACTTGTGATTGTTCCTTAAGTCGAAGTTGGAAAAGATTGTTGTTCCAACGAGCGAGTCCTTTATATTGCTTATTAATAGAAATGTTGGGTTTGCCTATATGTTTATGTGTTTGTTTCCTTATTGAAGCTCCGGAAAATAATTTAAGGTAGAAAAAAGAAAAACGTCCTAAACGTTAGGCAGACAAGGTTGTGAAAAGGGCTGAGTTGAGTGTGACTTGACTGCCTCACATTGCACGTAATTTGGTGAAGAAAAACTCCTGCAACTTCCATTATTGTTTTATCCGTTTTTTTCAATGACAATATTAAATCCATCATCTCAAATTAGACAAACTCAAACTATATTTTAACAATAAAACACTTTCAAGCTGAATATATATTGTTCAATAATCATATATTCTTCACAGGATTACATGTTCTTTTTATACAGATCAAATACCGTAACTTATAATTAGAATAAATACTATTAGTCTGTTAAGAGATATATAGTGTTATAAAACATGGGAACAAAAGAAAACTATAGAGATGAAGACAAGAAGAATATAAGACAAGAGGAATTTATAATATAACTTTATTTCTTTCAAGTGATCACCAAATCTTCAAGTGTATACAATATGAACCCTTATGCCTCTATTTACAGTGTTTCATAGAGGCCTACAAAAGGTTATTCATAAACATGACATTAATATGAATATAATGGATGTGGGCGTTATAGAAGTGAAAGATTACAAGAATAATGATTATAAAAGTGGAGGTTAAGGAGGTTATGTTTATCTTCATAATAGACAAAGTAATGGAGTAACTTCTCGATTTATTGAAATGGTTTGAAATTTTGTTGTTTCTAAAGGTGAAAAGTTAGAATAAAGACTTATCAAATTACCAAAAAGAAACACATAATTTATAAACATTTCATTTAATTTATGCTTCAGTTACAATTTTATTTCGGATTATATAAAGTTGAATAAATCGATACATATTCTACAAGGTAAATTACAGAGAAAAAATACAATGAAAAAACTCATGAGCTTGACACCATAACTTACTTCAACGATCAAACTACATAGACATTTTTTTACCCCAAATTTCATTTCGTGTGAATTTAATACAACCTTAACAAATGACGTGGAAAAACTAGAAATTAAAAGAAAAATAAATAAAATTAAAAATTATTCCACCACCCCATTTTTCTTTTTCATCGAAACCCCACCTTCCCCTACCTATCTCTTCTTCCTTAAACTCCCACCTTATCCTACCCCCACCCCAACCCATCATATTTCTCCTTCATCAAACTCTATATCCAAGTACATTTTTTCGTTGAAACAAAAATAGAAGACCGCATTCAAGAAGTTGACTTACCTACTAAATTCTATGGAGAAGAAAGATCAATTTATCACATTTGGTTATTATTATTTGAGGGATTATTTGATTTCTGTAGGAGTTTGACTTTTCGTTATCTTACTACCATACAAAAGCAAGATTAACCTCAGGTTTGGCTATTATTGGAGGCAATTAAGCAAACCATAAAAAAATTTAAGTGATCCCCCTAACTTCCTCTAGGTATGTCCCTGTTTGTAGCCCACCCAGATAAGCTTTTACGTACTCTTCTCTTTAATTAATTTAAAATGAATGTTTTTTCTGTAACTATATAATTTCTAACATTATTGACATCTTAGAATATATTTTGATTCGTTATGTGTATCTTCCGTTAAGAAACACACCATCAAATTGAAACAGGGAATATATTATAAGTCAAATATTTGCATTACGGAGTTGAGTTCAAGATTTCAAAAAGACAGGTGCACCATTGTCAAGTGTGGCTCTACCCCTTTTAAAAAAAGGCAATCACATTAGGATCCCAAAATTGAAAGTCTTATTAAATTTAGTAATAATAGATTATACGTTTTTATAAGAAAACTATTAAATACAATTTCTAAGAAAAATAATATTAAAGGAAAAACTATTAGAAGTTTGATATATGTACTATGTGACAAGAAGAATCAAATGCATTGGTTATGCCATGCCACGAGCCTACATAATGGGCGGGATTGACACTCGAAGACCACTATTGATCCCAAGCAATCACCTGACCTAAATTACATATTCAATGGAAGAGTATATTCATATTGATAATAATCTATAACACTACTCAATGAATAATAAAATATTGTGTATGTCTCAAAGTCAAACATTCTACTTGACGAAAATGGCAAAAAAGGTCTTAACATACAAAATGACAATGAAAAGACTGAAGAACTAACATATGAATGTCTATCTATGAATCCTCTACAAACCTGAGAGGGTTGTCGGGATATACCCCTGATCATCTTAACCAATAAATTACTTAAAAGAATTGAAAACAATAATGGGGATCCTGCGAAATGTTAAGAGGCTCACCAATAAACTCTGAACTGCTGATTGGATCAACGATGAGCTAGATGTTGATCCTAGTTACCTACGTTTTCGTCATAATAAGATGTATCCCAACTTGCATCAATATATTGAATGTACGAGTATGCAAGTTTGAATTCTAAATAAAACATAGGCTTGAAATGAATCTGAAGAACATAGCTGACTCAACTAAACTCAACATGACTGAACTCATTTCAGTGTAAAGCAATTTTAAAACAAGTGAAATATCTATAAAACTTGTTTAAATCATGATGTCAACTCTGTATATATGAAAAGATAGTGTTTATAAAATACAATTAACTTTTTTGGGAGTTTCTCGAACCAACAACAATATTGTAAGAGCAATTGAGATGATACATTATTTAGGCTCATTCTGCCAAGGCTGTACTTTACCCTGCCATAAGTATAGAACCTGAACTACTAACTAGATACAATAAACTATGCTTAAAAGAACTAAATAAATGTTCTAAGAACTATTACCCTTTTCTACCTTTGGTGGCTACATGGTTTATGGGGACTGTGAGTTTTTTGAGCTCTCCCCCATATCAATGCTCAATACTACTTCCTAAAATATAATTATAGTATCTCTTATGTTTTAAAAACATACCTCCTTCTGTGATTTGAGATTAGTGCTAATAAACATTGGTCAAAGTCTTTGTAAACCAATATTTCCCATCTTGCTTTATTATGAAATCATATCCTCCTTTCTGAAATTAGCTCAAAGGTTCTTTGAAAATTTAAGTTTTCGTTCATATTTATATGTGAAAAACAATTTAGACTTTCAGGGAATACTTAGTTCCCATATACTTTCTTGAAGAAATGAACTTTTAATCTGAACTCTTTACTTAACTTGAAACTCAAGTCTTAAACAAAGATAAAAAGTTTGTAAAAAACGTTTGAAAACATTAAGAGCTTGTCTTGACGTAACTCTTGACTTCTTGACTTGAGTATTAACTTCTTGAATTGACTCCTAAATTTTCTTGAATTGAATTATGGATTCAATGATCGTGATTTGTAATAGGTTTGATCTCATGATATTTATGAATGGTTTTAGATAGCTAAAAATATGAGAAAATGATCTATGATCAAAATTCGAGGGGTGGGTTCAAATGCGGAGAAAAATTTAATTTTCTATTTCGAAAATAGCTTTGAGGAAGAACGGTCCGTGATGTCTCTACGACGCGAAACTATTTTTTCCAAAAACTGGAACAAGCTCCGCAACGCACAACAATTTCACATATTTGCCCGAGAGAACTTCTTCGTTTTTCAGCTCTAAACCCTCCAAACTCTTGTGTTATTTTATAAAATATGGAAATCGATTAAATGTTAAAAGTACATCAGATTCTACTCAAAATCAACCTTAATTCATGGATTTGGATCAAATAAAATATCAACAATTTCAGCGAATCAAGAATTTAATATAACTTCAACAAACCCATTAAGGGTATAAATTCCTATGATTTTTAGAACATAAATTTGCTAAAATAAATCATGATTGGAGCGTGTGTGATCTAACCCAACGCTATGTGTTCTGACATACATTTGTAGGGATCACCTCCGACGAAATCCACATGTTAATCTTGATGAATCTTGAATGATGCTTGAACGTTCTTCATCTTCCTTCTCTTTTCTCCTTCTCCAAGACCAAGCATGAAATTCACTTTTCTAAAACTGAATAAACTCTCCAATTAAATGCCTAAAACAGAATTAGAATACTTAGGTAAGGAAAATACTAAATTAACCTTCTAAAATTCGGATTTAGGCTTTTATTAATCTAACAACCCAATTCCCTATAAGCATAACTTACTCAAACGAACTCGAAATCAAGCAAACTCGGTAGTTTTGAAAAAATCATTACAAGAGTTATTCAAAGATATCTGGAAGAGATCCTAACTTACCCTGAGCTAGAGGATATGGCCATCTGATGTTTATAAAACTCATTTTTTCTAACTTCAGTATATTTTCATATTTAATTATTCCAAACAATTACTATTTCATGTTCTTAGCTTCTTCCGATCTATTTCGAATTGAGAGATGTTACATTATCCCCCGTTTGAAAAACTCCTCCTCCAAAAAAATTAATCTTACTAGGCTAAGGGTGGAAACATCAAGTTTATACATCGAACAAGCGAATGCCAAGAATCAACATTCTCACTCATAATTGAAAGAGTACTAATAGGAGAATTAGTAACTTGGTCTGCAATTTCTCCAGATTAAAAGAGACGTGGACATCTCTTCTTCTTATTTGATGCTTATCGTGACCAACGATACTACTTCAAATTTAAGTTTCTACAATCATCGATAATATAGTAAACCAACTGAGGGTTGGGGTCATGTCCAAAGGGAGTGGAGGTGAAAAGTTGTGGTTAATTAGAACTTTATTCTAATTAGTCATAAATAATTAAATTTGCGATAAAAATTATTTTAAATTAAGGGGGGTCTCAAGAAGGTGTCAAATATGAATGGGGGTTTGTAACAACCCTAAAAAATGAGTAGGATAAATACTTAAGGTGATTTATTTATGATTTAAAATCTGAAATTTTAAGGGAAAAATGGTCCTTTCTGTAAGGTAATTAAATAAGGTTTTTATTTAACTTAATAAGGAGTCCTAGTTTGACTAATTCCCAAACTAAAACTCCTTTTATTTCACTACTCTCTCTCTCTCATGATCTCTCTCTCACGGTCATCATTCTCTCCCTCACGTTGGTTCTGCCAAAAAAAGCAAAGAACAGAAGTAATATAAATAATTCTTCAAACTTATATAACTCACACGAAATTTAAAGATAACAAAGTAACCAAAACATTATGGGAATGAGAAGTTGTCCGTCGAGTGGTGTGGACATTGAGGAAGTTTGGACAGATTTTGTAGAGGGTTTTGGGCAGAAACTTCACATTTGAACAAGCAATTTAAGGAATGGGTTTCTTTCCTTTTGGTCCATTTCTCAAGAGACCCCTTAATATTCAAATATTCAGCCATAAACTAGGATTGTTTTCCCCGTTGCATGTCCCTGTCACTAGCTCCCAATGATTCATAGGTTGGGTATGTTTGCTGGTAGATTTAGGTATGTGTGATGTTTTTGTGTAATATCAATATGTTTATGTACGTGAAATCATTAAAATGACAATCAATGTGTCTTTGAAGTTATGTGCAAGGGTGTGCAAGTTTGTGTATGTGGCAAAGGCCTCGACTTGATGCTCAAAATTTTATAAGGTTGTTGTTGTTGTTTTGTGTGCATAAAATCATAAAATAATTGTGATGTTCATGTAAGGAAATGTGGCTAATTGAGTGACACTGTTTTAGACAAATAAACTCATGAAAAATAAGCACAAAGATGTGTTAAAATGGTATATGCATACACCTTATGAATCAAGTGAAAACGTTGATAAAAATGAATCGAAAATGACCAAATGTTACAAGCAACTATGCAAGGTTAAATTAGACTAAAGTTTAATAATGAAAATCTGGAAATTTAACACCTTTTGGCTACTGGAATTCGCGAGAAAAAGAGACGAAAATGGGGCTGGGGGGAATCCAACTCCGGCCACTAGTTTGGGAAAGGAGAGGAAAATGATTTAATTAAATAAACGGGAGGCATGGAAATCGAACCCACGACCTCCAAGAAGTGAGTAAAAGAAGAGAAAAATAAAGAAAATAAAATGTGAGGCGTGGGAATCGAACCCACGACCTCAAGGTTGGAGAGGTTAATGGCAAAATTAAATAAGAAAATAATGTGAGGCTGTGGGGGCTCGATCCTACAACCTCACTGCCAAGGCGCCTAGTTAATAAACCTTCAATAAAAAAAAAGAAAAGAGGTTGTGGGGGTTCGAACCCATAACCTCACAGCCTAGCGAAATTAAAACTAAAATAAGGAGGCTGTGGGGTTTCGAACCCACAACCTCCATTTGTCAAGCGAAATAGAGAATAAAATGAAAGAGGTTGTACGGGTTTGATCCCACAACCTCTTATTTTGGGTGAGATGGGGCCATGTGATGTTAATGAAATATAAAAAGGGTTGTGGGGGTTCGAACCCACTACCCTTCGACCAATTTAAGAGGGAAACCAAGTAGAAAATTAATAGTATAATGTTAATATTAGGGTTCAATCTTGAGTCCTAATGCCATGAATATTAAAAATGAAATCAATAAAAAAGTAAATGCTATCCAAGTGATTCAAACTTGGATTTCCTTGCCCAAACTTCCGTATTTATACAGTAAATGCTATCCGAGTGATTCAAACTTGGATTTCCTTGCCCAAACTTCCCTATTGATACATAAGTTATACGTGAACAAAATATCCAAGAATAATGACACCTACTTAGATCAAATCAAGATATTGACATATATACAAGATACATAAGTCTTGTACTAGATATTCATAGGAATGTATGAATCAATGAACGAACTATGAAAGAAGCCTCATGACTTGTATCTATAAACTCATAAGTCTAGCATACGTTCAAAAGTAAGTGAACCTAATATGTATGTAACGAAATGATGAACCCTAAAAGGGTTAAGTATGAGAGTAAAATACACTAAAAGGACAAGTGCATTGGCATAAGATGAGATGAACAATGAAATGAGGAAATGAACAATGAAATGATGAAACCCTAGAAGGGTTAAGTAAGGGTGTGGAACACACTACATGGCCAAGTGCATTGGCATATGATGAAATGAACATTCACGTAATAAGAGGTGAGTAACTATGATAACCAAAGGTGCTAATGATAAGGAATGTGGTGACAACATTATATGAGGCTAATGTAAAAGATGAGAGAAATCTGAAATGAGCCTAAGTAAATGTTACGAAAATGTACTCACCAATGAAAGTGTAAAGTTAATGAAGAGACCAGTCTCTATGAACACTCTAATGAATGTATTGAGCTTAAAACACTTAATACTAATGATGAGATTAGAAATAATCTAATGAGATATGATGTCCTCATACTAGAAGCCAACTTCCATGACGTATGAGATGAATGTAATGGAACTTTATACTGATCACCGATAGGCTAGCTATGAGTGGTCATGCCTTCTTTTGGGAAGGGCAGAGGTTCACGTAACTCTCATGAGATGAGACTGTCCGTCATGTCGGGTATGAGTCTTCTTATATCTCCTAGTCTTCGAACCTATACAGCCAATATAGGAATTTGGATGGGTTAAATTCCCATGTACGCTAGCATGTTATAGGTCACTTTGGACGGTGATTCTACCTCTTTTAGGTGTGGGGGAGACACTGGATTTCATGATGCTCCAATAATCAATGTAGGTTAGAGTTAAAGTTCCCAATGAACGAATGAGGCCAGCCTCAAGTGATGCAAATAATTAAATGAATGATACCAAAGGTGTTAGGATAGGATAATCAAAAGGTGAGTTAGATTCAAGTAATGAAATTAGGTCATTCTTGGTCATTGCAGAACGAACCTAATGAAAGTCTTACACTACATCCTAGGTATAACAGGTGTTTACACGGTCCTATGAATGAAATGAAATTGAGTACGTATGAATGAATGAAGCAGACTCTGTGTTTGCTAATGAAGACTCCATAGTTGAGGTCCCATCTGTTGAGCCCTGATTTCTGATATGTCTTAACGCTAAGTCCATGATTCCAAGGTCTCACGGCATATGAATGAATTATATTAAATATGTTATGTGCTACATGCAAAATGTGTTGTATGCTATATGATATGTGCTATGTGTAAATGTTATGTGCTGTTTGAAACTGTGAAAAGTATGATGATGCATATTATTCTCATGGCATAACATTCTTATTCCAAATCTTAAAATCTCACTGACTTTACTAATCATAATTTGGAAACCTTCATAATCTCAAATTGGCAAGTCCACTGACTTGACTTCCGAAAATCATGTTGTTAAGAAAGAGTTATTCTTTCTCATGCATGTCGTTGATGTATGCTTGCATATACCCATATTAAGTACAAGTGTGTACTAACCCTATAAAAACTCTACTATTTTAGGTGCAGGCACAGGGGGACGATAGAGCTACAGGATCTTCGATGTAGTTATTCGGATGTTCATCATTCATCCGACTTTGGTAGGTCCTCATGCTTTTGAGGATGCTGTTGTTTTATATTCTAGCTTAGTTTTAGGGTTGAGCTAGTGGAGCATATTCCACTATCATTTCTTTCGTGTCTTTATTCAGACTATGTATTAGTGCTGTTTTGGATATTACACAATTAATAAGAATTCTTTCAGTTGCTTATCTCTTAATGTTAGATGGTTGATGGTGAACAATTACATATTGATGAGAATGTTTTGATAAGTATGTTAATAAACAAATAGTTTCAATTTTTTTTGTAAAAAATAACCTATGTAAAGTAAGAATGACGTAAGTAGGCTTGTGTCCAATCTCTGAGAGGTCAATGACGCCGGTCTCGTCTAGGGTCTAGATTCCGGTCGTGATAGGGTCTGCCACAAGTACAATAAAATAATGTAGGTAAAAAGAAATATAATCAATTGGGGGGAGTGATTTCTTGGGATATGACCTTAAATGGATTATCATAGATTATTGGATTCATGCTTTCAATAGAAAACCTACAAAAAAAATAGTGACTAGGCTAAGATTTATATGGAAATACTATCGAGCAACTTACCCCATTTAAAATGGGTTCCTCTCGGACACCCATTTGCCACATGAAGACCAACCTATGCCTTAACGCACTAACTATCTTGAGTTGAGTGTTAGTATATGGGACTAGGTATCATCATCGCGGGCTGAACCTTATGTCGACCCACTCCTTAGTCAATAAATCAAGCGGTCTTGCATTCACGCCCCTCTTTCTAGCATGCCAAAAATACATGGGTAAAATTGTATTTTCGACTACAAGACCATAAGATTAAACTACAACCACTAGACTAAATCATCATTCAAATGCATATAATCTACCCACAAGCAAGACCCAGTAATATTATTAACCTATATTTGCTAAATCAAACCCCAGGAATTGAGGGTCTTAGCCAAACATAAATTAATAGAAATTATACCTTCAATGATGATGAAATCAAATGGGCATGAGAAATAAAGTCTTGATTTTAGAAAATAACGTAGAATTAAGGAGACCCACTTCTAAATTGGGAAGATGAAACCCTTTCTTAGTCAAGTATTCATAAACCCTTACAAAACGTGAAAGTAAAATATAAAAAGTACTAAGAAAAAATGATATTGTTTTGAGATAAGTCAGATTCCTACCAAATGTGATCCAACTTTCTTTTTATATCCAACTTTCTTTTTATCAAAACTACACATTACTAGTATTAATAGCTTTCTAATTTGTGTTGTATTGGATCACTCGACAACTTTAGTGGTAATCGTCGACTAAATGTTCGATTCGCCCATTGGTGAATTCCATCACCTTCTAGTGTAACCTTCAACATCGTCATGCTTTGGTTAGTTGGGCGATGAGATATTCCTTCGCATAACTCCTTGACGATATGCCGACTGCTTCTGTTTTACACTAATTTTACCTTTTTCTTCAAGACTGAACACACTGGAATAAAATATGGCATCCATGTATATCATTGACCCGCAACATGGGATTGGCGATGCTCAAGTGTTCAATTCTTTACTTTTCTCAGCCTTTTTGCTCCTTTTTGCAACATAGTGTCCATGCTTTCCTTGAATCCTCAAATACGTGAAACTTCCTCAAATACGTGAAACATAACAGTTTAGATATTGAGATGAATTAAGCATTTGAGAACACTATTTCTCTTAAAATATAGCCCTAAATGAGTACAATATATGATACATCCATACCCCCTGCTTAATCTTTTTGTTGTCTTCTAGTAAATTTGAAGTTCAGTAGTTCAAAAAGGATGTCTCAATAGTGCTACACAAGACTCAACCATGGATGCACACAACATGACTCATACTACTTTTGCAAGGATTAGTTGCGTACTCAAAGATTCAAGTTGTGGCATAACATTATCAAAGATTATCCAGTTTGCATTGCTTGCTTCAAATGCAAGTTCCAGCATAAACATAAGCATTCAAATTCCCTCATACAAATGATGATACCATTTTAACACACCAGTGTATAATCAATTTAAAGTTCATGAATCAAATGCAATGCTCACTCTAAAAAAAAGAAATAGAATCCATGATTTTACCCATAAGTTTACACTTAAATATAGTCAACATTACTTTAACCTTCCTCAAGATCAAAAATGTTATCCTAAGGCTTTTAATGGGGCTGAGTGCAAAGGTATGATCATTCATGCTTGGTAACTAGTAGTCCTCATGAATTGTGGGTCTCTTAACACTTCATATCTTCTTCCTTCATCATCTTTGTTAGTGCTCATAAGTAATTATATTATTCACTTTTCATGTATTAGTAACGGTTTGGTTTTCGCTCAGGGTTTTCAATTATTGGAATGGCAATAGGGAAAATTTGGGTTCGAGAAAAAAAACTATTTCTTAGTATTAGGATTTTCCCAATCTGGTGAAGATTTTATGGCATTTATAGTCATCAATATGTAAGGAAATCTGGTAGCAATCGGGTGGAGTAAATGTTGATTTGATTACATAATTTGTTAGATAAATCATTGAGGAATCCTTACGACTTTACATAATTCAATTTGGATAGGTAGATGATTAGGAATCGATCTTGGCTAAGAGTATGTTTTAAAAAGGAAGAAGTGAAATTCACTAAGGAGCGCATTGCCTAACTTTGTGCTGCTGCAACGAGATGCTTGACATTGCAGGACGCTGCTAAAGCAGGATAGATACAACTTTAGTGGGCATGGCGCAGATGGAATTAAAGGATATTCGGATTTTCTTTTGAGGGAAGCTCACTGGTTTTCTTTGTGCCACTGCAGTAGGATAAGTGCCGCTACAACATGATGCGTGCTATCGTAGTGGCAAACCGGGTTTTAAATCATAAATAAAGTCCTTAGGCGACCTTATTTGATATTTTTTGACTTTATGATTTGAAGAAGACTTGTGGGATATTCCAACTCGTTTCCACCATTATTTAAGCTATAGGTAAGCTTTCCACTCCTTGATTTACTTTTTGATCCGTAGAACATTTTAGAATTGGTCAATGATTATGGAGAGGACTTCTTGAAGAATCCTATGGTGGAATCTACCCTAAATGGACCAGTTTAAGGTCATGGGTTTGAACTAGGGTTCTGAGTTTGTTAGTAGTTAAGGAATTTACTGTTTCTTTATTGATTCCCATATATAAATTGTTATTTGTAGAGCACGAACAAGTGAGCAAATTTGAAAAGAAAAGGGTGAAGTTATCTAGGTTTTCAAGTTTGTTTTGAGGTAGTTAATTGTTGTGATCTAAACATATTCTTGCTTCATTAAGATACTTGTAAATGTATGCCTGTTGTAATATTGATAATAAATGTCGAAAAATTAAATCGTGACTGAAATTTGTGATCTTTTTATCTTATTGTGATGACCAATTGGGATCAGATTTCCACTTTCCGGCTTGCTAACTAGGATTGGTTTCCTTGTAATGACATAAAATTTTGATCAGATTTCCACGTTCTGGCATGCTAACAGTTTGACTTGGGGTTTCATGAGAGAAGCAACAATGTGATGAAGCATGTGAATTGTGATATTGATTGTTATGATAATACTGAATATGTTGACATTTATGCTTGTATTATAATGTTGTAATTTGTTGTTTATATTACATAGAGGGATAGCCACGTGATTCTACAAGTATACAATAGTTGTGTACTGATTCTGCACTTCCTCTCATATTTGTTGAGTACAGGGCATCTTCACATGACTGCTGGCAGACCTCACTTAGGAAATTGTTAATATCTTTGAGTTCAAGGGTAATGTCTTATATACCGTGGTTTCACGGTATTATTAATACTTTTTCCTTAAGTTTAGTGTGTCCAAAAGCCTTTTTGTGCTAATTTTTATATAAGTTTATCTTTATTTTGCAGAAAATCTGTGAAAAGATGAATAAGGAGATTTTAAGTCAAGAAATGCAGAAGAGACCACCTACGGAGCTTGTGACGGTCCGTAGGTGGCAGCGTAGTGCAGCTGCTGAAGGAAGATGAGGAAGTCTGACCAAGTGTGGGGTTACGAAGCTTGTGATGGTCCGTCGTGTCTATGACGGTCCGTCCTGCAGGTTCGTCATGAATTTCACAGAAGTAACCCTAGTACCCATATTCCAAGAGTTAAAGTGTTTTGGAACGAAGACCCTCGACGGACCGTTGTGCCTATGAAGGTCCGTCATACTTGCTGTCGAGGGTAATGAAGAGAGCAGCAGAAGAAATTGCATAAGCATGGGACGACGGAGTCCATGATTGTCCGTCGTGACCACAATGATCCATCGCGAGGTTCGTTGGCCCAGCCGCGTTTTGGTATATTTCCAGCAAATAGAGTCCTTGTTTAATTAGGTTTTTATTTTTTATAAATAGTTCAAAAAAACCTTGTTTTTGAGGTTAGACTTCGTATTGTTAGACTCTGGGTCATTGTGAGAACTTTGTATTTGTGTTAGATTCTTGATAATCATTAGACTTTTTATGAGATTACTTGATTAGTTTGAGATTCTTGCAAGTGATTATTGGTGACTAATCAAGCAAACTTTTCGATTTTACTCTTTCTCATTGAAAAAAGTACATCAATTCTTATTTAATATACTTTAATATTGTGATTATGACTATGAGTAACTAAACTCCATAACTAGGGTTGTGGGAACTATAGGCAAATAATGAGATGAAACCTAACTAAAATAACAATTCTTTCCTAGTATCTTGCATGCAAAGTTATAAGTTATGTATTTCTAAATCTTTGGTCTGGCATCTAGAAAATCTCACTCCGCACCTTGGTCCGGCTACGTGTGTTGCTTTCCTAACACTTATATTTACCTTATATTAGGCATCATATTCGATATTTGACTAAGTTATTACCTCGTACCAATCAATACTAGCCTATTATATAATATATACTAAATCTATGCTGATAATTCTTTTCCTATTATCTACCTCCTTGGTCCGGCAAGTAGCATTAAGGCAAGTTTTAACGTGGGCCATCCGCTAAAAAGACTTCTAAGCGAACGAATTATTAATACATGCAAGACAATATTCTAGAATTGTTATTTTAGTTAGGTTTTATCTCATTATTTACCTATGGTTCCCACAACACTAGTTATGGAGTTTAGTTACTCATAGTCATAATCACAATATTCAAGTATATTAAATAAGAATTCATGTACTTACTACAATGAGAAAGAGTAAAATCCGAAAGTTTGCTTGATTAATCACCAATAATCACTTGCAAGAATCTCAAAGTAATCAAGTATCTCAAAAAAAGTCTAATGATAATCAAGAATCTAACACTAATACAAAGGTCTCACAATGATCCAGATTCTAACAATCCGGAGTCTAACAATACGGAGTCTAACCTCAAAAACGAGGTTTTTTTTAACTATTTATAAAAAAATAAAAACCTAATTAAACAAGGACTCTATTTGCTGGAAATCTGCCAAAACGCGGCTGGGTCAACAGACCTTGCGACGGATCATCGTGGTCACGACGGACCGTCATGAACTCCGTCGTCTCATGCTTATGAAATTTCTTTTGCTACTCTCTTCATTACCCTCGACGACAAGTATGACGGACCGTCATAGGCACAATGGTCCGTCGAGGGTCTTCGTTCCAAAACACTTCAACTCTTGGAATATGGGTACTAGGATTACTCTGAACTTCATGATGAACCGTCACAAGCTTCGTAACCCCACACTTGGTAAGACTTCCCCATCATCCTTCAGCAGCTGCACTATGCTGCCACCTACGAACCGTCACAAGCACGACGAACTGTCACAAGATCCGTAGGTGGTCTCTTCTGCATTTCTTCACTCAAAATCTCCGCATTCATCTTTTGACAGATTTCCTGCAAAATAAAGAGAAACTTATATAAAAATTAGCACAAAAAGTCTTTTGGACAAACTTAACTTAAGGAAAAAGTATTAATAATACCGTGAAACCATGGTATATCAACACCCTCAACTTAAATTCGTTGTTTGTCCTCAAGCGACGCACTATTACTCAATACAAAATCTTTGTACAATAGTATCCATGTTTTATCCTTTGCAATCATTTGGCTTTCAATCCCAATTAATCTCATTAAATTTATGCATACTATAACTATTTGGCTTGAATTGTGTGGGATCAGAACATGACACAGACTCACCATGCAAGAACACCTATCCTCTTCAATTTCTCACTGAGATGCTAACAATTTTTGCATGGAACTAGTGTCCTCACTTTAAAACAAAATCCTCATTTTTCACACAATGATTTCAGTTTGAGTATAAGGTTTACTTTTCAACACTGGCTCTCAGAATAAAGTCACACTCATTCATACCTATTGCCATAAGTTTGCCCTTATTTTCACTGCCTTAGATTCGCTATACAACACATAGGATCAGGATAGAACTTTCTTAGCTTGTAAATAGGCTCAGGGTTAGGTAGGGTATATTTAGTTATACTTTAGTGACTTTTTCCCTCCTTGACATATCGGCTTAATCTACCACTTTCTAACATTTTACCTCGCCCAGTTTCTCATATTCTTTCACCTTGCTATTTTCTCTTCTTTCTTCATTTGTGTAAGTGACTCTCTTCTTTTCTTGCTTATATTTCTTGTATATTTTTCCCTTTCTTTACTTTTCTTTCAACTAATTCTTGAGTCACTTTACTTTTGTTCTTTCTCTCTCTTTGTTCTTTCAACCCCACTTTCCAGAGCATTCCTCATAATAGCCACCCTCAACTCATGGCTTTGCCATGAGTAAAGGTACACAATACCCAAAGTTAGGTCAGGGCCATAACGAAGGTTGTTTACTGCATTAGCCACCCTAAACTTATGCTTTTGGCTTATGCTGAGGTGCACATGTCCAAGGAGGGACCAGGGCCAACACATTGTTCCAAGAAAAGATCAGTTGGGGTGAAAAAAAAAGGTCTAATTTAAGCTCAGATTATTTGGATCAAAGAAGTATAAATTTCATTTGGTATTCTTTTATTTAGGCTAGAAATGGGCTATATTGAATAAGGGCCTATGATCCTTTCCTAATTGTCTATTACAACTTACTTTTAGCAGCACTAACCAGGCAAGTTCTAGCTTAGTACAAATAGTGGACTATTCAAATCTTTCTCACACTCACCTGACATCTCATCACTCTACCATATTATTAGACACCAAGTTCGAATTTTAGACTCAGCGTAATGCTATGGTGTACCTCTATGTCATGCATAGAGACACACATTTATCAGTTACTACACCTAGTCATGCATCATTTTCCAATTTATTAGGATATCATTTTAGCCATAATGCTCTAGAATTAAACTATGTACAAAAGATATAGATATGCCGGTTCAACAGAAAAAATAATCAGCCTTTTGAGGAAAAAGAACACAGGCAAGAAAACCCCAAAAGAGGATAGTGATTTGGGCTACTAAGACTTCACCCTAACACTCACTTTCCATTCACCCAACCCCTAACAAAAAAACATGCAATTGTCCCCAATGCATAAAAATAATTTAAATACTAGAGTGGTAGGTGAAGCAAACCTGTGGCGCAAAGCGCCGTCGATCAGCAAGATGGTGGGCCCGGTTCCCCGGAACCTACGTCCTCTACAATCTGGACACCTTCAATGGTGTCCCCAACAACAACCGCACTATCCGTAGTGCCTTCTGCTATCTCCACAGTTCGAGAGCTAAACACCCCAGCCGCTAACTCTGATGCTCTCATCTGGTGCGTCTCCTCCTTAGCAAGTGAGGCTCTCCCCGCAGCCTCCATCTCACGGCGCTCCTTCTTCTGTGCTCGCGCCTCGTCCTATGCTCGACCCCTATGCCTCTTGGCATGCTCTCGAGGGGGAGGTGGTAGAATCTCTGAGGTGGCGAATAGGGCCACCAACACTGTGTCTTCAGCAGGCTCGACAGAAGGGGCCTCAGACTCAGGCACCCTAGTCTCTAAGATTGTGTCAATATTGCGCGAAGGCTGTTGACCGCAGCCTGAAGAGTCAACACATCTACTGGAGGGGCTATCCGGGCTAGCACCCTAAACTCAAAGGCGTCCAAGCGCTGGTGAACCTCAGAGATCTTCTGCTCTGTATACTGGACCATTTTCCGCTCTAGGCGCTCTTCAGACTCAATATTAGACTTCTGCATCCACGGCTGATGCAGAAGTGTAGTCATTTGCTCCTCTAATTATTGGACCCTAGCAAGAGGGACCATCGCCGGTATAGGGGTTGTGCGAGAGGAGATCGGAGCAGTGCTAGTACTTACGATAGACTCGACCGGGGTAGTGTCAGTGGATGCCGCCTACGTAGCCGTGCGGGCCTTGGCTACCGTATCAGCAAGATCATCAGCAAGTAGGGGCAGCTCTGGACGGAGCTCTCTGCATGAAGCCATCTAATTGGCCTTATCTCTGATGAGGCCGACATCAACAGTGCCCAGCGGGGTCTTGAGCTCATATACGTGCCATATAGGCACACCTGCGAACCTGCAGAGAGAAAAGATCATGCACGGGAAAGGGTAAGTAGTAGTGACCTTGAAATCCCTCTTGTGCATGCCTGCCTGTAGAAGCCACGCGAAATCCACCTCAAACCCGGCTATCATCTCCACCATCAACACTGCTCGATCCCATGTAACGATATTATCAGCCGCTGTGGAGGAAAGGCAGTGACGGACAATCAGCCACAAGAACTTCGCCGTGAAAGTGAGGTTGGCCTTCCTGATGGCCCCCTTTTGCTCGGTCACCCAGTCGACACCCTCTCCATCAACTGAAAGGTGTAGGGCCATCCACCTCTTGGTGGTCTCTCTCAGCGATGGCTCGCGGGAACTAACCATCTTTAACAATCTACTATCGGTAGTCAAACTCGGCAGTGAAAAGGGTCCGATTAGCATCAACACCCTCGCCGTATAGAAACCGGTGGATGGCAGGCAGGGAAATGTCAACCTGCACGCCCTGTACTCGGACCTACTATAGTGGGGCATTTTTAGCGAGGGCAGCCCGCCTATCTATCTGTGATCGCAGAATCGCTAAGTAGAATGTGTAGAACTCTTGGACCATTTCATCACTGTAACGTCACAACGGACGTGCTGTCCACTCCAGGCGATGCCTGGTGAAGAGATTGTGGATCTCAGGCATCGTCGGGAGACTCCCTGTAAGGACCAGCCGCTCTAAGGTGAGTGTTGGAGTCATAATTCCTTGTCAGTCAGGAAATTGGAGTCGGAGTAGACTTGAAATTGCCCGTCGACACACCACTGGTTGGGCTTATCAGTGGCTGGGGTGGGAGCCTGAGCTGGTGAACCTGATGTGGATTCCGAACTGTTAGCCTCATCAGATGAGGTCGATGCTGCAGCGGTGGTGGATGCGGAAACCTTAGCAGAGCCGGAGGCTCCCTCTGTCCACGATACTCGTAAGGAGCCAGATGCTCCTTCTTCATTTGTGGCTGACCCAGAGGGTGTGCCGGTCAGTGTGCGCTCTTCTGATTCTTATAAGAATGGGAGGAAGTGACTACGCCGGACGCTACCTTTTTGGGTCTAGCTCTAGGAGCACGTGCAACACGGGAAGGGGTGCAAGTGACTAGGGGAACATACTCGGGGTAACGCTCTTCATCGGAGACAATGACCATGCAGGCAGATGGGGCGACAGACATCGATCGCCCGCATGCACAGATTCAATCTTGCTTGGGTGCCATTGTATATATTACCTGTAAAGGATCAATATTAATACGAGTTGTGACAAACAAGAGAAGCAACACCGCTTAAAAAATGAATATAATATTATATTTCTATAGTAATAGTGAAACACGATGGGCCAGGTGACGGCTCGTCATGAATATGATGAACCGTCATGGGGTCCATCGTGTATTACTTAGACTATGTATATATGGAGAACCCTGAAGGAGAGTCTCTGACTAGTATGACGGTATGTGCAGGATGGACCTTCACAGGTACGACGGTCCGTCGTAGGTGTCCGTCAGAGGACACTTGGAAAAAAACATGGAGACCCTTAGGAGATGGGTCTCTAACCGTCTTAACGGTCATGCAGGACGGACCGTCATAGGTACGACGGTCCGTCATAGGTGTCTTTCAGAAGACACTTGGAAAAAAATATGGAGACCCTTTGGAGAGGGATCTATGACCGTCATAACGTCATGCAGGACGGAGCGTCGTGACGACGACGGTCCGTCACATGTGTCCGTTGAAAGACACTTAGAAAAAATTGAGAGAGACCCTTAGAAACAGGGTCTTTGACAACCAGAACGGTTGTGCAGGACGGACTGTTGTGAAGACGATGGTCCGTCACATGTGTCCATCGGGGGACACTTAGAAAAAATGAGAGACCCTTAGAAACAAGGTCTCTGACAACCAGAATGGTTGTGCAGGACGGACTGTTGTGACGACGACGGTCAGTCACATGTGTCTGTTGGAGGACACTAAGAAAAAATCGGAGCGGGGTGTTAGGGCTTTTTGAACGGACCCTGTGATGGTCCGTCGTGGGTACGATGGTCCTTCATCGGGGTCTCGTTCAGTAGATCATTGAAAGAACTGGGGTACCCCATTCATCCCCGATGAACCCAAATCGAACTTGTTGTGTTTTGGACCTACATTTGTCTAACATAACTACATAGGAAACTAGCAATGTAAAAGCACCTATGTCTAGGGTTGTAAACACAACAATTTCGAACATTTTAAACATAGACTAGACAAAATCTTATATAAAAATAATGAACAGATCACGAACAACTAAGCTAATACTAATTAATAAACAAAAAAGCAAGATAAATGAGTAGAAATTAGAGTCACATACCTTAGAATTGGAGAAAAACAAGATTGGCATGTACTCGGTGACCAAGAAGACACCCACATCAGCAACTCCAATAGTATATGATAAGTTTTAGGGCTTTGGAGAATTTTGAGAGGGGGCAGTGATCGGTTGATAGAGGGAGAGACTGTGGTAGTTTAAAAGGGAGGGAAATAGGGAAAATAGTAAAGGTGTGGGGGTGAAATGAGGGGTTGGGGAGTTTAAACAGTATGATTTTGAAAAAGACTCCAGCCGAGTCGGGTCGGGTACGCCTCATTAATGACGCGACTACTACCCGACGATTGTCTGTCTCCGTCGTGATGATCCGTTGTTGGGTCCGTCGTGTGTGCCCTAGTTTGAAAGTAACAGAAAGATGTACATGGCACGACGGATGCATACGACGGTCCGTCACAGGTGAAACGCTCCGTCACTGTATCCGTCAGTGACTGCCGCAAAGTGATTTTTCTGTAGAATTTCCTGGTGATATGCATGATAATTTAAAAACTCATTAGTAGAAAAATGCTACAATTACTAAAAAGACTATAAGTATTGGGTTGGCTCCCAAAAAGCGCCTGATTTAATGTTGCGGCACGACTGGGGACACTTGATTACTCAGACTTCATCATGATGGTATGCTTCTATCATTTAATACCCCGATGCCTTATGCCCAAAATAGAGTTTTATTCGTTCTCTATTAATCATAAACCACACTCCCTCCATGGCTTTTAACTCAACTTCTCCATGAGGGAATACTTGGGTAATTAAGTACGCGCCTGTCCATTTGGACTTGAGCTTGCCTGGAAGACAAGGCACCCCAGAACTGTCTACAAGCACCAAATCCCCAACCATAAACTCTTGTTTTGCACTTTTTTCTTCATTCTCTTTCTTCATCTTTTCTTTGTGGGATATGGCTGATCCGATTGGAGCTCACCACTCTGCCTCATGGTCCTACCAACGTTGAAGGTCGCTTCTTCATTGTTTAACTGAAATTTCATCTTCCCATTTTCCATATCAACTAAGGCTCTACCTGTAGCAAGGAATGGTCTCCCAAGAATAATAGGTACTACAAAATCGACTTCACAATCAAGAATAACAAAATCAGCCGGAAAGATGAATGACTCCACTTTTACATGCACATCATGGAGTATCCCTATAGGCCTTTTCACTGTCCTATCAGCCATCAGTAGCCTCATCGCAGTGGGTTTTTGATCCCCAAACCCAACTTCTTGTAGATCGAGAAGGGCATGAGATTTATGCTTGCCCCCAGATCACATAATGCTTTCGCAAAATGTAATGACCCAACTGTACAAGGAATAGTGAACGCACACGGATCTTCTTTCTTTTGCACGAGAGATCTTGTAGCAATAGCACTACAATGCTACAGTCTATCATCATTATCGAAAGTTATCGATCTTTTCTTTGTGACCATATCTTTCATAAACTTGGCAGAACTGGGCATTTGTGCTAGAGCTTCTACCAAATGGACATTTATAGAAAGATGCTTTAGCATTGTTAAAAAACGCCGATAATTACCATCCTCGGTCTTTTTCACTAATCTCTGAGGAAAGGGTGGTGGTGGTCTAGGCATGGGAATTACCTTCATAGGGACTTCTGCATCTTTTCCATTAGTCTCTTCTTCCTCAACACTACCCTTTACCACCTTATCATCATCCTTTCTCACATTTTCCTCATTAGACGGCATAGGTGGGTCAATGGTTTGCTTCCCACCCCGAGTAGTGATTGCGATACAGTGCGCATCATTTTTTTAGATTTTTGACAGTGTTGCAAGGAAGAGTGCCTGGTTGCCGTGTGTTCACTGTCGCAGATAATTGGATCATTTGCAATTCGATCTGTTTAATTGATATTGCATGTGTATCGACTTTTTTCCCAATACTAGCTAAATCACCCCTTAACTCCTTAATGTGTTCATTACTAGCATCGAAACTCCTCATCATTTTGTGAAACATATCCTCAACTCCCGCCATACTATCTCCATCATCCCTAGAAGTAACTTCACGATTTTGAGGAGGGACATAGAGCCCATTCCTATCATTTCTGTTACAGTAGTTACCCCTGTTGAAGTTGTTCTCGCGGTTGTAGTTTCAATCTCGGACATAATGACCCTCACGGTTGTAGTTACCATAGTTCCGACCTTGGTTACCTTGACCTTGGCACCAATTATTCTGATTTGAGCCTTGGGCGCTTAGTCAGAAATCCCCCATCTGTGGGGAACACGTAAACCCTACTTACTTTGATTAATTGATTAAAAACCAACATTCAAAGCAGTTAAGTGTCTCTTTCAATTTAGGTAGTTAGTTTCATTCATTTAGAAATAGAAAACCCCTTTTTATTGTTTTTACTTTCCAAGGAAGTAATTGACTAAACAAAAGTAATTATAGATTGAAGTTAAGTCTAGACTATTTTCCTCGTGGGAACGATCCTAACCTTACTAGTTGGGTTATTTACTTTACACGACCGCTTTACTTGAAATTTGACAAGTAAGTTTATCAATGTAACACTCCGAAAGTCCATGGCCTAAGCTAGATCGTCACATGGTGAACTAAAACATAGATCACTGTTTCTAAGACCAAAATAATGTTTCTAAAACATTTAGAATATTTTAGATTCAAGGCGTCAAGAAATGTCCATGACATCTGAAACTAGCTAAATCGAACTAGTTGACGTCCGTATGTTTGATAAAGATTTGGGAGGGTCAGATGAAGTACAAAAATTATAAAAAGACTTTAAATAGGTATATTGTAGTACAAAGGGTAACAACATCCAGTAACGACTCCCCAAGGACTGCCAGAAGGTTCTTTAGGAGGACCCTAACATTGGCGAGCACGTTGCCCTAGCTGCTTGCGGCACCCTAAAATTAAAGGTCACTACGCGACACAGAGCTGACATGTGGGGTTGAAAAAATATTTTCTTGCAATGCAGAGCCTCCACGAGGTCCACTGCCTTAACCCAGATTCAAAAATAAAATGTGAAATTGATCCCGCGATATGCAGCCACTTCCCTGATTCGTTAGTGACGTATTTTAAGCATTTTGACTGCACAAAAAGACCCATTTAAGTGAGGGATCTTTTGGTTAATTTACGGGGTGACTCTATATTGACTAAGGGTAAGTTTTAAGTCATTTTTCACTCACCTAAATCAAATTCCCAAAACAAAATCCAAAATCTCTCACCTTTTTCTAATTTCTCTCTCTATTCATCCTCGATTGAAGGATCAAGGAAGCATGGAGAAAAATACCAAGTTCTAAACTCTTCTTCTCAAATTTTGTGTATTTAGATTCATTGGGTTATTGGTTCTTCACGCTTTTGGAATTCCTTTTCCCAAGAGGTCATTGTGATGTTGATTTTTAAATCACCCAATTCCCAGGGTTTTCCTGTTCGAATGGGTTTTCTTCTAAACTTGCAATTGATGATTGATTATAACTAATTGTGATAACCTATGGATAATTAAGTATATATTGTTGAGTAATTGATGTTAATTTTGGGAAATTTCGTGTGTATCATGTCCCTTTCCCCACTTTTTCCAAATCTTGGGTCTGGCTTATAAATTGATTGGAAATGATGAATGCATTGACTGATAGACTTTTTTTTATCTACCCTAGATCATGCATGGACTGCCTAGGGTAATGTATTGTTTGGATTGAATCTATTTCTTGAATAATTCATGACGAACCATTTTCCCCCCAACATTAGGTTATAAATTGAAGTTAATTGGGATAGTGACGATGCAATTGATTTGGTTATTGTTTTAATAACTATTGAATGATGTTACTACACCAATTATTGGATGAAATTGGTTGGTCGATGGTTAGACCACTATGATGGCTTCTGAAGAGGAATAGGGTTAGTCTTGTGATTTCAATCCTTTACTTAAATTATAATTAATTGTGTTTTAGTGATGAAGTTATATTGAAGTATACCTTAAGATAAGATTGATTAGGGTTGGTAAGATGTTGAATTGAAATGTCTTAATTTATGGATTGTGAGTTTTTGGCGAAGATGTAATGATATTAGGTTGGTGATGAATTTCCTATGTGCCTTATCATAATGTGATTATGTAAATGTGTAAACCTCACATGTGTGAATTGTAGTTAAAGCACAATACCATGCATTTCATGTTGAACTAGGATTGATGACTATATAAGGGGTAGACCCTATAACCAAAACTAATTTATTATCATTAATGAAAGACATTTCAAAAAGGACTCTAGCTAAGCACCGAGTGAACTATAAGTGAGGAGTGTCCCTTCCCACACAGGGAAGGTAGGATCACTAATGTACTCATCAGATTGGACACTATGATGCATGTAGAATAAAGAAGGTCACAACAACATCTTCTAGTCCTTGAACTATGTTTACCACATAGGAATACTAGCTAGTGGATCCACATAGATGATATCTTCATGTTTTTGTTCTACCTTGACAAGTAGTCTGCATTCTTTCAGTGTAGCGTTCCATGACACCGGATTCCACATTATCTTATCTCATCTATGTCGACTAAGTAAATAAGTTTTCCAAAGGTAAAATGAAGTAATAACTCTAAATAGGATTACCCAAGGGGTTTATCTTAGTCTAGGTAGGGGTATGGGACTCTATCTATACATTGCACTAGTTAGCCTTGAGGGAAGTCGTTGAAGGATGTTCTTATTTGCTCATGAATGTAAATAATATGTATATGTTGATCTTACATGTTAATGACACTATGTGATATTTGTTTCACTTATGAACATGTGGTTGGTATCTATTGCTTAAGTATGATGATGTTTACTCTTAATGATATAGTATGCGAAGTGGGTATTTCTTATGGTTCTTGTTGGGTTTACTTGGTTGAATGAGGTTCTATGGCCTTACATACTTTTAGAACTAGTGTACTTATTGGGGATTCATGAGTAATGGTCATGCATTTGTTATAATTTATGATCTCTTATACATGCTTGTTTATATTATAACTTGATGATAGAGCTGTCTTGATTATGTGCTCAATTATGTTGATATGTATCTTGACATGACTAGACTTGGTATTGTTGGTATTATGGTGTACATGGACTTGATCTAAATAATATGTGCTTATTTATTTGTATTGGTTCTTGAATGTGCATAATGTGTTTTCAAAGTAAATTACCATTCTTTAATGAAATTTCCCTTTTTAGAATGATTTCTATGTTGTGTGGTCATATGTGCCCATACTTAGAACAAGTGATGTGCTGACCCCGTTTCTACCTTTTGTCCAAAAATTTTTTGGCTCCATTAGTTAGAAGATTGTGACCATTTGCTAGAAGGCTTGGAATCATTCTCCAAGTGGGTATGTCCTCATGTCCGAGGATGATGCCTTGTTATTACTCTAGCTATGGTTCTTTGTTATAGATTATATTCATCTTGTTTCAAGATATTTTTGTAAGCCCTAAGACGCATTTGGGCATTGTGTAATGTCTTATGACCATGTTGATTTCACTCTGTTTAGATTGTTTAATATGAGACATACCTTTTAATGACCGGAGCCAAAAAATTTTGGGACAAAAGGTAGAAATGGGGTCAGCACATCACTTGTACTAATTATAGGCACATATGAACACACAACATAGAACTTTGTGGGAGAACCACAACTAGCACATATATATATATATATATGTGCGTGTGTGTGTGTGCGTGTGTGTGTGTGTTTGTGTACGGTAAATGTAGAAAACTGTGTAATCTTCTAATATGATGGGTCTATGTATACTCGATAGGAATATATTATGTGTAAGTGAGAGGTCTAAGTAAACTTCATGAAGTAGTATTGATGAAAATATTTAAAATTTTATGAATTTTTTAACTATGAATATTAAGAAGAATGCTAAGAGGCTAGTCTTAGCCCTCTCCGAGGACGACGACGCAGGTTACGCCTAGGGGGTGCTCACCGAATGTGATAAACTTGGTATTAGAGAATGATATTGAATATCCCTAAAAACGATGTCTCATTAAACCACGTCCATGTAGATTCTTATTCGTAATTTTGAAGCACGCCACATTTATGAATAAGAGACATTGTGATGCTTAGAAACTCTCATCGTCTTGTATTCCTATGTCCTGCCTCTAGAGTCTTATTATGTGCTTTCACCGAAACCTTGTATTGTGGTTATAGGTATGAATACTCAAAGGATAGCTAAGCTTCTAGAAGGGCCGAAGAAGAAATTGCTAATCAAGGAGCACAAAAGAGCCAAGTGCCTCCACAAGACAACAAAAAGCCCCCACTTGAGGAAGTTTCTATGTGTGATGAAGTTTTGGTTTTTCCTACACCAATAAAGAATGGAGTGGTAAGGAAGACTTTTCTCAATTTGGCCCAAGCTATTACCTCTTAATCCAATTTCGTCACTTCTCAAGTCCAAGACATGATAACTAAAGTTAAAAGGGAGGTTGAACCTCGAGTGCCCCAACATGCTAACAATATGGTGTCACGTTTGGGAGACTTTACTAGAATGAATCTACCTATGTTCTTCGGTTTGAAATTTGATGAATAACCTCAAATTTATTTGATGAGGTCTATAAGATTCTTTATGCTATTGGTGTGACCTCAACTGAGAAGGCCGAGTTGGCTGCCTATCAACTCAAAGATGTGGCCCAGCTTAGTATGTGCAATAGAGGGATAATAGGGCACTAATAGGTGGTCCGGTGTCTTAAGAGATCTTCAAGAAGGCTTTCCCTTATCGGTTCTTTCCTAGATATTTGAGGGAATCTAAGGTGGAATAATTTATCAACCTTCGTCAAGGAGGTATTAGTGTACTTGACTATTCCTTGAAATTCACTAAATTGCCCAAGTAAGCTCCCTCTTTGGTTTCAAACCCAAGAGGTGAGATGAGTCGTTTTCTTATGGATTTTTCGAAGACTTCATTGAAGAATGTGATTCAGCAATGCTTCATGATAGTATGAATATTTCTCGTCGCATGTTTCATGCTCAACAAGTGGAAGAAATTAGGTAAAGGAGGAAGAATACAGAGGCCAAGAGGGCAAAATCTTATATTGGTCGTTCTTCAGAGGGTAGGCATGACATTCAAGACAAACCCAGGTTCAATAAGAGGTTTTTCTAATCAAGTACCTTCCAAATTTCCCAAGGCTCATGATGATCGTGTGTCTAACCCTAATCCTCAAAAGGGAAGAGGTACTAGGTCAAAAAAATGCCAACTTGTTGAAAGTGTAGAAAGATACATTATGGTTATTGCGTTGTTGGGATGGACAATTTCTTTGGGTGTGTCGAGAGAGGGAACAAGGTTATGGATTGCCCTAATATGAAGGGGAAAAACAAAGGAAGAGGGAAAGATCAAGCTAGTGGTTCTAATATGGATGTTCCAAAGAAGGATTGCTTTTATACACTTCGCTCTAGGGGTGAACAAGAGAGTTCTCCCGATGTGGTGACTTGTATATTACAAGTCTTCTCTATTGATTTTTATGCTTTACTTTATCCGGGTGCTACATTATATTTTGTTACTCCCTTAATAGGTAGTAATTTTTATATTTTTCCTGATATCTTGAATGAAACTTTTGTGGTGTCCTCCCAAGTGGTTGAGTCAGTGATTGCAATGAGGGTATATAGATATTGTCCTACAATGCTTCCCAATAGAGTTACTCATGTTGAATTAGTAGAACTTGATATGGTAGATTTTGATGTCAGTTTGGTGATCGATTGGTTGCATGATTGTTTTGCTTCCATTGATTGTAGAACAAGAATTGTCAAGTTCAAGTTTCGAAATAAACTCGTCTTAGAGTTGAAAGGGGGAAATTTTGTTCCTAGATGTCGTATTATATCTTTTCTAAAGGCTTTTAAGATGATATAAAAAGGGTCTTTATACCATATTGTAAGATTCAAAGATTTAGACTTCGAAAATCCTCCCATTTAATTTGTTCCCGTGGTGAGGTAATTTCCAAAGTTTTTTATGAAAGATCTTCCTGCAATCCCTCTTGAACGAGAAATTGATTTTTGTATTGGCTTGCTACCGGATACTAACCCCATTTAAATTCCTCTTCATCTGATGGTTCCGACCGAATTGAATGATTTGAAGTCTCAACTCAAGGAGTTACTAGACAAAGGCTTCATTAGGCCTAGTATTTCTCCATGGGGTGCTTTGGTATTGTTTGTGACAAAGAAGAATGGGTCCCTTAGAATGTTCATTGATTACCGTCAACTAAATAAAGTCACTATAAAGAACAAGTATCCTCTTATCGAATTGACAACCTGTTTGACCAACTCCAAGGGTCAAGCTACTTTTCTAAGATTGACTTGAGATCGCGGTATCACCAACTTAGGGTGTCAGGCAAAGATATACCAAAATCGACATTCCGAACTAGATATAGTCACTATAAGTTCTCTATAATGTCATTTGATCTCACTAATGTCCTGGCAACATATATGGATCTCATGAATAGGGTGTTTCAGTTACTTAGATTCATTTTTCATTGTCTTCATTGATGACATCTTGGTATATTTTAAAAATGATGGTGAACACATGGATAATTTGAGAGTGGTATTGAAAGTGTTTGAGGAACACGAACTATTTTACATGTATAGCAAATGTGAGTTTTTGTTGAGGTCGGTGGCATTTCTTAGTCATATCATCTGTAATGAGGGAGTTGAGGTTGATACATTGAAAACCGAAGTGGTGAAAAATTTGCTTAGGCCATTGACTCCGACTGTCAGTAGAAGCTTTTTGGGTCTAGCGGGATACAATAGGAGGTTTGTGGATGGTTTTGTGTCCATTGATTCTCCTTTGACTATCATACCCAAAAGAGTGTTAAATTTAAGAGGTCAGAGGCATGTGAAAGAAGCTTCTAAATTTTGAAAGATAGGCTTACATCCGCTCCGGTGTTGACACTATCGGAGGGTACTAAGGTATTTGTGCTATATTATAATGTATCCCAAGTGGGCCTGGGGTGTGTTCTTATAAAACATGGGAATGTCTGGACAACATAAGGTGCATGAAAAGAATTATCCATCTGATTATCTTGAGTTAGCGGCCGTGGTTATTTCCTTGAAAATTAGAATACATTATTTGTATGGTGTCCATGTTGATGTGTATTCCAACCATAAAGGTGGTTGAAATTGTTGAAAGATTATGACATGAGTGTTTTCTACCACCCCGACAAGGCCAATGTGGTTGAACATGCTCTAATTCGTATGACCATGGGTAGTGTGTCTCATGTAGAAGAAGACAAGGAAAACCTAGTGAAAAATGTTCATAGGTTAGCTCGTTTGGTTGTTAGATTGGGAGATTCTCAAAATGGTTAAATTATGGTCAATCATAACACCAAATCCTCTTTGGTGGTTGAAGTAAAGTCTAAGCAACTGTAATGACCCGTTTGGCCGTTTTGAGCAGTAGAGTTTATTCGGGTAATAACTGTCTGGATCGACGGATCCCACGACGGACCATCATGGGCACGACGGACCGTCGAGGGGGTCTCATTCCAAAACACTTAGATTCTGGAAATTTGGGTACTGAGGACAACTCTCTGAACTTCGCGACGACATGGCAGGACGGACCGTCGTAGGCACGACGGACCGTCACAGAGTCTTAAATAAAATCCACTCTCTGAACTTTGTAATGGAAGCAGCAGGACGGACCGTCGTAGGCACGACGGGCCGTCACAGGCTGCGTAACCCTGTCTGGGTCGGATTTCTGTTAAATGTTTTAAGGGGCGTTTTGGACTATTCCTGCTTATAATTATAAAGTTAGTTGTTGAATATTAATAATTCAATTACTTGGGGGTTAAAGGAGATAACCTTGAATTAATTAGTGGGTTACTTTGGTCACCTTTTATACTTAATTATATGGTAATTGGGGTAAAATAAAAAGAGTTTGAATAAGGAAAAATCAGAAAAAGAGAAAGACAGGGAGAACGATCGAGAGAAGAGAGAAACGAAGAGGAAAGCAAAGGTTTTGGGGGATAGGTTTCCTGATCGCGTATTCTTCGGTGGAGGTAGGTTATGGTTTATGCTATTTCATAGTAACCTCTTAATAGCGAATGATATGTATTGGGTAATTTTGTAAAGTCTTGTATATGCTTAATTGTGTGCTTGCATGATGTGATTATGTAATTGTGATAAAATAAGCATGATGAGGTTGTTGAATCTTAAACCTTAAAACCTCTTTGTTAATGATGATGCCTTGGTATAAAAGAAGGCTTGATGAACCAAAGGAATGAGGTTAGGGGATCGGGTGTCACGAACTGACACGTAGTATTAGGGGATCGGGTGTCATGAACCGACACGTAGTATTAATGGATCGGGTGTCACGAACCGACACGTAGTATAAGGGGATCAGAGCGTCACGTTCCGATACCAGGATGGTAAAATGAATGAATCTTGAATGATGTTAATGTACTCAATTTAATGAACCTATTTCCCAAATAAGTATGATATGGAGGCTTGTGTCCTCATGGGTGTACTTGGTGTTATAATCAATTATTCTTGTACTTGTTGTTGCTACCTGTTGAGTATTGTAGTTGATTTTATGATATTATCTGATAAATATTGCTTTCTATTTTGAGTTGGCCGATGATATCTACTCAGTACTCGTGTTTTCTACTGACCCCTACTTGTATGTTTCTTTAATTGTTATTTGTGGAGTGCAGAAAACGTACCGTCATCTTCAACTCAACCGCAACTCTAGCAAGTCTTCATCACGTCAGTTTTCAGGGTGAGCTATTGTTTCTAGCTTGGACTGTATCTTCTTCTTCACGTCTTGATGCCTTGAAGTTCTGTCATGGACTATCTGTTTAGTTATTTTAGCTTCTTAGATACTCTTAGACATAGTATTTTGAGGATAGATGTTCTTGTGATGATGACTTCCAGGTTTTGGGGATAGTAATTGATGAATTTTAGAAGTTATTTATTGGTTATATTAATGAGTTTTAAGTCTTCCGCATTATATTCTGTTTCTTATGCTTGAAATGTTGGGGTTTAGATTGGTTGGTTCGCTCACATAGTAGGATAAGTGTGGGTGCCACTCACGACTCATTTTAGGTCGTGACAAACTTGGTATCAGAGTATTAGGTTCGTTGGTCTCATCACACAAGAACGAGTCTAGTAGAGTCTTGAGGAACGGTAGGGGGACGCCCTTACTTTTCTTTGAGAGGCTATAAGACTTTAGGAAAACTCCATTCTTTCTTTCTTTCGTGCTATTACTTGGGTCCAATTGGTATCTAGGTCATATAAATTGGTATCTGACCATCTTCACTCTATTTCGCAGATGGTTAGAACTAGAGCAACAACCGCGCCAACACCAACACCGGCAAGACAAGATGCTTCAGAGCCAGCAACTGGGGCTGTAGCTCGAAGAGGGGCAGTGACAAGAGGCCGTGGTAGAGGTCGCGGGAGGACGTCCTCTAGAGGAAGAGCACAAACACCTGGATCATCTAGTACTAGGGCGGTGACTCCTCCACCGACTGAGGAAGTAGTAAGAGAGAGGGAGGAAGGGGAGAATGAGTAAGTGCATAATGAGGAATTACCACCCCAACCTACCCCAGAGATGATTAATCAGGTTCTTGCTTATCTTAGCGGGTTATCTGATCAGGGCTAGACACCTCCAGTGTTTTCTGCACCAGCTCCTCAGGTTCCGGGGGTACAACATGCAGTTGTTGTGGCTCCCCGCATGGATGCCTAATTGGAAATAGGCACGTTTCCTCGGTTGACTATAGGGCCTATAATGACAAGCGATCAGCACAAACTTTTCAGTAAGTTCTTGAAATTGAAACCTCCAGTCTTCAAGGGTACTGAATCTGAGGATGCTTATGATTTTATGGTTGATTGTCATGAGCTACTACACAAGATGGGCATAGTATAATGATTTGGCGTCGAGTTTGTGACCTATCAGTTTTAGGGGAACGCCAAAATGTGGTGGCGATCGTATGTTGAGTGTCAACCAGCACAAGAACAACCTATGACTTGGGCATCATTCTCTAGCTTGTTCATGGAGAAGTATATACCCCGGACTTTGACTGATAGGAGGAGAGATGAGTTTCTGAGCCTAGAGCAAGGCAGGATGTCGGTTACTGCTTATGAGGCTAAGTTTCGTGCACTATCCAGGTATGTCACCTAGCTTTGCTTCAGTCCACAAGAGGGGATTCGCCGTTTCGTGAAAGGGTTGAGGTCAGATTTGTGGATTCCAGCCTTACAAGTAGCTGCTGCCGCAAAATTCTTTCAGGAAGTGGTAGACTTTGTGATAGAGGTGGAGGGAGTGAAGCCAGATGACTTCACCATGGCATCAAAAACTAAGAAGTTTCGTAAGGGAGGAGAGTTTAATGGATCATACTCCAGAAGGCAGAGTTCCGAAGGTTATCCAGCTCGACCTATTCAATCATCACTACAGGTTGTAGATGGGGGTCCACCGCAGACCGGTCAACATTTCTCTGAGTTTTGAGGTTATCCCCAGGACCCGTCATTCTCACAAAGACCTATGCTTGAATCCAGAGACTGTTATGGATGTGGAGAAACTAGACATATTAGGAGAAGTTTTCAAAAACCGAGTTACAGACCCCCAATAATCAGAGGTAGAGGTGGTCATGGAAGAGGCCGTTATTTGGGAGGACGTGGTGGCCGAGGTAATGGTGGTCATCAAAACGGCCGGGGTGACAGACAAACGGGAACTACTGCAGTGCAACATGATAGGGGCAACGGACAGTCAGGTGATAAGGCCCATTGTTATGCTTTCCCTGGAAGATCTGAAGCAGAGACATCTGATGCTGTCATCAGAGGTAATCTTTTGATTTGTGATTGCATGACTTCTGTATTGTATTATCCTGGATCCACATTTTCATATGTATCTTCCTCATTTGCTACTGGTCTTAATTTACCTGGTGAATTACTTGACATACCTATTCGTGTTTCTACTCCGGTGGGTGAGTCTGTGATAGTTGAAAAGGTATATAGGTCTTGTCTTGGACTTTTATGGGGAGCAATACTCAGGTAGACTTGGTTATCTTAGAAATGGTTGATTTCGATGTAATTCTAGGTATGACTTGGCTCTCTCAAAACTTTGAAATCTTAGATTGTAATGCCAAAACATAACATTGGCCAAGCCTGGGACAGATTCGTTAGTATGGGAGGGCGACTACACTTCCACTCCGTTTCGTATTATCTCCTTTTTTTGTGCTAAGAGAATGGTTAGTAAGGTTTGTTTAGCTTTCTTGGCACACCTCAGGGATGATACTGCCCATGTACCTTCAATTGAGTCGGTTTCGATAGTCCGTGAGTTTTCGGATGTGTTTCCTATAGACCTTCCTTGTATGCCACCGGATAGGGATATTGACTTTTGTATTGATCTGGAGCCGGGTACTCGCCCCATTTCCACACCCCCTTAAAGGATTGCTCCCGCTGAGTTAAGAGAGTTAAAGGCCCAACTTCAAGAGTTGTTAAGCAAAGGCTTTATTAGACCAAGTGCATCCCCTTGGGGTACACCAGTTTTGTTTGTGAAGAAGAAGGATGGAAGTTTTCGGATGTGCATAGACTAAAGACAACTGAATAAGGTAACTGTTAAGAACAAGTATCCTCTTCCTCGCATCGATGATTTGTTCGATCAGTTACAAGGTGCTTGTATCTTCTAAAAAATCAATTTGAGATCTGGTTATCATCAATTGAAAATACGGGCAACGGATGTGCCAAATACTGCTTTTCAGACCAAGTATGGACATTATGTGTTCTAAGTAATGTCTTTTGGGCTTACTAATGCCCCTGCTGCTTTCATGAGTTTGATGAACGGGATTTTTAAGCCATATCTGGATCTCTTTGTCATCGTATTCATTGACGATATACTGGTATATTCAAAGAGCAAGAAAGAACATGAGGAACACTTGAGAATTGTATTGGAAATGTTGAGGGAGAAAAAGCTCTATGCCAAATTCTCCAAGTGTGAGTTTTGACTAGATTCAGTGTCCTTCTTGGGGCATGTGGTTTCTAAGGATGGAGTGATGGTGGATCCTTCTAAAATTGAAGCAGTGAAGAGTTGGGCAAGACGTACTAATGTTACAGAGGTAAGGAGCTTTGTCTCTTTAGCTAGCTACTACCTTCGATTTTTCAAGGGATTTTCTTCTGTTGCTTCCCAATTGACAAACCTGACTAAGCAGAGTGTTCCATTTGTAAGGTCGGACGAGTGTGAAGAAAGCTTTCAGAAGCTCAAAACCTTGTTGACTACTGCACCAATTCTTGCCCTGCCAGTGGAAGATAAGAATTTCATTCTTTATTGTGATGCATCCTATTCTTGTTTGGGTGCAGTGCTAATGCAAGAGAAGAATGTAATTGCTTTTGCTTCGAGGCAATTAAAGGTGCACGAACGTAATTATCCGACCCACGATTTGGAGTTGGCTGCAGTAGTGTTTGCATTAAAGCAATGGAGACATTATCTATATGGGGTTAAATGTGAAGTCTATACAGATCATCGCAGTTTACAGTATATCTTTACTCAGAAAGATTTGAATTTGAGACAGAGGAGGTGGATGGAACTACTGAAGGACTATGATATCATTATCTTGTATCATCCGGGAAAGGCTAACGTTGTGGCAGATGCGTTAAGTAGAAAAGCAGGGAGCATGGGAAGTCTAGCTCACTTGCAGGTTTCTGGACGCCCATTGCCTAGAGAGGTTCAGACTCTGGCTAATGACTTTATGAGGCTAGAAGTAAATGAGAAGGGAGGATTTTTGGCCTGTGTGGACGAAAGATCTTCCTTTTTTGACAAGATTAAGGGAAAACAGTTCACTGATTAGAAACTAATCTGGATTCGAGATAAGGTATTGCAAGGAGAGGCTAAATAAGCAAAAATCGATGAGGAATGTGTGTTGAGGATTAAGGGAAGGGTATGTGTACCCCGCGTCGATGATTTGATTCACACTATTCTTACAGAGGCTCATAATACAAGGTATTCTATACATTCTGGTGCAACCAAGATATATCGTGACCTAAAGCAACATTTTTGGTGGAGTAGGATGAAGTGTGACATTGTTGATTTTGTTGCTCAATGCCCGAATTGTCAGCAGGTAAAATATGAACACTAGAGGCCTTGAGGGACACTTCAGAGAATGCCCATTCCTGAATGGAAGTGGGAGAGAATTGCAATGAACTTCGTGGTTAGTCTTCCAAAGACAATGGGTAAGTATGACAATATTTGGGTAATTGTTGACAGATTAACTAAGTCTGCTCATTTCATTCCGGTCAAGGTGACTTATAATGCAGAGAAGTTAGCCAAAATTTACATCTCAGAAATTGTTCGATTGCATGGAGTTCCACTCTCCATCATATCAGATAGAGGTACGCAGTTTACTTCTAGGTTTTGGAAAATATTGCATGCTGAATAAGGTACTAGATTGGATCTTAGTACTCCATTTCATCCTCAGACCGATGGTCAGTCTGAGTGAACGATTCAGGTTTTGGAGGATATGCTTCGTGCATGTGTGATAGAGTTTGGTGGTCATTGGGATAACTTCTTACCCTTAGCAGAGTTCTCATACAACAATAGCTATCACTCAAGTATTGATATGGCCCCATTTGAGGCATTGTATGGGAGAAGATGTAGGTCTCCCATTGGGTGGTTTGATGCATTTGAGGTTAGACCTTGGGGTACTGATCTTCTAATGGAATCAATAGATAAAGTGAAATGCATTCAACAAAAGCTTTTAGCGGCTCAAAGTAGGCAGAAAGAATATGCAAACTTAAAGGTTAGAGACATGGAGTTTATGGAGGGCGAGCAAGTTTTGCTGAAGGTTTTACCCATGAAAGGGGTAATGCGGTTTGGTAAGCTAGGTAAGCTTAGTCCGAGGTACATTGGTCCATTTGAAATTTTGAAACGCGTGGGGGAGGTAGCTTATGAATTAGCCTTGCCACCAGGACTCTCAGGGGTGCATCCGGTATTTCATGTGTCTATGTTGAAAAGATACCATGGGGATGGAAACAACATCATTCGTTGGGATTAAGTTCTTCTTGATGAGAATTTGTCTTATGAGGAGGAGCCTGTTGCTATTTTAGATAGAGAATTCCGCAAGTTGAGGTCAAGGGAGATTGCATCCATCAACGTTCAGTGAAAGAATCGGCCAGTCGAAGAGTCCACTAGGGAGAAGGAGGCTGATATGCAAGAAAGATACCCACACCTATTTTCAGATCCAGGTACTCCTTTTCGCACTTGTTTTTCTTCTTGTGATCGTTCGGGGACTAACGATGGCTAAATTGGTATCTATTTTAATGACCCGTTTGGTCGTTTTGAGCAGTAGAGTTTATTCTTGTAATAACTGTCTGGATCGACGAATCCCACGACGGACCGTCATGGGAACGACAGACCGTCGAGGGGGTCTCGTTCCAAAACACTTAGATTCTAGAAATTTGGGTACATAGGACAACTCTCTGAACTTCGCGACAACATGGCAGGACGGACCGTCGTAGGCACGAAGGACCGTCATAGAGTCTTAAATAAAATCAACTCTCTGAACTTTGTGATGGAAGCAGCAGAACGGACCATCGCAGGCACGACGGGCCGTCACACGCTGCGTAACCCTGACTGGGTCGGATTTCTGTTAAATGTTTTAAGGGGCGTTTTGGACTATTCCTGCTTATAATTATAAAGTTAGTGGTTCAATGTTAATAATTCAATTACTTGGGGGTTAAAGGAGATAACCTTGAATTAATTAGTGGGTTACTTTGGTCACCTTTTATACTTAATTATATGGTAATTAGGGTAAAAGAGAAAGAGTTTGAATAACCAAAAATCAGAAAAAGAGAAAGAGAGGGAAAACGATCGAGGGAAGAGAGAAACGAAGAGGAAAGTAAAGGTTTTGGGGGATAGCTTGCTTGATCGCGAATTCTTCGGTGGCGGTAGGTTATAGTTTATGCTATTTCATAGTAAACTCTTAATAGCGAATGATATGTATTGGGTTATTTTGTAAAGTCTTCTATATGCTTAATTGTGTGCTTACATGATGTGATCTTGTAATTGTGATAAAATAAGCATGATGAGGCTGTTGAATCTTAAACCTTAAAACCTCTTTGTTAATGATGATGCCATGGTATAAAAAAAGGCTTGATGAACAAACGGAATGAGGTTAGTGGATCGGGTGTCACGAACCGACACATAGTATTAGGGGATCGGGTTTCACAAACCGACATGTAGTATTAATGGATCGGTTGTCACGAACCGACACGTAGTATTAGGGGATCGTAGTGTAACGTTCCGACACCAGGATGGTAAAAAGACTGAATCTTGAATGATGTTAATGTACTCAATTTAATGAACCTATTTCCCAAATGAGTATGGTATGGAGGCTTGTGTCCTCATGGGTGTACATGGTGTTATTATCAATGATTCTTGTACTTGTTATTGCAACCTGTTGAGTATTGTAGTTGATTTTATTATATTATCTGATAAATATTGCTTTCTATTTTGAGTTGGCCAATGATATCTACTCAGTACTCGTGTTTTGTATTGACCCCTACTTGTATGTTTCTTTCTTTGTTATTTGTGGAGTGCAGCAAACGTACCGTCATCTTCAACTCAACCGCAACTCTAGCCAGTCTTCATCACATCAGATTTCATGGTGAGCTATTGTTTCTAGCTTGGACTGGATCTTCTTCTTCACGTCTTGATGCCTTGAAGTTCTGGCATTGACTATCTGTTTAGTTATTTTAGGTTCTTAGATACTCTTAGACTTAGTATTTTGAGGATAGATGTTCTTATGATGATGATTTCCAGGTTTTGGGGATAGTAATTGATGAATTTTAGATATTATTTATTGGTAATATTAATGAGTTTTAAGTCTTCCGCATTATATTCTTTTTATTATGGTTGAAATGTTGGGATTTAGATTGGTTGGCTCGCTCACATTGTAGGATAAGTGTCAGTGCCACTCATGGCTCGTTTTGGGTCGTGACAGCAACACATTGATAAATCATGATGGAGTTGAAAGAATCGGTTCTTGGTAATCTTAATGAGTCATTCTCCTCAAGGGGGGATGGTGTCTTCAGGTATCAAGGAAGGTTGTGTGTGCCCAATGTTGATGACTTGAGAAACTGAATTCTTGAGGAAGCTCATGGTTCCTGTTGTTGGATTCATCCGGACTCATGACCTTAGAGAATTGTTTTGGTGGGATGTCTTAAAAATGGACATAGTGAAATTTGTTGCAAAATGTCCAAATTGCCAACAAGCAAAGGCCGATAACTAAAAGCCAAGTGCTTTATTTCAAGAAATTCAAGTTCCAACTTGGAAGTGGGAACACATAAGTATGGATTTTATGATAGGTTTGTCTCGTACACAAACAAAACATGACTCTATATGGGTGGTTGTGTATAGGTTAACCAAATACGTCTTTTTATAACCATCAAGTCCACATACTCGACGTAGGATTATGCTAGGATATTCGTAGATGAGATTGTGTGTCGCCACAGTATTCTGTTATCCATCATATCAGATAGGATGCACAATTTACATCTATGTTTTGGAATTCATTCCAAAAATTGTTGGGTACCAAGGTGAAGCTATGCACCGGTTTTCATCCCCAAATAGATGGTTAAGCGGAGCGTACTATTCAAACACTTGAGGACATTCTTAAAAAGTGTGTGATCAACTTCAAAGGAAATTGAGATACACATTTGCCTTTGTTGTGTTTTCTGATAACAATAGTTACCATTAAACTATATCTATGACTCTTTTTGAGGCTTTGCATGTTGGGAAATGTAGATCTACACTTGGATGGTTTAGAGTGAGGGAGTCTTCATTCTTTGGTCCCGGATTGATTTATAAGACTTTGGATAAAGTTCATTTGATAAGAAATCGAGTTAAAACACCCTATAGTCGGCAAAAGTCTTATGCCGACAAGAGGAGAAGGGACTTAGCAATTGAAGAAGGTGATAAGGCATATCTAAAAATTTCATCCATGAAAGGAGTGATGAGAGGTGTTAAGCAAAGGGAAGTTGAGTTCTCGTTATGTGGGTCTGTATGAAATTTTACAAAGGGTTAGTAAGGTTGCATATGAGTTGAGACTACCTAGTGAACTAGCTTGGTACATGTGGTGTTCCATGTCTCCATGCTTAAGATGTGCATCAGTGGTCTCGAGTCTATTCTTTCCATTGAAGGTGTAGATGTTGATGATAACCTATCATATGAAAAGGTTCTGGTGGAAATCCTTGATCATTTAGTGAAGTAATTAAGGAACAAAGAGGTTGCCTCCATAAAATTCATATAGAGGAATCACCTAGTTGAGGGAGAAACATGGGAGGTCGATGCCGACATGATGTTCCGTTATCCTCACCTCTTTGTTGATTAATGCTAGTGGTTCTAATTAATAATCAAAATAATATTGAGTTTCATTTTCTTTGCAAAGATGTTCATATTTACGATAAAGGTTTTTTTTTTCTAAAATGAAGTTTCATGTGAAAAATGCCCTTTTGATCAATTTTCACTTATTTGTGTATTTGGTATGATGTTGCTTATATGATATGATATTGAGCATGTTGATCTGTTTTGAAATAAATTTTTGTATAAGTGACTCTATATGTTGTGTTGAACTCATGTTGTTGTGTAGAATAAAATTCCTCATGTTGTAATGTTGAGCTCTTATGTGAAGGAATTAATGTTTTGAGTTACTATTAAATGCCATGAATATGTGTTTAATGGAGTGGTGAAGCACTCCTATGACTTGTGACTCGTGATGATTTTATATTGATTTTTGGTTGGGCTGATAGTATTGAGTCTATCATTTCCCATCAAAGATTTTAGTGTCATTCGGGGACGAATGTCCCTAAGGAGGAAATAATGTAAACATTCTGAAAGTCTATGACATAAGCGAGAGCCTTACATGAACAACTAAACCTTAGAACACAATTTATAAGCCTAAAATATTGTTTATAAACCATTTATGATGTGTTAGAGTCAAGGCTTCAAGAAACGTCCATGACGTCCAAAAACTAGCTAAATCAAACTAGTTGACGTCCTTATGTTTGATGATGGTTTCGGAGGGTCATATGATGTACAATACTTGTAAAAAGACTTTAAATAGGTAGAATATAGTACAAAGGGACCAAAATTCCAGTCACGACTCTCCAAATACCACCCAAAGGGTCCTTGCGGAGGACCCAAACCTTGGTGAGCAAGCTGCCAAAGTAGCTTGCGGCAGCCTAGAATTGAAGGTCACTCCGCGACGTGCAGCTGATACCTGAAGCGGAAAATTTTTTCCTCGCGATGCAGATCCTACACGAGGTCCACTGACTCATCCCAGATTTCAAAAATAAAATGTGAAATTGACCCCGCGACGCGCATCCACTTCCAAAATTCGTTAGTGTTGTATTTTAAGCATTTTGACTTCACAAAAAGACCCATTTAAGTAAGGGGTCTTTTGAGTAATTTAGGGGGTTACTATAAATTGACTAACGGTAAGTTTTAAGTCATTTTCACTCACCTAAATCAAATTCCCAAAATAAAATCCAAAAGCTCTCACCTCTCTCTTATTTTTCTGTCTAGTCATCCTAAATTAAAAGATCAAGGAAGCTTGGAGAAGAGGACAAAGTTCTCAACTTCTCTTCTAAAATTTTGTGGATTAAGATTCATTAAGGTATGAGTTCTTCAGTCTTGCGATTCCTTTCCCCAAGAGGTCCTTTCAAAGTTAATTTCTAAATCACCCAATTCCAAGGGTTTTCCTCTTCTAATGGATTTTCTTCTAAACTTACAACTGATGATTGAGTATGACTAATTGTGATTACACATGGATAATTAAGTATATATTTTAGAGTAATTGATTTAAATTGTTGGAAATTTCGTGTGGATAATGTCCCTTTCCCTGATTTTCCCAAATCTTAAATCCGGTATATAATTTGATGGAAATTGATGAATGCATTGACTTGAAGGCTTGTTTTATGTATCCTAGTTCATTCATGGACAGACCAAGGTAATTTATTGTTGTGATTGGATATATTTCTTAAAAAATACATGCTGAACCCATTTCCCCCTAACCCTAGGTTATGAATTGAAGTTAATTGGGATAGTGATGATGTAACTGATCTAATTATTATATTAATTAGTATTGAACGATGTTACTACACCTATTATTGGATGAAATTGGTTGATTGATGGTAAGAATATGATGATTTCTTGTGAAGGAGATTTGGGTGAGTCTTGCTATCTCAATCCTTTACTTCAATAATGATTACTTGTGTTTAGTGATGAAGTTATATCAAAGAATACCTTATTATAAGATTGATTAGGGTTGGTACGATATTGAATTGAAATGTCTTGATTTATGGCTTGTGAGTTGTTGGGCAAGATGTAATTATATAAGTTTGTTGATGAATTTCCGATATGCAATTTCATAATCTGATTATGTAAATGTGCTAACCTCACATGTGTGGATTGTAATGAAATGAAAATACTCTTGCAATTCCAATTGATCTATGATTTATGACTATATAAATGGTAGACCCTATGACCTAAACTAAGTTATGATTATTACTTAAAGACATTTCAAAAGGCACTCTAGCTTTACACCGAGTGAACTATAAGTGAGAAGTGTCCCTTCGCACGTAGGGAAGGTAGGATCACTAATATACTCATGAGATTGGAGACTATAATGCATATAGCATAAAGAGGGTCCCAACTACATCTCCTCGTTCTTAAACTATGTTGCCACATAACAATACTAGCTAGAGGATGCACATAGAGTATATCTTCATGTTTTGGTACTAGTTTGGAAAGTAGTTCGCCTTCTTTTGGTGTAAGGTTCCATAATACAGGATTCCACATTAGCTCATGTGGTCTATGTAGGTTAAGTAATGATGTTCCCAAAAGTTAAAATATGGTGATAAAGTGAACTCTAACTAGGATGACCCAAGGGGATTGAATTAGTCTCAGTAGTGGTATGAGACTCTAGCTATACATTGCACTAGATAGCCTTGAGAAAAGTCTTAGAAAGATGTTCTTATGTGCTTATGAATATAAATGATATGTATGTGTTGATCTTATATGTTAATGACACTATGTGATATTGGTTTCATTTATGAACATGTGATTGGTCTCGATTGCTAAAGTATGATGATGTTCACTCTCAATGACATAGTATGTGAAGTGGGTATTTCTTATGTTTCTTGTTGGGTTTACTTGTTTGAGTGAGTTAAGAGGCCTTAGCTAGTCATTGCACTAGTGTACTTAATGGTGATTCATGAGTAATGGTAAAGCTTTTGTTATGATGTTATGAATTGTTACACATGGTTGTTTATATTATAACTTGATGATAGAGTTGTCTTGATTATGTGTTCATTTATGTTGATATGTATGTTGACTTGACTAGACTTGGTATTGTTGGTCTTTTGATATACATGGTCTTCACCTAAAGAATATGTGCTTATTGATTGGTATTTGTTCTTGAATGTGCGTATGTGTTTTAATAGTAAATTAGCATGCATTAATGAAATATCCCTTTTTATCATGATTTCTAGGTTGTGTGTGCATACATGCCCTATTTATTACAAGTGATGGGTTAACCCCATTTCTACATTTTGTCTCAAAAATTTAAAGTTCCAGTCTTTGAAGGATTGGTAACCATTTGCAAGGAAGGCTTGGAATCATTCTCCAAATGTGTGTTTCTTGAATTCCGAGGATGATGCCTTGTTATTACTCTAGCTATGGTTATTTGTTATAGTCTAAACACAATCTTTTCATTCATTTGGTTTCAGGATATTGTTGTAAGTCCTAAGTAGAATTTCCACATTGTGTAAGGGCTTATGCCCATATTGATTTTAATCTTTTTAGATTGTTTAATATGAGACATCCCTTTTAAGACTATGTTATATATATATATATATATATATATATATATGCTAGTAGTGGTTCTCCCACCAAGTTGTAGTGTAGGTGCCAATCATGATGGTTTGAGTCGTGAAAAAGTTTGTATTAGAGCCTAGGCTCGTTGATCTCGATGTACTATAATTATTCTAATAGAGTATCACATAACGGTAGAGGGATTTCTATACTTTTCTTCAAGAGGCTATACGACTTTAGGAATCTCCATTGTCACTTATTTCCTTCATGGTATGACTTGATTCCAATTGGTATCTGGATATTCAAATTGGTATCTAATTTATTTCACCCGCCTATCAACAGATAGTTAGTACTAGGTACAACAGTGTTATGCCCATAGCTCGCTAATGCTCCAGTTTTGGAACCCGTAACGAGAGGTCGCAGTCGAGGTAGAGATAATAGAAAATTTTAGGGGTAGAGCTTGTGGGAGAGTGGCTACTGATGTGAATGAGATACAAAACTATGATGTTTCAGTGAATGAAAACCCTCCGGAACAAGAGGAGTTGATAGTAGAAGATGAGAACGTTGAGAATGTTGAAGAGGTTGAACAAGAGGAAGGAGGGAAAGCTGAAGCCATAAGAATCCCTCCAATTTATCCGTTTTTAGCTAAAAATATCCCTTTATTTTTGAAAGAGATGGCTGGACTAGGGATGGTTCCACCTACTCGAGCACCCGTAAATCCCCCTTTTTCTAAAAATATGTCCAAGATGGATGGGGTAGGAGGTAGTTATTCCTCCTTCCGTCCTTTGTTGGATTTTGTTACAATCGATAATGAGCATGCTATGTTGACTAATTTCTTGAAGCTAAAGCCCCTGATATTTCTCTGTTTGGAGAAATATGAAGCTTATGGGTTCATATTGGATTGTTATGAGAGGTTGCATAATTCGTATATCATTCACCAACATGGGATTGAGTTCGTGTTGTTTTAACTTTAATGTGAGCTCAAGCAATGGTGGAAAGTCTACATGGAATGCAGAGCTTATAAATGACCTCCACTTTCTTGGACCAAATTTTATGCCCTATTATTAAAGAAATTTGTTCCTCGGACTTTGAGATATCACAAGAAGGATAAGTTCATAGCGCTAGAGCAGGGTAGTATGTCTGCGGCTGCTTATAAAGCCAAGTTCCATGATTTATCTAGAGATGCTACATAGTTGGTTAACAAGCAAGAGGAGAGGATGCGATCGTTCATTAGAGTTTGATTTTTATCTACAAGTGTTATATGTTCAGATTACTTCTGCAGGAAGATGTTTTAATGAAGTGACCGATTATGTCAAGAAAGTTGAGGGGGTGACGCTAGATGGTCAATATTAGGTGTTGGCTAAGAGTGCCAAGAATTTTTGAAATTTTTAGTGATGCTATGCTAGAGGATCAAGTCGACCTGAACTCGCGGCAAGCAAATTCATTGTGCCATACCTGCCTCAGCCGGTAACTACTATGGAACTCCTTCTAATAATTTTTCAGTTGATCAGAGTGTGGGCACGTGGGGGGCAGCAGACTATCTAGAACCTTCACTTGCTTACGTTGTGGGAAACTTGGAAACATGAGGAGGAACTACCCACAGCCGCATCTGTTTGACTCTGAACACGAACCCTCTTGAGTAATTATACGCACTCGAAATTGTAATAATGGGAGGGGATGATCACAAGTAGGATGAGGAGGAAATCACAAAGGTTATGGATATAAAGAAAATTGTAACTTAGGTAGATGTAACATACAACCATACATCAAGGTAGCTCATGTGGATGATATAGCTCAACATTATGCTTTCCCAAGAAAAAATAAGGTAGAGGCGTATGACGTAGTGAACACATATACTATTATGATCTGTGAGCACATGGTTGATGTATTATTTGATCCGGATTCCACTTATTATTTTGTCATTGAGATTTGCCTTTGATTTTGAGATGTTGTGTTATACTCTTTATAATCTTATATGTGTTTCTACCATGGTTGGCGAGTCAGTCATAGTCATCCATGTTTTGTACTTGCCTTATTTTGTTTATAAGATTTCAGACTTGGGCAGATTCAATAATTTATATTTAGCTGACCTAGACATAATCTTAGGCATGACTTGGTTGTCACCACATTATGATGTTCTTAATTTTAATGTTATGTTTGTTACCATAGAAATTTCACAAAGGGAGAAATTAAAGTTGGACGGGCAAGTTATGATTATTTACTTCATCCGGGCTAGTAAATTAGTAGAGTAAGGCTTTTTAGATTATTTGGCTCGTGTTAGACATGTTGAGATTGAAGTTCCATTCATTGGTCTACTACTGTGGTGTCTGAAGTTAATGAAGTTCCTCAGGATAGAGACATAGATTTTTGTATTGACTTAGAGCCTGGTATGCTCCCCATTTCTATCCCTCCATATCGCATGGCTCCGGTGGAGTAAAGAGATTGTATGGCTCAAATACAAGAGCTTCTTTACAAGGGTTTTATTTGTCCTGGTTCTTCCCCATGGGGTGCTCCAGTTTGTTTGTTAGGAAGAAGGATGGTAGCATGAGGATGTGCATAGATTACCAGCAACTGAATAAGGTCACTATACATAATAGGTACCCCTTGACTAGGATAGATGAACTTTTTGGCCAATTATAAGGTGCAACATCCATCTCTTAAATTTATTAAAGATCTAGTTACCATCAATTGACAATTAAGACTGCGGATATACCATAAACTGTGTTTAGGACTCGCTATGGGCATTATGAATTTTTGGTTATGTCGTTTTGGTTGACTAATGTTCCTGCAACCTTTATGATCTTGATGAATGGACTTTTCAAGACCTTTCTTGACTCTTTTGTGATAGTATTTATCAATGACATTTTGGTTTATTTTAAATGTGAAGAAGAGCATGCTAACCATCTTTGTACTATTTTGGGTATCCTTGGAAGGTGAATGTAATATGCAAAAGTTTCCAAGTGTGAATTTTTGTTAAAGTCAGTTGTATTTTTGGGGCATGTGGTGTCAAAAGAAGGGGTAAATGTAGATCCCCAAAAAATTTAAGTGGTTAAAAATTCTGGGCAGCCTAGCTCGATGACAAAATTTAAGAGTTTTGTGGGACTTTCTAGTTACTATCGTCATTTTGTTAAGAATTTTCATTATTTTACTCACATGAGCAATTTGACAAAAAAGGAGGTACTGTGTGAATCTACTGAAAAATGTGAGGAGAGCTTCAAAAGATTAAGATGCTTTTGTCCACTGAGCCCATTCGAGAATTACCGATTTAGGGTAAGAACTTTATTGTTTGTTATTATTCACATTCATAATTAGGTGTTGTTTTGATGTAGGATAAGAATGTCATAGTTTATGTGTTTCATCAATTAAAGGTGCATGAGAGGAGTTATCCCACTCATGATTTGGAGTTGGCAGTGGTTATAGTTACTCATATGATATGGTGACATTATTTATACGGAGTTAAGTGTAAAGTATTTATTGATCATCACAATTTGCATAATGTGTTAACTAAAAAGAATTTGAATTTGAGACTACAAAGATGGATGAACTTGCTCAAGGATTATGATGTGACTATTCAATACCATCCATGTAAGGATAATGTTGTGGCAGATTTTATAAAGTGAAAATCGATAAGTATGGATACATTAGCTCACTTGAGTGGGACCAAGCGACTGTTGGCCAAAGAAATTCAGACTTTAGATTTATGTTCATGCACTTAGGCATTTCTTAAAGTGGTGGGTTGTTAGCTAGAGTTGAAGCTAAGTACATGTTCATAGAGGAAATCAAGTCCAAGAAATTCGAAGATGGACATTTAGATGAGCGTAGAAAAAAGATTGCAATAGTTAATTCTCAAGGCACCACTCTAGATGCTAATAGTTTGCTCAACTATAAGGGTAGAATATGTGTTGGAAGAGTTGCTGATTTGATTCCAAGGTTGTTGCAGATGCTCTTGGCTCGAGCTATTTTATTCATCGTGTGCGACCAAGATGTGTAGAAATTAGAAACGAGTTTTTTGGTGGTCGGGAATGATATAAGACATTGAGATGTTTTTCAAAAAGTTTCAAAATTGCCAACAGGTATAGTGACGTATGAACATCAATGGCTTGCAGGTCTACTTCAAAGGATGGCAATTCTGGAATTAAAATGGGAAACGATAGGCATGGATTTTGTAGTTGGTCTTCCCATGACTTTGGGCAAATTTAATTCTATTTGGTTATAGTTGATAGATTGACTATGGCGTCCCATTTCATTCCAATAAGGGTGGATTACAATGCTCAAAAATTGATTAGAATTTATGTAAAGGAGATAGTGAGGCTACATGGTGTGCCCCTTTCCATCATCTAAAATCATGGTACCCTTTTTACTTCAAAGTTTAGGGGGAAGTTTTATGATGCATTGGGCACACAAATCACTTTAAGTACAACCATCCATTTTAGGAAGGGTGGACAAATATGAGAGGATTATACAAGTTTAAGAGGACATGTTGAAACGTTGTGAGTGCCTTTTGAGGATATTGGGATAAGTTCCTACACCTATGTGAGTTCTCTTATAATAATATTTATCACTCGAGCATTGATATGGCACCATTTTAGGCATTATATTGTGGGAAACGTAGATAACCCATACGTTGGTTCGAATTCAAATATGTAAAACCTTTGGGGATTTACTTAGTTAAGAATGCTCAACATACGTTGAGGAGAATTCATGCTAAATTGCTATCCGGCAGTGTAGACAAAAGAATTACATGGACAACTTATCAAGGAATCACCCATGAAGTGTGTGAAGAGATTAGGTAAAAGGGGTAAGTTGAGTCCTCGATATATTGGTTCCTTTGAAATCTTTGAACGTGTAGGAACAGGGGCTAATAGATTTGCGTTACCCCTAATTTGTCCTGTGTACATCCCGTATTTCATGTGTCTATGTTGAAGACATATCACAGTGATGGTGATTATATAATTAAGTGGGACTAAATAGTACTTGACAATAACATCTGATATGTGGAGGAGCTGATTGCTATTGTTTATCATGATGTTCGTAAGTTGAGGACCAAGGAGATTAAGTCCATGAATGATCAATGGAAACATCATCAAGGTAATAAAGCTAACTAGGAGACTGAGAAGGATATGTGAGACAAGTATCTGCAGGTGTTCGTCGAATCAGGTGCTACCTTGTTCCTTTTCTAGCATACCTTTTGTGAGTTGATCTCTCAAGGATGAGTGATGGGGAAATTTTTATCTATTCAAACGACCGGGTTTCTATATTATTGGAATTCCAATGGGTAAAAATGGTGGAAAAAAAATTATTTGTGAGTACTAGGATTTTCCAAACCTTGTCAAGATCTAGAGGAATTTAGAGTCATCAAGGTGTAAGGAAATCTTGTAGAAATTGGGTGGAATTAATGTAGATTTGATGGCATAATCGGTTGGATAACTCGTTAAGAAATCCATACGACATTAGGAAATTGAATTTGGATAAGTAGATCATTAGGAATTGATCTTGGCGTTAAGGGAACTTTTTGAGCATACTGGGTCAAGTGTATGTTGTAGAAAGAAAGAATTTGAATTCCCTTATAGAGTTCACTGCCTCAATTAGTTCCGCTACAACGGGATCCTTGCTGCTACAGCAGGATAGGTACCATTGCAGCAAGCTAGGTAGAGATGGAATTAAATGATTTTGAGACTTTTTTCTGAGGGAAGCTCAATGGTTTGCTTTTGCCTCAACAACGAGATTAGTGACAATGCAGGGACGCTGCTACAACTGGATAGGTGCCGCAGTAGCGGGAAGACGGTTTTTAAAATCGTAAATAAAACTCTTAGACGACCTTATTTTGTATTTTTTAACTTTTGATTTAAGAGACGACCCGTGGGCTATTCTGACTCATTTTCCACAATTATTAAATCTAGATGTAAGCTTTAAACCCCTCGAATTCATTTTAGATCTGTAGAACATTTTAGAATTGGTCAATACTTATGGGGAATGATTTTTGTAAAAATCCTATGGTGGAATTAACGTTATATTGACTAGTTATGGTCATGGGTTTGAACTAGGGTTCATATGCTCTAGTATTACGAGAATGTAGAGTTCTTTTTATTGATTCGAATACATATATTGTTATTTCTAGACCAAACAAGTTGTGCGAATGAAGAAGGGAAGGATAAAATTATCTAGTGTTTCACGCTTGTTTTGAGGTAGGTCATGGTTTTCATTCTATGACTATGTGATATATACTTGTTCTTGCTTCATTATGATTCTTCTACATGTGTGCATGTTGTAGTATTTACCATAGATGTTGAAAAATGAAATCATGAATGTGTGATATTGATATATTATTGTGATGTGTAATTGCGATTTGATTTCAATGTTTTTTCGTTGTAACTGGGATTGGTTGCCATGTTCCGGCATAAATATGGGATCATATTTCCACGTTGCGGTAAGCTATAAGTTTGACTATGGGTTCCGTGATTGAACCAACTATGTGATGAACATCTGGATCGTGATATTGGTTCTTATGATAGTATTGAATTTGTTTATATTTATGCTTGTATTACAATGTTGTATTTGCTTTTTTATGTTACACTACTGGGATAGCCGAGTGAACCTACCCATATAGGGTGGTTGAGCACTTATTCTTCACATGCTCTTATTTTGTTGAGTACATGTCATCTTTATGCGACTGTTTACAAACTTCACTTAGTAGATTAGTGATCGCCGTGTGTTCAAGGGTAAGTCACATCGTTCGGGATTCCATGGAATTGTCTTTAGTATATGTCCACCAGTTTTGGAGCTACACCTTGTTTTATCTAGATAGATATTTAACTAGAGAATTCTTGTTAGACTTTGTCATCGTTTCTAGTTTTGGTACATTGACGTTCAAATTCTAGGTTTATCTTCCACATTGTTCGTTCGTTGTTAGATCTTTATATAGTAATGGAACCTTGTCTATAGTTATTTAACTTGCTTCCGTAAATTAAATGCCTTAGTTTTAAGGTTTATTTCTTTAGTTGTATGCCAGTGGTAGTTCACCAATCGAGTTATTGTTTGGGTGTCAATCATGACGGTCCTGGTCGTGACAGTATTGCTTGGATACCCTCCCTATTCCATCCTCACTTTTATTCCATAACTTTACTTTTTCATTTCATTCATTTTCTTTATTTCTTTTTCCCTTAATTATAAGGAGGGTTTCCATCCTTCCCCAACTCAATGGGCTAGGGGAGACATTCTTTGCACTTCTTTTGACTTTTTCCTTTTTTTTTCACCACACCCCCAACTTAGGATTTTTGCATGAGTTAGCTATTTAAATAAAACCAATCTTTCATAAGGATTAAGGTAGATGGATGAATAAGGGTCTAGTCTTCATATAATTTCTTCCAAAGAAGTCTAAGGCTCAAAGGGTGTTCAATAGAGTTTCACATACTCGCAAGGAAAGTCACAAGAGAGGTATATGTAAAAATGGCTCACACTCTATAAATTGCCTAAGATTATTTCAAGTGAAGGAATTAATTTGATGACTAGACTAACGAGGCAAATTTTGGGTGTTGTCATGCATGGTTCAGGGTAAGCTTATCACACAAGGAAACGATACTTATGTCTTGTGTCATGCATGGTTCAAGGTAAGCTTATCACACAAGGAAACGATACTTAAGTCTTGTGTCATGCATGGTTCAAGGTAAGCTTATCCCACAAGGAAATGATACTCAAGTCAAACAAGACTTCACACTTTTTCTAGTGTGCAATGGTCGTAACATGAGAATCATTTTGATACATGACTATTCACAAGTAGATGGAAAACTCATATTATCTGTGATACTTCATTTGGTCTTGTCAAAGCAACACATTCATGTTTGTTTGATTGAAAAAAATATTTAAGTCGGTGGTATTGATCAGAACAAATACTTGAATTTTCAAGATTACAACCACTTTCAATAGAAGAGGTGGCAATTACTGTGGATAAATATGAAACAAATTTCGGAAGGGTGTAAAAATCAATGTGCAAATTAGAATTAAAAAGAATCCATAAACTTAAACAATCACATAAGTAGTATGAAAATTTTTTAAAACAAACAGCTCAATCATAAACCCAAAACATTTATAATAGAACACAAATGTGGGTCGCAGCCGCACCATAAATTAAAGTATTTGTCTTCAAATGCACATAATAATATCAAGAACTTAAAGTAAAGAATGACAGAGAGGGAGGTAAAGAGGGGACCCTATCTAAGTTGAACACTCGATTTGTCTGGAAATTGGTGCCTAGGATATAAGAAGTCCTGGTCGTGCGAGGAAAAATTAGCCTCATTGGGGACAACAAAAGATGATTTATCATGGAGACCAGCACTGCTACACCCATAATGATTTTTTCAGTCTCCATCAAGTCCTCGTCTTCAACATCTATTGTTTCCTCAAGAATGTTCGTTTTTGTATTTGCCCCTTACTCAGGTCCAACTTTTCATTCAGCTCTAGTGGTAGCTCGAGAAATTTTTAATGCATTTTGAATCTCTGTTGTTTAGTAGACCATGGGGATATCAATGGACTTCATATAGTCCATATAAATTATCAGCTCAGCAATAGTAGCCTTCAATGATATAAAATCATTTGTTGCCCCTTGTTCACATTTACATACTAAAATTCAAGCTTTGACTTCATCTACGGTTTCTCTTAGTGGTGTGACAACATTGGTCAAGGCAGTCTGGATCATGCCATAAATAGAGGTTTCTAGGGCATCAGTCGAATAATTTGCAGATTGGGCAAGTTGTACAATCTTAAACAGAACTGCTCGTGTTATCAGAACATCGAAGGCAATAAATATGTTTGCCAATGTAGTGATTGAAAACCTGTCGCGTTAGAAAGTGGAACAGCCTATGTAGGTTACATGGAGGTCTGGGAGCTGGTTTAGGTAATGGTTTCCCTGCATGTAAGCATTTGATGGATACCACTTTATCATGCTTGTTCCCTGCTTGATCCAAAAGGTACTAAGCTTTGATTCTCCGGATATCAAGTGAGGATGTGGGAGTGACTTCTACATCCTCCTTAGTATCTCGAGGACTTGGGCATATCTACGAATTTGGTGATAATTATGGGGAATAGAAGTGAAGTTTTGTGTTGCTTTGCGTGCATAAGAATATCAGAAACATTGATCATCCCCAAATTTAGCAGAATTATGTCAAATATGCAACCTGAACATGCATCTTTTGTATGTCACATAATAGATTCATTTTTGGAAGGCATGATCGTACTATTAATAAAACCAAATCAATACAGTGCTGCTACATTAAGGTCCTTCCTTTAAATCCCAGAACCAGCTTCTAACCAAATGGGATTGTTATCTGAGATCAGTGGAGCGAACCACCTATTCACGTTGTTAAGCTTTTCAGTTCTGATTATGTGATGGTAAGAATCCATAATGTTCTTTGGGATATCAAAAATAATATTAGGGTTGTATTGAATTTTTTTCCCTGAACGACTACTGAGTCAAATAGTTTGAGTGTTGTTGTTTGTTGCCTTCCTTGTGGTAACAAAGTTCCATAAGATGCATAGAATTCATGAACGAATCTTAGAATATATGTGCCACGGGTCTTAGTGAACATCTTAACATTATGATACTTAAGGATGCTCATAATTTCTTGATACTTGTTAGTCATTATGTCTGTTGATGGACGTGTTTCTTCAAGAATTGTCGTAAGCCCTTATGCTTTTTGATCGCTTCATAGACTTTGGCGGAGGACCTCTATTGGGGGCACCTAAACTATTACAGGATCTTGCGTTGAAGGATTATATGCACTTACTTGAGGAGTCACAAACCAAAATGGGTCATTTAAATCTTCTAAGCATAGTTCTACCCTTTGTGTTATCACTTGCCACTCTTCGTGAAATCAGTAGGTTTGAGTTCTAAATGCGCACACCTGTTATAAGAGTTGGAGAGGTAAGTTTCACAGATGCAATTATAACTCAGGATCCCTTCCAGTGGAACATTTAATTTTCGTTTACCCCTCTCCTTCCTACCATTGCAACAACTTTCTTTGCTTTGCCTTTGTTTTAAATGCCTTCTTATCTAAGGTGTTCCCTGTTCCCCTCCCTTCATGTGGTAGAGCTTGTCCAACAAATTTTGGACAAGCAATATCTGGAATTACATAGGAGAAAGTTGAATAGTTTTGACTTCTTATGAATCAGAATGTGTAAATAGATCCCCAACCATTCAGCAAATTACAGATGGTGTTCAGGGACATGTGTTTATTCATCGAAAGTTACAGTGCAATATAGACTTAAGGTGTAGACTATGTACGATCAATAATTACTTCGGTGAGTCCCCAAACACTCTTTATGGATGTAACGGTCTCACCGAACTTAATAGAATCAGTAAAATAAAGCATTGGGATTAAATGTGCGCAGGATCATTAGGCATAATGCCTATTGTTTTGGTAAGCCTTATCTTGCTCGAAAACAGACTCATCACTCCAATTACGATTCATTTTCTTAAGATCTTCCCTACAATCTTTGAAAAACCAATGAAAAGGTGCACTATTCAGAATACGGTTGGATCAACAACAACCAGTACTCGTGCTTTCCACAGAGAGACCTAACAGATTTGAATAGGATAACACAATTCACAAAAGTACTAATGCTATAAATAAATATTTCAATGGAAATAATAAATAGGTGCAATTTTTTGAAAAATGGAAGTGAGAGAAAGTCTTAAATCGATAGTGAGATAAATGAGGAGCGGTGAGGTTTAAATTAAGTAACTTTATTCCACTTATTAAGACATGACCCGTTCGCCGAGATTATTCACATTCCCTCACCTAGTCTGCGATTCGCCATGTGGATATTAACTTCTCGAGTTTTATAGGGCTTCCAATTGCATGAAGGCCCCAATGATGGTCTTCATCAACGTCGCTGGAAGTTCGGCGATTCCCCCATAGGACTTATGTCATCTATTCCATATTTTTTGATTTCCTTCCACACACAATCCTACTAAAAATATATCTTTATTTCTAAAGTGATAATCCAAAAATAGTTACGATTTTTTGTTGCCTCCCAAAAAGCGCCTTATATAACCTCGTGACAGGACATAAGGTAGTGTTTATACTCCACTAGTGGGGTTTGCCTCTAATTCATCGGGCGATCCTTCTTTCGAACCCCGACGGAACTCATTTAGCACTTGCTTTATTTGGGATTCCAGTACTCGAATGAGTATGGCATGTGCAAGAATTATTTGATTAGTCATTAAGATTTTCATCCTGAGCTCTTTCAACATCCTACTATGATCATTAGATTTCATGAGTAAAAGCTCTAACATATCTTTGATTTATCCATCGTCCCTGTTCTCAATTTTCTTTTGTTTGTTAGGAGGGACGTGACCCCTTTCACCGTGGCTTTGGTCTCCAATAACCTCAAACTTTTTTGCCAGCTTATCCAATTTTGTTAGCAAGGCCAATGAATTTAAGTCTCTGATTTTCCATTCATGGCATGGCTCAGTTAATTTGTCGAGTAGTTCAGTTGATGTTTCATAGGATTGTCATACTAGATTACCCAGGAAAGTTTATTAGCCATAATTTTGTTTCCTAGATTGAGACTACAGTAAAATTACTTTAGAATTAATGTATCAGGGATTCAATATATAGGGTATTGTCCAGGAGTGATTTGAATCTTACCAATGCTTCATGAAGTTGTTCGATCTGATTTCGTGAAAGTCAAAACCCTATCTTGCAACATCATTACTTCTAGTTGAGAGTATTCCATACTCTTACAACTGTTACTTGACATATTTACCTTTAAACAACAACCTTAAAGAGAAACAAAACTAAAATTCAAGTAAATAAAACTTACAACTTTAAAACAAAAACTGTAGTTAGCTATAGTTTCACGTAACAACACTTCCTTGCCGTGGCACCATTTTTATGCCTATCCATACAAACGAAACTACTTTCGATTTATGTGTTTACAATTATCCATAATATAATAACCTTACTGAGGGTTGGGGTTATGTCTCAAGGTAGTGGTAGTTAAAAGTTGTTGCTAGTTAGAACATCATTCTAATTAGATGTAGCTACAGAAAATTTGCAATTAGAAACATTGTAAATTAACGGGGTGACACGAAAGTGTTAAATATCAACGGGTGTTTGTCAGAGGTATAGTAAACAAATAAAGATAACAAGAAATCTAATCAATGAGAGGGGGAGTTCTTGGGATGTGACTGCAAAACGTATTAATATTGATTAGTAGGCTCATGATTTTGATAGAAAATCTGTAGAAAAATTGTGAATAAGGTAAGTTTTATATAGAATAAGTTCTCTCTCAAGCAACTTACACTGTTTAAACTAGGTTCCTCTCGGACACCTATTTGCTGCATGAAGACCAGCCTATGCCTTATCCGGCTCACTCTCTCAAGGTGTGTGAGGATTTTGGAATAGGGATCACCCTCTTTGGATGAACCACATGTTGACCCACTCCTTTGACCATCAATCTTGCGGTCTTGGTTTCACGACCTTTCTCTACACCAAGACGAAAACACATCGATGAACTTGTATTTGAAACTACAAATACATTAGATTAACCCAAAAATACTAGACAAAATCACAATTAAACTACATTTATACTACCAATAAGCAAGACTCAACAACAATATTAACCCATATTTACTAAATCGCATTCCAATTTTATCCGTATATCAAGAAATAGAAATAATTAGTTCAATGATGATTAAATAAAATGGGTATCAGAAATAAAGTCTTTATTTGAGAAATGAAAGAATAATTATGGAGTCTCACTTCCAATTTGGGGAAGATGAAACCCATTCTTCTTAATGTCTTCAAACCCTTCCAAAACATGAGAGTAAAATATAAAAACTACTAAGAAAATATATTATTGTTTTTAGCTAAGTAGGAATCCAAAAAAAATGATCCAACTCGTCTTTTACAAAAACTACACTCTACTAGTATTTATTGCTTTCAGATTTGTGCTTCAACGGTTCATTAACAACTATACTGGGAATCTCCGACTGACTCAATGATTCACCCATTGGTGAAGTCCATCACCTTATGGTACAACCTTCAGCATTGTCATGCTTTGCTTCTTTGTGCGATAAGACACTACTTCATGGAACTCCATATTGATGCGTCAATTGTTCCTCTCTTTTATCGGTTTGACCCTAACCTTCATAGCTTTGGAAGAAAAGGCGGCATCCATGCCTATCAGTAATCCGGCAAGTGGACTTCGCGTTGCTGTCTTTCAATTCTTCATTTTTCTCAGTCCTTTTGCTCTTCTTTGAGATATTGTGTCCATGCTTTCCTTAAATCCTCAAATACATTAAACTTAGGAGTTTTCATCATATATCGTGATAAAATAAGAATTTGAGGACACAATTTCTAAAAAAAATATAGTCCATGAATCAAATCTATGGACCCATCAATCTCCTCATTAGCTTACCTTGTAGCTTCTGCACCATATTTGTTCCTCCAAAGGACTTTGAGTGATGCTACCTCTTTTGTTCTCAATTTGCGAACTCGGTGATCTAGTATGTAAACACAATCTCTCCTCATAAGATAACAAATCCTTGATCTCAATATTTTTCAGTTGGTATGATCAATGATTGATCGCCCATGCATTTCTTCAACATGGAGATGTGAATTACCAGATGAACTATTTCTAAGTCTGTTTGTATCTCCAACTCATAAGCTATTTTTCAAATACTCATGGATATATGATAAGGTCAAACATAACAGGGATTATGTTTCCCCTTCTTACCAAACCTCATAACACCTTTCATGGGTGAAACCTTCAATCATACCCAATCATCTAGTACAAACTCTAACTCCTTTCTCCAACATCAGAGTAGGATTTTTAACGGCTATGTGCCGTTTTCAGCCTCTCCTAAATCACTATCACCTTTTCGATTGATTGATGAACTAAATATGGTCCTATTAACAAAGCTTCGCCAACTTTTTACAATGCAATAGGATATATGCATCCTCTCCCTTAAAGAACTTCATATAGAGCCATTTAGATTCAAGAGTTGTAACTATCGTTGTAAGCAAATTTGATTAGAACTAGGTGATCATCCCAAATCCCTTTGAAATTGATCATACTGCCCCTCAACATATCCTTTAAGGTCGTAATAGTGTACATGGTGCTTATTGTAAGCAACAACACTACTTTCAATTTATGTGTCTATGATTGATGATAATATAGTAAACCAACCAAGGGGTCGTGCTCTAAGGGAGAGTTAGTGAAAATATGTATCGAATTAAAATCTCATTATAATTATTTGTAGCTAATGAAATTATTGAATAAAAACATTACAAATTAATGGGGTTACACTAAAGTGTCAAAAATATCAAATTAGGGGTTTGTCATAAGTACTGAAAATAGCAAAAAATAACAAGAAAAATAAGCAATGTGAGGGAAATTCTAGGGATGTGACAACAATACAAATTAATTTTTTTCATTGGGTACATACCATAGATAGAAAATCTATAGAGAAATGTCTAGGGTAATATTTATATGTAAAGAAGTTCTCTCGCAAGAAACTTACCCCGTTTCAATTGGGTTGCTCTTGAACACCCATTTGCCGCATGAAGACAAGCCTACACCTTAAACCCACTCATTCTCTTGAGCTAAGTGTTAGGATTTGGGACTAGGGCTCACCCTCTCTGGTTGAACCTCATGTCGACCCACTCCTTGTGCCATCAATCTAGCGGTCTTTGACTCATGACCTCTCTCTCGAGCAAGCCAAAAACACATGGATGAACTTGTGTTTATAACACCATATAAATTTGATTAAACCACAATCACTAGAAAAAATCACTATGAAAATACATTAAATCTACAAAATAACAAGACCCAACAACAATATTAACCCATATTTGCTAAATCACTCCCGAAGAATGGGGGTCTTAGCAACACATTGAAAAATAGAAATTATACCTTCAATGATGCTGAAATCAAATGTGTAGGAGAAATTAAGTCTTAATTTGAGCAAAGAGAGAAGAATCAAGGAGACCCATTTCAAATTTTAAATAGAAGAAACCCTTTATTCTTGAACTCTTCAAAACTCTTACAAAAATTGAGATTAAAATATAGTACTATAAAAATATAATATTGTTTGTGTCTATATAAGAATTCTCCAATAATGATCGACCTCCAAAAAATTGCAACTCTACTTGTATTTAGATCTTTCAGATTTGTGTTGCAGCAAATCATTCAACGACTTTAGTGGGAATAGCCAATTAACTCGACAATTCACCCATTAGGGTAGGTCATCGCCTTCTGGTACAATCTTCAGCATCGTCATGCTTGGGTTCCTTAGGCAATGAGATACTGCTTTGTGAAACTACTCGGCGATGCACCAATTGCTGCACTCTTTCACTGATTTCACCGTTTCCTTCAACGATCATCACACAAGTAACAAAAGGCGTAGCATGCATCATAGGCGATCCGCCAAGTGCACTTTGAAATCCTCAGACATTCATTTCTTCGCTCTATGCAGTCTTCTTTATCCATGTTACGACGTAGTGTCCATACTTTCCTTAAATCGTCAAATGTCTGAAACTTAGGAGTTTTCATCACTTATTTAGATAAATAAGCATTAGAGGAAACTACTTATTCTATAATATATACCTAAATGAGTCAAATTTGTGGACTAATATAAAACCCCAACTTAAACTTTTGCTTTTACTCAAGTAAAACTAAAGTTGAACAATTCAAAATTGATGTCTCAAATAATGCTACACAAGACTCAATAGAAAATGTACACAACATCACCAAAACTACTTAAGTAGGGATTAGTTGTGTACTCAATGATTTAAGTTGTAATACACCATTATAAAAGATTCTGAATATTACATTGCTTGATTTAAATGGAAGTGCAAGATCAAACATAAGCATTAAAATGCCCTCACACAAATGATGATTCTATTTTCTCACACAAGTGTATGATAAATTTAAGTTCACGAATCATATACAGCGCTCACTCTCAAAAATAGGAACACAATGCATACTTTCACCAATAAGTTTGCCCATATTTTCCATTGCACAATTGTTTCTAGTTTCTCAAGATCAAAAAGGTCTTTATAGGGCTTGTAATGGTGATTAGTACAAAGTTATAGTCAATTAGGATCAGTGACTAATGGGACTCATGAGTTGTAGTGCTCAGAACACTTCCTTTCATCTTCCTTCCTCATCTTTGTTACTGCTCATAACTCATACTATTTCTCACTTCTTATGGATTTCTTGGAAACCCTATTCCTTTTTTTACTGTTATTCCCAACTTTTTTTTAATTACATTTCTTTTCTCATTATTTTTCTTCTATAATTTTAATATGGAGGTTAATTTTTCATAACACCATGGGTTAAGGGAGACTTTTCTTGCACTTCTTTCGACTTTTCATTTTTTCTCTTCACCAGACCCCCAACTTAGGCATTCGGCCTAAGTTGTTATATCAATCAAAATAATCATGCATGAGTATTAAGGGAAACGGAACAAGACGGAATTAGTCTTCATCATGTTTGTTATAAAAAAAAGGTAGACGTGTTCAAGAGAGGATCACAAACTCACAAGGGAGGTCATAAGAGAGGTGTGCGTCAAATTAGCTCATACTCCACTAAGATCATATCAAGAGAGATCGATATTTAAATTATTAGTCTAATGGGGCAAATTATAGGTACTTTCATGGATGGTTCAAGCTAAACTTATAGTACAAATCATCAATACTTACATCGTACAAGACTCCGTATTTTAGCTAGTGTGCAATGGTGATCAGAAGACAATCAATTTGACACATGCCTAGTAATAATGAGATCCAAAGAGTACATACAATGACTATGCAACTTCATTTGTTCTAATTATAGCCACACATTCATGTTTTTTCGATCGATAGCACGATTCAAGTCATCGGTATTGATCGGAACCAAGACTGTAACTTACAAGAGAGCAATCACTTTCATAATATGAGGTGGAAAATATTTTTGAAAAATGACAATCTTCCGGAAAGGTAAAAAATATTTTTCTATTAAAATTGACACGAAGCCATAAGCTTAAACATTCGCACAAGCAGCAGAAACACTTAAGGACAGAAAAACCCTATATATAAAATTTAAACAAAACATAAAGGTGGGCCTCACCCCACTCCAAATAAAAATATTTATCGTCAAATACAACTGATAATTATCTTGCAGACAAAATTAAAAAAACAAAAACAAAGAGGGTGGTAAAGAGAGAATCTTGTCTAACTTCTCGCTCCATCTGTCCATGCAATCAGTGCCAGCTACATCAGCCTGAAATTTCACAATGGTCCTTGGATTATTATTATTTTTGTTCTCATGTTGTATATTTGCCTTAAACTCTATAACGACATTTGTCGTGATACTCGTGTTTAAGTCATGTCCTACCACAAAGGATCTTATAACCGTGAAGAATCCACATTTCCACGATAGAGTACTAGGGCCAATGGGAACCTTCCTACTAGAACTTGCTCTCTTACTCTCTCTTCTTTCCAAGCACGATTTTTTAAACTAAAAAATTCCAAAATGCAAGAAATATAAAGTTAAAGTTCCATTGTGAGGTTGTGAAGAAGTAAAAGTGAGGGAGGTTAAATAAAAATGGAAATTTTATCCCTTTTTCTGGGAAAAAACCTTTCATTTTATGATCAATTGCCGATATTAGTCTAGTTCGCCTAATCACCAGAAAAAAACACCAAATATTTTGTTCTTTTAGCTATGTTTAACATGATCTTCTATTTATTTCAGAATCTCAACAACGATGTTCATCGTGATCTCCAAAATTGTTAGCGATGCACCGATAATTTTTTCCAACCTCCACGTTTTACAAGATTAAATCTGAAGATATCGTGAGGCTGACGAAAGAAGACTAGTTGCTCGCCTTCAAACACCTTTTCAAGCATTTACCAAACTTTAACCTATATAAATAACACAATATTATTTCATCAAGATATATAAATTAATTAAAGGGTTTTGGATTGCCTCCCAAATATCGCATTAGTTAACGTCGCAGCACGACAGAAGTGCATTACCGAACATCATTCTTGGGGTTAGCCATCGGATCACAAGGAAAACCACTTTGTTGTCTTGGAATTAAGTGAAACAAGATATGAGCCATATAAGTGTCTAACTATTTGATTGAAACTGAGTAGGAGGTGACGATCTGATAAAGAGATTGATATATCTTCCTACATGCTTTTCAGCATCTTTTACAACCCTTGTACTTTGATAATGATATGCGAGAGCACGTCCTCAGACCGCCAACTTTTTGAATCCTCGAGCTTCTAGATCTCATAGGGAGGCACATATCTATACTTCTCCTCAACTTACCAATTCGAATTACTGTCCCTCCATTCATAATATTTATCCGCTGTTTTGGTTGGCCAGAATGGTTACTGTTTGTTATACAAAGCATCAAGCTTCACCTCCTCCGGATTCGCACACAAAACCCCCACGACATTGACGCCTCGCACACCAACCCTATGACATTTTTTGATAAAATGTAGAGTTGCGTCATAATCTTTTCCATTTTTATGTCTTTCTCATTTTCCTTTTTAATTTTCTCCTTAAATAGCGTAAATGTTTGAGGAGAGAATTGGTCTTCACAGGTATACCATGCCCTGTTGATAGTGTTCATTTCGTCCATAAGTTTTATTGCTACTGTAAGTGATTGTTGTATCAATCCACTACGTGAGAGTTGGTCAAAGACGCCTTTGTGTACTGAGTCCAAGCTATGGTTAAACAATTGAAGGAGGACATTATCAGGCAGACCAAAGTCCGGTCGTTGGAGCACCATATCTTTGAATCGCAACCAAGATCCATGCAGAGGATCCTCATTCAAACGCTTAAAGTTATAGATGTTATCCCCAAGTGAAATCCTCTTTGAATTACAGAAAAATCACACTAGAAATTTGTTTACCAATTATTTTGAATAAGTTATTAATTCTCGTGGGAGATTTACTAGCCATTTGCATGCTTCTCCCACTATTGAGAAATGGAATAGCCTCAACTGGACTAAATACTGAGGGATATTCATGAAATAGAAAGGTCTTCACACATCTACAATGTTCTGAAGATGTTCATAAGGGTCCTAATGAGCCAATCCACTAAAGAGTCCCTTTAACTACAATAGTTGTAGCATGGTTCCTTTTATATGGAACACAACATTTCCCATAGCTGGGCTAACTTATTTCTCCAACACCTCCAATAAGATGATGGTCGTTGATGTTAGGCAGTTGAACATTATTTAGAATCCAATGTTATCTTTGTGGCCCATCTGGCTTCCATTGCTCGCGTTTACGCTTTTGCTTCATTAAATGGTCACACAATTAAATGAAAAACAACTAAAAGTTAAGTTAGTCAGGCTAAGACAAAGCAGGAACAAAATCTCTAGTTAACAACATTATCACATAACACGACTCTCCGGTAGCGACACCATTTTGATGCTTATCGTGACCATTGATACTACTTTCAATTCAACAGTCTAATATCGTCAATAATATAGTAATGCAACTGAGGGTTGGGTAATATACCTATGGAGCGGTGGTGAAAATGTGTAGCTAATGAGAATTTTATTCTAATTATTTGTAGCTAAAGATATTCATGATAAAAAAACATTAAAAGTTATGGGGTGATGTGAAAGTGTAAGATATCAAATGGTGGGGGGGGTCGTCACAAGTAGTAAAAAATAGCTACAACTAACAAGAAAACTATGCAAATAAAGAGGAATTCTTGGGATTTGACCGAAATACCAATTAATCTAAATTATTGCATATATGTTTGATAGAAAATATGTAGATAAATAGTGACTAAGTTAAGTTTTATATGGAATAAGTTCTCTCTTGAGTAACTTAACCCGTTTTGAAATACGTTCCTCTGGAACACCCATTGGCCACATGAAGACAAGTCTATGACTTAACCCACTCCCTCTCTAGAGCTGAGTGTTAGGATATGGGACTAGGTCTCATTCTTGCGGGCTAAGCCTTATATCGGCCAACACCTTAGGTAATCAATCTAGCGTTCTAGGTATAGCCACTTCTCTCTCGGGCAAGCCAAAAACACATTGGTCAAATTGTATTTGGAACTAGCAATCCATTATACATAACTACAACCACTAGAAGAAATCACTATTAAACTACATTTGATCTACCAACAAGCAAGACCCAATAAAAATACTAACCCATATATGCTAAAAACCCCAAGAATGGAGGGGGGGTAGCAACACATAATGAAATAGAAATTACACCTTCAATGATGTTGAAATCAAATGTATATGAGTCTTGATTTGGGCAATGAGAGAAGAATCAAGGAGACCTACTTCAAAAATTGAAAGAAAAGAAACTTGTTCTTTTTCAAGTCTTCAATACACTTACAAAACATTAGAGTAAAATATAATACTAAAAAAATATAATATTGTTTGACTCTAAGTAGGAATTCTCAAATGATGATTGTACTCACTAATAACTATAACTCTAGTAGAATTTATAGCTTTTAGATTTATGTTGTTGCGGATATTCGATGACTTTAGTTGTAATAGCCAATTAAATCGACAATTCTCCAATTGGTGTTGTCCATCGCATTCTAGTACAGTTTTCGACATTATCCTTCTTTTATTCATTGTCCGATAAGATACTGCTTCGTCGAACTACGTGGCGATGAGCTGATTGGTCTTCTATTCTGCTAATTTGGTCCTTTTCTTCAGGGCTCAACACATTGGAAGAAAAGTCGAAGTATGCCTCATTTGAAATCTGCCAAGTGGACTCAGTGTTTCTCAAGCTTCAATGTCTTTACTCTTCTCATATTGTTGGCTCCTTTTTGCGACACATTGTCCATGCTTTTCTTATATATTAAAATATCGGAAACTTAGGAGTTTTCATCAGATACTGAGATAAAAAAGCATTACAAGATTCTATTTAACTTAAAATATAGCCCAAAATAAGTCCATTATGTGTACTCATCAGTTCTCTACTTGCCTATAGCTATGAGCGTGGAAGGTAGTATTTAAGTACATATTTGCACCCAAACATTTTTAAAAAGAAATATAGAATTGTGCAGTAAATTGTGCACCCCTATCTTAAATTATGGAGAGTGGGATCATTTTTTTCAATCTCCTGAATATATAACCTTGCATAATCTTCTGTTGAATGGGTAGTCTTAACTAGTAGAAAATGGGCTAACTTTGTTATTATATCGACAATCACCTAAATCGAATCATGCTACCTGCGAGACCTTGGCATGCTTCTGATGAAATATATATTCATCTCCACTTACAATTCTATAAATTTTATTTTCTAAGCTAAAGTCCAGGCCTTTGGTGCTCTACATCAACTTGTTGGCAGTTAGGTCACTTAGAAAAAAATTCTGCAATGCCCTTCTTCATACCATTTCACAAATAGATCTTTCTAAACTCCTGATACATCTTTGTGCAACAAAGATGATTGAAATAGCTAGATCTATTCTCTCATTAAGACGATCCACTTCTGGTACACATGATCTTTCTTGGTATCTCAAGACACCAAAAGAGGATCTTGGTTTTTAGTGCCTTTTACTTTTGACACTAATGATTACTCAGCCCCATTCATCACCACTATTCCACCTTTAGTGGAATCCATTAGTCTGAGTCTCAGGCGTGAAAGTCTATGACATATTTGGCTAATTCTCTTTTTTATTCCTCAAAATGGGTTGTACTGCCCATAGACAACCTTCTTATGGCGTCAACAACAATAATAGCCTTATATGGGTGGTAAAGAATTCTCATGTCATAATCCTTAAACAATTTTAACCACCTCCTTCGTTTGAGATTAAGCTTTTTCTAGATAAAAAATATTGTAAGGTCTTGTGATCATTGAGTACATCAACATAGACACCATATATTAATGATGTCATATCTTAAAAGAAAAATCTACAGCAGTCAACTCTACGTTATTGGTTGGATAATTCTTATCATGAACTTAAACCTTTCGGGAAGAATAATCTATAACTTTTCCATTCTATATCAATATGTAACCCAATACGAATGTAGTTGCATCACAATATACCACAAAACCTTGAGTACCATCTGGTAATGTCAAAATTGGGGTACTAGTCAACCTCTTTTTCAATTCTTGAAAGCTTATGTCACAACATTTAGATCATTGAAATTAACTGTATTTCGAGTTAACATGGTCAAAGAGGATGTAATAGTTTAGAATCCCTCTACGAACATTCTATTATAGCCAACTAAACCCAAGAAACTCCTAATCTTCTTTGGAGATATGGGTCGATGACAATTCTACATTGCTTCAATTTTCTAAGCATCAACTTTCATTCCCTCTCAAGACACTTTGTGGCTTACGAATTTCATAGAGTCAATAAAAAACTCATACTTACAACTTTGCACACAACTCTTTATGTTTCAATGTCTAGAGAACTATTCTTACATAACTAGCATGATCTTCTGCATTTCTTGAATGGATTAGCATGTCATCAATGAAGATGATAACAAACATATCTAAATAAGGTTTGCAGATTCTTCATATGCTCCATGAACACCTGGTGCATCTGTTTAATCGAAGAACATGATGAAAATATCATAATGACCATATCAATTTCTAAAAGTGTTGTTTGAAATATCACATTCCCTCACTCTTAACTTATGATAGCCAGACTTGAGGTCTATTTTTTAAAATAGTTGGTACCCTGAAGTTGATCGATTAAATCATCAATCCTTGGAAGAGGATACTTGTTCTTGATGGTAACGTTGTTCAAATTATGGTAATATATACACATCCTAAGTAAATCATCTTTCTTCTACAAAAATAAGATTTGAGCGCCCCAACGTGAGACACTTGGTTGGATTAAACCTTTCTCTAGGAGGTCGTCCAAGTGCTCCCTAATCCCTTTCAACTCTAGTGGTGTCATTCTATATGGTGGAATAGATATTACATGAGTATCTTTAATGATGTATGTACACAAGTATATATATCTCTCAGGATGGACAACTCTTTACGACTGAAAATGACTAAATTGGAGGTATCTCAATGCTAGATTCGTTTACTTGGACTAAGTGATAGACAAATCCCTCCGAAACTAACTTCTTTTACTTAATGTTTGAAATTTAACAAACCTTAGGCACTGTTGAACTTCTTCTCCACTCTAACACTGGATCATTAGGAATCTTAAACCTGACAACTCGAGTCCTAGAATCAACAGAGGCATAACATACATGAATCCACTCCACACCAAAAATGACATTGAATTCTACCATGTGTAACTCAATTAGATCAGCCATAGTACTCTTGTAATTGACAGAGTCTGTCTTCTAGAATAGACTCCCAAACATGTGTCAAAATATTGAATGGCTCAATAAGTTGCTCAGGAATAACATCAAAATTCATAGCAACATAAGGAGTTACAAAAGATAAAATCGCTCCGGGAACTAGCAAAGCATAAGCAGTAAAGTCAAAGACTTAGAGCATACCATTGACAATTTGTGACAACTCAACTTTGTCATGGCAACTATTGATAGCATATAAAAGGTTTTTTCCCCTGCCAATACTGATAGTAGCGCCTCTAGGTTCAGCTACTCCTACCGAAGCAATTGATGAAGACTGGGCTCTATTTCCCCCATTACCATTTCCATGCTTTGTCTTTGGATACTCTCTTATGAAATTTCCATTTGAACCACACTTGAAAAAATTAGTGGATCACTCACCAAAAGTACCTGAATGGTTCCTACCTCACTTGACGCATGCAGGAGGATTACTACCCCCTTGTGCCATAGTACCCTGAGAATAAGCATGTTTAGCTCGGAAGTTCTGATTTTTAAACACCTCTTTAATCTTAGGTTCAAGTGCATTATAGAAGATTATGGACCAGGTCCCTTCTCTTTCAATTGGAAAGATGATTGCTTTGCATTATTCTTCTACTACCCGGACTTATTCCGTGTCTTGTCCCTCTTGTTATTAAACTCTTCTCTATTGCTCAACTTCTCCTCCTCAACTTGCTGACCATAGACAATCAAACTCGAGATATCGATGTCCCCAATAAGCATTCAGTCCCTTCCTTCCTTATTTGACAGAAGAGATAACCCAGTAACAAACAAGCTCATTCTACTTATCATGTGCACAAAAATCTCCGAAGCATATCAATATAGTTGAGTGAATTTCAACCCATATTCATGAATCGTAAGAAACTCCTATTTAAGGGTAAGAAATTCCCATACCTTATCGTCCCTCAGTTCGGGGAAAGAAATGACCCAAGAATCCTTCCTATAAACAAGACCAACTCGCAGGTGGTGCATCTTAATTAATACACTCTTTCTACTAATCAAACCAAGTCCTAGCAACACTCTTCAGTTGATATGCAACTAGCTCAATTCTCTCAATATCAACAACATGCATCACATCTTATACCTTTTTCAGCTCTTTATTGAAATTCATTGGATCCTTAATAGTGCTTGAACATGTTAATCTTCGAGGGTTCATCCTCAAAAAATCTCGAATCCTACAAGTATCGTCGCTTATTGTCTAGATCCTCTCTATTACCAAACCTGATTAGTCACAGCTTGGCAGAGCATGCTTATTTCTTCCCTAAACTCAATACTAGTATCTTCACCTTGTGGTTGCACATCAGGTGCATTGGGTACCCCCCTTGTTACTGAGGTTAAACATTCCTCCTAGCTACACGGTCTCTAACTTCTCTTCGTGGATACATGATTATTTGAAACATCTGCAAGCACGAATTAGATAGAAACTTTTTAGATATCAAACTCTTACTCACGAATTGAGTATGAAAAAAAATGAGAAAATTTTCTACTTGTTGCAATCTCGTAATTGTGGATGTGGCATGCTTCACATGAGTAACAGGGAATCTACCTACACGAATTCGTACAATCCCTCGGACTACTGAACTATGTGCTCTAATAGAATGTTTTTCATGACCCAAGCCTATACCCTAGAAGGAACAAACACTCGAAGATGAATGCCATGCCCAAACGAAAACTTGGCATGGCTTACTTACTCAGCAGCAGACTATACACATATTTGTAATTATAAATAGTACTACACTCACTTAATAATGAGATACTAAGAATGTTAAAAGTCAAACATTCAACTTGGCCCCAAAAGGGAAACTCAATTCCTAACATAAAAATGACAATGAAAAAACTATAGAATCAACATATGATTTTCCATCTATGAAGCCTTTAAATAACTGAGAAAGATGTCGGGATAGGACCCCCAATCATCGTAATAAATGAAATATTGAAAACTACTAACAGAAATAAAAAAATGCAAATAGGCTCAACAAGTTACTGAACTGCTTACTTGATAAAAAATGTGTTGGATTCCTATCCTAATTGCATATATTAAAGTACATTGAACGTGCCAGTATGTGAGTTGGAATGCTAAACACAATATAATCTTCAAAGGAATCTCAAAAACTTACCTGGCTCAACTGAACTAAGTATGTCTAAACTCATTTGAATATAAAGCAGTTTTAAAATAAGTGCAATATAAAGAAAATTTGTTTAAAATATGATGTCAACTCTGTATGTATTCAAAGATACAATATAACTGTGGGATGTATGTAAAAGTACAAATAAACAGTGTGTATAAAATACAACTAACTTCTGTTGAATATTCTCTAACCGACAACCATCACGCAAGAGTTATTCCAATGATACAACATTTTGTCTCACGCTTCCAGGTCTGTCATATGCCCTGCCATAGGTATATAACTTGAGTTACAAAATGGATCCACTAGGCTATGCTAAAAATCACTAAAGAAATCATCTGAAATATATGAACCTTTTCTACACATGGTGCTTATATTGTTTATAGGGGCTACGAGTTTTGGAACTCTCACCTACAGTAGTGTTCAATACTACTCCCAAAAAATTATTATATTAGATCTTATTTTTTAAAAACATACTTCCATCTATGGTTTGAAATTAGTGCTGAAAATTTTGCTCTAAGCCTACCTTGGAAATCAAACTATCCCTTCTTGTTTTATTAAGAAGCCTATCCTCTTTTCTAAAAACTAGATTAAAGGATTTTTGCAAATCTCAGTTTCCGTTTGTATCAAATGTGAAAACAACTTAAGTTTCTAGGTAATAGTTAGTTCTCATATACCTCTATAAAGAAATGAACTTCAAATCCGGTCTCTTTACTTAACTTTTAAGCTTAAGTCTCATAAAAACTTTAAACGTTTGTGAATGACTTTTGAAAACTTTAAGAACTTATCTTGTCTTAATTCTTGACTTCTTGACTTCACTCTTCAGTTTATGAATTGACTCTTAACTTTTCTTGAATTGAATTATAGATTCAAGGATATTTATTTGTGATATGAATGATCTCATGATATTTAGGAATGACTTTAGATATCCTAACATGAGAAAATTGTAAAAAGTCGAAATCTGAGGGTGGGTCTTCAACATGGAGAAGCATTTAATTTTTTGTTATGAAAATAGGTTTAGAGGCAAAACATTAAGTGATGGATCTGCGATGAGAAACAATTTTTCGCATTGGTAAGAACCAGGTCTGCAGCGCGCCACGACTAACCTGATTTGCTCAATGAAATTTCTTCCTTGTTTAAAAGCTCTAAACCCTTTTAACTCTGTGGCTTCTTTTTATAAACACATAAAATTGATTGAATATTCAAAGTACATTAGATTATACTAAAAATAAATCTAAATTGATTGATTTGGATAAAACAATACCTCAACAATTTCAACGAATCAACAATATAATATAACCTCAAAAGCTCATCCAGAACGCAATTTTTAAGCTTTCAAGAAAAGAAATTCACTGAAATAAATCATGATTGGTGATATACCGTGGTTTACTGTATTCTTATTACTTTTTCCTTTATTTTAGTGTGTCCAATAGCCTTTTTGTGCTAGTTTTTATGTAAGTTTCTCTTTATTTGCAGGAAATCTTTCTAAAACATGAAAGCGGAGGTTTTTGAGAGAGAAATACAGAAAAGTACCACCTACGGAGCTTGTGACGGTTCGTTGTGCCCGTGACGATCCGTAGGTGGCATAGTAGTGCAGCTGCTGAAGGAAGATACGAAAGTCTGACCAAGTGTGGGATTACGGAGTGTGTGACGGACTGTCGTAGCCATGACGGTCCGTCCTGCTGGTTCTTCATGAAGTTCAGGGAAGTAGTCCCTGTACCCAAATTCCAAGAATTCAAGTGTTTTGGAACGGGGACCCTCGACGCACTATTGTCCCTATGATGATCCATCATACCTGCCATCGAGGGTAATGAAGAGAGCAGAAAAAAATTACACAAGTATGGGACGACGGAGTTCATGAAGGTCCGTCTTGACCATGACAATCCGTCGCCAGGTCAGTCGACCGAGCCACATTTTGATAGATTTCCTGTAAATAGAGTCCTTATTTAATTAGGTTTTTATTTTTTATAAATAGTACAAAAAACCTTATTTTTGAGGTTAGACCCTTGATTATTGTGAGACTCAGGATTATTTGGTTAGACTCTTGAATATTTTTAGACTCTTTGTTGGACTTTTGGTGATTACTATTACACTTTGGAAGAATCCTTAATCTTCAATTAATTTTAGCAATTGATTGTTGGTGTTTTTTGTTGATTAAACAAGTGAACTTCTGGAGTTTACTCTTTCTCATTGGAGTAAGTGCATGAATTCTTATATCATATGTTTGAATATTGTGATTATGAACATGGGTAACTAAACTCCATAACTACGGTTGTGGGAACCATAGCAAAATAATGAGGTTAAACCTAAATAAAATAACAATTTTAGAATAGTGTCTTGCATGTATTGATAATTCTTTCGCTTAGAAGTCTTTTTAAGCATTGACCAACGTTACAACTCGCCTTAATGCTACTTGTTGGACCAAGGCTGTAGATAATAGGAAAATAATTATCAACATGTATTTAGTGTATACTATCTAATAGGCTAGTCTTGATTTGTACGAGGTAATAACTTTGTCAAATATCGAATATGATGCTTAATATGAGGTAAAGGTAAGGGTTGGTATAGCAACACGCGTAGCGAGACCAAGGTGCGGAGTGAAATTTACTAGATGCCGTACCAAGGATTTAGAAATACATAACTTATTAGTTTACATGCAGAATACTAAGAAATAATTGTTATAGTTAGAATTATCAAGTTATGAACCTGTGGGGGAACACGTAAACCCTAGTTACTTTTATTAATTGATTAAATTCCAACATTTGAGGCTGTTAGTTGACTCTTTCAATTTTGCTAGTTATTTTCATTTATTTAGAAATAGAAAACCTCCCATATATCATTTTTTATTTCCAAGGAAATAATTGACTGAATAATAGTAATAATAGATTGAACTTAAGTCTAAACTATTTTCATCGTGGGAACGATCCAAACCTCACTAGGTGGGTTATTAACTTGGCACGACCGCTTTACTTCGTATATGAGAAGTAAGTTTGAGCGTATCAAATTTTGTCGTCGTAACCAGGGAAAGTAGCTTTTAGATTAACTTATACTTATTACTATGGTTTTGGTTGATATTTTCTTGATTTCACTTTGTTTTATTGTTTCTGATTCTTACAGAACCTTCCTCCCTGTATGCCAAATACACGGAGAGGAAGAGAACCCTTGTTTCCCTACGATCACGAATTAGAGCTTACACTGTGCAACATGAATCGAAATTTGGGAATCAATGATGATGATCCAAACAAGAACATCAAAGCTCCAGTTGATGTTCAAGGTCATTTGTTACAGAATGCTTGGGGTGAACACCAACAGAGGGGACAAAATCCCGCTCCACAACCCCAAGAATAATACAGAGGTTATGAAAATATAGCATACTTCGATGAGCCACTTGTCTTGACCCCTCTACTACAAAGCAACACCTTTGTGGTAACTAGTAGCCTGATGTGAATGCTCACTGTGAGAGGTTTGTTTTCAAGGCTACCTTCTGAGTATCCACATGCCCTTATAGCTAAGGTTAAAGCAGTGTGTAAAAGCTGTGTAGGGAGGTCTGACTTGGACTTGAATGTAATAGGGCTAAGAGTGTTTCCTCTATCACTGACGGGAGAGGCTGCTATATGGTTCACTGAGCTCCCTTACAACTCAATTTTCACTTGGGACCAACTAAGGGACGTTTTCTTAGCACGCTACTACTCAGTCTCCAAGAAACTAAACCACAAAGACAGAGTGAACAACTTTGTGGCACTACCAAGAGAGTCAGTTAGTAGTTCTCAGGATAGATTCACCTCGTTCTTGAGAAGCGTCCCAAATCACCGTATATGATGATGAGTCACTGAAGGAATACTTCTATCGGGGACAGGATGATAATAATAAAGCGGTGTTGGACAATATTGCAGGTTGATGCTATGGGGAGTGTCCTTATGCTGAGATTGCTGAAAAATTAGAAAAAATCTCCAGGAACAATAATACTTGGGGTACTAGAAAGTCTGATACCAGGAGAAATACCTTCGTAGTGCAGTCCACTCACAACCCAGTCACAGGTGAGATTCGTGAAGAAAAGGCTCAGATGAGAACTGAGCTTGGGCTAGTACAAAAACATATCACTGGGGGTACATAAAAGATAAATGCAATTAACTACTTGTCTAAACCACCACCACCTAATGATGAATGTTATTATGCGGATGATTTCTATGTAGTAAATGAGCAGACAAGGGGTTTCCGACCGAGTTCCCAAGCGTTTAATTAGGACAATTGGCGCCAAGGTCAAGGGAACCAAGGTCGGAAATATGGTAACTATAACCGTGATGGTCATTATGTCCGAGATGGAAACTACCACCACGATAAGAACTTCAACACGGGTAACTACGGTAACAGAAATGATAGGAATGGGCCCTATATCCCTCCTCAAAATTGTGATGTTACTCCTAGGGATGGTGCAGATAGTATGGCGCGAGTTGAGGATATGTTGCACAAATTGATGAGGAGGTTCGATGCTAGTGTTGAGTTTATTAAAGAGTTGAGGAGTGATTTAGCGGGTATTTGGCAAAAAGTCGATACACTTGCAATATGGATTAAGCAGATCGAGCTGCAAATGTCCCAATTATCTACGACTGTGAACACACGGCAATCGGGCACTCTTCCTAGAAACACTGTCCAAAATCTGAAAAATGATGCACATTGTATGGCAATCAAGACTCAGGGTGGTAAGCAAACCATTGACCCACCTATGCCGTCTAATGAGGAAAAGGTGAGAAAATATAATGATAAGATGGTAGAGTGTAGTGGTAAAGCAAAAGATAGCACTGGAAAAGATGCAGAAGTCCCTATAAAGGTAATTCCCATGCCTAGACCACCCTCTTTTCCTTAGAGAATAGTGAAAAAAGACCGAGGATGGTAAATATCAGCGTTTTATAACAATGTTGAAACATCTTTCTATCAATGTCCCTTTGGTAGAAGCTCTAGAACAAATGCCCGGTTGTGCCAAGCTTATGAAAGATTTGGTTACAAAGAAAAGATCGGCCACTTTCGAGGATAATGATAGAATGCAGCATTGTAGCTCTATTTCTACAAGATCTCTCGCACAAAAGAAATAAGATCCGGGTGAGTTTACTATTTCTTGTACACTCGGGTCATTACATTTTGCAAAAGCATTATGTGATCTGGGGGCAAGCATAAATCTCATGCTCCTCTAGATTTACAAGAAATTGGGTTTGTGTGACCCAAATCCCACTGCGATGTTGCTACTGATGGCTGATCGAACAGTAAAAAGGCCTATAGCGATATTTCACGATATGCTAGTAAAAGTGGAGTCGTTCATATTTCCGGCAAATTTTGTTATTCTTGATTGTGAAGTCGATATTGAAGTGCCTATTATTCTTGGGAGGCCATTCCTTGCTACGGGTAGAGCCTTAGTTGATATGGAAAAGGGGCAGATGAAATTCCAATTGAACAATGAAGAAGAGACCTTCAACATTTGTAGGTCCATGAGGCAGAGTGGTGATCTCCTATCGGTATCTTCTAGATCCCACAAAGAAAAGATGAAGAAGAATAATGACCTAAAATGTGAAAAATGAGAGTTTATGGTTGGGGATTTGGTGCAGTTAGGCAATAGAAGATTGCATTGGCTTCCGTGGAAGGTCAATTCCAAACGGACTTGCCCTTACATGATTACCCAAGTATTCCCTGATGGAGAAGTTGAGTTAAAAACCAAGGAGGGAGTGCGGTTTAAGCTGAATATAGAACAAATTGAACTTTATTTTTGGCATACTGCATCGGTGAATGAAGTGATAGAGGCATACCATCTTGATGAAGGCTGAGTAATCAAGTGTCCTAGTAATGGTATCATTTTCTACTAATGGGTTTTAAATTTGCAGACACAACACCAGGAAGTTCTGCAGAAAATCATACTGCAGCAGTCACTGACAGATACATAGACGGACCGTTGTACCTGTGACAGACCGTCGCATGAATCCGTCGTGCCGGGTATGTCTTTCTGTTATGTTCAAACTAGGGCACAGCGACGGAACCAACGACGTACCGTCACAACTATGATGGACCATCGTCGGGGAATCGTCTCGTCATTAATGAAGCGTACCCGACCCGACCCGACCCGACTGGCATTTTTTTAAAAATTCAATATTTAAAAACCCCACCCCTTCATTTCACCCCATTTCTTCACTCTTCCTCCCATTTCCCTCCCTTTTAAATTTCCAAAGATCATAACCCCTCTCTCTTACAACCGATCATTTTCCCCAAATTCTCCAAATTCCTAAAATTCATCATCTTATAGTTGGAGCTGCTGCTGTGGGTCTCTACTTTATCACCAAGTACCTTTCTCTCTTATTTTTCTCAAATTCTCAGGTATGTGTCTCTAATTTCTACTCATTTATATTGCATTTTTGTTAATCAATTAGTATTAGCCTAGTTCTTCTTGATATGTTCATTCTTTAATAAAATTTTGTCTGACCTAGGTTGAAAATCCCCGATATTGTCATGTTAAAACTCTAGAAATAGGTGCTTTAGCATTGCTAGTTTACTAGGTATTTGGGTTAGACAAATATAGGTTAAAACACTACCATGTCGATTTGGGTCATAGGGGATGAATAGGGCATCCCTAGTTCTGTCACTGAGTTATAGAATGAGACCCCGATGATGGACCGTCGTACCCACGAGGGACCGTCAATGGGTTCGTTCCAACAGCCTTAACACCCCACTGTCCAATTTTCTAAGTGTCCTTCAATGGCCACATGCGACATACCGTCGTTCCCATGAGGGTCCATTATGCACAACCGTTCTGGTTGTCAGACCCTATTCCTAAGGGTCTCTCACTTTTTCTAAGTGTCCTTCAACGAACACATGCTACGGACCGTATTTCCCACAACGATCTATCCTGCATAACCATTCTGGTTGTCCAAGACCCTTTTCCTAAGGGTCTCTCGTTTTTTCTAAGTGTCCTCCAACGGACACATGCGACAGACCATCATTCCCATGACGGTCCATCCTGCACAACCGTTCTGGTTGTCAGAGACCCATAAGGGTCTCTCTCTATTTTTCTAGGTGTCCTCTTACGGACAACTATGACATACCGTCATACCCTCGACGGTCCGTCCTGGATGACCGTTATACTTGTCAGAGACTCTCCTCCATGGTTCTCCATATAAACCAAGTCTAAGTAAGACACGATGGACCCCATGGTCCGTCATACTCATGATGCGCCATCACATGGCCCGTCGTGTTTCACTTTTACTATAGAAATGTCATTACATCTTAACTCTTTTATATATTTTGTGTGGTTTTGCTAGTCTTGTCTGCTCTTTTTAGTACTAATATTGATTCTCTACGGGTACTATCTATTATGTCACCAAAACAAGATCGAGTCTACGCATCGATCAAAGTCTGTTGTCCCGTCTGCCCACCTGGTCATTGGCTCTGATGACGAGCATGACCCCGAGTACATGCCCCCAGTCACTTCCACCCCATCTCGAGCTGCACGTGCTGCCAGAGCCACACCCAAAAAGGTGGCGTCCGGCGTAGTCACTTCCTCCGACTGATAGAGGAGCGCACACAGACTGGCACACCTTCTGGGTCAGCTACTAATAAAGAAGGAGCGTCTGGCTCCTTAGGAGTTTCGTGGTGAAAGGAAACCTCCCGATCTGCTCAGGTTCCCACACTCGCCACCACTGCATAGTCTGCCTCATCTTATGAGTATGAAAGTTTGGAATCCGTACCCGGTTCACAGACTTGTGCTCTCACCCCAGTTATCGACCAGCTCAACTGGTGGTGTGTCGACGGGTAGTATCAAGTCTATTCCGATGCAAAATTATTGAATTACAAAGAAGTCATGACTCAGACACTTACATTGGAGCGGCGGGTCCTGACGAGAAGTCTCCCGACGATGCCAGAGATCCACAATCTCTTCACCAGACATCGATGGGAGTGGACCGCGCGTTCGTTGGGACATTACAGTGAAGATTTAGTCCGAGAGTTCTACGCCTCCTACGTAGCGACTCTCAAATCAAAGTTTGATAGGCGGGCTGCCCCCGCCAAAAAGGTCCCACTAGAGCAGGTCCGTGTACGTGGCATTCAGGTTGATTTCTCCCTGCCTTCCATCCGCCGGTATTTATACGGCGAGAATGTTTATTCCAACCGAACCCCTCTCAATGCCGGTTTGACTACTGATGGCAGATTGTCAAAGATGGCCAATTCCTGTGTGAGCCATCCCTGAGAGAGACCACCTAGAGGTGGATAGCCCTGCTTTTGTTTATTGATGGACAGGGTGCTGAATGGGTGACCGTGTAGAAGGGATCCTTCAAGAAGGCCAACCTGACCTTCACGGCAATATTTTTTTGGTTGATTGTCCGCCACTGCCTTTCCCCCATAGCCGCTGATAATAAAGTCACATGGGATCGAGCATTACTAATAATGATAGCCAGATTTGAGGTGGATTTTGCTTGGCTCCTACAGGCAGTCATGCACGAGAGGCCTTTTAAGATCACAACTACCTACCTATTTCCCGTGCATGATATTTTCCCTATGTAGGTCCGCAGGTGTGCCTATATGGAACGTTGATCAACTCAAGACCCTGCTGGGCAGTGTTGATATCGGCCTCATCAAGGATGAGGCCAATGAGTTGGATCCATTTAAAGGGCCCCGTCCAGAGTTGCCTCCACTTGGTGACAATCTGGATGATACAGTAGCACTACCCCGAGATCTTCTCGTTCAGCCCCTTTCCCAACTCTGGTCCTGCTGGCTAGGGTCAACAAATTAAAGGCACAGATGGCTACACAACTTCTGCATCACATCCAGCTTGGATGCAGAGGTCTATTGCCGAGGCAGAAGAGCACTTGGAGAGGAGAATGGTCCAGCACACAGAGCGGAAGATCACTGAGGTTCATCAGCGCTTGGACGCTTTTGAGTTGCGGGTGTTAGCCCGACCAGCCCCTCAGGTGGATGTGTTGATCCTTCAAGCTGCAGTCGACAGTCTTCGCACAGACATCGACATGATCTTAGAGGCTAGTGTGCCTGAGTCTGAAGCCCTTTTGCAGAGCCTGCTTAAGACACAATGATGGCGGCCCTATTCGCCACTTCAGAGATTCCAACACCTCCCTCTCGAGAGCATGCCAAGAGGTGTAGGGGTCGATAGAAGGATGAAGCTCGAGCACGGAAGAAGGAGTGCCATGAGATAGAAGCTGCAAGGAGAGCCTCGCATTCTGATGAGGAGGCGCGTCAGATGAGAGCAGTAGAGTTAGATGCTGGGGCGTCTAGCTCCAGAAATGTAGAGATAGCGGGAGGCACTGCTGATAGTGTTGTTGATGCTGAGGACACTACTGAGGGTCTCCAGATTACAGAGGTAGTGGGTTTCGGGGAACCGGACCCACCAACTTACTGATCGTCGCCGCTTTGCGACCCAGGTTTGCTTCACCTACCACTCTTGTATTTCAATTTTTTATGCATTGGGGACAATTGCAAGTCTTTTTTGTTGGGGTGGGGTAAATGGAAAGTGATTTCTAGGTGAAGTCTGAGTAGCCCAATTCACTATCCTCTTTTGGGGTTTTCTTGCCTGTGTTCTTTTTCCCCAAGAGACTGATTACGTTTTCTGTTGAACCAGCATCTCTATATCTTGTGTACATAGCTTAATATTGAAGCATGATGGCTAAAATGATTTCTTGATAAAATGGAAAATGATGCATGACTAGGCATGGAAATTGATAAATGTGTGGCTCTAAGAATGAAATAGAGGTACACTACTGCATGACCCTAAATCTAAAATTCGATCTAGGTGTCTGATAATCTGGTAGAGTAATGAGATGTCAAGTGAGTGTGAGGAAGATTTGGATAGTACACTATTTAGACTGAACTAGAACATTCCTGGTTAGTCCTCCTAAAAATAAGTTGTAATAGACAATTAGGAAAAGATCATAGGCCCTTATTCAATATAGCCCATTTTTAGCCTAAATAGAAGAAAACCAAATGAAATTTATCCTTCTTTGGTCCAAATGATTTGAGATTAAACTAGACCTTTCTTTTTCACCCTAACAGATCTTTTCTGAGAATAATGTGTTGGCTCTGGTACCTCCTTGGACATGTGCACCTCAGCTTATGCCAAAAGCATAAGTTGAGGGTGGCTAATGCAGTAAACAACCCTTTTTATGGCTCTGACCCAACATTGGGTATTGTGTACTTTGACTCATGGCAAAGCCATGAGTTGAGGGTGGCTATTATGAAGAATGCTCTATAAAGTGGGGTTGAAAGAACAAAGAGAGAGAAAGAACAAAAGTAAACTGACTCAAGAATTAGTTGAAAGAAAAGTAAAGAAAAAAAATATACATGAAGTACAAGCAAGAAAAGAAGAGAGTCACTTACACAAATGATGAAAAAAGGGAAAATAGCAAGGTGGAAGAAAATGAGAAACTGGGCAAAAATAAATTAATAGAAAATGGTATGTTTAGCGGATATGTCAAGGAGGGGAAAAAGTCACTAAAGTAAACCTAAATATACCATACCTGACCCTGAGCCTATAATACAAGCTAAGAAAGTCCTATCGTGATCCTAAGAGTTGTATAGCAAACATACCGCAGTGAAAATAACGGCAAGCTTATGGCAATATGTATGAATGAGTATGAATTTGTTCAGAGAGTGAGTGTTGAAAACTAATCCTTAAACTCAATCTGAAATCACTGTGTGAAAAATGAGGATTTTGTTTTGAAGTGAGGACACTAGTTGCAGTTTCAAAAATATTAGCACCACGGTGAGAAATTGAAGAGGATAAGTGTTATTGCATGGTGAGTCTGTGTCCTGGTCTAATTCCACGTAATTCAAACCTAATAGTGATAGCATGCATAAATATGATAAGATTGATCGGGATTGATAGCCAAATCATTACGAAGGATAAAACAAGGATACTATTGTACAAAGATTTTGTATTGAGTCATAGTGCATCGCTTGAGGACAAAATACGAATTTAATTTGAGGGTGTTGATATACCGTGGTTTCAAGGTATTATTAATACTTTTTCCTTATGTTTAGTGGGTCCAAAAACCTTTTTGTGCTAATCTCTATGTAATTTTCTCTTTATTTGCAGTAAATCTGTCTAAAAGATGAATACGGAGGTTTTTGAGCGAGAAATACAGAAAACGCCACTTACAGAGCTTGTGACGGTTCGTCATGCCCGTGCCGGTCCATAGGTGGCATCGTAGTGCAGATGCTGAAGAAAGATGGGGAAGACATACCAAGTGTGGGGTTACGGAGTGCGTGGCTGACCGTCGTAGCCATGACGGTCCGTCTTGCTGGTTCGTCATGAAGTTAAGAGAAGGAGTCCCAGTACCCAAATTCCAAGAGTTTAAGGGTTTTGGAACAGAGACCCTCAACGGACCGTTGTGCCTATGACAATCCGCCATACCTGCCGTCGAGGGTAATGAAGAGAGAAGAAGAAGAAATTGCACAAGTATGAGACGACGGAGTCCATGACGTTCCATCGTGACCACGATAATCAGTCGCGAGGTCTGTCGACCCAGCCGCATTTTGACAGATTTCCAGTGAATAGAATCCTTATTTAATAAGGTTTTTTTTAAAAAATAGTTCAAAAAACCTCTTTTTGAGGTTAGACCCTTGATTATTGTGAGACTCGGGATTATTTTGTTAGACTATTGAATATTTTTAGACTTTTTGTTAGACTTTTGGTGATTACTATAACACTTTGGAAGAATCTTTAATCTTCAATTAATTTTAGCAATTGATTGTTGGTGATTTTGTTTGATTAATCATCTTAACTTCTGGAGTTTACTCTTTCTCATTGAAGTAAGTGTATGAATTCTTATATCATATATTTGAATATTGTGATTATGAATATGGGTAACTAAACTCCATAACTAGGGTTGTAGGAGCCATAGGCAAATAATGAGGTAAAACCTAACTAAAATAACAATTCTAGAATAATGTCTTGCATGTATTGATAATTCTTTCGCTTAGAAGTCTTTTTAACAGATGGCCAACGTTAGAACTCGCCTTAATGCTACTTGTCAGACCAAGGAGGTAGATAATAGGAAAAGAATTATCAACATAGATTTAGTGTATGCTATCTAATAGGCTAGTATTGATTGGTACGGGGTAATAACTTAGTCAATTATCGAATATGATGCTTAATATGAGGTAAAGGTAAGGGTTAGTATAGCAACATACGTAGCTGGAACAAGGTGCGGAGTGAAATTTTCTAGATGCCGGACCAAGAATTTAGAAATACATAACTTATAATTTTGCATGCAAGATACTAGGAAAGAATTGTTATAGTTAGATTTATCAAGTTATGAACCTGTGAGGCACATGTAAAGCCTAGTTACTTTTATTAACTAATTAAATTCCAACACTTGAAGTTGTTAGTGTTCTCCTTCAATTTCGCTAGTTATTTTAATTTATTTAGAAATAGAAAACCCCCCTTTTATCATTTATGCATTCCAAGGAAGTAATTGACTGAACAATAGTAATAATTGATTAAAGTTAAGTTTAAACTATTTTACTCGTGGGAACGATCTCAACCTCACTAGTTGGGTTATTTACTTGACACCAACGTTTTACTTCTTACTTAAGAAGTAAGTTTGAGCGTATCAATTGGCACATGGGTGAAATAGCCTAACTTATCTGATGTCACATTCCTTTGTAGCGATCACCCCACACAAAATCTATAAGTTAATCTCGACGAATCTTGAGCGATTCTTGAATGTTCTTCTTCTTTCTTCTCTTTTCTCCTTTCTCCAAGACCCAGCGTGACATTTACAGTTCTAGAACTGACTAAATTCTGAATTTAAGCCAATTAAACTCCTAGAAATGCATTCAAACAATTGGGTACGAAAAAGACCAAATTACCCTTAATTTAATAACCCATCTTCCAACGGGCATAACTTTCTCATATGAACTTGGAATAGAGCAAACACGGTGTCATTGAAAAGATAATACAAACAGCTATCCAACTATATCTTGAATGCTCCTAACTCATTCTGCGCTAGAAGTTATGACCGTTTGAAGTTGACCAAATCTCAATCTTTCTAACTTAAGTAGATTTCCAGATTTATAATTATTTCCAGAAAAAGACTCTTCCAATTCATAGCATCTTCCTATAAATTTCAATTTGTGAGATTTCGATTTTTCTAACTTAATTAAATTTCCAGTTTATATGTTTTAGAGTAAAACTACAATAACTATGACTAACATTTAAGATGAATTTTTTCATCATATTGATATTCAAAAATTGCAATTTATAGTACTTTTTCATATAATTATTCAATGTCAAAAAAATTTTGAGAAAATATAGAATTATTTAATGTAATTTAACTTTGAAAATTAGACAAATTGACTTTCGACTAGAGCAACATGACAAATAAAAGTGGACGGAAAGAGTATGACTTACGATTGAAAAAGATTTACTTAAAGAAATCATTTAGAAATATATATATATATATATATATTTGCATCTCAAGAAGTAACAATCAATTGTTCTTTTTAATATATTTGTTAGAGAGGTCATCTCTAGAATGAAACCTTTAAAATCAACCCTTAAACTAGTGAACCATACAATTATTTGTGACCATGAATTCCTTCATTAATGTTTAGTATATTTTATCGAGTTTGGCGAATGATCACGTGGTGCAATGACCTATTTTTTACACATAAGTTCGCCCTTTATACGTAAGTGGTTTCCATTGATATTCTTCATAGCTTTATTATGTCAATAAAAACCATCCTTATCTCACTTCTCTTATTTTGTGTGTTTATACTTCATTTTCTGACCAAAAACATACATGGAACAAAAAGATACCATCCAATTGATGGCACCGTTTTCAATCTGGTTATCGACTTCGACGGAGTGCACCATTACATGACTGATCTTCCTGGCAAGTACAAGACTTACAAATTCAGTAGCCCTTTCAAGAATAGGATTTATACTTCTCACTCTACTAACGTTGAATACATTCTTAAAACAAATTCTAAAAACTATGGCAAGGTACACAATTATGATCTTTGACATCCTCAAATTATTGGTATCTTTTGTGTCGTAATAGATGTAACCAAATGGTATATATAACAATTTTAGGATTTCCAAAGATGGTATAGTTACTAAATACTATAGGACTTGCTAGGGGATGGATTTTTCACTATTAATCATGATAAGTTGGGGGAGCAGAAGAAATTTTTGATATAAAGTCAACACTATCTCATTGTGGAAAAAACAATCTCGTATTTTTAAGGACAATAACATCATAAACGACTATGTCTATTTTATTAATGGTAAAGATGAAACAATGTAAATGTCAAGATAATATAATATTGAAGTTGAAAATTAGTTGGGAAAAATACAAGAAGTGATAGGAATTGAAAGTATAAATCTAATTTTGCAGAAATATGTTTGGAAAGTAGAATTATTCATCAAACTATTGTCATATTCACCTAAATCTAATGGAAAAACTAAACTTTAAGGTAATGATGGTTGCATTACATATAATTTCAGGTTTACCACAAAACATGTATGGAGGAACTATCCTTACCACAAAGGGGAACAACAAAAAGTTTTGTCTTTTCATAAAGAAAGAAATAAAAAGTTTTGTTTTTTAGGACACAATTTATTCCATATGTGAAATGGAAAAGAAGAAAATCCAACTTTTAATATTTAATACTATGGTGGTATCTAGACAAAGTTCATGTTTCTATTCCTAAAAGGATTAAAATAGGACCTAAGACTATGGACCATAAAAAAACTCGACTTGAGTAGTCTAGTGAAAGGTCTAAACGTCACTAGAATGAACAAAAGGAGAATTTACTTAATAATGAGATTGAGATTGTAGTAAATGTCAAAGCACATCTAGTTTCTTAGAAAGTCTAGTTTTTATAACATTTCTTGTATATTCTATAGACTTGTCCTTCTTAACAGATGGTGGCAATAGTAAGATTAGTTCAATCTTGAGCAATCCTATTGGAAGTTGGTTTATCTTCCTTCAGAAAATAAACATTTTTGTTCAAAGAGAATCCTCAAAACGAAAATTAAAGTCAATAGAAATATATTATCTTAATTACTAATTTAACTATAAGAAAGGGAAAAAGGAAAAATAAAAATTTAAGTCCAAATACAAGGTGTTGATCCTTTCTACATATATTCGCGAGTAACAAGAATTACATTTATTTGGATGTTAATTGTGTTAGATATGGTATATGACCTAAAAATTCATCAAAAGAATGTGAAAAAGCCTCTATTAAACAAAAAACTAGGCATGAAATTTACATGGAGAAGCCTGAGGCTTTTGTGGTTCCTGATAAAGAAAAGAAAGTTTGTGAATTTGTCGCATTATGGACTAAAGCAAGCACTCAAAAAATGACATAAGAAAATTGACAAAACTATGTTGTAAAATTTATTTAAGAATGAAGGAATTTTTAAATATCTTCACATTAAAATCACAAGGTCATTGTTTGTTTCTATATTGGTGATATGTTGATCACCAATAGAGAAACTTAATTAGTACTTAACTTGTTCGGCATTGTCAACCAATTAATCCATTCCCATGATGAAGACAATGCTCATGAACAAGGATAAAACATTAAGGTTTGTTATTGAGTATATAAAACTTATGTTTTTAATGATTTACTAAGTTTGTCAGATTTTACCAAATAGTGTATTACGCAATAAAAAGTTTAGAAATCACCAATGCGAGTGTGAAGTGTAAGCCGCTTAAAAGGTAATTATTGACAAAAGCCCATCTCTCTATAAACTTATGAAACCAGGAGGTGTTAATCACTGAAAGGAACACAATCGTAAGAACCATAAACGTTAAAGGGTTATTTTTTTTAACATATGGTTTTCTAGTTATACTCAAAAGTTCAACAATTCAAAGATATTGCATCAACTGATTGACCAAGTATATCTGACATATATTCACTATGGAAAGTTTAAGGGAAAAACCTACTTATTGAGATTCAAATAATTCTTGGCTGTAAAGTACACATACCTGTCCGTTTCTTTGTCTTTGATTCATTCCCCATTCATGCAGGGGGTTTTGGGTTTTAAATGGTGTTAATGAAAATTTTGAGTTGCGACTTTTATGACGAGTTGTCATTTTGATGGAATGTTACAACTTTTATAAAAAGTTATGACTTTTATAATAGGCGCTAACCTTTAAAAAATGTTGTTATTTTTCTAAAGGTTAGTGACCTTTCCAAAAGGCACAATAAGATATTTTTCAAACTACCCTTTGTTTTCTATCGTATGAGTAAATATTTTGTTAGCCTCGGATACATTAGTCAAGGTGTTATTAGTTTTGTCAAAGTCTAGTAGCTATATACTGTCACATTACTATCTATTTTATTTAAGCATGTTCTTATGTTGATGAAACATGCAGGGCCGAGGATCTTCTTGGGGAAGAAGTTGGTGGAAAGACAGGTGGAGATATTCTCTAATGTGTTGTAATCTTACTTTGTCTTAAAGTTGAGTGATGACAAGAAAACTATCAACTACAGGAAAATGATTAATCTACAGATTAATGAGGGATTTCATGGTCCTGTCTTTCGTAGATTGGGCAACAAGAAAGAGTTTACATCAATAAGTATAATGTATATTTGTTGGTCCAGTTCTGCCCGAATGTTGTTTATGACATTAAAATACAAAACAGGGCTATCAAATAACATTAACCTTTATTGAAAATAAGGTTTTCTATCAAATAACATTGCTCCTTCCTTGACCACACCTTAGGAGAAATTGGTAGTAGAATTTCAATCAGAGATAAGATGCGAAATCTTCGATTGGTTTCTCACGTCATTGATTTAGTTGCTTTACAGTTATGTCACCCCTGCATTTATGCAATTTTATTTGTCAAAGCAACATTATTTACTGTTAGTTGGCATGAAATAGTTTCCATTTTCCTTTTCACCCGATAATCGTGTAGACTCTTGTATTGAAAATAAAAAACTTATGCATTGGAAGTTTTCCTACTCCAGATTTCATTTTCTATTTTAATTATTTTTGTTTTCGTTTATATCAAATCACATATACAATACACATAACAACATCAAATATTATTCTTGTTTTCTAACAATCTTATTCGGGGAGAGGATTTGAAAACGGACGATACCATATAATGCACTTCAAATTTATCTTGTCTCGAAAGATAATTAGATAAACAAATGATACTTTTCGTATATAGAGAATACATTGAACCGACATATTAACAAATCTATTATGCTAAATTTGAACATCTTTTGCTGATACATTAATCCTAAATTTAAGGTAAAAGATAATAAACTACAATTAATTTTCTATTTCCATGAAAGTTTCAAAGTTCATGGTGTTAGTCTTTGGTTTTTATGAGATGTTCCCTAGTAAAGACATAAAAACAAAAATATGCACAAGGATACGTTTGTGGTTTCGATTGATATTGTTCAAAGCTCCATCTTCATAACCACCATCATTGTCTCACTTGTATTTTGTTTGTTCATACTTCATCTTCTGACCAAAAAGTACATGGAAAATAAAGGTACCATGTAGTTGGCGGCACCATTTTCAATCATCTCATCAACTTCCATGGGTTGCACCATTACATTACTGATCTTTCTGGCGAGTAGAAGACTTACAGATTCATTAGCACTTTCAGGAATGATATTTTTACTTCTGACCCTTTTAACGTGATATAAATTCTCAAAACAATCTTTGAAAATTATGGCAAGTTGCACCATTTTCTTGAAATCCTAGATAATCGTTTTAAGAGTTGAAATTTTATTTGATTCTTTAAAGATGTAAACAAGAGAAACTTCTAAAATAGTATTCAGAATAATTGTGCGTAATGAATAATAACAATATCAACACCAATATAAGGAAATCTATCCCAAATAGCATGCCAAATTGTTAGTAAAAAACATACCATATAAAAAAAATAGAAGATTACAATTGAAATATAAAATGAAGAAACAAATATCTTAAGGATGAGGCACGATTATCTCTCTCTCTTTAAGGAGATTCAAGATCACTACAAGAAATGTTTTCACTTGCCTAGTAGTTCTATTGACTTGTCCCCTTAAGGATACAACAACATTCACAAAGTACTCAGGACAAGAGTTGAGTCAAGATTTACAATAAAGAACACCTCCCTTAAACTAATAAGAACTTTCTTTTTTGATTATTTTTTTCTATCTTTATTTTTCTTGTCTGTTGTGTGTCCCAAAGCAAATGAAGAACACCATTATTTATAGTAGAATAAGTATTCCTAGCAATGAATAGGAAGGTAATGGGGTAGCAAATAGTGAAGATAATGGTCTTAGGAATTACATATGTTACAAGATATAATAGAGGGGAAAAAATGAAAATAAAGAGCATAATAAATGCCTCCAATGGAAAATGAACATGCAGCCCCATCCAAAATTTATTGGAAACTTTCTTCCAGAATTTTATGACCACTCAATCAATGGCCAATTCGAGAGTAATTAGTTAGTATTAAGAAACCCTTTTATTTTAATATATTACAAAAAATGCCCTTCATCAGCAGATCGCCTGATAACAACTACTAGCACTCTTCACAGACGGCGTACCTCTTCACAACAGCCTCCACTGTAAATAAAACCTTTTATCACTTCATCTATACACTTGCTTCCTTCTTTCTGGTAAGATTTGCAACCATTTTTGATTTTGCTATATTTACCTATGTCATTAGTTACATAAGCATGGTTTTATCCATCTGTAAATAGAGCATTCTTGCTCATTTGTAGAACACACCATGTTAGAATGAAAAACCATTTTGAGAAAAAAGTTAGGTATTCCATAGACAATACAAGAAAATAGTCTATGAAGAAAAATAGAGTGTGAGCGATATTTTAGTAAGACGGAAACCAAAAGAATGTTGTTCATTTTGAGTGTGTAGCAGTCACTTTGAGAATTGTATTCGTGACTACACAGTGTAAAATTCCTTACAATAGTAATATCAGTTGCTCCTCTTGGTTCGTGGTTTTTTCCCTTATTCAGAAGGGTTTCAACGTAAAATTCTTGGTGTCGTTATTTTCCCATTTTATTTCCATTTCTTTTATCATGTATATGTTTTGTCTGCATTAACCCAAAAAACAAGTATCCGAGCCAAGATTTTATCTGAGTATGCTCTGTGATTAGAACACAGTCTAAACTTCCACATCAGAAAAGATTTGCTTTGATTTGATTTAACTATATTTTTTGGGAAAACAATGGAAGCCAACACAAGTACAATGGTTATTTTGAATGGTGTTAATTATGCCATTTGGAAGGGGAAAGTGAAAGATCTGCTTTATGTTAATGATTTTACAAACAAGTATTTACCACTGTAAAGCCTGATAATAAAACAGATGAAGAGTGGAATCTGTTGCATAGACTGGTTTGTGGATTCATTAGACAATGGGTCGACGATAATGTGTTGAAACATATTTGTGGGGAAACACATGCTCGAACACTATGGGAGCATTTTGAAAGCTTATATGCTCGAAAGACTGGCAACAACAAAATGTTTTTAATAAAGTAGGCGTTGAGTTTGATATATCATGATGATTCTCTGATGACAGACCATCTTAATATTTTTTTAGGGGATTATGAACCAATTATCTGCTATGGGCATCAAATAAGATGAAGAAATCTATGACTTGCTTCTACTTGGTTCCCTACCAGATTTTTGCGAAACATTTAGATCGTCATTGTCAAATTCTACTTCGCATGGTGTGATCTCTACGGATTTTTGTCAAGAGTAGTGTCTTGAATGAAGAGATGAGAAGAAAAACTCAAGGTTCCTCTTCGTTGGATTTCCTGATAACTGGCCCCAGGGGGATAAATATAACTCATGGTTCACAGCATAGAGAAAAAAGTAGGAGCAAATCCGAAGGCAGACTTAAGGATATTGAGTGCTATCATTGTGGCATGAAAGAGAACACAAAAAAGTTCTGCAGAAAGTTGAACAGGGAAAACAGAAACAAAGAGGAAACTAAAGAAAATGGCAATGAAAATTGCCTAGCCACCGTCACCACTAAAGATCTTGTTACCGTTCTTGATGCAAACATGATAAACATTGCTTGTGATGAGTCAAGTGGGGTTGTGGACACTATTGTCGCATCTCATTTGACATCAAGGAAGGATTTTTTCTCTTCCTACACTCCTAGTTATTTTGGAACCTTGAGTATAGGTAATCAGACTTTTTCTAGGGTGGTTGGTATTGGTACAATTTGTTTGGGAACTAATGTTGGAACTAAACTAGTTTTGAACAATGTGAAACATGCTCCTGATGTTCGTCTGTACCTAATTTATGTTTGTGTTTTAGATGATGAAGGATATGTTAGTATCAACGGTAATGGAAAATGGAAGCTCATTAAGGGTTCCTTGTTTGTGGCTCGTGGTAACAAACGTTGTTGTCTATACTGGACTACGGCCTCTACTTGTGTTGATATGGTGAATGCGGTTGAGAGCGATAGCTCTTCAACATTATGGCACAATAGGCTTAGCCACATTAGAGAGAAAGGACTTAATGTTCTAGCCAAGAAGAAATTATTATCAAATTTCCAAAGTGCTAAATTAGAAAAATGTGAGCACTGTTTGGCTGGTAAACAAAATAGAGTTTCCTTTAAGTCCTACCCTCCTTCGAGAAAGACAGAGTTGCTTGAGTTAGTGCACTCTGATTTATGCGGTCGAATGAAGACAAAGACATTGGGTGGTGCACTTTACTTTGTCACTTTCATAGATGATTGCTCGAGAAAACTTTGGGTCTATGACTAGAAGACTAAAGACCAAGTGTTAGGTGTCTTTAAGAAGTTTCAGGCTTCAGTCTAAAGAGAAACTGGAAAGAAAGTGAAATGTATTCGTACTGATAATGGTGATGAATATTGTGGACCATTTGACGAATACTGCAAGCATCAAGGTATTAGACAACAGAAGACTCCCCAAGACTCCTCATCTTAATGGATTGGCTGAGAGGATGAACAGAACCTTGATGGAAAGAGTTAGATGTTTGCTTATGAATAAAAGTTTCCAAACTCATTTTGGGGTGAGGCTTTATTGACCGCTGCACATGTTATTAATCTATCTCCTGCTGTTTCTTTGGAAAGTGATGTACCAAATATTTTTTGGTATGGAAAGGATGTTTCCTATGACCATTTGAGAGTATTTGATTGCAAAGCTTTTGTAAATGTGCCGAAAGATGAGTGGTCAAAGTTAGATGCCAACACAAGGCTATGCATCTTCATTGCATACGGCCTAGATGAATTTGGTTACAGGCTATATGATCCAATTGAAAAGAAACTTGTGAGAAGCCGTCATATTATTTTCATGGAGAATCAAAAAATTTAAGATATTGACAAAGCGGAGAAGGTAGAATCTTCATGTTTTGATGGTAAGTCATCATGATGAAGTTCCTCACACAAGTGTGCATGATGTTGTTAGCTTTGATAATCGAATAAACATGTTGATGTTGATAATAACAATGATATTGTTATTGATGATCCTGTTGCTCATGAAGTGGTGGGCGAATAAAATATTCCACTTTGGAGCTCCACAAGATACTAGTTTCCTTCCTCTCGTTATTCACACATTGAGTATACGTTATTCACTTACGGGGGAGAACCTGATTTTTATGAGGAGGCCATGGAAGATGAGCACAAGAATCAATGGATTGAAGTCATGCAAGACGTGATGAAGTCTTTGCATGAGAGCCACACTTATGAGTTGGTAAAATTTCCTAAGGGCATGAGAGCTTTGAAGAACAAGTGGGTGTTAAAAGTTAAAGTTGAAGAACGAAACTTGAAGCCCAGGTACAAAGCTAGATTGGTTGTTAAGGGATTCGGTCAAAGGAAATGTATTGACTTTGACAAAATCTTTTCTCCTGTTGTGAAAATATCCTCGATTCGCACAGTTCTAGGTTTTGTTGCTAGTCTTAATTTAGAGATTGAGCAGATGGATGTGAAGAAGGATTTCCTTCACGGTGACCTAGATAAAGAGATTTATATGGAACAACCTGAGCGCTTCAAAGTAGATGGTAAAGAAAATTTTGTATGCAAACTCAAAAAGAGTCTCTATGGCCTAAAACAAGCTCCCAGACAGTGGTACAAAAAGTTTGAATCTGTTATGGGAGAGCAAGTCTATAAGAAGACTTCTTCAGATCATTGCGTATTTGTATAAAAATTTTCTGATAATGATTTTATCATCCTTTTTTTGTAAATGGATGATATGTTGATTGTGGGCAAGAATACATCCACGATTGACGAGCTGAAGAAAGAGTTGTGTAAGTCTTTTTCTATGAAGGACTTGGGTCATGCCAAGTAAATTTTAGGCATGAGAATTACTCGTCTTAAAGATAAAATGAAGATTTATTTTGCCCAAAAGAATTACATTGAACGCGTACTGGAGCGCTTCAATATGAAGAATGCTAAGTCTGTTAGTATACCTCTTGCTGGTCATATGAAGTTGAGCAAGAAGATGTCTCCTATAGCTAGGGAGGGAAAAGAGAACATGGCCAAAGTTCCATATTCCTCCGTCATCCAAAGTCTAATGTATGCAATGGTCTGCACTAGACCTGATATTGCTCACGCAGTTTGTGTTGTCATTAGATTTCTCGAAAATCTGGGAAAAGAGCATTGGGAAGCTGTGAAGTGGATAATCTGGTATCTTAGAGGAAGCTCAGATGAATGCTTGTCTTTTGGAGCATTGGAAAGGCTATACACATTTTGATATGGCAAGTGACCTTGATAAAAGAAAATCCACTACTGGATATTTATTTACTTTTTCAGGGGAGCTATATCATGGCAGTCAAAGTTGCAGAAGTGTGTTGGACTATCTACAACTTAAGTTGAGTATATCGCGGCTACTGATGCCGGCAAGGAGATTATATGGCTAAAACAATTTCTTCAAGAGCTTGGTTTGAATCACATGGAGTATATTGTCTATTGTTACAGCAATAGTGCAATAAACTTGAGCAAGAACTCCATTTACCATGCAATAACAAAACACATTGACTTCAGATATCATTGGATTCGTGAGAAAGTGTATAATTAATCATTTCACGTCAAAAAGATTCACAGAAGTGAAAACCCTGCAGATATGCTGACCAAGATGATACCGAAAGACAAGTTCGAGTTTTGCAAAGAACTTGTGGGTATGAGCTTTCTCTAAAGAAGTTGAAGATACCTTCTTCTAGTAAATGGGACTGGAGGGGGAGATTTGTTGAATCCATCCCATTTTTTGGTAAACTTTAGCTATTCAACTTGTACAAGCAATTGTTAAAAAGGAATAGTAATCGGAGTTGAAAAGAAAAGATTTGGTAGTTGGCATATTGGTAAGATTTGCAACCATTTATTACTTTGTTATATTTACCTATGTCATTAGTGACATAAGCATGGTTTTATCCTTCTATAACCAGAACATTCTTGCTCATTTATAGAACACACAAAGTTAGAGAGAGAAACCATTTTGAGAAAAAAGTGAGGTATTCCATAGACTATACAAGAAAATAGTCTGTGAAGAAAAATAGAGTGTGAGCGATATTTTAGTATGACGGAAACCAAAAGAGTGTTGTTTTTTTGAGTGTGTAGTAGTCACTTTGAGTATTGTATTTGTCACTTTGAGTAATGTAAAATTCCTTACTATTGTAATATCAGTTGCTCCTCTTGGTTCGTGGTTTTTTCCCTTATTCAGAAGGGTTTCAACGTAAAATTCTTGGTATCGTTATTTTCCCATTTTATTTCCATTACTTTTATCATATATATTTTTGTTCTCATCCGCGTTTTCCCAACACTTTCCTGTGTGCAAACATTCTTCAATCAAATCTCGGTGTTCTCCATCTCCGACTCTGTTTTGAAGTTATACAAAACGCCTATATAGGCTTGAAGGTGCAAAATTACTCAAAATCAATCTCCGTTCATTCTTCGTAGCTCTGCCAAAATCTTTTGCTTCAGCTTTTTTTAGAAGAAAAAATCTAAATTCTTCTTAACAGCACACAAAATGTATCCACGTTGTTCAGGTATGCTGATTCTTTATGTAATTTTCCACCATGTTGATTCTCTATATAAATTTAAACTAATTTTATTCTTTACTCATAGGTGAGTCTCATATGTTTTGGTAAAACAAAAATGAATGTACAATCAAAATCTAAGTTTTATTCTTTTACTGGATTAAAAACTTACTACCTTATATATTTTTCTTTACAACTGTTATTGAGGACAGCAGGGATCTTCACCTTTCATCAATTGAGTACTTTTAAGTAGAAATCCCTTTTTCAGGTGTAAAATTTGGGTTTTCATTGAATCAGTCTCCAAATAATTGTTGTTGCAGTAAAAATGTATGCAGGTTCTAATAATTTTACATTTATAACTAATCTGCAAAGTAGTTCATATTTTCCTATCCTCTACATTCAATTTATAATATAGCTAGCAACTCGCAACTATTCCACAACATTACAATGGTAGGTTGAAATCAAAGTATAAACTAGAGATGATTACACAAATTGATAGCTTGAATTGTTACAATTTTGTTTTCAATTTCTTTGCATTGCAAATTATAATCCGGCATTTAGGTGTTTCTTCTATGCTCATTGTTGCGTAAGTATAGGAGCCAAGAAGTGGTTTTATTCCTTTCATGGCATTGTGTTTTTTTTTATTTTGCCTGCGAATCTTATATAACAGTACGATTATAATGCTCAGCTTCAGCAAGAGGGAATCTAAACTATTATACATTTATCTGTGCATTGCAATTTTTATGTAGTATCTACACATCATCAGAGGGCAACCAACAGATCACAAACTATATGCAATAGTTTCAAATGCTAAAAAAGATAAAGAACATAAAAATATCAAATATTGCGAGGCTTTGAACAATATTGTGACAATTCTTTAACCATCATAAGCGAAAAAGGATAAAGGACTCAAGAATACATTTTAATCCAGTTCTAAGCCATTTTAAATGTTGTAAAACACCCTGCGTAATACTTCTATGAATGATACAAGGTGAGACAGCTTCTCTCAAACAACAGGTATCCTTGCTCTCTTCTGTCGGCATAATTGGGGGCCATGTAAAGATTAGTTTCATGTTCTGTAACTTTCTGCGACGTGTAAATTGTTTAGTGACAGGTTTGATGTCAACAAAAGACTTCACTGCTAACTATGCGCCGAATTCATCTCAATCGTGTGTTGGATAGTCGAGATCAAATTTTGAGAGAGGAAAACAAACATTTCATCAGGGTGGATTGTATCTTAAAAAATCGAGTTTCACCAATGGACAAGTATATATCATAGTATCATGAGTAACAACAAGACAAGGATTATCCATCCATAACGCAGACAAAAACTAGAGGTCCAGAATGTAAGTCATATAATTGTCTGATGAGATGATGTAAATGGTATAAATTTTGCATTTTCTTCAGCCATAAAAGATACTATAAATTTTATACAAATTATAAAAGATAACTAGATAATGAATTATAATGGGTTAACTTAATGAGGATCATAACAAAGTCTATAAACATGCATATGTAGTGATATAAGGATATTTAGTGTTTCTCTGTTTGTTTACTCTTGTACAATTTTCTCTCTGTCTGAAATTTGACTGTTGAAGTAGATTATTTTTGTTGACAAATAATTTTGCAGGCCGTAGTTTGGGACTTCGAAATACATAGGATAATTGAGGTTAGCTAAAATATGAGACAATCAAGCAAAGATAACAAACAAAAAGATTTGAAGGAAGAAGAAATAGTGATTGCATTTTAAGCTGACATATGCTAGGAATTTGAAGGAGTGCACTTGAGTCTTAAAAATTTTAAGGCATAGACACATTGTATGAAGCACCAACAATAGCAAAAAAAGTGTAAATGCAGCAGACATAAGAATCCAAGTATGCATTAAACGGATATCAAGCACCGAACCAAAATTGCATATCCATCAATCAAGGTATACAAATTTTCCACTCTACAGCAATTTGACATACTTAAGTATGCAACCATCAACTTCAGGTGCATATTTTTGTGCACCATTGGTTCTTCTCTGCATCTATCTCTTTTAAATATTAAAACAAATGGATTCCTATAATGTGACAATTTAAACATAAATGATAAAATCTGTGTAGTTCACTATAATGTTAGTGTGCTTGTAGCACGCTTATATTTTTAGGGCATAAGTGTGTGTCTAGTTCATCCAATTGAACAATTTATTAAGGAAGGGGATGACTAGATGACAAATAGACAATTGGACAATTTGAAATTTTACCATCCTCGAGTGAGGCATTTACTATTTACTTTACATTATCTTTTAAAATTGTAAGACAAGTAAAATGAAATATTTATTTCTCTTGTCCATCATTGAAACGATTGAGGGTAACTGAATTTTTTTTGTTTCTTTGCTCTTTTGTAGTCTTAGTTATAAAAAAAGTTACAATGTCAAATCTTATTAATTTATGAGGACAGAGTCTCCAGATGATAGGTGAATTAACATGTAGTAGGTTGAGACTTTTTTTTAATGTGGGAACATTGAAATCTGCTCAAAGTCTAGAAAAATAAGGAAACAAGGAAAGCAGTGAAGGCCAACAAAATAGTGGCATCTCCTGCCAATTCTCTTATGTCTCTTCACAGAGAAATAGTGATAAACTAATTAATAGTTTTTTAGTTTTGTTTTGATGTTTTTTACCTGTTCATGTTTCAAATTAAAATAAAGTCGTAGTCATTCAATATATATCTCATCTGAAACAGTTAAACCAAATAAAATAAGTGGTAGATTTGTGGTTTTCATTTCGTGTATGCAACTTCGCACAAACATTTGTGTAGTTTAAGGAGGACAGTATTTCCAATGTCACTCATATCTAATATAGAGGAAGATAGCGAAAAAATTTGATGAAGATAAAGTATTTTAGTATGTTAAAATTGAAAATATTTGCAATGGCAGAATATTACTTGAAATGTTTCTGTCACATGGTATTCTCAGTTATACGTTAAAAGAATTAAGAAAGACATTGATTTACCGCAATTTTAAAGAGTCATTTGCTACTTAATGAAGCAAAAAATATATTAGAAGAGTATCATTTTTAAGTGGGACTATTTAATTAAAATGGGAGAGAATTAATGGATTTAGATATGGAGACTCAAAATTGGAGTAAGTATTAATTTAACAGTTGAAAGTAAGCTTGAGTATATGCCTATATATTGTCCCGCAAAGAAATAATGACAAGAGTGTGATAATATCCCCATATACTATTAAATAAAGGTCACAAACAAAATAAGGTTATACTTGTGTAGTAATATCTATTATCATGAATCAAAATTTGCAAGGCTCAACATAAATAAATAATTTTTTTTATATATTAGATCAAAAATCTCAAAGCTTTAAATATTTTGAATGTACTGATGGAAATCAAAACAAGTTAAAATGTTTTTAGACAATGCAACTTAGTACCATTAGCGATTTTGAAGGACTTCCTGAGACGTCAATTCAAATGGTCATACGTTATTTCACAAAATGAAAGAGATGTACTTTTGTTTTTACATTAACTTTAACAACTATACACAATATACAAAATAATGTAAGCTAATAGAGGTAGTTTATCACCGCGCAAACCGCTGTTAATTTTCCTAGAATAGTAAATAGTAAAATCAAACTAAAAAATTTCAAACTAGGAAAACATGTAAAAATAATACCCCACATAAGTTCCAGCTATCTAGATGGATCTACAAATAGCAAATATATCGACCGAAACTGTCAAATCCAGCAAAATAATAGACATTCAGTAAGTTCACAAATCGACTTGGAAGAATGGTTCCTTATTTATTCTTACTAGACAAATAATAATAGTTTTATCGATGTAGGATTTGTTCATGAAAGCAATTCTATATTCTATAATAAGAGTTGCCTTCATTGTTGAGCTAGATAGCATATGTGGTTCAAACGATGAAGGCAAAATTTTTATCAATGTATTTGATGATGCAAGATTGACACTTTGGATTGAAATCTTATGGAAGATAAAAATATTACCTAATATTGGATCAGAAGCCAAGTTAAGAGACAATATAAGAACTATTGATGAGTTTGTTTATAAGTTTAACCACAAAAAAACTAAACAAATGAGTAAACAAAAGTTAATCTATCTGTAGGTTAATCTTCTTATATCTATTACTTCCATTAATACAAACATATACTAGTTAGATATTATAATCTTTTTGCAGTTGCAATGGAAGAAAGAAGACATTTTGTTAAGGTTTATGCAAATAGCTGGAACAGATCCAAAGTATTCACGTGATATTATATTGAATTTCATAATAGAAGGCAAAGATACAACATCAACCACCCTTCTTGGTTAATATATGTTCTATTCAAATATCCTCATGCACATGGGAAAGTTTTCACACCCCGAGCTACCACCTAGACGCAAGCACGGAACTTAGGACCACAAATGATCCCAAGCTAACCCTGCTGGCACGATCATAAGCATACTAAAGATAATAAACAGAATTCAAAAGCTAAATCATAATTTAAACTGAAAAGATAGGGAATACCCATATTCTATAACTGAGGTATTTGAAAACAGTGAGTTCAATACAAAGAAAATATTAACTCAATACTAAGTTGAAACTAACTATTTTTTAAATAAGCATCTAACTAACAAGAAATTCTAGGACAAGCCCCAACTAAGTCTAGCAAAAACTGAAACTAAAGACTTAAATACTGAAATGAAACTCATAATTGTTATCCTCGAAAAATGAGGACTCACCACTGACTCTAATGAACTGGAGATCGGAAATCAATCTAAGCCTGGTCTTAATGTTGAGAACCTGACCTACATCACGAGAAGATATACCGCATGTATGCGTCAGTACATAAAGGTACTAGGTATGCATGATAGAGTAAAGATGAAATACAAAATAACTGAAAAAGCACAAAAGCAAGTATAATAATATGAACATGATATACTGAATTTTGAGCTAACTGTATGCAATGAAAAATTTATAACACGCAGAGACTAAATAAAAACTGATTTGTAAATATGGTCGATGAAATAGAGTCTGACTGAACTGTCAGAGCTACTAATAACAGACAATAAAACCACATGAGCTAAATGTGGAGTCTGATATATACGCTCTATCAAGAGGGTTCAATATACACTGCCAGAAGTATAAAGGCATGCTGGCATGATCACTGAACTGATTGCCCATAGAGGGGACTTACAACCTACTTGGCTAGTAGTTTTGGGATTAATTAGGTACGTTGAACACTAGTCAAACTCGGTATTATACTACTCTAGATGAATTCTGTAATTAACTAATTATGACTGAGATTCTGTAAATAATGGATAGCTCAAAAATGAACATGCAAATTGAGAATGCAACAATTGATCTGGTAATTATATATTTATAATAGAGGCATATAAAGATAAAGTAACAGAAATATTTGACCTAGAATGTGTAATTCAAGAACTAAAGAAATACATAGCTAAAGGTTATGAAATTCATGCAATACTCTGAGTAATAACATTATAATCTGATTTGGAACATATAACTAATAAAATCATGAAGTTTTTTTGAATATCTAGAAACCCTAAATTTAATCATGATATAAGAATCAAGAACTTAACTGAAAACTAGGACCCAATGGGTGAAAGGAACCCACTAGTGAAATCCACATGCCTGGTGATGAAATCCACAAAACATATTAGATTTTGGGGAAGGGACCTTGCTGCGTTCTTGAACTAGGGTTCTTGAATTTTTTCTCCTTTCTTGCTTCTAATTTTCTATGTTTTTGAGTGATGATTTGACTTAGGTAAGTGTTAGTTATGTTTCTAGGCTTAAATGGACTAAAATATAATGATTTAGGGTCAAAACGACGTATCTTAGGGTTTAAACAAAGTGGTAAAAGACAGAAAGACCCCTAAGTTAATTGTTGTCGGACCAAAAGACCACCTAGATTGACGGGCTGTTGTTCAATCGACGGTCCATCATTTGTGTCCGTGCGTTGGGTATGTTCGACATGCCTTTACTAAACCGATCACCACTTCTTACTCAAAGGTTTCATTTTAGAAAACTCGGTAACTATGGAAACATAATTAAATTATATATGATTTAGTAGGTCATAGGACACCTAGTTTATTTTGTGAGAAGAGTTATGATAATTTGAAGTTGAACCAACTACATTTTCCCCCTAACTACCTGCTAATATCAACATATGGTCCGTAGTTCCATCTATGTACCGTACTGGTCAATCGTGGTTCTTGTACGAGAGTGGGTAGATGGGGTCTTGATCGACGAATATAGGCTACGGAACGTAGTCTAACTTATGGACCATAGGTCTGTCTGTGAATCGACACATAGTCAATTTTTATGGGTTGTGTCATCGGAGAGTTTCAGTCACAAACGAGGGATGTGAAGTCATGTTGTTGGTCAGGCTACGGTCCGTCGATGGTAAACGTCAATTATACCTGGAAATTTTTAAAAAGCTGATTTTTGGTATGTTTTGTATATGGGGTGTTACATTATCTCCCCCTTCATAACATTACTCGTCGAATGAAGACTCAACTAGCTTAAATAGAGGGAGACAGTTGCAATCCCTACTACTAAAAAGGGAGGACTGAGTTTTGACTCAATTCAGTTCACAAAACATGCCAATATGCTGAAAATACAAGTACAAACTGAGGGAACATGATTCTAACATTGAATTCACACATGAATGACTGAAAAATTAAAGAGGAACTATATTTTACCACCATACTATCTAATGGCACTACAATGGCCGGATCACCCACACACTTCTTCAAGAGCGAGATGTGGAAGACCGGATGTGCTGCTACTTGTTCTGATGGCAACTCTAACTCATATTCTATCTTGCCAATCCTTTTCAAGATCATGTAAGGGCCTACATATATAGGACTGAACTCCCCTTTCTTGCCAAATCTCATCATTACTTTCATAGGTCACAATTTCAAGAAAATCCAATCATAAACTTGGAGCTCTAGTTCGCTTCTTCTTATATCTGCGTATGATTTCTGACTACTCTGGCCCTATCAAAGCTGCTTCACCTACTTCAAACAAACCAACGAGAGATTTACATTTACGCCCACACTAAGCCTCATAAGGGGCCATATGAATATTGGAATGGTAGTTATTATTGTAGGCGAACTCAATTAGAGGAAGGTGATCATCCTAACAACCCTTGAAATCGATCACACTAGCTCTCTACATATCCTCTAGGGTCTAAATACTACGCTCTACCTGTCCATCCATTTGTGGATGAAATGTTGTTCTAAGATTAACATGAGTACCAAGAACTTTCTAAAATTAATTCTAGAAATGAGATGTAAATCTAGTAATAAACCTGCGGCGAATTTGTAGTCTTGACCGCCAAAGAGCGAGAAAACATAGTCATCCAATTAATTATCACAAAATGGAGTCATGCTGTCTACGAGTACGAGGTAACCCTTTCAAAAAATCCATATAGATCACATCCCACTTCAAAGTAGGAATATCGATCTCTTGAGTCATACCTCTTGGTTTCTGATGTTCTACGTTGACTTGCAGGCAATTGGGGAACTTATTCACAAAATCTACTATACTCTTTTCATGCCATTCCACCGATAGACTTCTCGTAGATCGTGGTACATCATAGTGACACCTAGATGAATAGAATACCTGGAGTTATGGGCTTCTGCAAGAATATGCTTTCTCAACTCCCCCACATCATGAACACACAATTATCCCTGGTAGCGAAGTACACCGTCTCCCCCTCGGGAGAAAACATCAACTCTTTGATTTGTTGACTGCACTCTTACGTTCAAGCAAGATTGGATCACTGTCTTGCTTTTCCTTAAACTCCACTACCAAATAAGATTCTGCCCCATTTTGAACTGTTACACCACTATCTGATATGCTCATAACACGAACACCCAAGCGAGCAGGCTTGTGAACATCCTTCACTAGCTCTTTCTTTTCTTCCTTAACATGGGCTGCAAAACCGATAGATAATCTTCTAAGAGCATTTGCTACAACATTAACCTTACCAGGATTATAATGCCCACTTATATTATAATCCTTAAGGAACTCAAGCCATCTCCACTTGAGAAGATTCAACTCTTTCTGGGTGAACACATACTGAAGGCTCTTATGATCAATGAACACATCTACATGAACACCATACAACTAGCCTCTCAATATCTTAAGTGCAAATACTACTGCTGTAAGCTCAAGGTCATGAGTTTGATAATTCTACTCATGAACATTAAGATGTCTAAAAGCATAAAGTATAACATTATCTCGCTGCATCAACAAACAACGTAGTCCACCTCTGCATGCATCACTATAAATCACATAACCATCTGAACGCTCTTGTAGAGTCAAGATATGAGTTGTAGTAAATCTAGTTTTCAATTCTGCCAAGATTTTCTCACAATCATCTGACAAATTAAACTTTACCATCTTCTAAGTTAACCTAATAAATCGTGAGGATATTGATGAAAATACTTCTACGAACCTTTTATAATAACCGGGTAGACCTAAGAAACTTCTAATATTTGTAGAAAAGGTATGTTTGTGCGAGTGTTTAATTGCTTCTATCTTAAATGAATTCACTCGGATCCCTTCGCTAGATATAATGTGACCAAGGAAAGCAATAGATAGCAACAAGAACTCACATTTGCTAAACTAAGCGAATAATTGTCGATCCTTGAGAGTCTGTAGAACAATTCTCAAATAACTCTCATGTTATTCCTCATTCCTAGAGTAAATGAGGATATCATCAATAAAGATAATAATGAAAAAGTCTAAGTAATGCTTGAACACTTTGTTCATCATATCAATGAAAGTTGCAGGAGCATTGTTTAGTCCAAACGACATACCTACATATTCATAATCACCAAACCTAGTTCTGAAGGTTGTTTTCGGAATATCACTATCTCATACACTTAGATGATGATAACCCCATCTGAAATCTGTCTTTGAGAAATGGCTATCACCTTGAAGTTTGTCAAAAAGTCATCAATCTTGGGGATGGGATACTTATTCTTGACTGTGAACTTCTGCGACTGTGTATAGTCAATGCATATTATAAGAGAACCATCTTTATTCTTTACTAACAACATTGGTGCACCCTATGGTGAAATATTAGGTCTAATAAAGCCCTTATCTAGAAGTTCTTTAAACTGCTCGTTCAAATTGTTAAGCGTTGTTCGATCCATTCTAAAAGGAGAAATAGAAATAGGCTTGATATCAGGAAGCAGATCAATTCTAATGTTGATATCCCTTTTGGGAGGGACTCAGTAAGATCTTCTGAGAACACTTTTGGAAACTCCCAAACTACTAGAACTGACTCAAGAGTTGGGGTTTAAGAGCTAGAATCCTTAATATGAAGTAAATGAAAGACATAACCCTTAGAGATCATCTTTTTGGTCTTAAGGTAAGAAATGAATAGAGGCTCTAAGGTACTTCACTTCCATTCTAAGATTGCTTCATTTGGCAAGTGAAAACGAACAATCCTAGTTCTACAATGGATTGAGGCATAACAGGAATGTAGCCAATCCATGCCTAGAATGAAGTCAAAGTTTACCATTTCTAACTCTACAAGATCATCTGAGGACCTTATGAGTGACTGTGACAGGGCAATTTCTGTATACCCGTCTAGCTATAATTGGGTCACCAGCTGGAATAGAGACTGAGAAAGGTTCTGAGAGAGTTTTTGGGTTGATACTTAATTGGGATGCTATGTAACGAGTTACAAAGGAAAGAGTAGCCCCAGGATCTAATAATGCATAAACATCAAGGTCACAGACTCGTAACGTACCAGTAACTACATCAGGAGAACCTTCGTGATCCTGGCGGGCCTGAAGAGTATACAACCTTTTTTGGCGCTGACCGCCTTCTAAACAAGATAAGTTACCCTGCTGAGTTGGGCAACTTACTAGTGCTGCTGAAGGTGTAGGCAGAGCTCAACCATTACCACCTCCTTGACCCTGTCTAGAAGGACAATTCCTCAACATGTGACCAAACTGACCACACCCAAATCATCCTTATTTTTTTGTGAGACACTCGCCCTGATGGTTCTTACCACACTTAAGGTAAGTGAGGTAAGTCTTGGTTTCTAAAACACTTCCATGAAACTTAGAGCCTTGTGCTCTAACCTTCTAGTCATACCTGTTCTTGGAGGATGGAACACAAGCTGATGAAGGGGTTGGAGATGAAACTTTATGTTGATTCTTCGAGTGATTTCTACCACCCGATTTCTGCTGAGAATAGTCATAGTTCCCAGTCCTAGACTTCTTATTCTCCTTGACATGTTCCATAATCTTATCACCCTCAACCTACTGAGCTTGAGTCATAAGCCTAGAGATGTTCACATCTTCTCGTAACATAACATTTCTGTATATAGTTTTCACCAAATCTGACATTTTATACAAGAATATATTCATCTAAGTCCTAGAGTCAGCAACCATGTGAGCAACATACCTGAAGGGTTGGTTAAACTTCAGCCGATACCATTGAACCATCATGTTTCCCTGCCTTAAGTTCATGTCTTCACCCCTATTTTCCATCCACTCACTGTACCAAATATGAGGAATATCCTTCAACTGGAATGATGGAAATTCAACCCGATCATTCCCACTGACTTGCATTACCTCAAAGATCTATTTGATCTCATCCAAGAAATTTCGAGGATCCTCATTACTTTGTGATTCTAAGAACTCAGGCGGATTCATCCTAATAAAGTCACAGACCGTTGCTGATGCTTATCCACCACTTGCATTAATAGGAGCATAAACCCGATTGTTCTTGTTTGTCATACTATTACTCGACATCTGTATGGAATTCCTGAACTCATCTTTGGAGGTAGAAGTTGCGTTCCCATTGCTGGCATCACCTCTATGAGGAGGCATGATCTAAAACATAGAACGTCGAGTTAGAATGGAATTAGATCATACCTCACATACGATAAGAGTAACAAGAAAGAGAAGTTCTCCTAAAACACTTTGTAGACTCCCTCTCATTAGATGTGGTGCACTTCACACCCATGTAAAGGACTCTACTTAGTGCGACTTTTCGGACATACTAGGACACTCAAACATAGTGATCACACACCAAGTTTTGCAAACCTCATGATTAGATTTAATTATCATTTCTCATTGCCTTTAACGAGAATCTATACTTCATTTTTCTAGTTTGTGTATAGTTTCTTTTTATAACTAGCTAAGCCTATTCTTTTGTTGATCAAATAGGAAACGCTAAGGATATGCTTGGTGAAGGAGATTTCCAATAGGCAAATGAAGATATTACCTGCTTTGTTGTTAAGTTAATTTGTTTTCATGTTAGGTGTTCACAAGAAGACTTTCAACTACAGAACAATGATTAATCTTCATATTGATTTCCTTTTCGTGTTCTTCATAAATTATTAAATTAAAAGGACAATTCAATACTATTTATATTAGTATTACATCAATTCTGTATGAATGTTTTTTATGAAATCAATATACTAAATATGTCTATCAAATAACATGGAAATAAAATTTGTTGTCTATGGGATGTAGCATTTGCACATTCACATTTACATTATTCTAGCTTTCTCCCGAAAAATATTAATACCATCCAAGTTTGAGATGCTTAGTTGAATATCAACTATGCCTACTGTAACATCTCGTAACTTTACCATTTAAGAATAATCTAAGAAACAAAGAATAATAATTTTTGGAATTATGTAGGGAAGTCTGGAAAATTTCAAACTTCCAAACGGCCATAACTCCATGTAAGATGGATTTTGGATGAGTTATTCATATCATTTGAAATCCCATAGGAACATATTTCCAATGCCACCAAGTATGCAAAATTGTGATGTCGTATGAGGGAGACATGCCTTTCGGAAGTTGGGTTGTTCAGTTGAAGAAAATCCAATCAAGAATTTAGTAAGGCCAAAGTTGTCTTTTCACCCTAATATTTCCTAATTCATTTTAAGGGTTATTTATGTGTGAAAACATAGTCCTAATTAAAATTAACAATATTCATAAGGCTCAGGGAAAGGAAGAAAAAGAGAAAAGGAGAGGATGATCAAGAACCATCAAAAAACGCAAAAATCGTGCATCGACTTCTCTAAAGGTGACCCCTTATCGAGGTTTGTAATAAATTTTTGTGTTGGGTTTGTTCACCCACACACCAACATGTTTAATCATGCAAGTTTTCTATTGAATTAACGATAAACCTTGAACTTTTGGTGAATAATTTTTGGATCTTTGATGATAAAGTTGTAGCGTACCTTTAGTTTTTTGATTCGTGTTTCTCAGTAGTTTTCCGAGTCTAAACTATTGGGTTTTGAGTACATTAGTTATTTTAAGTATTTGGGCGATGATCCATGGAAGATTGAGAGGTTTAGAGTTTAAAACTGGAGAACAAAAGTTGGAGAACCCGTCTAATAATCCTTGGGGCACCGCGCCTATGAGAGTCCCTCAGGAAAGACTCTATCAGTCACGCTCTAGCGTGCCGCGCCAGACAGAGCGCCTGAGGAAAACCTCTGTCCCTCAGGTTCTGGAGCTCTTTTCCACGACCCCCGTGAGACCCTCTCTTTTCCTATCTCTTCGTACTAGTTCCTAAGTGATGTACCTATCACTCCTATTTTATTCCAATACTCTAAAGTACATCTAAATATCATATAATTATACTTAAACATGAGATCATGATCTTTGAATCCACAATCCAATTAAAGGAAAGTTAAGATCAAAATCAAGGAAGTTAAGAGTCAAGTCTAAAAGTTAAGAAGCGAGTCAAAGTAAGTTCCTAAAGCAGTCTTAAACAACCATTTTATCTTTGTTTTAATGTTTATGTAAAGAGTTGATTTAAATTCTCAAATGTTATAAGGGAACTAAGTACTCCGTAAAAGTTAAGTTTCAAGTATGCAAAGACCATAGAGTTGAATTAATTTCTCAAGAGTTACAAGGGAACTAAGTAGTCCCTCAAAGCTTAAACTGAAATGTTTTAAAACTTTTGAGAAAGAAAGGAAGTTATACTTCTTGAGAGGCTATGTGTAGTTTGAATAGATGACAGAGGAAACATTGATTTCCAAGAGAGCTTTTTAAAAGCTACGTTTGAGAACTAATCCAACTCACAAATTCAGTATGTTTTAAAAATATAAGAGCCAACATATATATATATTTGGGAGTAATATTGAGCACAAATATGGGGATGCAAGTTTAGATTAACTCAAATCTTCATGTAAACCATGTAGCCATCATTGATAGAACAAGGTCATACTTTTTGGATCAATCCTCGTCATAGTTACTAGTGAATCCATTAGGCAGTTCATGTTTTATACACTAGCAAGGTTAGGATGGTCGGGCAGTATGTGTCAAGTAATGTTTTATCATCACTATAGCTCTTAAGTGATGATTTTTTTTTCAAGAAGCTCCCATAGAGGTGTTGTATTTTTCATATACATCAACTATTTGTATTTTTACATACGCTTTTAGTCAGTATTTCTTTATATTGCAATTAGTTTAGACTGCGTATATTGAATAAGAGTAAGTAGATCATGAGTTGAGCAGATCCCAAGGTAAGTGTTCTTTCTTACTCCTTTTCAGGACTAAGTGTTGTTTAGGTTTCTAACTTGGATACTTGTACATTCAATGTATTGATGCCAGTTGGACTGTATTGAATCATGATGATGATGTAGATAATGAGGATCGATATCCAGTGCACCGTTGATACGGTTGAGCACTCCATAGTCAATTGGTGAGCCTCCTTGTATTCGGGAGGATATGTTTTTGTGGAATTTTAGATTAGTTAAATAGAATTTTATGGGGCTTGTACCAACATTTATCTTAGTTAGTTTAGAGGATTCATAGACAATTAGTAGTTCAGTAGTGCCTACTTTTTTTTTCTTATGTTAAAACTTTTTTTCCATTTTGACTATTTTGAATGTTTACACTTTTAAAACATTCCACATAATATTATTTTCTAGTTCAGTTAAGTTCTTTAATTCTTATAAGCATGATTGTTGTCTTCCACTGAGTTGAGTAAGTAAGGCCAAGGGTTTGCTCGAGGACAGCAGTGGTCACTGAGTGCCAATACCGCCCAGGGTGTAGACTCGGGGCATGATATACTTGTTGTAAGAGCACATAGTTCAAGAGTCCTAGGGAGTCTATGAAGTCACGTGTGTAGATTCTTAGTCTTCGGTGTGACGCGCATCACATCTATGATTAGGAGTCTACCAAATTTAGAAATGTTAAACTTCTTTCACCTGAAGAGTGTGGATAGAACCTTGTTTGACCAATTGAAGGGTGGTAGAGCTGAGGGTGCAACACATTCGAGTTGAGAAGCCTTCTTGGGGAGGTTCTTCATTCAAGAAATGAAGGATGCAAGGGTACGGAAGTTCCAACACATTGAAATAGGACTCTATGAGTGTTCATGAGTATGGGTTATATTTAACCCAACTTTCTCGCTAAGCTCTAGAGATGGTGAAAGACGTGAATAAAAGAATAACCTTTATTTTTGATGATTTGGATCGTGCTTCAAGCAAGATAGGTGGGGCTGCTATTTTTATTGGTTACATGGACATGTCAAAGCTTATGGTCTATGTCCAACAATTTTAAAGGGATAAGATAAAGGACATAGAGGAATATCAAAACAAGAAGGCAAAGACTAGAAATGAGTTTGGTCAACAAAAGGGTTGTTCAAGTCGACCACAATTTCAGAAATCAAAGGCGCATGCACCATCATTTTCTAGTGCACCTGCACTAGCGACAGAGTTGAGTGTAATGGTTAGACCACCCGATCTAAGTCTTCATATTCCTAGGGTAGTGTAGCACATGGAGGTTGTAAGTCTCCCGCCTGCTCCAAGTGTGGTAGGAATCACTCTAGCGTTTGTAGAAAACACTCAGTGGGTTGTTTCAAGTGCGGTCACACCGGGCATTTCATAAGAGAATGTCCAAAGAGTAACCAAATCGGTTGTAATGGAGGAAATAGAGATCCGTCTTCATTAGTTGCTCCACAAGACAGAGTTACACCTATGGGAGCTACTTCCGTCACTGGAAGAGGCACAAAACACTTTTCTTCCCTTAATAATCTCAAAGAACAAGAGAATTCACCAGATGTTGTTTGTGGTATGATTCAAGTCTTTAACATTGTCGTTTACGCATTATTAGACCCAGGGGAGAGTATAACTTTACTCGCTATGTTGCTATGAACTTTGAAAATATTCCTGAGAAACATAGCAAACAATTCAGTGTTTCCACACTTTTTTGTAAATCTATTTTAGCGGAAAGTGTCTGTCGTGATTGTCCTATTCTCGTAAGTCACAAGAGTAGCATATCTGATTTTATAGAGTTAGACATGGTAGAATTTCAGTTCAAGGTATGGATTGGCTCTATGCCTGTTATGCATCAATAGATTGTAGGACTCGAGTTGTCAAGTGTCAGATTCCTAAAGAGTCAATCACAGAGTGGAGTAGTAGTTCAAAAGTGCCTAAGGGTCGTTTCATTTTGTACCTTAAATCAAAGAAGTTATGTTCTAATGAGTGTATATATCACTTAGTCTGATTTAATGACTCAAGTGTTTTGGTGACTTTCCTTCAGTTTGAGAGATAAACTTGGTCATAGAAATCATCCAAGATACTCGTCAAATCTCTATTCCGGCATATAGAATGATACTAGCAGTGTTAAAGAGCAAAAACAGAAATTGAAAGATTTATTAGATAAAGTCTTCATTGGACCAAGTATCTCACTTTGTGGCACTCCATACTTGTTTGTGAGAAAGAAAGATGGGTCCCTTAGGATGTGTATAGACTACCTCCAATCTAAGAAGGTGACCATTAAGAATAAATATCCTTTTCCAAGAATAAATGATATTTTTTATCAACGTTGGGGTGCTACTTGATTTTACAAGATTTACCTTAGATCAGGCAATCATCAATTGAATGTAAAGGAATATTATATTCCTAATACAACTTCTAGAACAAGGTATGGGCATTCTGAATTTCTATTTATGTCCTTCGGTTTAACAAATGCACCTGCACTATTCACGGATCTTATGAACAGAGTCTTCAAACCTTATTTAAATTTGTTTGTCATCATATTTATTGATAACATACTAATTTATTCAAGGGGTTAATAGATCATGCTAGTCACCTATGGATTTTTCTTCAGACTTTTAGAGTTAAAATGCTATATGCCAAGTTCTCCAAGTATGAGTTTATGCTTATGTCTGTGGCATTCATACGCTACATTGTTTCTTGTGAAGGGATTACAGTTGACACTCAAAAGATTGATGCGGTTCACAGTTGGTCTAGAGCCATATTTCAAACAAATATAAGGAGTTTTTTGGGCATGGCTGGCTATTATATAAGATCTGTTGAAGGATTCTCATCAATCTCTTCTCCTTTGACCAAGTTAAATTAGAAGACATTCAAGATTCAATGGTCTGAAGCTTGTGAGAAAAGCTTTCAAGAGTTGAAAAAAAGATTGACTACTGATCCAATTTTGACCTTATCGTAGGGTACTCAAGGCTTTGTGGTGTATTGGGATGCATCAATAGCTTGCTTGGCCTGTGTATTGTTGAAAGTCTGACAAAGTCAACCCATTTATTTTTGGTAAAGACTACCTATTCGGCAGAGGACTATGCCAAATTGAACTTTCAAGAAGCAGTGAGACTTCATGGAGTTTTGGTCTCCATTATTTCAAATAGAGGTGCACAATTTTCTACAAATTTTATGAAATCTTTCCTTAAAGGTGTTGATTCAAAGGTAAATTTGAGTACAGTTTTTCACCCAAAGATAGATGGACAAGTACAGAGTACTATAAAACCTTAGAATATGTGTTTGAGAGCTTGTGTGATCGACCTCAAAGGAAATTTGGATGATATTATACCTCCCGTTGAGTTCGCTTATAACAGTAGTTATCATTCGAGTATCCAAATTACTCCATATGAAGCTCTTTATCAGAGAAGGTGTAGATCTCCTATTGGGTGGTTCAATGTTTGCGAAATAGGTTTGATAGGATGACATTTAGTTCACCACGATATAAAGAAGGTTAAAGTAATTCAAGAAAGATTGAAGACGGAACAAAGTTGCCAAAAGTCCTACATAGATGTTAGGAGAAAGACATTAGAGTTTAAGGTGAATGATTGGGTGTATCCTAATGTTTCACCAATGAAGGGTTTTATGAGGTTTGGTAAGAGGGGAAACATACTCCCCGGTAATATTGGTCCATACAGAATCTCCAAGAGAGTGGGTAAGGTGGTGTATGAGTTATAGCTACCCCAAGAGTCAGTAGCGGTTCATCTGGTATTCCATAATTCCATGTTGAAGATGTTCCTTGGTGATCCTTCTTTGATAGTATTAACAGAGAATCTTGGAATTAAGGATAACCTATCATATGAGGAATTTTCGGTTCAGATTTTGGATCGTCAAGTTCAAAAGTTGAGGACAAAAAGAAGTTGATTTAGTCAAAGTCCTTTGGAGGAACAAATTCATTTAAGAAGCGACTAGGGAAGCTGAGGAGGATATAAATAAGAGATATCCACATCTCTTTGAAACCGGGGAGAATATAGACAAGGTATTAAATTCTCTTCATAGCACTTTATTAGGTTGTGCATAAGCATGTTATTACTTTATTTTGTTTGTAGAGTGATAAAATAATGTTACTACACTTAGCTTAATGTAAGAGTTCTCATTCTAGAATGATTGTTCCAAAGGGTGAGACATTGTAACATTTCGTAACTTGAATAATCTAAGAATTAATTAAGAAATCAAGAATAATCATTTTTGGATTTAAGTAAGGAAATCTAGAAAATTTCCAATTTTCAAAAGTGACTTTTGATTATTTCCAAAGGGTCGTACCTTCCAGCTCTGTAGTAGTTTGAAGATATATTGGGAATACCTTCACAATGCCGCTGAGGTTGTAAAAATTTGATTTTGTATTAGGGAGATATGCTTCTCGTAAGTTGGGTTGTTGAGCTGAGAAATATCTGATCCGAATTTTAGTAAGGACTAATTTGTCTTTTCGTCGTAGTAGTTCCTACTTCTTTAAAGGGTTTTTAGGGATTAAAACAAAGTCCTGATTCAGTTTAACAGGATTAAGAATGCTTAGGTCTTGGGAGAAAAGAGAAAAGGAGAGAAAGATCAAAAACCGTCCATGAAATCCAAGATCGTCCGTGGATGTCATCAAGGGTGATCCCTATCGACGTGTGTGAGACTTTTTAGTGTTAGGTTCGTTAACCCACACACCAACATGTTGAAGCAACGATAAATCTTGAACTTTTTGATGAGCAATTGTTGGATCTTGGTTGGTAAAGTTGTAGCGTAGCTTTAGTTGTTTTGATTCGTGTTTCCGGGTTATTTTACGAATCTAAACTACTAGGTATTGAGTACATTAGTCATTCTATGTTTTTGTCGGAAGATCCATGGATTATTGGGAGGTTTATAGTTAAAAATAGGAGAAGAAAATTCGAAGAACCAGTCTGATAGGCCCTGGGGAACCGCGCCTACCAATGCCACTCAGTATAGACTCTGTCTATCATGCTATAGCGCATCGCGTAGCCAGAACGCCTAAAGAAAGTCCCTTTCCGGTAGGCTCTGGATCACCGCGTCTATTAGAGCGCAATGTCCCCTTGAAGACCCCGTTCTTTCCCTATCTCTTCGTACTAGTTACTAAGTGATGTACCTATCATTCCTAGTTGATTCCAATACTCTAAAGTACATCTAAATATGATGAAATCATCCATATACATGAGATCATTATCCTTGAATCCGTAATCCAATTCAAGGAAAGTTAAAATCAAAGTCAAGGAAGTTAAGAATCAAATTTAAAAGTTAAGAAATAATTCAAAGTAAATTCCTAAAGCATTAAAGAGTCCTAAACAAATTTTTTACTTTGTTTGAAGGTTCAAGTAAAGAGTTGATTTAACTCTCAAATTCTACAAGGAAACAAAGTATTCCCTTAGAGTTAAGTTTCAAGTATGTAAAGAGCATAAAGTTGAGTTCATTTTTCAATAGTTATATGGGAACCAAGTAGTCCCTAAGAGTTTAAACTAAAATGTTTTCAAACATTTTAAAAAGAAACGAACCTAGACTTCCATAGACCCTTTGACTAGTTTTTATAGAAGAAAGTGGAAACTACGATTTCCAAGAGAGATTTTTAAAAGCTATGTTTTGACCACTAATCTCAAATCATAGAATCAATATGTCCTAAAATCATAACAGAATATACATATATATATATATATATATATATATATATATATATATATATATATATATATATATATATATATATATATATATATATATATATATATATATATATATATACACATATACATATATATATATATATATTGGGAGTAGCATTGAGCACAGATGTGGAGAGGCGAGTTCAGATTAACTCAAGTCTCCATATAAACCATGTAGCAATCATCGGTAGAACAGGTTGACACTCTTCAAATAAACCCTCTTGATAGTTATTAGTGGATCCATTAGGCAATTAAGGTCCTAATACCAACACCAAGAGAAGTCAAAGGTGGACCAACCCGAAGAAATGTTGATGAGCTAGAGATTCCTAATGCACTGAATATGCAACCCCAAGAAGAGGTTACAAATGCTTAATCGTGGGAAGCTATCTTGATGTTAAGTAGTAACCAAAAAAATCGGGGAGTAAAGAGGAGCTTGAAAAGAAGGGGATGACACCTCGAGGGTTCATGAGTTTCTAATAATGATTCCTCCTAGTTTTAGTGGATTAAGCACTAATGAAGATCCAGAAAACTTTGTGGAAGAGTTGAAAAAGGCTTTTGAGGTAATGCATGTGGTTGATGCCGAGAGGGTCGAATTAGCTGGATATTAACTCATGAGTTTGGATGGAACCTTGTTTGACGAATGGAATGATGGTAGAAATGAGCGTGCATTACATCCAAGTTGGGCTTGTTTTGAAGAAGCCTTCTTTGCAAGGTTTTTGAGAACTGAACAAAGCCAGGGAACGAGAGTTCCTCTCTTTTAAACAGGACACCTTCAATGTTCATGCGTATGGATTGAAGTTCATCCAACTTTCTTGCTATGCACTGGAGATGGCGAAAGACATGAAAAGTAGAATGACCATGCTTTTTCCCGGTTTGAGTTGTGCTTCAAGAAAGAAAGGTAGGGATGCTATGTTGATTGGTGAAATGAATTTATCCCAGGTTATGGTCTATTTTCAACAAGTTGAAGAGGAAAAACTAAAGGAAACAGAGGAATATCGAAACGAGAAGATGAAGACCCGAAATGAGTTTGGTCAATAGAAAGGTTGTTCAAGTCGACCACAACTTCATTTGCTAATGCATGTGCACCCAAAAATAGATTTTAGTATCATGGTCATACCTCCCAAGCGAAGTCTTCATATTAGCAAGGTAGTCTGGCGCAAGGAGGTAATAAGTCTCCCACATGCGCCAGGTGTTGTAGGGATAGCTCTGGCGTCTTTTACGAAGGCTTTGTGTGTTGTTTCAAGTGATTTCAGACAAGGTATTTCATGAGCAAATGTCCAAAGAGTAAGCAAAAAAGTGCTACTGGGGGAACTAAAGTTCACACTTCATCAACTGCTCCACCAGACAGAGCTGCACCTAGGGGAGCTACTTTTGCACCTGGCAGAGGAACAAACCGCTTGTATGCTTTTTATAATCTCCAAGAACAAGAGAATTCACCAGATGTTATCACTGGTATGATTAGAGTCTTTGACTTTACTCTTTATTAATTATTAGACTCAGGGGCGAGTTTATATTTTTTACCTCCCTATGTTGCGATGAACTTTTAGAATATTCATGAGCACATTTCGAAACCATTCAGTGTTTACAATCCCTTTTGGTTAATCTATTCTAAAAGAAAGAGTCTATCATGATTTTCCAATTTTCTTCAGTCACAAGAGTACCATGAATTATTTAATGGATTTAGACATAGTAGACTTTGATGTCATTTTATGTATGGACTGACTCCATACCTGTTATGCATCAGTATATTGCTGAACTCAAGTTTTCAAGTTTCATAATCCTAATGAGCCAGTCATAGAGTGGAGTAGTAGTTCAGCAGTGCCTAAGGGTTGTTTCATTTCGTACCTAATATCACGGAAGTTAGTTTCTAAGTGGTGTATCTATCACTTAGTTTGAGTTAGTGACTCAAGTGTAGAGGTACCTTCCTTTCAATAAGTTCCCATAGTCAGTGAGTTTCTAGAAGTCTTTCCTCATGATCTACATAGATTCCATCCCAAAAAAGATAGACATCATCCAAGATACTCATCCTATATCTATTTCGCCAAACCGAATGGTACCAACATAGTTAAAACATGTAAAAGAGAAATTGAAAGATTTACTAGATAAAGCCACCTGCAGTATTCATGGATCTTATTAAAAGAGTCTTCAAAACTTATTTAGATCTATTTTTCATCGTGTTCATTGATGACATACTGATTTATTCAAGGGGGGAAGAATATCATATTAGTCACCAAAGGATTGTTCTTAAGACATTGAGGGATAAAGATCTATATGCCAAGTTCTCCAAGTGTGAGTTTTTGCTTAAGTCTGTGGAATTATTACGCCACATTGTTTATGGTGAAGGTATTAGAGTTGACACTAAGAAGATTGAGGAGTTCAAAGACCCACATCTCCACCAGATAGAAGGAATTTCTTGGGTTTAACTGGCTATTATAGGAGATTTGTTGAAGGATTATCATAAATATCTTCTCCCCTGAATAAGTTAAATCAGAAGACAATGAAGTTTCAATGGTCTAAAGCTTGTGAGAAAAGCATTCAAGATTTGTTAAAGAGATTGACTACCGCTTAGGTTTTGACCTTACTAGAGGGTACTAAAGGCTTTCTTGTGTATTGTGATGCATCAATTGTTGGCTTGGGCTGTGTATTATTGATAGACTCACAAAGTCAACCCATTTATTGCTGTTAAAGACTAATTATTCGGCAGAGGACTATGCCAAGTTGTACCTTCAATAAGTAGTGAAACTTCATGGAGTTCTTGTCTTCATTATTTCAGATAGTTGTGCACAATATACTGCGCAATTCTGGAAATCTTTCCATAAAGGTTTTGGTTCAAAGGCAAATTTGAGTACTGATTTTCACCCTCAGGCAGATGCACAAGCAGAGCATACTATACACGCCTTAGAAGATATGTTTATGCCTCTCATTAAGTTTTCTTACACCAATAGTTATCATTTAAACATCCACATGGATCCATATGAAGCTATTTACGAGAGACGGTGTAGATCTCTTATTGGGTAGTTCAAAGTTGGCGAAGCAGGGTTTATAGGACCTGATTTAGTTCACCAAAATATAGAGAATGTTAAAGTGATTCAAGAAAGTTTGAACACGACACAAAGTCGCCAAAAGTCGTACAGAGATGTTAGGATAAGGTCATTAGAGTATGAGGTGGATGATTGAGTGCATCTTAAGGTTTCACCTATGAAGAGAGTTATGAGGTTTGATAAGAAGGGAAAACTTATTCCCCGGTATATTGGTCCTTACATAATCTCAAAGAGCGTGGGTAAGGTTGCTTATGAGTTTGAGCTACCCCAAGAGTTAACAGTGGTTCCTCCGGTATTCCATATTTCTATGTTGAAGAAGTGCTTGGGTGATCCTTCATTGATAGTACCAACAGATAATGTTGGAATTAAGGATAATCGATCCTATTAGGAAGTTGTGGTTCAGATTTTTGATTGACAAGTTCGCAAGTTGAGGACAAAAGAAGTTGCTTCAGTCAATGTCCTTTAGAGGAAACAATTCTTTGAAGAAGCAACTTCTGATGTTGAGGAGGATATGAAGAATAGATATCCATATCTCTTTTAAATAGGAAAGAATTTTTATCATGGTACTAAATTCTATTCTTAGAACTTTATAAGACTATGTAAAAACATGTTATTACTTCCTTTTGTTTGTTGAGTGCTGAAATGGTGTTACTACCTTTAGCTTAGTTAATGAGTTCTCAGTCGAGGATGAATATTCCTAAAGGGAAAATATGATAACATCTCTTAACTTGAAACGTATAAGAATAAGCTATGTAACAAATAATAATAATTTTTTGGAATTAAGTAGGATAATCTGGAAAATTACCAGCTTTCAAAAGTGAGTTTTAATCATTTTCAAACGGCCATATAAATAAATCTGTTTAAAATATGAGGTTTACTATATATTTATTCAAAGATATAATATAACTGTGGGATGTATGTAATTATACAAATAAAATGTGCATATAAAATACACTTAACTTTTGTGGGAGTTTCTCTAACCAACAACCATCATGTTAGAGCTATTATGATGATACAAAATTTGGCCTCACACTTCTAGGACCGTCCTATACCCTTACATAATTATAGAACCTAAACTACTAAGTGGATCGAATATTCTATGCTAAAAAAAACATAAGAAATCATCTAAACAGTATTAACCTTTTCTACCCATGGTGGCTACATGGTTTATGGGGGCTGTGAGTTGTCGTAATGCTCCCCCATATTGATGCTCAATAATACTATCAAAAATATGATTATGTTAACTATTATTTTATAAATACTTACTTCCTTCTATGTGATATTGGTTATAAAAACATAACTCAAAGGCTAGATTTGGAAATCAAAGTTTCCCCTCTTGCTTTATTATGAAAGCATATCCTCTTTTCTTAAAATTAGCTCAAAGACTCTTTGGGAATCTCAGTTTCCATGCATATTTAAATGTGAAATGATTTTAAACATCTTGCGAATACTTAGTTCCCCTTTACTTCTTTAAAGAAATGTTGAACTTCAAACCTGAACTCTTTCCTTAATTTTGAAACTTAAGTGTTAAACAAAGTCAAAAAGTTTGTGAACGAATTTTTATAACTTTAAGACCTTATCTTGACTTAAATCTTGAATTCTTTACCTTAATCTTAACTTCTTGAATTGACTCTTAACTTTTCATGAATTGAATTATTGATTTAAGGATCGTGTTTTGTGATAGGAATAATCTCATGATGTTTATAAAAAAATATATTTCATAGCTAAAAATATAGGAAAATGATCAAAAATCGATATATAAGGGTGGATCAACAACACGGAGAATCATTTAATTTTTTGTTTCAAAAATAGATTTTGAGGAATAACTCTCCGTGATGGCTCTGTGAAGCAAAAGAATTTTTCCAAGAAGTAGAACCAGCTCCGCGACACGCCACCACTTCCCCGATTTGCCCGACAAAATTTCTTCTTTGTTTTACATCTTTAAACGCTCTAAACTACATGAGTTCTTCTTGAAATACTTAAAATCGATTAACTGTGCAAAGTACATCAGATTCTACTAAGAATTAACCTAAATTTACAGAGTCGGAACAAACAAAATTTCAACAATTTCAATGAATCAAGAATGTAATATAACTTCAACAAACCCATTAAGAATATCAATTTCTATGATTTCAAGAACTTAAATTCGCTAAAAAGATCATGATTGGCACATGTGTGAACTAACCCAATGCTACGCCTTCTCACATACCTTTGTAGGGATCATCTTTGACGAAATTAACATGTTAATCTCTACGAATCTTGAATGATTCTTCTCCTTCCTTCTCTTTTCTCCTTTCTACAAGCCCTAGGATAAAGTCACTTTTCTAAAACTTAATAAAATCTGACTTTACCCCAATTAAACTCGTAAATTGAATAAGAATAATTAGGAAATGAAAAGATTAAATTAACCTTCTAAAATCCGGATTTAGAGGTTCATTAATCTAACAAACCAACTTCCAACGGGCATAACTTACTCATACGAACTCGGAATGGGGAAAAGTCGGTGGCATTGAAAATATCATTGCAAGGGATATCCAATGATATCTGGAAGTAATACTAAGTCTTTCTGATCTAGAAGTTTTTTCCATATGAAGTTCACCAAAACTCACATTTTCTAACTTAAGTAAATTTCAAGATTTTTTATTATTTCCAAAAATTACTATTTCCATTTCTTAGATTCTTCCTAGATATTCCGAATTGTGAGATTTTACGTTATCTACCCCTTGGGATCATTTTTCCACCAATAATATTAATATTACTAGGCTAAGGATGGAAATATGAAGTGTATGAACCTAATAAGTAAATGATAACAAACAACATGTTCACTCATAATTTAAAGAGTACTAAGAGGAGAATTAGTACCTTGATCTTCTTTTTCTCTAGTTTCAAAGATGATGTGGATATTTCTTCTTCATATTTGATGCTTATTGTTACCAATGACGCTATTTCTTATTCAAGTGCCTACGACCATCGATAATATAGTAACCAAACTGAGGGTTGGGGTCATGTCCCAATGGATGTGGTAAGGAAAAGTTGCTCTTAATTCGAACTTCATTTAATTAGTCGTAACTAAATAAATTTGCAGTTAAAAACATTGTAATTCAAGAGGGGTGTCACGAAAGTGTCAAAAATTAATGGGTGGTTTGTCACAAGTATAGTAAAATAATAAAGACAACAAGAAATCTAATCAATGATGGGGGGGGGGGGGGGAGTTGTTGGGATGTGGCCGCAATACATATTATAAAAATAGTGACTAGAATAAAACTTATATGGAAATAATTTCTCTATCGAGCTACTTACCCAGTTTAAAATGGGTTCCTCACGGATACCCATTTGCTGCATCAAGAGCAACCTACGATTTACCCCACTCAGTCTCTAGAGTTGAGTGTTAGTATATGGGACTATGGTTCACCTTCTTGGGCTGAACCTCATGTAGACCCACTCCTTAGGCCATAAATCTTGCGGTCTTGGTTTTGCGACCTCGCTCTCGAGCAAGTTGAAAACACATGGGTGAAATTGTATTTGCAACTATAAATACATTACATTAAACCGCAAACACTAGAAGAAATCATCATTAAACTACATTTAGTCTACCAACAAGGAAGACCCAATAACAATATAACCCGTATTTTCTAAATCACACACAAAGTATTGGGGTTCTAGAAACACATCAAGAAATAGAAATTATACCTTCAATGATGATGAAATAAAATCAGTATGAGAAATAAAGTCTTGAATTGAGCAAATAAAGAAGAATTAAGGAGACCCACTTTCCAATTTTTGAAGATGAAACCTTTTCTTCGCCAGATCTTTAAAATCCCTTAGAAAACTTAAGAGTAAAATAAAAAAAAGTACTACAAAAATATGCTATTGTTTTGAGCTGATTCGTTATCGTAAGAAAAATGATCCAACTCTCCTTTTAGAAAAACTACACCCTACTAGTATTTATAGCTTTCAGATTTGTGCTACAGCGGATCATTCGATAACTTTAGTGGGAATCACTCACTGACTGCTTTGTAGCCTTCAACATCGTCATGCTTTGTTTCATTCAGTGATGATACACTCCTTCACAGAACTCCTCATTAATGTGTCTACTACTTCTTTCATCCGTTGATTATACCCTTTTCTTCATGTCTTAACACACTAGAATAAAACGCGGCAACCATGGCTATCAGCTATCCATAAAGTGACATTGGCGATCCTCAAGCTTTCAATTCTTAACTTTTCTCAGCCCTTTTGCTCCTTTTAGTAATATAGTGTCCATGTTTTCCTTGAATCCTCAAATATGTGAAACTTAAGAGTTTTGATTAGATATTCAATTAAATTAAGCATTCTAGGACACAATTTATCTTAATATATATCCCTAAATGAGTACAATATGTGGACTCATAAATACCCCCCACATAAACTTTTGTTTTTCCTCAGGTAAACCTGATGTTCGGTAGTTGAAAAAGGTTGTCCCAAATAGTGCTGGACAAGACTCTACCATGAATGCACACAACATGACTCAAATTACTTGTGCAAAGATCAACTGTGTACACAAATATTAAAGTTGTGATATATCATTATCAAGGATTCTTGAGTTTACATAACTTGATTCAAATGCAAGTTCAAGCTTAAACATAATCATTCAAGTCAAATTTCACATACAAGTGTATAATCATTTTAAAGTGTAGGAGTTTGATAAAACGCTCACTCTCAAAAATAAAAGACACACAATACATGCTTTAACCAAAGGTTTTTCTAGCCAATATTTGTTAGTGCTTCCTCAAAATCAAAGGTATGGTCATTAAGGCTTAGTGACTAATGGTCCTCATGAATTGTGGGTCTCTTAAAACATCTGTTCTTCTTCATTATTCATCTTTGTTAGTTCTCATAAGTCATGATATTATTCATTTTCCATGTATTTGTAACAACCACGTTTCATAAGTATCGAAATGCCAATAGGGAAAATTAAGGCCGGAAAAAAATTGTTTTTTAGTACTAGGATTTTCTCAACCTTGTCAAGATTTGGAGGAATTTAGAATCATCAAGGTGTAAGGAAATGTTTTAGCAATCGGATGTGGTAAATGTGGATTTTATTACATAATTGTTTAGATAACTCATTAAGGAATCCGTACGACTTTACAAAATTCAATTTGTATGACTAGATCATTGGGAATCCATCTTGGTATTAAGGGCAGTTTATGAGTGTAGTGTGTTAAGAGTGTGTAGTTTAAAGGGAGAAGTGGAATTTCCTTTATAAAATGGGTATGAGAAATGAAGTCTTTATTTGAGAAAATAAAGAATTATTATGGAGTCCCACTTCCAATGGGGATGATGAAACCCTTTATTCTTAAAGTCGTCAAAACCCTTACCAAACTTCAGAGTATAATATAAATGTATTAAAAAATACTATATTCTTTTGAGTTAAGTCGGAACCCTAAAAAAATGATCCAACTATATTTTTATAAAAACTACATTGTACTAGTATGGAGATCGGATCGGCCTCGTATGGAGCGCTTTTTGGCTCCCCGAAGACCTTCCACGTGACCGGCAAGCTCTTATTCCAATTTCTATAGGACCTAGCTACAACTCTTTATCTGTTGTTCGTTCCTCTCGCTCAAACAAGGTTTCACGGAGTCGAGTTCAAGTAGCATCTTTATATGTATCGGATCATTTGTGGATTGAAACTCTCTTTTCTTTTTATAGCTATCAGATTGTGCTTCAACCGATCATTCGGCGGCTTTAGTTGGAATTGCCGAGTGACTTGGCGATTCACCCATTGGTGAAGTCTATTTCCTTCAGGTACAACCTTCAACATCGTCTTGATATTTTTCATTTGGAGATGAGCAACTGCTTCATGGAACTCCCTGGCGATATCCCTATTGATCCTCTCTTCTTTCGATTTTTTTTCATTCAGGGCTTTGGAATAAAAAGGAGGAATCGATGCTTATCAGTTATATGCCAAGTGGACTTTGCGATGCTCAGGCTTTCTATTCTTCACTTTTCTTAGAATTTTTCCTCCTTTTTGCGACATTGTGTCCATTCTTTCGTTGAAAGCGAAAATACGTGAAACTTAGGAGTTTTCCTGAGATATTAAGATAAAATAAGCATTTGAGGACACAATTTCTATCAAAATATAGTCCTTAATGAATCCAATCTTTTGACTCATCAATGTCCCCCTCAGCTTCCCATGTAGGTTCCTCTAAAGGACTTTTACTGATGCTACCTCTATTGTTCTCAATTTTTGAACTTGGCAATCTAGAATGTTAAGAGGAATCTCCCCATAATATAAGCTATCCTTGATCTCAATATTTTAAGTTGGTATAATCAATGAAGGATCGCCCATGCATTTATTCAAGATTGAGATGTGAAATATCGGATGAACCATTACTAAATCTTTTGGTAGCTCTTACTCATAAGCAACTTTGTCAATCGTCTTTGATATATGATAAGGTCCAGCATAAAGGGGATTAAGTTCCCCCTTCTTACCAAACCTCATAGCACCTTTCATGGGAGAAACCTTCAAGTATACCCATTCATCTACTTCAAACTCTAACTTCCTTCTCCTAACATCAGTGTAGGATTTTTAATGACTCTGCGCTGTTTTAAACCTATCCTAAATCAGTGTCACATTCTCCATATATTGATGAACTCAATATAGTCCTATTAACCCATCTTCACTAACATCAAACCATCTAATAGGATATTTGTGTCTTCTGCCATAAAGAGCTTCCTGTGGAGCCATTTGTATTCTAGAGTAGTAACTATTGTTGTAACAAAATTCGATTAGAGGTAGGTGATCATGCCAACTCCCTTGGAAATCTATCACACATGCCATCAACATATCATCCAAGTCCTTAATAGTGCACATGATGCTTATTATAACCAACAACACTACTTTTGATTAAAGTTTCTACGATAGACGATAGTATAATAACCCAACCGAGGTTTGGGGTTGTGCCCCAAGGAAGTGGTAGTGAAAATTTTTAGCTAATTAGAATCTCATTCTAATTAGTTATAACTACAGAAATTAATGAGTAAAAACATTAAAAATTAAGTGGTTTACATGAAAGTGTCAAATATCAAATTGGGGATTCCTCATATGTAGTGAAAACAACTATAAATAACAAGAAAACTAAGCAATGATATGGGAATTCTCGGGATGTAATGACAATACAGATTAATCTAGCTTATTGCATACGTCCTTTCGATAGAAAATTTGTAGAAAAATAATGACTAGGCTAAGATTTTTATGGAAAGAAGTTCTCTCTCGAGAAACTTACCCCATTTCAAATGGGTTCCTCTTTGAACCATTTGACGCATGAAGACCAGTCTATGCCTTAACCGACTCGTTTTCTTGAGCTAAATGTTGATATATAGCATTGGAGTTCACCCTCTCGGGTTGAATCTCATGTCGACCCGCTTCTCAGGCCATAAATCTAGCGTTCTTTATTTCACGACCTCTCTTAAGCCAGCCAAAAATATATGGGTGAACATGTATTTGAAACTTTTAATCCATTAGATTAAAACAAAACCACTAGACGAAATCACTATTAAGATACATTTAATCTACTAACAAAAAATACCCAACAACCATATTAACTCATATTGCTAAATCACACCCAAAAAATGGAGTTTTTAGCCACACATAAAGAAATACAAATTATACCTTTAATGATGTCGAAATTAAATGGGTATTAAAAATAAATTCTTTATTTGAGCTAAGAGAGAAGAATCAAGGAGACTCATTTCCAAAATTTAAAGAGAAGAAATCCTTTCTTCTTCAACTTTTAAAAACCTTTACAAAACTTGAGACTAAAATATAAGAAAATATAACATTGATTGTCCTCAAAGTCGGAATTCTCGAATAATGGTCAAATTCCCTAAAAACTACAACTCTACTAATATTTATGTCTTTCAGATTTGCGTTGCAGTGAATTATTGAGGTACTTTAGTGGAATCGCCGATTGACTCGTCAATTTACCCATTGGTGTAGACCACCGCCTTCTTGTATAGTCTTCTACATCATCTTTCTTTGGCTGATTTGATGATGATATACATCTTGATGAAACTAGTCGGCGATGCTCCAACTTGTCCTTCTTCCGCCGATTGGACCCTTTCCTTCAAGACTCAACACACAAGAAAAAGGAGAAGTATGACTTATCGATGATCCTTCAAGTGGACTAAAAAATTCTCAAGATTCCATTTCTTTGCTCAATTCAGTATTTTTGCTCCTTTTTACGATATAGTGTTCATGTTTTCCATAAATCTTCAAATACCTTAAACTTGGGAGTTTTCATCGCATATTGAGATAAATAAATCATTTGATAACACTATTTCTACTATTAGATATCCCTAAATGAGTCCAATTTGTGGACTCATGAACGCCCCCAACTTAAATTTTGCTTGTCCTGAAGTAAAACTCAAGATCAGTAGTTCAAAAAGAATGTCTCAAATAGTTTTGCAAAAGACTCAATGATGAATGCACACAACAACACTAATACTACTTAAGGAAGGATCAATTGTGTACTCAAAGATTCATGATGTGACGCACAAGTATAAAATATTCTCAAGATCACATTGCTTGCTTCATATTCAAGTTCAAGCTCATATTTAAGCATTCAAATGCTCTCAAACAGGTGATGATTCTATTTTCTCACACAAGTGTTAAATCAATTTAAAGTTCAGGAATCAAATACAACACTCACTCTCAAAAGAGAATAAAATGCATGCTTTCACCAATAAGTTTGCCCTTATTTTCAAGTCAACAATCATTTCTTCTTTCTCAAGATCAAAAAGATTTTTGTAGGGCTTGTATGGGGCTGAGTAGAAAGGTATGCTCATTTAGGCCTAGTGACTAATAGTCCTCATGAATTGTGGTGCTCCTAAAACTTCCTTTCATCTTCCTTCCTCATCTTTGTTAGTGCTCGTAAGTCATCCTATTACTCACTTCCCATGGATTTCTTGGAAAAACTATTCCTTTTTTACTTTTATTCCACAACTTTCAATTTTCATTGCTTTTCTTTTTTCTTTCTTTTTATTCGCTTTTTTTCATATGGAGGGTTTTAATTTTTCACAACACCATGGGTTAAGGGAGACTTTCCTTTCACTTCATTTGAATTTTCCATTTTTCTTTTCACTAGACCCTTAACTTAGGTTTTTTGCCTTAATTACTATTTCAATCAAAACAATCATTCATAAGTATTAAGGAAAATGTATCAAGAACGGTTTTGTCTTCATGTTTCTAACAAAGAAGGTTGAGACTCAAGGGTTCTTCAAGAGAGGTTCACACACTCACAAGGGAGGTCACAAAATAAATTTGTATCAAATTGTCTCACTCTTTATAAAATTGCCTTATATCATATCAAGAGAGATCATTACTTAGTTGACTAGACTAACGAGGCAAATTCTAGGTGTTGTCTTGGATGGTTCAAGCTAACCTTATCACACAAGAGAATCAACTTGACACATTGCTATTTACAACTAGATGCTAAGAGTTCGCATATTGTCTATGCAACTCCATTTGTTCCCGTCATAGATGCACATTCATGTTTATTCGATTACTAGTACTATTCAAGTCATCTGTATTGGTCGGGGACAACAACTTCCTACATAAGAGGTGGAAAATATTTTTGAAAAAATGAACTTTTTTGGAAAGGTGAAAAATCATTTTGCAATTAAAATCGACACGATGCCAAAAGCTTAAATAATTGCACAAGCTGTATAAAACATGTTACGACATAAATAACCTAATTAAAAAGTACAAACAACACCTAAAGGTGGTCCTCACTCGACCCGAAATAAAAAAAATTGTCCTCAAATGCAACTTATTAATATTTTGAAGTCCAAATAAAAAAATGAAGAGGGACGTAAAGAGGGGATCTTGTCTAACTTCTGGCTCCATCTATAAGGGCATCAGTGCCCTTTTGCATCAGCCTAAGATTTCAAGATAGTCCCTGGAGTATCGTCATTCTGGTTCTTAGGTTGTTTATTTTCCTTTTCTCTACAACAATGTTAGTTATGATCATCCTATCTAGTTCATAGCCTACCAGAAAGGATTTTATACCCGCGTAGAATCCATGTTTCCATGAAGGTATAGTGAGGCCAATGGTAACCCTTCTGCAGGAACTTGCTCTCTTACTATCTCTTCTTTTCGAGCATAATTTTTCAACTAAAATACTTCAAAAACAGAATAAATAAAAAGCTAAAGTGATGTTTCTTTGTGAAGAAGCAAAAGTGAGGGACAGTAAATGAAAAGGGACAGTTTAATCATTTATCTTACAAAACACCATCTATTTTCTTATCATTCAGTGATGTTAGTCGAGTTCACCTAATCACTAGGCTAAACACTGAATGTTTAGTTCTTTGAGCCATGTTTAATATGGTCTTCTGTTTATACGAGAATCCCAATGACAATCTTCATCGAATCGCTAACATGGTTGGTAATGCGCCAATTATTTATGCAAACCGCTGAGTTTTACAAGATTCAATTTGAAGATATATTGAGGCAGGCGGCAGAAGAAATTGGTTTTGCCATCCTTGTTTGCGGCTCGCCAACTAGACTAGTTGGTAGCCTTCATAATCCTTTTCAAGCATTTCCCTAACTTTATCCTGTCCAAACAACAAGTCATTATTTCATCAAGATATAAAAAATAAATAAAGGGTGTTGGGTTGCCTCCCAAACAGTGCCTTAACGATAGTAGAACTAGGAAAACCCCCTTGTTGTCTTGGATTTAAGTGAGATGAGATATGACCCATCCCAATTACTATATGTTTTGATCGAAACAAAGTGGGAGGTGACGGTCCGGCTTAGAGTGGATACATCTTCCTTCATACTTTTTAGCATCTTGTCCGACCCTTCAGCTTTGTTGAGGGTACACGAGAGAATATCCTCAGACTGAAACTTTCTGAATCCTTTGTCTTCTTTCTTTCATGGGGAGATTCATATCTATTCTTCTCCAAATCTTTCCAATTTGGATTAGAGGCCCTCCATTCAAGATCTATATCTTTGTAGCCTTTGTCTTTACCCCAATCTTTATTTCCACCCTGCCTCGGGTAGTTTGTATCCACCGTTTTGGTTGTTCAGAAAGGTTACCTCTTCATTATATAAAGTGTAAAACTTCACTTCCTCCGGGTTTGCAAACTTAAAATCCACGGCATTGACACCTTGTGACAAACCCCCATGACATTTTTGACAAAATATAAAGTTGCTTCATATTCTTTTCCACGTATTCGTAACTCACATTGTCCTTTTCCGTTTTCTCCTTAGATAGTGTGAATGTGTGACGAGAAACTTGATCATCATAGGTATACCATGCTATGTTGATAGTGTTCATTTCATCTATAAGTTGTGTTGCACTATATGTGGTTGTTGTATTAATCCTCCGGGTGATAGTTGGTTAGCTACAACTTTGTTTATTTAGTCTAAGCTACCTTTTAAAATTATTCAATGAGGATGTTATCATGAAGGCCATGTGTTGCGAATTTAAGAAACATCTTTTTCTAATTGTAACCAAGTTTCATGCAGAGAATCCTCATTCAAACGTTTAAAGTTCTTGGTGCTATCCCCAAGTGCTATCATTTTTGAAGGAGGGAAGAGTCACACTCTAAATGCGTTTACCCATTCTTACCGAGAAGTGATGTATTCCTGTGGCATCTCTACTAGCCATTTGCACGCTTCTGCCATTAATGAGAAATCAAATAGCCTCAACCGGATAGACTCCTCAAAAAGAAAGATCTGAACATAGCTGGGGTAAACAATTACTCCAATACCACCTATAAGATGATGGTCATTGATGTTGGTCTGTTGAACATCATTAAGAATTTCGATGTCACTTTTGTGGCCCACCTGTCTACCATTGCTCTGTTTACAAAAATGCTTCCTGAATTGCTCACACAAACAAACGACACAAAACAAATTGTTAAGTTAGTAAAGATAATACTAAGCATAAATAAAAACTCTAGTTAACAACATTCTCACATAACATGACTCTCCAACAGCGGCACCATTTTTATGCTTATCGTTACCAACGACACTACTCTCTATTCAAATTTCTACGATCTTCGTTAATAGAGTAACCCAACAGAGTGTTGGGGTCATGTCCCTATGAAGCGGTAGTGAAAATGTGTAGCTAATTATAATCTCATTCTAATTAGTTGTGTGCTAAATAAACTAACGAGAATAAACATTAAAAATTAAAGTGGTGACACGAAACTGTAAAATATAAAATATTGGGTTTGTCATAAGTAGTAAAAAATAGCTAAAACTACCAAGAAAACTAAGCAATGGGGGGGGGGAATCTGGGGATGTGAACATAATACAGATTAGTCTAAATTATTATGTATACATTTTAATAGAAACTATGGAGAAAAATAGTGACTAGGCAAAGTTTTATATGGAAATAACTTCTCTATCGAGCAACTTAACCTATTTCAAAGGGGATCCTGTCAGACACCCGTTTGCCACAAAAAACCAATCTACGTCTTACCCTAGCCCCTCTCTCGAGCTGACTGGTAGGATAAAGGACTAGGGCTCACCCTCTTGGGCTGAACATCATGTCGACCCACCAAGTAGGCCATAAATGTAGTTGTCTTGGTTTAGTCATTTCTCTCTCAAGGAAGCTAAAAACCAAAACTACTAGAATAAATCACTATTAGACTACAGATAATGTACCAACAAGAAAGACCCAACAAAAATATTAACCCGTATTTGCTAGATAAAGCCCCATGAACGACGGTTTTTTATCAAAACATTAAGAAATTGAAATTATACCTTCAATTATGTTTAATCAAATGTTTATGACAAAGGAAGTCTTGATTTGAGCAAAGAGAGAAGAATCAAGGAGAATCACTTTCAATATTGGAAGAGAAGTAATACTATCTTCATCATTTCTTCAAATCCCTTACCAAAGTAGAGAGTATAATATAGTACTAAGAAAATATAAAACTGTTTGTCACTACTGCGGAATTCTCCAATAATGAACGAAATCTATTAAAACTATAACTCTACTAGTATTTGTAACTTTTAGATTTGTGCTACAGCGGATCATTCGGTTACTTTAGTCGTAATTGCCAATTAACTCAGAAATTTTTCCATTGGTGTAGTCCTCCTCCTTCTAGTACAGTCCTCAACATCGTCGTGATTTGGTTCATTGGGCGATAAGATACTTCTTCGTGGAACTACTCGTTGATGTGTCGACTAATCTTCTCTTAATTTGGTTTGACCCTTTCGTTTAGGCCTTAACACAGTAGAACAAAAGGCGAAGTATGCCTCATTGTCAATCCTCCAAACGGACTCAGTGATTCACAGGCTTCCATTTCTTCGCTCTCTTCTTCCTTTTTTCTCCTTTTTGCGATATAGTGTTCATGCTTTCCTTAAATCTTCAAATACACAAAACTAAGGAGTTTTCATCAGATATTGATCTAAAAAATATTTAATGGATAATATTCCTACGAACATATAGCCCTAAATGAGTCCAACATGTGGACTCATCAGCGCTCTACTTGCCTATTAGTTTGATGGTGAAAGGCAGTACTTAAGTTCATCTTTGAAACCAATCTTTCCTGAAAATATTTCTAGTATTGCGCAGTAAATTGTGCACCTCTTTCTTAAATAATGGATACTGGGACTCCATGAAGATTTACAACCTCCTAAATATATAACTTGTCATAATATTCTTCCGATGAGTAGTTTTTACCTATAGAAAATGGACCGACTTTGTCATTCTATCGACAATCACCCAAATCAAATCATGCTGCCTATGAGACCTTGGGAAACCTGTGATGAAATATATATTAACCACCTCCCACTTCCATTCCGGAAGTTTTACTTTTCAAGCCAAACCACAAATCCTTTGGTACTCTACATTAACTTGTTTTCAATTAGGGAACTTAGAAACAAATTCTGCAATGAACTTTTTCATACCATTCCACCAATAGACTTTTCTCAAATCCTCCATGATTCTCTCCTGTTGAAAATAGACTATGGTACACAGAATCTGTCTTGGTATCTCAACACACCATCTCCCCTTTGTTCAAAAACTAAATTTTTTGCTTCTGAACATTTGACTTCAATTAAAGCAAAAGTGGAGATTGGTCCTGCTTGCCTTTTACTTTTGAAGATAATGATTACTCAGCCCCATTAATTACCACAATTACCCCTTTTGTGGAATCAATCAGTCTGACTTACAAACATGAAAACCTATGCACATCTTTAGCTAACTCTCTTTTTTTCCCTCAACATGGGTGGTAATACCCATATAAAACTTCTTAAGTCATCAACAAAGTAAGTCTTACCTAGGTGCTAAAGAATACTCATGTCACAATCCTTGAACAATTCTAACCACCCCATTTGTCTAAGATTAGGCTCTTTCTAGGTAAACACATATTTTTAACTCTTGTGATCACTTAAAACATCAATATGGATACAATAAAAATAATGATGCCATATCTTCAAAGCAAAATCTACAGTAGCAAACTCTAATTTATTTGTTTGATAATTATTCTCATGAACTTTAACATGTGTAGACGAATAAGCAATAAATTTTCCATTGTGGATTAATATGCAACCCATGACAACTCTAAATACATCACGATATACCACAAAACCTTGAGTACCGTTTCGTAATGTCAAAATTAGGGTAGTAGTCAAGCTTTTTTCAATAACTGAAAGCTTTCTCACAAGCTTTAGATCATTCAAACGTAACTGTCTTTTGAGTTAACATGGTCAAAGGATATGTAATAGATGAGAACCCTCTACGAAGATTCTATAATAGCAAGCTAAACCCAAGAAATCCTAATATTAGTTAGAAATGTGGGTCGATGCTAATTCGGCATTGCCTAATGTTTTAGTGTATTAAATTCCTTTTTAATCTTCTGTGTGGCCTAAGAATTAATAGTCAATCCAAAACTCACACTTAGAGAACTTTGCACACAACTCGCATCTTTCAATGTATTGAGAACTATTCTAAGATTACTAGCATGATCTTCTTCATTCCTTGAATTGATTAGTATGTTTTCAGTGAAGATTATAACAAACATATCTAAATAAGGTTTGAAGACTCTATTTATAAGGTCCATAAACATTGTTGGAGCATTTGTCAAACCAAAGGACATTACCAACAACTCATAATGGCCATATTGGGCTATAAAAGTGGTCTTTGATATCATATTCCCTCACTCTAAACTTATGGCATCCTTACCTAAGGTTTATTTTTGAAAACAGGGGGCACCCTGAAGTTGATCGAATAAATCATCAATCTTTGGAAGAGGATACTTGTTGATAGTAACCTTATTCATCTTTAATCCTCACAAATAAGACAGGAGTGTCCAAAGGTGAAACACTTTGTGGGATAAAACCTTTTTCTAGGAGATCTTTCAATGCTCCTTAATCTCTTTCAACTCTACTAGTTCCATTCTATATGGCGGAAAATATGTAGGAGAAATTTCAATAATGTCTATATAAAAGTCTATCTCTCTCAGGAGAGACAACTCTTTTACAATTGAAACCTTCTGAGTAGAAGGTATCTCAATGGTTGATTTGTTAAACTTGACTAAGTGATAAACACACCCCTTAGAAACTAAATTGGTTGCCTTAAGGAAAAAATGAAATGACCCTTATGCACTGATGAACTTCTTTTCCACTCTAATAATGGCTCATTTTGAAACTAATACTTGACAACGTGAGTCCTAGAATAAACTTAGCCAACAAGGCATGAAGCTAGTCCATATCAAGAATAACATTAAATTCTACAATGTGTAACTTAATTATATAAGCAATGGTACTACTGTGATTGATGGAAATGTGACAATCAGGAATTGCTAAAATAGACTCACTAACAAGTGTACAATCATTAAATGGTTCACTAAGTTACTCAGAATAACATCACAATTTATAGAAACATAAAGGAGTTACAAAAGATAAACTAGCTCCTAGATCTGGCAAAGCATAAACAGTAAATTTGAACTCTTAGAGCATACTGGTGAAAATTTTTGGTGACTCCTCATTCTCTTGGTAACTATTGATAGCATACAAGAGGTATATTCCCCCGCTAGTACAAAAACAGTAGGCCATCTAGGTTCTACTCTTCTAGTAGAGAAACTGAAGAAGAATGGGCTCATTTCCCCCATTACCATGTCCATGCTTTTTCTTGGGACACTCTCGCATGAAAGGCCAATTATCACCACACTAGAAAGAACCAATGGATCCCTCACGATAAGTACCTGAATCGTTCCTACCACACTTGTCCCATGAGGGAGGCTTATTACCCCTGTTGTGCCATGCTACCATTAGAATAAGTAGGTTGAGGTCTAAAATTCTAATTATTATACACCCATCTTTTCTTAGGTGCAGGTGCACTAGTAGATTATGGAGCAGGTCCCTTTTGTTTCTTTTGGAATGATTACCGATTGAAATTACTCTTTTATTGCCCAAACTCATTCTCTATCTTGGTCCTCTTGTTATTAAACTCTTCTCTTTTGCTTAGCTTCTCTCCTCAACCTTTTTCACATAGACCATTAACCTCGAGAAATCCATGTCCCCAATAAGCATTACATCCATTCCTTCCTAATTCCACTGACGAGATAACCCAATAAAAAACAAGTTCATTCTACTTCCTATGTACATAACAATCTCCGGAGCATATCGAGATAGATGGGTGAACATCAGCCTATATTCATGAAAAGTTAGAAACTCCTCTTTAAGAGTAGAAAATTCTCTTACCTTATCCTCCCTGATATCTTGAGGAAAGAAACTCCCCAAGAAGCCCTCCTATAAACTCATTCCACTAATCAAACCAAGTCCTAGAAAAACTCTTTAGTTGTTATGCAAATAGCTCAACTCTCTTTATATCAGTAACATGCATCAAATCTAATACCTTTTTCAGCTCCTCAATTATATTCTCTTGATCCTTAATAGTGCTTGAATCAGTGAAGCTTCGAGGATTCATCCTTAACAAATCCAGTGTCCTAGAAGTATCAGTCACTTCCTGTCTAGCTCCTCTCTGTTGCCCAACATGATTAATAAAAGCTTCACTGAGTATCTTTATTGTCTCTTTGAACTCAGCATTAGTATCTTCTCATTGGGGTTCAATTTCAGGTGCATTGGGTACCCTTTGTTAGTGAGGTTCAACATTCCTCCTAGATGCACGACCTCTAACTACTCTTCGTGGAGGCATGATTATCTAAAACATGCATAAGAAGGAATTAGATAGAAAATTTTGACATATCAAACTCTAAAGCATTAAATGAATAATAAAAAAGTAAGAAAATTTTTGAAGTGTTGCATCCTCCTAGTTATTGATGTGGTGCGCTTCACACCGATAACATGGAATATATATACAAGACTTTGTAGACTCCCTAGGAGTCTTAATATATGTGATATGATACTAAATTTTTCATGACCCAAGCCTACAACCTAGGCGGGATTGGAACTCAAAGACCATTGCTTGTCCCAAGAGAACCCTTGGCCTGAATTACTCACTCTACATAAGACTATATGCATATGTATGATGATAAATATCACTATACTCACATAGCAAAAAAAACACTAAGAATTTTTAGAATTCAAACATTAAACCTGGCGAAAATGGAAACTAAAGTCATAACATAAAAAATGACAATGAAAAGACTAAAGAACCAACATTTGACTTTCAATATATGAAGCCTCTAATACTCAGAGGGATGTCGGGATAGGTACCCCGATTATCCTAACAAATTAAATATTGGAAACTACTAAAAGAAATAAAAGGGATCTTGCAGAACACCACTAGGCTCAACAAGTGATGAACTGCTCACTTGATCAACGATGTGTTCGATGTCTATCATAGTTAGGTATATATGTTATAATAAGATGAAGGCAAACTGACATCAGTACATTGAATGTACATGTATGTGAGTTGGAATGCTTAACAGAACATATGCTTCAAAGAAATCTGAAGAACTTACCTGGCTCAAATGAACTCAAGATGACTTAGCTCATTTCAATGTATAGAAGTTTTAAAACAAGTGCAATATAAAGAAAGTCATGCTTCCAGGGCCGTCCTATACCATGTTATAAGTATATAACCTAAATTACTAAGTGGATCCACTAATCTATGCTAAAAACAACTAAATGAATCATCTAAAAAGTATGACCTTTTTCAACAAATGGTGGCTACGTTGATTATGGGGTCTGCGAGTTTTTTTAACTCTCCTCCATATCGGTGCTCAATAATACTCCCAAAATATTATTATATTAGATTTTATGTTTTTAAACATAATTCCTTCTTTGATTTGAGATTTGTGCTAAAAAACTTAGCTCTAAGCCTACCTTGGAAATCAAAGTTTTCCTTCTTGCTTCATTAACTAATCATATCCTCTTTTCTGAGAACTAGCTTAATGGTTCTTTGTAACTCCCATTCTTGTTAAATGTGGAAAAAATTTTAAATTATTTGGATACTTAGTTCTAATATACTTTTATGAATAAATGAACATCAAATCCAAACCCTTTACTGAATTTTGAAACATAAGTCATAAAATAAAGTTAAAACGCTTGTGAATGACATTTGAAAACTTTATGAACTTATGTTGAAATAACTCTTGACTTTTTGATTTGACTCTTAAATTTTCTTGAATTGAACTGTGGATTCAAGGATAGTGATTTGTGATAGGAATGATTTTAGATAATTTAACATGATAAAATAGTCAAATATCGAAATTTGAGGGTAGGTGTGCACCGTGGAGAAGAAATAAAATTTTTGGTTTCAAAAATAGCTTATGAGCCAGAACGGTACGTGATGGATATGGGATGTGAAATTTTTTTCCCAAAACTAAGAACCAGCTCCGCGACGCGTCACCACTTCCCTTATTTTCCCAACAAAATTTGTTCTCTGTTATTCAGCTCCAAACCCTCAAAACTCGATGGCTTCTTTTCTGAAAAACATAAAATCGACTAAATGTTCAATGTACAGTAGATTCTACTAAAGAACAACCTAAATTCATGGGTTCCGATCAAATAACACCACAACAATTTCAATGAATCAAGAATTTAATATAACTTCAACAAACCCATCAAGAACTCAATTTCTAAACTTTAAAGAACTTAAATTCATTGAATCAAATCATGATTTGATAGTGCGTGAACTATCCTAATGCTATGTGATCTCACGTTACTTTGTAGGGATCACCCCGACGAAATCCACAAGTTAATCTTTACGAATCTTGAGCGATCTTCTCATTCCTTCTCTTTTCTCATTTCTCTAAGCCCTAGCATGAAATTTAATGTTCTAAACTTACTACAGTTTGTCTTTACCCCAATTAAACTCCTAGAAATGAATTTAAACAATAAGGTAAGGCAACGACTAAATTATCCTTATAAAATCAAGATTTAGACTTTCCTAAATCTAGCAACCCAACTTCCAACGGGCATAACTTACTCATATGAACTTGGAATCGCGCAAACTCGGTGGCGTTTAAAAAATCATTCAAACGGCAAACCAACCATATCTATGAGTTCTCCTAACTCATTCTGAGCTAGAAGTTTTGACGATTTGAGTTGACAAAAACTCACTTTTTATAACTTAAGTAAATTTCTAGATTTTTTATTATTTCCATAAAAGAATATTTCCCGTTCTTAACATCTTTCTGTCTATTTGAATTGTGAGATGTCACTTTTTCTAACTTAGGTAAATTTCCATGTTATTATTTTTGGAGTCAAACTAAAATAAATTTTACTTACATTAAAGATGAATTTTCATTCATATTGATATGCAAAAAATTGCAATTTATAGTACTTTTATGATAATTATTGAATGTTTAATTATTTTTTAAAAAAAATATCAAATTAATATAATCTAATTTAACTTTGAAAATAAGTCAAATTGACTTTCGAATAGCGCAACATGACAAATAAGAGTGGACTGAAAGAGTATGACTTATCAATTAAAATAGAGTTATTTAAAGAAATCATTTTAAAAAAATATTTAATTTTACATCCAAATAAATTTAGAGTACACTTTATAAAAAGAAAATGCAAACATTTCAAAGAAGTAACAAGCATTTGTGCTTTGTAGAAATTTCTTAAAATATGTCCTCTCTAGAATGTGACCCTTAAAAATAAACCCTTAAACTAGTGAACCATCCAATTATTTGTGACCATGGATTACTTTATTAATATTTAGTATATTTTAAGAATTATAAAAATAATATATCAATTTTTGTCGAACGATCATGCGTTGTGATTATTGCACATAAGATCACCCTTGATAGGACAGTGGTTTGATTATTAGCCCTTTCTATAGAAGGATTTATACTTTTGACCCTGCTAACGTTGAATACTTTCTGAAAACACAATTTGAAATCTATGGAAAGGTACACCATTTTGATCTTTCATATCCTCAAACTATTGTTATATTTTATGTCTAAATAGATGTAACAAAATTGTATATATAACGATTTTTAGATTTCCAAACTTGAGTTTCCAAATTTTCTGCATGGAGGGTATACTTATTACATTCTATAGGAATTCTTAGGAGATGGAATTTTCATAGTTGAAGGTGATAAGTTGGTGGAGCAGTGGAAATTGTCGAGCCATGACTTCATAATAAGGGTTTGTAAGGTTTTAAAAGGTGTGAATGGAAAATGAAGAGCTACAAATTTTATGAAGAATTATGACTTTGATGAAAAATTGTGAATTTTATGAAGAGTTGTGACTTTTATGAAAAGTTGTGGCATTTATTAAAAGTTACAAATTCTATGAAAAGTTGTGACTTTTATGAAACGTTGTGACTTTTGTGAAAGGTGGTGACTTTTCTTAACGATTGTGACTTTTCTTGTAAGGAAAAATAAGAACATTTTCACACTACCATTTATTTCCCATAAATTAAGTGATTTCCTCCCATTCTTTGCAAAATATTTCTCGACTTCTTCTTCTACTACTAAATCTAGTATTCAAAGTGTATTTGACTCTCGTTAAGTGGTTCGCTAACACCATGATTTTATATACCTATATAGAGGTGAGTATGATCATTCTATCCCGGAGGATATATTTTGTTAACCTCGAGTTTTTGAGGGGGATAATTCTCTTAAGGGGACACTATGCATTCACTCGGCTCAATTTGTTTCTTTGAATACAATTATTTTATATTGTTTCTTATCTCTTAGTGTTTCTATTTTCTATGATAGTCTTAATTTTATAGTTTTAAAAATACTCTTTAAACGTTGTAGTTTGTTACCGAGTTCTTCATAGTTTTTTTCTAATTATCTTAGGAATACAAGATGACCAACAAACTCAAGAAAAACACTATACTATTAGTATTTCTTGTATTCTAACGATTGAGGGAAACAGATTATGGAAGTAAAATATCAATGCACAACTTCTATATAATTCAGTGTTTGGTTAGCAAGGTCGAAGTGAGAATGTACCAGAAATATTGGTGGTATTCCGGTTAAAGATTAGACCAGGTAAACTTCTTAATAGTTATGTAAGGAGAAAATAGTTTCTAAAGGTTAATGTTTTTTATATTTATCATGTGTGTCTTTGGAAAGAGTTCAACAATCGTATATTTCATAGTTCGGACACTATTTTAAAAGAAAAACATCTATATGTGATAATCTATGAATATGTTTTATTCCATTTGGAGATTTTTTTTTTTTTTGAAGTTTATGCTCCTTTTGAACTTGATTGTATCTAAAACTTTTGTAGTTTTCTACTCTAAGTAAATTGAACTAGTTAATTGTTTGAAGAATATGAAAACTTCACCTAATGATTCACTGTTGTACTTTTGGTTTTCTACAAACTTTATTGTTACATAGAAAGAAATTGTTCAATAATGTTGTCCTTGTTGTTACTATTATAAATACGAAGTGATATGTATAACTGTGATAGGAAAAAAAGTACCAGTGACTTAAAAGTGTGTCAGTTTGCTCCTGGAATAGGTGTTTCAAGGAATGAACTTTCACACAATGAAAATATTATCAAAGAGAACCGAAGCACTATAATTATTTCTTAGAATAATATGTCCAAATGAGGTATCATGCTTTCAATAACATTTCGATATTCTGAAAATAAAATGTGGAGAAACTATTTTCAATTAGTTGGAAAATAATTTTGAGATCATATTTATAATGTGGAGGGTTCTTTGCTTATTTAAAATATAAAATTATACTTAGTGTCTATTTAAATTTAGAGCACAAGACATGAAATTCAATGATACTTATGTATTATTTTAGACCACAAAATTCTTAGAATGTTTTTTATATTGTGGTAGTTGAGTTTCTCATTTACAAGTTTATTGTATAACTAGTATGACACTACAAAATTATACGTATACTTATTCAAAATGATTGTGTTCTTTTATGATAACTATCACTTTAAATGTTGTGATTTTTCATGAAAAGATATGTCTATTAAATACAACAGTTTATAAAGACCTGAGTATTGGTGAATAATCATTGTCATGTTTGCTAAATGAAGCATTTGGATTATATTGTGTTTATTGGAGCCGATGAAACTTTTTTCATGGATAATTTTGTAACAATCAAATTGAATGTTATGGAAAGGTCCTTATGAAAATGATATTTGACAAGGTGATGGCTCTAAACAATGTTTGTATCAAAGAAAATTGTAAGAAATAGAAACAAAAATTTGTCATAAAAAGCTACCTCGTAGAGTGTTTTTCAAACTCAATATTTTTATTTTTTCTTACTTCCTTGAGTCAAACTGTTTGAAAGAAAAAACTAATCCACATAGAAGTTGAGCTTATCAACATAGAAGTTTTGTCTAACTTTTAGTACAATAAATAAAAATATCAAGTTTTTTTCGAATATAAATGTGCTGAAATTCTTATAAATCTGTTGAAAGGAATTCTACATTTTCCATATGAAGTCAACACCATATAGTGGTGGGAAAATACGTCTCATAACTTTCCTAGACAATAGCATTAGAAACGACTATGTCTATTTGTTGAATGGTAAGGACGAAATATGTAGATAATATAATATTGAAACTGAAAATTTGTTGGGAAAAAGATAAGAAGTACTAGGGATGGAAAGTAAAAATTTAATTTTGAAGAAAAATACGTTTGAAAATTAAAATCTTTCACCTCAATCTAATGGAAAAGAACCAAAAAATGATGGTTGCATTACTTATAAGTTAATTTTAACCATAAAACTTGTATAGAGGAACTATCCTTACCGTAAAAGGGAACAACAAAAAGTTGTCTTTTAAAAAAAAAGCAATAAAAAGTTTTTCTCAAGTACACAATATATTCCATATGCTAAATGAAAAATAAGAAAATCCAACTTTAAACATTTAAAAGTGTGGGGGTGTCTAGAAAAAGTACAAGTTCCTATTCCTTAACAGATTAAAATAGGACTTACGACTGTGTAGTGTAAAAATTAGACTTGAGTAGTCGTGTGAAAGGTCTGAGCGATCTTTGAAAGAACCAAAGGAGAATATACATAATTCGGAGATTCTTATGTGTAGTAAATGTCAAAGGATATATAATTCCTTCTAATCTACTTTTTGCAAAAATTCTTGTGTCATCTATAGACTAATCCTTTTGAACAGATGGCATCAATAGTTAAATGGTTCAATCTTGAGCAATCCTATTGGATGTTGGTTGATCTTCCTAAAGAAAATAAACTTATTGGTTCAAATTGAATCATAAAAAGGAAAGTCAAATTTGATGGAACAGTTGACAAATATATAGAAAGACAAGAATAAGGTCTTGATATTTTCATCACATACCCGCAAAAAAATGAGAATTACATTCATTTGGATGTTAATTATGTTAGATGTTGTATATGTCCTCCAAATTCATCAAATGAATGTGAAAACAACTATTTTTAGTAGAGAATTAGAGGAAGAAATTTACATAGAGTAGCCTGAGGGTTTTGTTGTTCCTGATAAAGATAACAAAGTGTGTAAATTTGTCACATTATGGAATTAAGCAAGGACCCAAACAATGACATAAGAAATTTGACCATACCACGTTTGAAAATTTATTTAAAAATGATGGAATTGATAATGTGTTCACATTAAAATCATAAGGTCATTTTTTATTGTATATTGGTGTTATGTTGATCACAAATAGAGACACTAATGACATAAATGCTACGAAACGTATGCCAGAAAAACAGATTTGATATGAAATTTTTTGGAGATGGTGATGTTATCTTAGGTATAAGAATGTTTAATACTCCATCATGTTTAGCATTTTCACGGTCTCATTGCATTGAAATGGTACTTTACTAGTTCAAATCTTTGGATTTCAATATTGTCAAGTCTCCAATAAAAGTCAGTTTTGCCTTTCAAAAGATTAAATGCAAAAGTGACTCATAATTGGATTGTGGTAGCGTATTTGGTAGTATTATGTATATCACAAACTATGCGCAGTTAGATATAGCACGTACTGTTGATGAAATTATTCGGTTCAGGAGTGATATCAATCAAACTCATTGGATGACTAAAAAAAGTTCTGGAGTACTTAAGAAGTACTCAAATCTACATACTCAGCAGTATTGAAAGGATATATTGATACAAATAATACCACTTGAAAAATGAAGTAAATTCCAGAGTAAACATGTATTTAATCTTGGTAGAGTGGCAGTATCTTGGAGAGCTTCCAAAAAAGACATGTATTGCTAGTTCTACAATGATCTGTGAGCTAGGTGCTCTAGATAAAGTCGGTGAATAAGTTGAAAGACTCCAGAATTTCTTTATAGATATTCTTTTTGGCCTAAATCAATGGCATCAATATGTATACACTTTGATAGTCAAGATGCAATAAGAAGCGCATGTAGCATAATATACAACAGAAAGTCTTGTCATTCAAGACATAGGCATTATAGAAAACCAATCTCTTTAGTGGAATTATCACAATTAACTATGTAATGTCAAAATCTAATCTTTTGATCCACTTAAAAAAAGGCCTAATTAGAGAGAATGTTGAAAGATCATCATAGGGAATGAGTTTACGGCTTAGGACAAGTCATCACGGCTGTAATTCTATCGAGCAGGCTGGAGGTCCAAAAGGTAAATTCAAAGAGAAAAAAATAGTGGTGACTCACGGTTCTGCATTGTCAAAAAAGTCAATGCGTACCCATGATGAAAACAATGCTCTGGACAAGGATACAACCTTATGGTTTGTTAATGAGTTAATAAAGTGTTGAGTTTTTTATGATTTGCTAAGTTTGACAGATTTGACCAAATAGAGTATTAATGCGATAACAAATTTAAAAAGCACCAATTAAAGTGTTAAGAGTAAGCCACTTAAAAGATAATGCTTGTGAAAATCCCATCTCTCTATAGAGTCATGAAACCAGGAGGTGTTAATGATTGAAACGAACAAAACCGTAAGAACCATAAACTCTAAAGGATAATTGTGTGACCTATGGTTTCTAGGTATACACCAAAACTCAACGATAAAAATATATTGCATCCACAATCTGACCAAGTATATCCTACACATGTTCACTATGAAAAGTAAAAGGGAAACTCTACGTGTCACGCCCCGAGCAACCCTGAGAGGCGAACACAGGACCTAAGACTACAAATGATCTCAAGCTAACCCTGCATGCATGATCATGAGCATACTAAAGATATTAAGTTGATGTGGAAGCTAAATGATAATTAAAATGGAAATATGGGAAAACTCATATTTTATAACTGAGATATTTTAAATACTGATGAGTTCAATACAAAGAAACTACTAACTCAATACTAAGCTGAAACTAACTAACTACAAATGCTGGGACAGGCCTCAGCCAATTCACGCAAAAACTAAGACTACATGACTAAAATACTAGCAATAACTCATGAATATTTTCCTCGGAGAATGAGGACTCACCAATGATTCTCCTGAACTGGAGATCGAAAATCGACCTAAGTGTGTTAAGCATGCTAAGAACCTGAACCTACATCATGAGAAGATGTAGTGCACGTATGCGATATTACTTGAAAGGTACTTAGCATGTAGGATAAAGTAAAGTTGATATAATACATAACAAAAAATCACAAAAGCAAGTATAATATTCTTAACATGATTTACTGAATTATGATCTAACGAGGTGCAGTGACCAAATTTATAACATGTTGAGACTGAATACTAACTGAACTGTCACTATGGTCAATGCAATAGAGTCTAACTAAACAATGGGAGCTACTAATAACTCATAATAAAATCACAAGAGCTAAATGTGGAGTTTGATGTATACGCGTGATCTAGGGGACTGACAACCTACTTGACTTTTAGTTCTATGACTATGGGTATTTTATACCCTAGTCCAACTCGATATTGAGATTCTCCTAATGAATTAGCTGATTATGACATTATGACTCAATTTCTTTAAATACTGAATAGCTCAAAACTGAACATTCCAGTTGAGAATGCAACAATTAATTTGATAATTAAGCATTAATAATTAAGGCATGTATATCTGAAATAACTAAAATACCTGACCTAGCGTGTGTAATTCGAGATCTAATGAAATACATAGATAGGGTTCTAAAATTCATGAAATAATCAGATTAATAACTTTACAATCTTATTTCGAAGATATATCTAACTAATTCGTGATGATATGTTGTAACTCTAGAAGTTCTAGGTCTATTAATGATAAAAGAATCAAGAAATGACAGAAAACTAGCGACCTAATGGGTGAAAGGAACCCACTAGTAAAATTCCACATACCTTGTAATGATACCACAGATAAATATCTAGGTATCGAGGTTGGAACTGTTGAATCCTTCATGCGTTATTGAACTAGGGTTCTTGACATTTTTTTCCTTTCTTACTTCTAATTTTCTAAGTTTTGATTTATGATTTTGACTTAGGTAAGTTCTTGTTATGTTTCTAGTCTTAAACTGACTAAAATCTGATGATTTAGGGATTAAACGACGTATATTAGGAGTTAAAAGAACTAGGAAAAGACCAAAAGACCCCTAAAAATTTTGTTCTAGGACCAAAAGATGGACAGGACTGATGGGTCGTTGTTTAATTAATGGTCCGTCGTTTGGGTCCGAGTTTTGGTCTGCTCAACATGCCTTTACTAAAACGGGCATAACTTTCAACTTAGAGGTTGGATTTTAGCAAACACGGTGGCTATGGAAAGAATATTAAATTATCTATTATTTCATAGTTCATGGGACACCTAATTCACGTTGTGATATGAGTTATGTACATTTGAAGTTGACCCAACAACATTCCCCCCCACTAACTACTAACTATACCAACAGTTAGACCTACTGATAGTAGATCGAACGATGGTCCCTGCTGGTAATCCTTAGTTCATGTCACAGGTAGGGTAACTGAGTCTCAATCCACAAACACACACCATGGACCGTAGTCTGACTTACGGACCGTAGATCTGTTCGTGGGTCGACACTTAGTCGATTTTTCTAGGCTGAGTTTTGGGAGAGTTTCAGTGTAAACGACGGATGTGTAGTACGGGCCGTAGATCAAACTATAGTCTTTGGATATTTAACATCGATTGCACCTTCAAGTTTCTAAAAAGCTATTTTTGGTCTATTTTGGATACGGAGTGTCACATTATCCCCCACCCCCTTGAGAACATTCGTCCTCGGATGAACACTAAAATAGCTGATATAGAGGGAAAGAGTTGCAACCCCTACTACTAACAATGAGGACTGAGTTTTTGACTTGATTAAGTTCCAATAATATCCAAATACTCTTAAAATGCAAGTACAAATTGAGGGAACATGATCCTAAGACTGAATTCACGCATGAATTACTGAAAAATTGAAGAGGAAATAATAAAATACCTCAAGATCGAGTGGGATCGGAAGGAAATAGGTGAGGATACTTGGCTTTCATGGATGCTTCTGCTTCCCAAGTAGCTCCCTTTATGGACTGACTCCTCCATAAGACCTTGACTGAAACTTCTTCTTTGTGTCTCAACCTTCTAACCTGATGGTCAAGAATATCAACCGGTACATCCTCGTAAGAATTACTATCCTTCACCGCCACACTCTCTAATTGCACTATAGAGGCTAGGACACCCACGCACTTCTTCAAGAGCAAGATATGGAAGACTGGATGCATTGCTGCTAGTTATGCTGGCAACTCTAACTCATATGACACCTTTACAACCCTTTTCAAGATCTTGTAAAGGCCTCCATATCAAGTGTTGAGCTTCCCTTTGTTGCCAAATCGCATCACCCCATTCATAGATAACACTTTCAGGAAAACCCAATAATCAACTTGGAACTCTAGTTCCCTTTTCCTTACATCTGCATAAGATTTATGATGACTCTGGGCTATCTTTACTCTATATATAATGAGTTGCACCGTCTCTATAGTATAAAGGAGTGAATTTTTCCCTATCAAATATATTTCACCTACTTCAAACTAACCAACATGATATCTATATCTACGCCCATACATTGCCTAACAAGGGGCCCTCTAAATGTTGGTATGGTAGCTATTCTTGTAGGCGAACTAAATAAGAGGGAGGTGATCATCCCAACTACCCTGGAAATCAATCACACAGCTATTAAAATATCCTCTACGGTCTAAATGGTACACTCTACCTATCCTTCCGTCTGCAAGTGAAATGTTGTGCTAAGGTTAACCTGAATACCAAGCCCGTTCTGAAATGACTTCAAGAAATTAGAGCTAAAATGAGGACCTCGAAAAAGCGAGAAGACCTAGTCATCCTTTCAAGTATCACCCAAATTCAGTCATGTTGTTTGCGAGTTCGAGGTAATCATGTGATGAAATCCATATTGATAACTTCCCACTTCAAAGTAGGAATTTTTTGATCTCCTGAGTCATACCCCTTGGTTTTTTATGTTCAAACTGGACTTGTTCGCAATTGAGGCACTTGCTCAAAAAATCATCTATATCCTTCTTCATGCCATTCAAGCAATTGACTTCTGGCAGATCACGGTCCATCTTAGGGGCACGTGGATGAATATAATATCTAGAGTAATCGGTTTCTTTAAGAATATGTTCCTCAACTTACCCACATTAGAAACACACAATCTACCCTGGTAGTGAATTGTACGCCATCTTCCTCTTAGGAGAAAACCACCACTCTCTGATTATGGACTGCAACATCCTTCACTAGCTCCTTCCTTCCTTCCTCAAATTGGGCTACACAACCCATAGATAATCTCCTAAGAGAAATATGCTATTACATTCGTCTTACCAAGAAGGTAATTCACTCATATCATAATCCTTTAGGAACTCAAGTCATCTCCTCTGGCGATGATTCAACTCTTTCTAGGTGAATACATACTGAAGGCTCTTATTGTCAGTGAACACCTCTACATGAACACCATACAAGTAGTGTATCAAGATCGTGAGTGCGAATACCACTGTTGCAAGCTCGAGGTCATAATTTGAATAGTTTTTCTCATCACCTTAAGTGGTCTAGAATCATAACCTATAACCTTATCTCGATGCATCAACACACAACCAAGGCCAACTCTGGATGCACGACAATAGATCACATAACTATTTGAACCCTTTGGTAGAGACAATACAGGAGTCGTAGTCGATATAGTTTTCAATTATACAGAGCTTTTCTCACAATCATCTGACGATTAAAACTTCACCATCTTCTGAGTCAACCTAATTAATGGTGAGGATATGGATGAAAATCCTTCCAAGAACCATCTGTAACAACCTGCTAAACCTAAGAAACTTCTCATATATAAAGCAGAGGTTGTTTCACAACTTCTATACTCATCGAATCCACTCGGATCCTCTCATTAGATACAATGTAACAAAGAAAAGCAATGGATTGCAACCAAAACTCAAATTTTCTGAACTTAGGGAATAACTGGCGATCTTTGAGAGTCTATAGAGTAACCCTCAAATGACTCTCATGTTCTTCCTCATTTCTAGAGTACATGAGGATATCATCTATAAAGATGATAACAAACAAGTCCAAGTACAGTTTAAACACTTGGTTCATCAAATCCATGAAAGATGTAGGAGCATTGGTTAGTCCAAATGACATTAGTATAAATTCATAATGACCATACCGAGTCCTAAAGGCTATTTTCAGAATGTCTTCATCTCTTACTCTAAGCCGATAATAACCTGATCTAAAGTCTATCTTTCAGAAACAACTAGAACCCTGAAGTTGGTTAATCAAGGCATCAATCATGGGAATGATATACTTATTCTTGATTGAGACTTTGTTCAATTATATATAGTAAATGCACATTCTGAGAGAATCCTATTTTTACTTTACGAACAACACAGGTGCACCCAATGGCGAAATACTAGGTCTGATGAAGCCCTTATCTAAAAGGTCTTTCAAGTTCTCTTTCAATTTCTTAAGCTTAGCCGGAGCCGTTCTGTATTGAGAAATAGAAATAGGTTACTATCTGGAAGGAGATCAATTTTAAAGTTGATTTCCCTTTTGGGAGAGACTCCAGGAAGATTTGGTAACACTTCTTGAAAGTCACTGACTTTTAGAACTGACTCAAGAATTGGGGTTTTAGAGCTAGAATCCTTAACTCAAACTAAATAATAGAGATAACCCTTAGAAATCATCTTTCTGGCCTTAAGGTAAGATATGAATCGTCCCGTAGGCGCTAAGCTACTACTCGTCCATGCTAAGATTGGTTCGTTTGGATATCGAAAAAGAACAATCCTTGTTATATAATCGAGTGAGGCATAACATGAATGTAACCAATCCATGGCTAGAATTACATTGAAGTCTACCATTTCTACCTCAAGAAGATATGGTTAGGTGACTTTCTAAGATACAATGACATGTTTATTTACGTATACGCATCTAGCTATAACTGGATCACCGACTATAGTAGAGACTGAGAAAGGTTCTGAGAGAGTTTTTGGACTGACACTGAATTGGACTACTATTGAAGGAGTTACAAAAGAAATAATAGACCCTGGATCTAACATTGCATAAACATCAAGGTCAAAGACTCGTAATTTTCCCGTGACTACATCAAGAGAACCTTCTTGATCCTAGCGAGCTTGAAGAGCATACAACCTGTTCTTTTGTTTACCGCCACCTGCACCAGATAAGTTACCCTAATGAGTCGGGCGACTTGTTAGTGCTGGTGAAGTTGTAGACTGAGCTGTACCATAACCACCTCCTTGACCCTGCATAGAAGGACAATCCCTCAACCTGTGACCTGACTGACGACACCCAAAACATCATTCCTTTCCTGCGAGGCACTCGCCTGGATTATTCTTACTACAATTAGGGAAAATGGGGTATGTCTTTGTGCCTGTAACACTTTCCTGATGCTTAGATCATACTGACCTAACCTTCTGATTATACTTGTTCTTAGCAGATGGAACACTAGCAGATGGAACACTAGCTGATTATACTTGTTTATGTTGACTCTGCGAGCGATTTCTGCCACCAGATTTATATTGAGAGTATTCATAGTTCCCATTCCTAGACTTCTTACATCCTTTGTTGTTCCCTAAGCTTATCACTTGCAACTTGCTGAGCATGAGTTATCAACCTTTATATATTTATATCTCCAGTAACATAGCATTTCTGCACTCAATTTTCACCAAATCTGACACTCGATACAAGAACTTATTCATCTGAGCCCTGGAGCCAGCAATCATGTGAGGAGCATACCTGGAGAATTGATTAAACTTGAGGCTATACTCTTGGACGTTGTGTTTCCCTAACTTAAGTTAATGAATTCTTGAGCCTTTTCTTCTCTCATCTCTATTGGAATAACATGTCGAGAAACATTTCAATAAAGCAATACCAAGTAATAGGAACTGCATCTGTACCCCCATTTTCCTTCCACTAGTGTATCAGATATCAGCAACATTTTTAAACGCCTATGATGCCAACTCAACACGATCATTTCAGTGAGCTGCATCACCTCAAATATCTTGTTAATCTCATGCATGAAATTTTGGGGATCCTCACTAGTTTGCGATCCTATGATTTTAGGAGAATTCATCCTAACAAAGCCCGAAACATACCTATTATTGATCCACCATTTTTATTCACCTGAGATTCAACCCGCTGATTGTTCTGGCTGTCCACTCTGTGAGCCAACCTCTTAATGAAGTTCCTAAATTCAACATTGGATACTTCCTGATCTGTGACTAGAGGAGTTGCATTTGCAATTCTGGCATTCACATTTCTAGCGTTAGCTCTACGAGGAGTCATGATTTAAAATGTAGAACGTCGAGTAAGAATGGAATTAGATCATACATTTCATACGTTAAAGAGTAAACATAAAGTGATGTTTTCCTAAAACACTTCGTAGCCTTTCTCTCATTAGATGTCATGCACATCACACATATAAAAAGGAATATACCTAGTGCCAATTTTTAGACATCCAATGACACTTAAACCTAGTTCACTAATACAAAGTTTTTCATGCCACGAGCTACCTGCGAGACGCGGACATGAGCCTAGGACAACAAGTGATCACAAGGTAACCTTCTTGGCATGATCATGAGCATACTAAAGAAAATAAGCTGATCAAGAAGCTAAATCATAATTAAAATGAAAAGTTGGGAAAACCCATATTTTATAGCTGAGATATTTTAAATAGTGATGAGTTTAATACAAAGAAAATATTAACTCAATACTAAGCTAAAACTAATTGTGACTCAAAATAAGCCTCTAATTGACAAGAAATAGTTGACCAGGCCCCAACAAATTCTAGTAAAAACATAAAACTAAAGGACTAAAATACTAGAAATAACTCATGAATATTGTCCTCAGAGAATGAGGACTCACCACTGATTCTCCTAAACTGGCGATCGGAAATTGACCTAAGTGTGATCTAGATGCTAAGAACCTAAACATACATCACGAGAAGATGCAGCGCATGTATGGGTCATTACTTGAAAGGTACTGAGCATATAGGATATATTAAAGTAGAAATAATAAAAAACTGGCCAAGCATAAAAGCAAGTATAATATTCTGAACATGATATACTGAATTCTGAGCTAACTAGATGTAGTGACAAAATTTATAACATGCTGAGACTGAATACTAACTGAACTATAAATCTGGGCAATGTAATAAACTCTTATTGAACTATGGGAGGTAATAACAAATTGTAAACCCACATGAGTTAAATGAGGAGTTTGATGTATACGCCCTATCAAGAGGAACCAATATGCCTTGCTAGAGGTATTAACGAATGTTGGGGTTATCAATAAACTGATTCCCACAGAGGGGATTGACAACCTATTTGGCTAGTTTTTCAGGGACTATTTGGCTATGTTGAACCCTAGTACAACACGGTATAAAGCTACTCCCAATGAATTAAGCGATTAAGACATTATAACAGAATTTCTATAAATACTGGATAGTTCAAAATTGATCATGTAAACTAAGAATGCAACAATTAATGTGATAATTATTCATTAATAATTGAGGCATGTATATATGAAGTAACTAAAATATCTTACCTAGCGTGTGTAATTCAAGAACTAAAGAAATATATAACTAGTGTTATGAAATTCAAGCGATAATTTGAAGAGTAATATTACAATCTCCTTTGGAACATATATCTAACTAATTCATGATGATATGTTGTAATTATAGAATCCCTAAGTCTATTCATGATAAGAGAATCAATAACTGACTAAAAACTAGAGACCTAATGGGTGAAATGAACCCACTAGTGAAATCCCACATACCTGATGATGAAATCCACGAAGAAATATTTAGATATTGGGTCTGGAACTGCTGGAACCTTTCTGCATTCTTGAACCTGGGTTCTTGACCTTTTTCTCCTTTCTTGCTTCTAATTTTCTAAGTTTTCATTTATGATTTTGAGTAAATTAAGTTCTTGTTATGTTTCTAGGTTTAAATGAACTAGGAAAAGACCAAAAGACCCCTCAAAATTTTGTTGTCAGACCAAATGACGTCCTGGACTCACGGGATGAAATACTACTTATCTAGATGCAATTAATTCTTACTTGTAAAGTACAAATATTTTTCAGTTTCTTTGTCTTGAAGTCATTCTCCATTCATGCAGAGGATTGCTGGGTTATAAAATGTGTCAATGGAAAATTATTAGTTGCGACTTTTTTGAACTGTTGTCAAAATGATCAAAAGTTTTGACTTTTATGAAAAATTGTGACTTACAGAGGTCCTTCTTGAAACAGTTTCTCCTGAGATTACTTTTCAAACATGTTCCATGCATTTAATCATACATCAAAACAATTCTTATTGATGCAGATAGCTAACATCAAATAATTGCAAGGCCTCTTAAAATTGGCATTTGTTGTTTTATTTTTTTATCAAACGGGCTACAAAAAAGATAATACCGATAAAGAAAAAAATGACTTTAAAACATGGATATTTGACATTTAATGACCTCATAAAATGTATAGCAGTCGATCCCCTATAATTGCATGTTCTATTTCTCAAAAATCAAATGCAAAACAATAACAATATCTAACCAAATATTTAACATTAACTAAGTCAAAAGGAAACTTTAATATGATTGTCATTTCCATGATAGTTGCATATTTATCTGAGTCTTAAGTTTTGATGGCATGGTCCCTAATTTATTCATTATCTAGGTATTAGATGTACCATCTTTAATATGCTAACAAAATTCTCCACTATAAATGAATAGGCAAGTTGGTTATTATTTTGTTTTATCATTTTCACACTCTAGGAAAAATGAGTTCCTCTACTTTCTTTTCAAACAATAGACTCTTATGTGAGAACTATGTATTAGAAATTTTAAATGAAACGCCCAAAACAATACAACGAGATGATATTAATACTTGGCAAACGGGAGTCTGATTATCCTAATTTTGATAAATGTTGATATGAAGGTTTTGGTATAATTCATCATTTTTAGAATTAGCTCTATGTATACAACAAAAAATTTTAAAGCCCAACCATATGGTATTTTGTTCTGCATTACTCCAAAAAACATGCACCACTTGGCTTAAGCCTTAACCTTTTGCAGTATGACTAGACATTAAGATTTTACAAATAGCTCTTTACCGAATAAATTATCCCATGCATGCATACCCTTCCTTATATTTGCTTGTCTCTCATATCATAAATTTGTAGGGAAGGAGTTGTGATTATTATCCAGTCAACAATTTAGTAGCTTCACCAATCAAAGAGAATGGAAACAACCTAAGAAGGATTGATTCTTGTGATATGTTTGAAAATGAAAACCCACCACTGACATCCACAATGTACTAATATTCTCTTGGGGATCGTCATGAGTCAGCCCCTCAAATAAACTTTTATGTTGTAGGAGCTGAAGTACTGTGCTTGTGATGTGGAACACAACATTTCATTCAGTCGGAGGTTGACGAATTGTACAAACACAACCCAATTGAATTGGGTCATTTGCATCGTTCATATTTTCAGTGTCGTCTTTGTTGCCCACATGGATAGAATTACTCCCGTTTACGCTAATATGTTCTTCTGCTCAAAACAAACAAAAAAACAAAAACAAAATTTAGTCGATTCAACTATCAAAGAATTTACAATTCTACTTCAATAAAAAACAACACAATTCCACGGCATGGGTATTAGTTCGATTAGATGTTTCAAACACATCGCATCTGATTCTAAGTGTACAAAATCATTAATCAATATGAAACACAAGGAAGAATTTAGGTCGAATCCACAAGGAGTGGTATGTGCGTAATATTCAATTATGAAGTACAAACATCATTTAAAAGGTTGTAGGAATACATTTATCAAAAAAAATACAAATAAATATGAATGTGTGAGAACAAATGTCGGATGCGCGGTTTGATTTTGCAATAAATAGCTGAAACAACAGATAAAACATGGGGAAAATAACCATATGGGGAGGAGTTATTGGGATTTGATCGATTATACGCTAATTATGCTATATGGCTAATTTAAATTTGAGGATAATTTTCTGAAACATTATGGGTAGGCTAGACTTTAAGTGTAATAGTTTTTACTCAAACAACTATTACGGTTCAGGTAATTCATTCTAACAACAACAATATTAACAAGATAACCAGCCCGTAACCTTAGTCCATCCACTCTCTCGAGCTACATGTGTAGGATTGGATTTAAGATTCACATTCATGAGTTGAACCCATATTAAAACAATACCCACAAATCCTTATTCAAATGATTTGGTCCCAAAACAACTTTTTCAACAAGCTAACAACTCAAAACAAGAACTGCAATTGCACCTAAATTCATAAATTAAAACTCAATAAATAATTAAACCAATATTAAAACAACGATTTAATCATCAAACAATAATACCCATACAAGTTTCAATAAATAAAAGTCACACCCCAATAATTGGAATTATAGCAACATATCATAAAACTAGATAATAGGTTACCAAATGCATTAGACTTGGTGTGAGTAAGAGTCTCCAAAACATTGCAATGCTTTCCAAGAATGAAATTATGAGACCCACTTTTCAAATTCTCCAAATTAAGCATGAAAGTCCAGTGAGTAGATTAAGTCACGCCACGCCAAACCGATCGGTGATCCGTTTACTGTACTCTTTCATCACAATTTCGCATTGCCCATCAACATCTCAAATCTTGTATCTTTAGGAGATACAATTTGTTACCGCAGAACTGATCGACGATCTGACCACTGATCGTTTCTACCACAAACTTAGTTCTTCCCTTGAGATGGCATGCTAGAACGTTGGGCCGGACTATAAGCCACTTGACGGTGAATCGAGTGGTCATTGCGATATCTAGAATTGTGTTTTCTTCACTTCTTCAGCTCTTCGGTTCCTTTTTGTCTAGTTATGTCCTTTCCTTTCTTTTTAAGCAATTTGAAGACATTAATACCACTATAAAAATGTCCTAGATGATTCCAAATCTCGTACTCATTATACTACAATAGATAAATCACAGTAAATATCCATGGTCTTAGAAAAACTAGGTTTAAACAAGATATGGAGAATCAAGAAAATAGTTGAATTCTAGGGACCTAGTGGATGAAAGGAATCCACTAAAATTAAAAGCTACATAATCGGTGACTTTTCTTACAAATCCTTGTATTTCGGGGCTGAAATTTAAAGAACATTGTTTCTTATTCTTGGGAGGTTTGGTTGACTTTTCCTCTTATTTTTGCTCCAATTTTGGATGATTTTTTTCAATTATGACTACGTTATAAGGCTTATATTGAGTAAAACGACGTAGTTTAGACATTAAGCCACGCAGTTTAAGAGCCTCAACGCCTACCAAAAATACCAACATGACCTTAACATAAAAGTTGATATAGGCCATCCATGGAGGGACATACGAACCGTCGTTTGGATCACAAACCGTCGATTGCAGTCACAGTTTGTGTGATGCCTAATAAAGCTTCACTAAAACGAGTATACTTTTTTACTCAGAGATGGGATTTGAGCCTAGTTGGGAGAGTATGAAAGAGGATTTAATTATCTTAATTTGATAGGTGGTGGGCCACCTAAGTTATTTTGTGCTAATATAATGACCATTTAATGTTGACCCAATAACCAATTCCCTCCAATTTTTTTATGAACCTCACATACGGTCATACCTATGGTCTGCAGGTCCATCCAAGGATAATAGTGGTTGAACCTGGGTGTGATAAAACAATATTAATATTTTGGCCTTAACGACGGAACCTCACCTACTATTTATTGGTCTACCCATGATCCGTGGGTGGTTGTGCCAGCACTATCACCTATTTTTCTAAAATCTAGGAATTTCTTCATTATGAGTCCTGAGGTGTTACAATGGGACTCTTCACCTCATTTCAGAAGGTATATAGTTGGATTCATAGCTACGATATCATCTTATACCACCGACAAGGTATAGGTTTGGCCCTTGCAACGTGCGGCGTGAGTTGTATCATTGTTATACTAAAAAATGGTTATGAGTTAGAAAAACTCCCTACAAGAAAAATATATTATGAAATAAAGTCTATTTTTATATATCACTTATTCTGTTGATTTTAGTGATGAGATAGTATTTTATAAAGCTTTAAATTATTTAAATAATTTATTTATTTACACTCAGGTTGAGTAAATTATCATATATTGCAATCCTTTCTTTCACTTATTTATTATTAAATTGTATTACATACTTGTACATTCAATGTACTGATGTCATTCGACCGACATTCGTTAATGATGCAGATATTTGTTCTTAGGATCCTCAATAAGAGTCCTTTGAGATCATCTCTTCTGCTCGCCAACTTTTTAGATGTAAGACCTTCTTGCTTTTGGAGGACTCCAATTTCAATTAATTGTTACTAGTAGTTCTCTTGATGAGTCGCGGATCTTATCCCAACACAAGATCCTTGCATAGATTAGACATTTCATAGTTAGATAGTTTTGTATTGTTTTTCAATTAAAGATGTTTTATTTAAAATTTATGTTTCATACTCAATATATTCATGATGTTTTGAGATTCAGTAAACTGTTTTAAATGTTCGTTTAAAGTTGATACTTATGTATGATTGAGTAAGTTTTGTACTTGTAGACAACACGGATGAGGATCCCTTTGGAGGTAAGAAATGTTTTCGAGTATCAGTCACGTCGAGGGTGTAGGCTCGGGACATCATAAAAATAGTTGCAAAGCATAGAATTTAACTGTCCTAGGGTGTCTATGAAGCCATTTTGAAAGGATATTGTTTACTGTTGAATAGGGCCCACATCATAAATAAAGGACTATAGACATTTAAGAAATGTTTTGTTTTTTTGATACACTAAATTGTGCAGTACAACTATGTCACAAGGAATTAATGAATCCAAAAACAAAAGATGATAGTAATCCATTTTATGAAGCCCACATATAATATTAAACTTTGATTATTATACATATTTGTCGTTCCAATGCTAGTCATTGTTTCTAAGATTACATAGGAAACATGACAGTAGAAGGACAAAGGTAGTACATTGAATCAAACAGAAGAAAATAACTTCAACAGTCAATGATTTATTGTTTATTATTGCCCTAAAATTTAATATTTTAAGGGCTTCATTTATATGTTTTTGGAATTTGTATTCATATAGAGAAAAAAAATTACCTCCTCCCGTTAATCTTACATGCTTTGTTTTTCCTCTACACGTCCTTAAAAAAACATTAACAAAAATGTACTTTGAATTGTTAATCCTTTTTTTATCAGTTTTTCTCAATTTAATGTTTTTTCCGTTTCAACTTTTTTGTCTAGTTTTGACTTGACGCTGAGTTGAACCACATTAATAAGATTTTTGACTCTTGTAATCTTATATTGACAATGTAAAAAGTGTAACATTTTATTTGTTGACTATGTTTTTTAAACATGTCACATGGAAACTATATCTTTGTCATAAAAGGAAAAAAGACATAATCCCTATTTTCCACAACAATTCTCTAGAAACGACTTTGCACACATATTAAAACGCTATAAATAGAAGAATAATTTTACTATATAAGCCTTCGAATATAATTAATACAATGTATTGAAAATAAAATAGAGAAATTACTATAACTAACAATAAGAATAAATTAGGAACTACATTAAAATATTAATCCTTTGTTTTCATAAAGTGTACAAGTAGTTTTGGATATCCCAAAATGTTATAGTGGACAACTATAGATGGACAAAAGGAGTGTGTTTTTTGAAAATGAACTAAAGAGGAATATAAGACAATCCAATTGAAAAGAATAGAGTAATAATTACAACATTTGAGGCGTAAAGCCACATAAAATAAAGGAAATGCTTGTAACATGTTGCCTACACCTTTTAAGGCTACACTTTTAGTTTTTAGCTTTGACCACGATAATATATGCAATACTAATAAAAATGCGCTCTTTAATAGTGTAGGCTACAGTTTATTAGTGTTGTCATAATATGTTATAATTGGCCACACCTATTTATATAAATGACTACACTTTCAAAGTGAGCTATTTTTATAATCATAAAAGCCACACTTACCAAGTGTGGTCTTATAATTTTTACTAAAAATTTTTATTACCTCCAAAAAATTTAACTCCCTCAAATTTTTATTCTACCCAACATAAAATTCATAAAGAATAAAAAAAAAAACTCTCCAAGTCTCTGATAGAGATTCTAGTTTCCTAGATCTGATATTTTTGAAGGCTTTGTAAGAATGGAATTTCGTCCAAATTTACAGGTATTTGTTGAATAAACAAGTAATGATTTTTCACTTAACAAATGAAGAATTGTTTCAAAATAATTCTTTGATTTTTCACTATCTTTTGACATACAAGAATTCCAAATTGAAGTACTTTAACCTTAATTTTCATGATTTCAATGAGCATTTGTAAATAAACATGTTGAAATTCCCCACCCTAAATTGAGAGGATTAGAAATAAATATTTCATGGGAATAAAACCAACTAGTATGAGTTTGAGATTTTATTGTCTAATTTATATGTATACATCTCTTTCATCTGATTACAATACCTCTTTTGTCTTGGAATTCAGGTTCCTAAGGACGACTTTAAAGGATGAGGAATCCAAATTTCCTGCAAACTACATTCGAATAGAGGACATGAAGATCAAAGATGTGGTTACGGAACATGTATTACCTTTCCTTCCTGGTGCAGTGTCCAATGAATTGAATCATTTGATAGTTAGTACGTTCGTAGCATAAAAACAAAGTATTTCATTCTAGAAACTTTCATGCTACTTTTCTCAAATTGTGGATGAGGATTTCAATTCAAATCCTTATTTCTTGTCTCTGGACCAGTTTGTGAATGAAATCCCCTATGCCTTCTTGGTTTCTTGCCTGAAAGGATTAAGAGAAAACCATGATTATTTGTTTTATACATATTCTTCAAGAGAAGAGGATCATAAAATTGACAACTTAGAAAGGAAAGAAATTCATGAATCAATAAAGCAAATAAATATGAGACTACTTTTTCAAGTGAGAAAGAAAGCTTTATTTTATAAAATAAAGATAAAGATTGTTCATTTTGTAGTTATCATTGTAAAAAAACTTAACCCAACCCTTCAGTTATTTCAACTAAACTTGCCAGAGACTTGAGTATGAAATATAAACATTCTCCTAATGAGGTTGCTTTACATTAATATGAAAATAGACTGTGACCACACACTGTTTATGATGGTTGTGGAGCTAAAATTGTCATTAATTGTGATCTTAAATTTTTTGAAGTAAGTGTTATGTTAGGTATGGAATAAATGTGGTACAAAGTGTTTCATTAAATTATTGTGATAAAGGTAAATTATTTTCTTCTTTATCTACTAAGATTACTAAAAAAAGGATTAGCGATAAATGTCCCTTTCCTAGTGAAATTTATTGATACAATTCTTTGTTGTGTAAGGAGATGATTGTATATTGTGATAGTCCAGTTAAAATTGAGTATGAAAATTGTAATGATATGCTTTTTAACCTAAGAAATGTCTAAATATAAAATATTTTTACAATTATTATTTTTTTGTAAAAAATTCAAGAAGGTTTGAAGTTTGATCTTTTTGTAGATAATGTGAGTCTTTCTTTTAATTGTCCTAATGTTTATAGTGTTATTCACATAGATTGTAATTTAAAAGTTGAGTTAAAAGATGTGAACACTATTGATAAAGTCCAATTGAATGATTCATTCCCTTTTTGTTAGTGTTAACTCAATAAAAGTGATCACAATATATTGCATGCAATCGACGCGATGTCGATATTTTACACTCTCAAGATGATATTTTAATTAAATTATATTTAAGTTTAAAAATCAGCCTTTGAAATATATAAAACAAGAATTAAAGTGTATATTAGATGGTGAGACCATTGTATTTATTGCTTATGAATACTTACCGTCATGTTTTCTTTAACGAGCTTTATGATCAACTATTTAAGATTTGTATAAAAAGTTTTCACTATGTATAAAATTTCACACTCTTCCATGAGTGAATTCCTTCTTTTTTCGTAAATAAGATGAAAGCTAACAAAAATAATACACCAAAAATTTCATGTACATCATGTACAACAAAAATGTCATTTCTTTCATATCATTCTTAAGGGTATATATATCTTTGAATAAAATATAAGTATGTCTGCATTTTTCAATGAATTGTAACTTCAAATTATTTCATTCCGCTACGATAAAACTATTTCTTTCTAATATGCTTCAAAGATATTGTTTGTATTTTGTTTTCGTATTCCCGATTTTTGTTTGTTTTTAATTATCTCAACTACACTACAGGTCATGATAAGATTATATATATATATAAGGGTATGCAATATTTCTAACCATTGCATTTTAGTGTGGTAATTTTATTTTTCTATGCATTCTTTAGAATAATTTTCCTAATATTTGTGATATTTCCATTACTTTTTTTTCTCATATTAAATTTATTTTGATATGCGTTCTTTACTTGAGAATTTTATAAAATTATTTGACCTCTACCAAAGGTGGACATATGATCTCAAATGATATTTTTAATGAACATATTGCTATTAGCTATAATTGTTGAACAACTATATGCACAATGGTATCATGCCAGAATCATAATGCTCATATGAATGATAGATAACTAATAATGTTTATGCAAGAATACAGAAAAATTACTGATGTTTAATTAAAGAATTAACTCTTGAAGTGTGAGCAAATACTTTAAAGAAAATCCACACGTTAAACTGACATTCAAGGGAATACACAACATAGGCAGCAACTTAGCAGTCTTGATCAAGGATTTCTAATTCGCATCCAAAGTCTCTCAATACTTGGGTTGACAAGTATTCAATAGAAAACTGATTACTTTCCTAGGTTAGAAGCACCCCTATTTATAGAGATTTCTTCCTAGTCAAAAAGGGAGAAGAAAACCCATGCTATTCTTTAAAATAAGAAAACATGCATTATTTTGTTCGTCTTTTTCTAGAAAATTAGGTTCTGAGTTCTTGTTAAATCAAGTGTTATATCTCTTAACTTTAATTAAATAAGAATAAGATAAGAAACAAAGAATAACCATTTTTGGAAATAAATAGTTGAAATCTAGAAATTTCAAGCTTTCAAAAGTAAGTATTGGTCATTTTCGACCGTCCATAACTTCCAGCTCAGGAGGAGTTTGAATGAGTTATTTATATGGAAACACCTCCGAGTTTTCAAAAATTCAACGTCATATTAGGGAGATATACCTTTTGGAAGTTAGGTTGTTGGATTGAGGAAAGTCCTATCCGGATTTTAGTAAGGGAGAAATTGTCTTTTCACCATAGTATTTCCTATTTCTTTTTACGGGTTTATTAGGAATAAAATCATCTCCTAAAACAGTTACAAATTCGAAAATGCTTAAGGGCTTGGGAGAATAGAGAAAAGAAGAGGAAGATCAAGAATTATCCAAGTACGCCAAGATCATTACATGGAGTTCATCAGGGATGATCCCTATCGAGGTATGTTAATAATTCATGTTGGGTTAATTCACCCACACGCCAATGTTTTTGAAATCAGCGAATTTATGAATTGATTTCATGTTAGGAGTTAAATTCGTGTAGGAAAGTGTGATATCTTGTTGATTGGATTGTTGGCTGCCATTTTTTATTTGATTCTTGTTTCTTCAAGATGTTTTAAGTTGACTTCAGTAGTTATTGATAGTACCAATAGTCCCCTTCGTTTGGTGAAGAACTAGGATGTTTTGGAGAGTCAGGAGATGAAAAAAAAGTTGAAAAATACGTCACACATACCTGGGAAATGGCAGTGTGCCAGAAATTGGCCTCCGTCAATCAAGGCTTGGAGAGGCACGCCACCATGCGCAGGAAATAGGTCTCAGTCAATCGAGCCTGTCGCAGCGCGCCACCAATACGCCTAGCCTAACCCGACGTCTTTCCTTCAGTTTTCGTAGTTTAGCTTTTTTGAATCCTTCCAAGATACATAATCAAGTTCCAATAACTCTAGTTACTTCAAATGATTTCTTAATACCTAGAAATGATCCAAAGTACTCAAACCGAAACCTTGAATTCATAATGCATTCAAGGAATGTTAAGATCAAAGATGAGGAGTTAAGGAGTCAAATCTAAAGCTATGTGTATGTTAAAGTAAAATTTCTTACATTTTCCAAGAGTCTTGTATAAATGTTTTAACTTCGTTTCAAGGCTCATGTTCGAATTAAAGAAAGAGAAAAGGTTAAAGTCTTTCACAAACTTGTTCACTTTTTTTTAAGACTTAAAGTTTAGGTTAAGTGAAGAGCAAGGTGTTTATTTCACAAAATTTATAACGGGACTAAGTACTCCCTAATGGTCTATAGATATTTCAAATTTATGTTTAAGGGAAACTAAGAGTTCCAAAAGATTTTTGAACTAAAAGGGGAACATTGATTCCATAAGGAGCTTCCTAAAGCTAAAGGGTTCAATAAATTATATCAACCATAAGGAAGGATTTTTTTTAAGTATGAGATAAAGTATATTTTTGGAGTAGTATTGAGCACTGAATTGGGGATGAGAGTTCCTTTTAATTCAAGTCTCCATGTAAACCATGAAGCCATCATACGAATTAATGGGTCTTTCTTTTAAGAAGATTATGTTAGTTGAGCTAGTATATCCTCTAAGTTAAGTAAGGTCTTATACGATGGCAAGGTATAGGATAGTCCCTAGGCATTGTGAGGTAAAACGTTGTACCATCACTGAGGCTTAAAACGATGGTTGTCTGTTAGAGAATCTCGCATACAAGTAATATTACTTTCATATATAAGTAAATTTGAGTTTGGTATTGCATTTCTTTAAAGAACTAAGTTGTCTTATGGTGTTACAAGCTTTATATCTATAGCATGTGTTTTAAATTGCATTATATACATAATTTGAGTTAAGCATATTCTTGAGTTGAGTAGAGCCAATGTAAGTTCATCTAAATTCCCTCAAGCTTAAGTAGTTGTTATGCATCCCAACTCACTGTACATTCAATGTATTGATGCCAGTCGGCCTGCATCATTTTATGATGCAGACACAGGTAACCAGGATCAGCACGTAGCGCACCGTTGATCCATTTGAGCACTCCGTAGTCACTTGGTGCGCCTCCTTGCATTCTAGAGGACATACCTTTATTTTCTTTTCTAGCTTAGTCTTTAGGATGTTGTGGGTTCTGTCCCAATATCCATCTCAGTTATTTGAGGCTTCATAGATAGTTAGACAGTTGGTAGTTAGTTTTAAAGTATCTTTTGTTTTATAACTTTATATTTTAAAGTAGTGAGACTTAAGAGTAATTTTGGCCAAGACAATTATTTAAGTTATTTGATGAGAATGCTTTTAAATTCTTTATATGAGATTAGTTAATCTTTTGGTGAGTTATGTAAGTTAGTCCAAAGATTCGCTTGGAGGCCAGCAATGATCTTCGAGTGCCAACCACGTCCAGGGTGTAGGTTCCGGGCGTGACATACATAAACTCTATGGACGACAAAATTACTTTCCGCGGTCTCTTATTATAAAAATAATTCCAAATATTTATTTTTTATTGTTCTTACCATAATATGATGTAAATTATTCCACTATAAATTTGTAATTGCACTCCTCTTTTTATATTTCAAAACTACCATTAAACACTTATGTGATTCCCCATGTTTAAGTTATAAATAGTAATTAATAAATTAAAATACTCATCCATTTCCTTGGTAAAACTATTTTATTAATTTCATGTATCATTCAAAAATCCACTTGCAAGGTTTTACACGATGAAAACATATAAGCTTCTAACAAAAGACATAATATAAATCTTTATATCGGGACATGAATTTCATCAACTAACTTATTATTTCACAAATATATATTATTATAATTCAATATATCAGTCATATTGAACCATCTCGAAATATCGTCTTTTAATAAAGCAAAATTATATTTCATATACGCATATCATAATAGTTTAATATGTTGACTAAATCTTCAAAATATTTAGTTTGCAAAAAAATTAGTTTGTGGGTCTATTTTCTAGGATTAGTAGGTTTATGCTTTAGTTAGTCAATATTATTATCCTCCTATTATAGTTGGCCATGTCAACCACTTTTTCATGTTTTCCATTATTTGTGTGTTGCTTTATTTTACCCTTAGTAGATAATTGTAAGCGTATAAAATGGAAATAGGAATTTTTTGTTGTTGAAGCAAGAAAGTTTTGCAGTAAAAAGAAATATTCTATCTCTCAAACTCTCTCAATTTTTTTCCTTTTTACATCCAACAAATTTTATGTCAGCTCCAATTTTAAGAGTTACATGAGAATACAATTTTAGGCCAGAAATACCAAACCAGAAAAACAATGGCAACAAAATCTAACAGTAACTCCCAAAATCTTCCAGTTTTTAAGGCATGAATCATAATTTTTCAAGTCTTAAAATGAAGCCTCTATTCAAGTATCAAGAGCTTCGGGACTTGTTGGAGAGTAGATTTTCCGATCCGAATGAAGGTCAGGGACAACGACTACAATAGAATCGCAAGAAAGACTTGAAGGCAATGTTCCTCATTCAACAAGCCCTTCATGATGGTGTCTTTCCCTGAATTTCAGCAACAGAGTTTTCTCACGAAGCTTGGGAAATTCTTTAGCAAGATTATATTGGAGATGGTAAGGTAATCTCAATAAAATTAAAAACTTTGCATCGTGATATTGAAATTTCACTTATGAAAAGTAATGATTTTTTTGAAGATGATATGTCTTGATTTCTTCCATTGTCAATCTTATTAAGTCGTATAGGGAGAATATTAGTGATGAACTTGTTGTGGAAAAAGTTTTGAGATATTTAACAAAAATAATTTGAGCATGTGGTCAATGCTATTGAAGGAACAAAGGATTTATATGATTATTCATTTGATGAAATAATGGGTTCTTTATTAGATCATAAGTAAAGGATAAACAAGTAACATGAGAAAATAGAAGAAAAAGCATTACAGGTTAAAGAGGAGTCATCTTTCTTCAAAGAAAAATCCTTACATTTTTTTGGCAGTGGTAGGGAAGAGGCGGATTTCGTGACCGACGCCGAGGCCGCAGTAGAGACAAAAAGTCAAATTCAATGAAACTAGTCAGCCCATGAGTGACTTTCAGTCCCAATATTCCAAGATGATCGATCATATTTAAAGATATTATTTTACTAAGCAACAGGAGGAATCAAATCAAGCAAATTTCTATGAGAACACCAAGAATGGAAATAAGCTATTCATGGATCATTCTTCAATAACTAACATTATTGATAATATTTGATTTATTGAAAGTGGATTCACGAATCGTAGGACTTGCTTAAGTTTTTTATTTAGAGCCCTTGATGAGCCACAAGAGAGTGATGTTTGACTTTGTGATGAAAAACAAGTTCGAGTTCAAGGCAAACGAACTATAGCTACATAGACAATGCAGAATAATGTAAAATGCCTTTGTGATGTGCAACTTGTTCTTGGTTTGGCACATAATTTCCTGAGTGTTGGACAATTCGTGGACAGTGGTTACTCTTTTTTTTTAAAAAAGTTCATGTGTAGTAAGTGATAAAAATTATTGAATAGGGAAGAAAATGGTAGTTGGGTTACCAGAAATTGGTTATCTTGATTTATTTTAAGGTTTCATCTTCATGAAATTGTTATTAACCTGTCTTATGTTTAGTAAAAAAAAAAACAGAATGAAGATGAAATTGACAAAAAATAAAAAATAATCCGAGTCCACAGAAACTAATGTGTCTCATTAAATAATTTAATCCCCTCAATGTATCCGAGGTTAATGATTAATTTCTTGAAAGATAAAACGGATTAACCTGTTGAGAAGTAGTGGTACCTCAAACTTCAATAACTTAAGCAAATTTAAGAACAACAACAAGTCACACACAGACTTAGTCGATCGATAATTTTTTCTATGAGAGAAAATGTACGCAGAGAGAAGGACAAAATTTCAGTGTTCGAAAGCTGAAAAAAATCTCTTATTTATAGTCATTTTCAGCAAGGGACGCGTCTAGTCGGAAAAACTTCTTAAGACCTTTTTTCAGACCGTTGTATCTTTTGTGAAGAGTAACGAATTTTCGGAAGGAGTAACGGCTTTTCAAAATATTACGGTTACACGCTAATTAATTCTATTAATTAACTAATTACCTAATATGCTGAACTAATTTATAAGAGAAAGGAATTCAGGAAAAATAATTAACTTAATGAGATTGACGAAAATAAATTTGTTCAAAAATATTATGAATGAATAACATCATTTACCAAATTCGAATCCGAATCCGAGGCCAAGCGAGCGAGCGAGCGAGCGACGCTAGGGGGAGCCTTCTTCTTAGATCTTTAAGAAGAAAAGAAGGTGTTTCCTAATATAAGGACAATAATTTTCTTTATCTTTTAATTATATGGGAGAAATGACTTATTTTCCCTCCAAATTGGTTCCCTCAATTTTTTATCCTCTCTTTTCCCATTAACACTCTCTTTTCCAATTCACACTTTGCTAAACCCTATAAACCCCCACATGAATGGGGAATGACTATTTTTAAAATATATGCATGAAAAAATGTGTCTTTTATGTAAGGGTTAATTGCATCTGGAAAAGTAAATTTCTCTTTAAACTTTCTGTAGTGAACATAGATCAGATATACTCAGTTAATCGGTAGATTTGATTTCTTTTAATCGTCAAGCTTTAGCATATAACTAGACAACATAAGTGACACAATCAATGCTTTAACTGTTCTTAATTCTCATTGTTTTGTTCATTTCATCCATGAACAGATCTCGATTAGTAAGTGATTAAAGAACTGGCGTTACCGGATTCTCCTTGAAGCGACTTACACTTCACACTCACATAGGTTGTTTCTAAATATGTTATCACATGGATACTCTATTTGATATGCTATGTATAAAACTTAGAAACCATTAAAAAGTCTGTATGCCTTTATCCTGGTTACTGAACATTGTCTCATCATGAGAATTGAACATAAAATAATTTTTGACAATATTGAACCGTCATCAATGACTTTGTTTTATCTCCTTGAACCTAGATCTTGGGATCTCCAGTATTCTAGGTAGAGTTACTGCCACGATGACTTGTTCTCGGTCATAGTCCCATTCCCGTCGATGATTTCTCAACTCCTTCTCTAGTTAGGCGTTTTGTAAGTGGATCTAACACATTTTCCTTTGATTTTACATAGTCAATTGTTATAATTCAACTACAGACCAATTGTCTAAAAGAGTTATGCCTTCGTCTTACGTGACGAGACTTCCAATTATGCATAATGCTTCTAACCCTTCCTATTGCAGCTTGACTATCACAGCGTATTAATATAGGGACCATTAATTTGGGCCAAAATGGAATATCTTCTAAGAAATTCCAAAGCCGATCATCTTCTTCACCTGCCTAGTCTAAGGAGATGAATTCGTACTTGATTGTAGATCGAGATATACATGTTTGTTGTGATGATTTCGAAGATATTTCTCCTTCACCAATAAAAAAAACGTATCGACTTGTGAATTTTGTTTCAATTGACCCAGTAATCCAATTTGCATTGCTATATCCTTCACGAACTGATTAATAATTAATGTAATGCAAAGAATAGTTTTGAGTGTCATCTAAGTATCCCAAAACTCTTCTCATTGCTGACCAATGATTTTAATTAGGATTACTTATGTATCCACTCAGTTTACTGATAATTCAAGCTATGTTTGGTCGTGTAAAATATTTGATATATATCAAACTTTCCAACACTCTAGTGTAGTCTAATTGAGACCCACTTTCACGTTTATTCGTTGCAAGATGAAGGTTCACATGAATTGGGGTCGTTGCCCTTTTGAAATTCAAATACTTGAACTTTTCAAGTACCTTTTGAATATAATGAGTTTGACAGAATGCTATACCGCTTGGTGCTTTGAGAATCTTAATTCCCAATATCACATAAGAAACCCCTAGGTCTTTCATAACAACCTTACTAGCAAGAATACGCTCAGTAGATTTTATATTGGCAATGTCCTTGCTCATTATAAACATGTCATCAAAATATAGGCATACAATGACTTCCTGATTCGAATTATCTTTAATGTAAATACATTCGTCGTATTCATTAATCTTAAATCCATTTGACAATATGGTTTGATCAAACTTTGCATGACATTGTTTAGGTACTTGTTTTAGCACATAACGTGACTTATCAAGTTTGCACACTTTATTTTCTTTACTAGGAACTACGAATCCCTTAGGTTGTTCCATGCAAATTTCTTTCTCCAGCTCTCCATATAAGAAGGCAGTTTTTACATTGATTTAATGGATGTAAATAACGTATACTTATGCTACAGTAATTACACTCAAAATGATGTAATCCTAGTCACTGCCGAGTATGTGTCAAAATAATCAAGACCTCTTTTTGTTTAAAACCTTTGACAAAAGTCTTTCTTTATATTTTTCAATAGTTCCATCATCTTTCATCTTCTTTTTAAAGATCCATTTTGATCCCACGGTTTTAATCCCTGGAGGAAGATCACCTAAATCCTAGGTATGATTGCTTAGGATTGATTCAATCATACTATTGACAGCCTCCTTACAAGAGGTTGAGTCGCTATGTTTGAGGATCATTTTAAACAAGATATGTTACAAAATCATATCTAAATGAAGTAGCTCTCCTTAGATGTTTACTGCGTCTTTGACTCTCCTCATTGATTTCATTCTGTTTTGGTTCTTCTCGGGGTTGTTTAGTCCCCCCCACTAGATGACTCAAGTATACTTTTATACAGATAGAAATGTTCAAAAAAATTCAGTATTATTTGATTCCATTACCGTATTATCATGAATATTTGGATATTTGACTTATGAACCCAAAATCGATATGCCTTGGTGTTTATGGCATATTCAATGAATATACAATCCACTGTCTTAGGCCTTATTTTCACCCTCTTAGGTATAGGAACCTGGACTTTGGATAGACACCCCCACACTTTGAAATATTTCAAGTTGGGTTGTCTACCTTTCCATTTTTCATATGGAATAACATGTGTCTTCGATTAGACACTCTACTGAGTATGCGATTAAATATAAGGATAGCTTTCCCCGACAAGTTTTATGATAAACCTGAAATTATAAGTAAGACATTCATGATTTCCTTTAAAGTATGTTTTTCCTTTCCGCCACTCCGTTAGATAGAGGAGTGTACTGTGTAGTAGTTTGATGGATTATTCCATTTTCCAAACATATTTCTACAAGTGGAGATTCATATTTTCCGCCTTTATACTTTATAATCATTTTGATCTATCTATCAAACAGATTTTCAACTTCAATTTTATATTATATTGTCAACAAAATTTATAAAATATTTTTTCCCGCCACATGAAGGTGTTTACTTCATGTCACAAATATTAGTGTGAATCAGTTTTAAAGGATTTGAATTCTTTTCAACAGATTTATAAGGATGCTTAGCATACTTACATTCAACGCAATTTAATATTTTTATTTACTACACACAAAATTTGGAAAAACATTTAAGTTAATCAATTTTTGCAAGGCTTTGTTATTAACGTGTCCCAAACGTTCATGTCATAAAAATTTCGACTCAAGCAAGTAAGAAGAAGCAGAATCTTAATTCATATCGACTGCAATTACATTGAGCTGTAAAAAGGCCATAACTGAGATAACCTTTTCGTACATACATTTCATTCTTACTCACTTCTGCTTTATCATAAACAATTACACATTTGAATTTATTCTTATTCAGAACTGAAATAGAATCTAAATTTTTTCGCAATTCCGAAACATATGAGACCCTGTTTAAGGTCACCACCTTTTCTGATGTAATATTTAATAGGACCTTGACAGTTCCTTCTACGTTTGCAACAACGAAGTTTTCCATAACCAACTTCTCCTCTGTAGGTGCTGGATGATGAAAAAGATTCTTTATTGGTGCAAACATGGCATGAGGCACTAGAATCTATACACCATTCACTTGGATTTTTAACAAAGGTACGTTCTGAAATCATTGTAGAGAGATCGTTCATTTCTCCTTTGTATTCAGCCAAGTTTGTATGATCCATCTTCTTTTTGTCCTTCTTGGGACCCTGGCATTCAGAAGCCTTATGACCACGTTTGCCACAGCTGAAACAGCTTCCATGGAATTTCTTCTTAGGAGGATTGCTTTTTCGACCATATGCTTTCTTTATTTCTTTAATTTTGTGGGATCTTCTTCAATAATATTTACTACATATATTGTTTAATTACCATGTGACCTCTTTTCTGTAGTCTTATTATCTTCTTCGATTCTCAATCATACTATGAGATCTTCAACAGTTATTCCTTGCGTTTATGTTTCAAGTAATTTTTGAAGTACTTCCATAATCGAGGTAATTTCTCAATAATGACAGCAACATGAAAGACATCATTCATAATCAATCCTACATTAAAGATTATGTGAGTATTATGAAAAAACATAATATTTCTAGCATAGGCATTAAATAAATTTATACCTTTCGCAAGGAGATCATGGATTATGACCATTAATTCTGTAACTTGGGAGATAACAGTCTTACTGTTTATTATCTTATGGTCAAAAAACATAGCAACAATGAACTTCTTCATTCCGACATCCTTTGTTTTATTTATCTTTTCTAAAGCTTCGTAGAGTTCTTTTGGGTTTTTACATTGCTGTACACATTGTACAGATCATCTTGCAGGCAGCTCCGAATATAATTTTTATACAAAAATTTGAGTGTGTCCATGCTTCTGTTACCAAGAATCATTCTTCAATCGGAGTATCATTTGGCATAACGGAAACATTCTCATTAAGAACCTATGAAGACTAAACGTAGTGAGAAAGAAGAATATCTTCTGCTGCAATCTCTTGAAGTCAACTCTAGAAAACTTTGCAGGTTTCTCACTCGGCGCTAAGGTAGAAGTTGAACAGCTGTGTGCAACCGATGTCGTTGCAGTACTCATTCTTCCATCATTTACATGACTTGAAATAGTCATTTTTTTTATCACAATGGTAGATAACTTTAATATGTGAAATACTAATACTAAAAAATAAATCCTTACACAATCTGTTTCCAATTCAATGATAAAGTTTTTATGTTTTTAAATCATTAATCGAAGGAATTTTAAAAATTCAAAAAGAGTAGAAAACCATAAAGGTTTTGATCTCCAAAAACCTCAAATACAAAATAATTAAATTTCATAAGATTGTTATTCCTGTATTTAGGTTAGTAAAAAAAGAGAAAGAAGATGAAATAGACAAAAAAATAAAAATAAATTTGTCTCCTTAAGAAATTTAATCCCCTTACTGTACCCGAGGTTGCTGATTAATTTCTCCCAAGATAAAATGGATTAAATTGTTAAAGAAGCAGCGGTACCTCAAACCTCAATAACTATAGCGAATGTAAGAACAACAACAAGTCACACAAAGACTCAGTCGATCGACAATTATGTTTATGAGAGAAAATGTACATACAGAGAAGGAAAAATCATAGGCTTGTAATGCAAACCTATATGGACCAATGAAGACTGAGTCACTTTGTGGGAGTCGGTATTTTCTACTATTTACCGATGAATATATAGCCGTATGAGTTGGTCTTATTTTCTGAATTTCAAACCATAGGCGTTTGAGAATCTCAGAAAATTCAAGGCACTTGTAGAGAAGCAAACATGAAGCAACATTAAAGCTCTTTGGATACACCGTGGTGGTAAATTTTTATTTAATGATTATACTTTATCTTTTGAATAGAATGGAATTTGTAGGGAGCTTACTAGAATGTATTCACCAGAACAAAATGGTGTCGCCGAGCGGATGAATTCTACTGTGGTTCCGATGGCCATGATCTTACTTAATGCAAGAGGACTTCTTGTTCATTATTGGGGAGAAGAAGTGGCTGCAGCTGTGTTCCTCTTAAAAATCTCTCCAACAAAAGTTGTTTGGAATCAAACTCCATATTAGGCATGGATGGGACAGAAACCACGAGTAATCCACTTGAAAGTGTTTGGTTGTGTAGCTTATGCTTTGGTAAATTTACTTTCTAATCTAGATGAAAAAGCAGAGAAATGCATTTTCATTTGTTATAATCTTCAATCCAAAGCATATATACTATATAATCCTACTAATGGCAAAGTGATTATCCCCATTATGTTGTATTTAATGAAAAATCTACCTAGGAAGAAGATACAATCATCCATATTATTGTTCACGCAGAAGTAGATCATATTGGAATACATGAAACAACAAGTTTTCATATTTCCTCATCTGGTAACACTAATATTGACAATACTTCTCATGGATGTGGAGAAAACTCTACTCCATCAGGCTCTGCTTCTCCACCATCGACGTTATCCAGCGAGATGCCACCAACAATGTTTCGGTCACTACAAGATGTTTATGCATCTTGTAGATTTTCCCTATTGGCTTCTTATATGACATGTTATGTACAAGCTGCAGACCAACCAGAGCGGCAGGATCCAATGATTGAAAAGATTTAGGCTATGGAAAAAAATCACAACTAGGACCTAGTTGATTTGTCGTATGGGAAGAACATTATCAGGGTAAAAATGGATTTTGAAAAAAAAAAGTACAATGATTATGGACATGTCAAAAGTCATAAAGATCTACTTGTTGCAAAAGCGTACTCTCAACAACAAGACATCGACTTTGAAACAAAAATAGAAAATCGCATTCAAGAAGATGACTAACCTACTGAATTCTATGTAGAAGAAATATCAATCTCACACGTTTGGCTATTATTGTTTAAGGGATTAATTTTATTTCTATAGGAATTGGACTTTTTGTTAGATTATTACCATACAGAAGCAGGACAACCTCACGTTTGGCTAGAATTGGAGGGAAATGATCAAACCCTAAAAATTCTTTAAAATAGGAATTCGGTAAACCCCTTAACATCCTCTAGGTCTGCTTTTGCTTGTTGCCCACATAGAATAGCTTTTAAATAATGTTCTTTTTAATTAATTTAAAAAGAATGTGTTTTTTGTAATTATATAATTTCTAACATGTTTGACATCAGAGAATATATTTTGATATATTATGTGTATCTGACGGTAATAAACACACCCTCGAATTGAAACGGGCAATATGTTATAAGTCAAATTTGTTGATTTTAGAGTTGAATTCATATTTCAAGAAGACGGGTGCACATTGTAAAGGGTGACTCAACCCCTTTAAGAAAAAGGCAATCATTTTAGGCTACAAAATTTGAATGTCTTATTTAATTTAACAATAATAGATTATGAGTTTTTCATAAGAAAACTATTAAATAGGACTTGTAGGGAAAAATAATAATAAAGGAAAAACAATTAGAAGTTTGATATATGTACTACGTCACAAGAAGAACTAAATGCATTGATTATGTCACGCCTCAAGCCTACATCTTGGGCGGGACTGACAGTCAAAAACCATAATCGGTCCGAAGCAAACACTTGGTCTTACTTAATCAGTGGAATACTATATGCATATTTATAATGATCAATAGCACTATACTCACTTGGATGATAAAAGACTGAGAATGTTTAAAAGTCAAACATTCAACTTGGCAAAAATGGAAACCTAATTTTTAACATGGAAAACGACAATGAAAATACTAAAGAACTAACCTGGTTATCTATCTATGAAGCCTCTGAACAGTTGGGAAAGGTGTTGGGACAGGACCCATATCATAAAATAATTAAATACTGAAAAGAACTAAAAAAAATAATAGGGATCCTTAGAACTTCAAAGAAGCTCACAAACAAACTCGGAACTGCTGAATCGATCAACGATGTGCTAGATGTTGATCCTAGTTACCTACGTTTGCATCATATTAAGATGCACACCAACTGACATCAGTACATTGAATGTACAGTATGCAAGTCTGAATGGTAAATACAACATAAGCTTGAAAGGAATTTGAAGAACTTACCTGACTCAATTTACCTCAACATGACTGAACTCATTTTAATGTAAAGCAGTTTTAAAACAAGTGCAATATATATATATATATATATATATATATATATATATAAATATATATATATATAAGTTGTTTAAAAGATGATGTCAACTTTGTATGTATGAATATATAGTGTATATAAAATACAATTAACTTATATGGGAGTTTCTCTAACTGACAACCATCACGTAAGAACTATTAAGATGATACAACAGTTTGCCTTACGCTGCCAGAGCGTCCTATACAATGCCATAGGTATAGAACCTGAACTACTAGGTGGATCCAATAGTCTATGCTAAAAAGCACTAAAGTAATCAGCTAAAAAGTATGACACTTTTCTACCCATGGTTGCTACATTGTTTATCGGGGATGTGAGTTGCCTGAACTCTCCCCCATATCAATGCTCAATACTACTATAAAAATATATAATTATATTAGCTCCATGTATTAAATACATATTTCCTTCTGTTATTTGAGATAAGTTCTAGAAACTTAGCTTAAAGGCTACCTTGGAAATCAATGTTTCCCCTCTTGCATTTATATGAAAGATTATCCTCTTTTCTTAAAATTAGCTCAAATGCTCTTCGAAAATCTCAGTTCCGTTCATATTTAAATGTGAAAACATTTTAAAGTTCTTCGCAACACTTAGTTCCTATATACTTCTTTCAAGATGAACTTCAGATCCGGACACGTACTTAACTTTGAAACATAAGTCTTAAACAAGGTTAAAAAGTTTGTGAAAGACTATTGAAAACTTTAAGAACTTATCTTTACTTAACTCTTGACTTCTTAACTTGACTCTTAACGCCTTGAATATACTCTTAACTTTTATTGAATAGAATTATGGATTAAAGGACCATGATTTGTGAGAGGAATGATCTCATGATGTTTAAGGACTTTTAACGAACTAAACGAATATGTCAAGAAAGTGGAGGGGGTGTAGGGAGACGGTCAAGCTATGGCGTTAGCTAAGAGGGCAAAGAATTCTAGAAATTTTCAAGGCTCCAATGCTAGAGGATCCGGTCGACCTACCCTCGCAGCCAAGCCAATTTAGTCTGCCATGCCCGCCTCTACCGGTAACTATAAGGGATCTCCTTCTAATAACTTCTGAACTTATCTTGACTTAACTCTTGAATTCTAAACATGACTGTTAACTTCTTGAATTGACTCTTAAATTTTCTAGAATTTAATTATGGATTCAAGGATAGTGATTTGTGATAGAAATTATTTTGGATAGTTTAACATGTCAAATTGGTCAAAAATCAAAAAAACTGAGGGTGGGTCAGTAACATGAAGAAGCATTTAATTTTTTGTTTGGAAAAGAGCTTTTGAGGCATAAGGGTCCATGATGGCTCTTCAATGCAAAACAATTGTTCCCAAAACTAGGAACCAGCTCCGCGACGCGCCACCACTACTTTTATTTGCCCGACGAAATTTCTTCTACGTTTTTTAGCTCTAAACCCTCTAAACTCCATGGAATCTTTTACCAAACACATAAAATTGATTAAATCTTCTAAGTACAGCAGATATTACACAAAATCAACCTAAATTAATTGATTCATATCAAAACCTCAATATTTTCAACGAATCAAGAATTTAATATAACTTCAACAAACCCATCAAGAACTCAATTTTGAACCTTCAAGAACTTAAATTAGCTTAAATAAATCATGATTGGCACGTGGGTGAACTAGACTAACGCTATGATCTCACATTACTTTGTAGGGATCACCTCAGATGAAACCCAACAAGTTAATCTGAACGGTTCTTGAACATTCTTCTCCTTCATTCTCTTTTCTCATTTCTCCAAGCACTAGCGTGAAATTTACAGTTCTAAAATGACTAAAATGTTTCACTACCCCAATTAAATTCCTAAAAAAAAATTAGAACAATTAGGTAAGGAAAATACTAAATTAGCCGTCTAAAATCATGATTATAACTTTCCTTAATCTAACAACACAACTTCCAATGACAAAACATACACATACGAACTTTGAATCGCGCAAACTCGGTGGCATCGGAAAGATCATTCCAACGGCTATCAAACCATATCTGGAAGTGCTACTAACTCAGAATTAAAAGTTATGACCGTTTGAAGTTGATCAAAACTCAGTTTTTATAACTCAAATAAATTTCTGCATTTTTAATTATTATTAAAAAAAGATTATTTCCAATTCTTAGCATCTTCCTATATATTTTGAATTGTGAGATATCACTTTTTCTAACTTAAGTAAATTTCCTTGTTATTGTTTTTAAAGTCAAACTACAATAACATTGACTAACATTTAAGATGTAATTTTCATCATATTGATATGCAAAACATTGCAATTTATAGTTCTTTTTATATAATTATTGAGTATGTAAAATTTTTGTTTGAAATAAAGCACAAATTTTATCTAATTTAACTTTAAAAATTAGTCATTTTGACTTTTGAATAGAGCAACATGAAAATAAAGTGGACGGAAAGAGTATGACTTATTGATTGAAAAAGCGTTACTAAAAGAAATCATTTATAAAAAATATATATATTAAATTTTGCATCTCAACAAATTTGAAAAATACACTTTATAAAAACAAAAATAAAACTTTTCAAATAAGTAACAAACAATTGTGCTTTTTAATAAATTTATTAAAAGATGTCATCTCTACAATGGAACACACAAAAATCAACCCTTAAACTAGTGAACCATCTAATTATTTGTAACCATAACTGAATAACCATAAAAGTAAGTATATAATCTGAACATGTTATAGATTTTTAATGCTGAGGTGACTAAATGCAATGACCAATTTATAACATGCTGAAATTGAATACTGGATATATTGATAAATGGTCAATGCAGTGGAATCTAACTGATCTATGGGAGCTACTAATAACCAATAATAATACTACATGATCTAAATATGGAGTCCGATGTATATTCCTCCTCGAGAGGACCCAATATATCCTGCCAGAGGTATAAAGGCATGTTGGGGTGATCACTAAACTTATTCCCACAGAGGGGACTTAGAACCTACTTACCTAGTAGTTCTTGGAATATTGGGTATGTTGAACCCTAGTCTAATTCGGTAATAATGCTACTCCTAATGAATTATGTACTATACTGATTATGACTGAGTTTCTATAAATACTTGATAACTCAAAACTGAAAATGCAAACTGAGAATGCAACATCTAATATGGTAATTATGCATTTATATCTGAGACATGTATATATGAAGTAATTGAAATATCTGACCTAGCAGATGTAATTCAAGAACTAAAGACATACATAGCTAGAGTTCTTAAATTCATGCGATAAACTGAAAAATAACAGGCAAATCTGATTTGGAACATATAAATATTTAATTTATGAAGTTATGTCGATATTCTAAAAACCTTAGGTCTAATCATAATATGGGAATCAAGAATTTGACTAAAAACTAGGAACCCAATGGGTGAAAGTTACCCACTAGTGAAATTTCACATACACGGTGATGAAATCGATGGAGAAATATTTAGATTTCGGGGCAAGAACTGCTGGAACTTTGTTTGTGTTCTTGAACTAGGGTTCTTGACTTTTTTCTCCCTTCTTGCTTCTACTTTTCTAGGTTTGGTTTATGATTTTGACTTAGATAAGTTTCAGTTATGTTTCTAGGCTCAAACTTATTAAATTTGATGATTTAGGGTCCAAACAACGTATCTTAGGTTTTAAACAAAGTGGGAAAAGACCCAAAGACCCTGAGTCAGTTGTTATCGGACCAAACGACGACCTAGACTGACGGGCCGTTGCTCAATCGACTGTTAGTCGTTTGGGTCCGTAGGTTTGGTCTTCTTGACATGCGTTTACTAAAATGGGCATAACTTTTTACTCAGAGGTCTCAATTTAGCAAGGTTAGAAACTATGGAAAGCTAATTCAATTATCTATCATTTGAATTTGACTCAACTATATTTTTCCCCTAGCTATCTACTAGTTTCCACCTATGGTCCGAGGTCCATCTACGAACCGTATTGGTCAATCGTGGTTCTTTTTGGGAAGTGGACAAATGGGGTATTGATCGAGTACACAGAGTACAGATCGTAGGTCCGTCCATTTTTCGACACTTAGTCAAATGTTTATGGGCTGAGTTTTTGGGTGTTTCAGACATAATCGATGGATGTGCCAGATGGAGTGTGGGTCGGGCTACGGTCTGTCGATGGTAACTGTTGATTGCAGCTGTAGTTTTTGTGAGAAGCTGATTGTTTTTCTGTTTTGCGTACAGGGTGTTACACTATAACCCTCTTGGGAACATTCGTCCTCGAATGACGATTAAACTAGCAAAAATAGAGGTAGAGAGTTTCAATCCCTACAACTAAGCAGAGAACTGAGTTTCTAACTTAATCAAGTTCCAGGAACATGCAATTACGAAGAAGATGCAAGTACAAACAGAGGGAACATGATTCTAAGACTGAATTCATGCATGAATGACTGAAAGACTGAAGAGGAACTGTTATCTCATGTTGGAGTGGAATCGGAAGGAAAGAGGTGAGGATAATTTGCTTCAATAGCTGCTTCTGCTTCCCATGTAGCACCCTATATGGACTGATTCCTCCAAAAAACCTTCTGTAATAACCCACTAGACCTAAGAAACTTCTGATATTTGTTGTAGAGGTAGGTATGAGCTATTGTTTCACTGCTTCTATCTTATGTGAATCCGCTCGGATCCCTTTGCTAGATACAATGTGACCAAGGAAAGCAACGGATTAAAACAAGAGCTCACATCTGCCAAACATAGTGAATAATTGGTGGTCCTTGAGAGTCTCTAGAACAATTCTCAAATGACTCGCATGTTCTTCCTCAATCCTAGAGTAAATGAAGATATCATCAATAAAGACGATAACGAACAAGTCCAAATACTTTTTGAATACTTTGTTCATCTAATCCATGAAAGGTGCAGGAGCATTGGTTAGTCCAACCGACATACCTACAAATTTATAATGACCGTACCCTGAAGGCTATTCTCGGAATGTCACTATCTCTGACTCTAAGCTTATGATAACCCGATCTGAGGTCTATCTTTGAGAAATAGCTATTACCTTGAAGTTGGTCAAACAAGTCATCAATCATGGGAATGGGATACTTAGTCTTGATTGTGACTGTTGACACCCAATTTTGACCCTCGATAATAATAATTAAGTGACGAGTTTCTTAAATTCCAAACAAGTTAAAATAATTGACATTATAAAATTCAAAACTTTTTTAGTCATTTTAAAATTGCTTTAGTTGATTTTCTTAATTATATAAGTAATATATACGCATGTCTGTTACTTATGAATATATATATATACACACATACATATATGTATATGTATAAATATATATATATATATATATATATATATATATATATATATATATATATATATATATACACACACATGGTTTATATGTTTTATATAATTACTTTATCTTACGAAGTATTCGTAAATCGTCTCAAAAGGATTTTGATTTTTTGTTTAATAGTTTTATTAAATTAATTTTGTCCATATTATTAAGTTACATTCCTCGAACCTTAAGTTCATAACTAAATGAATTACTTTATCTTATTAAAATTTAAAATCTCGTTTATTAGTTAGTTGATTCATTTTACTAAAACCTTAGTCTAATTCTTTGGTTATTTAATTATCCTTTAAGCCCATTTTAGCAACACCTACTATCAGCCACAATCTAGCCGACCCAACTCCTTAATTTAAGGCCCAAAATTCCCTTTATTGCAGAGTAAAGGCTGCCAGCCCATTTTTCCCATAGCGCCCGATCCGTTTCATTTCCCCTTTTATCTCCTCACGCTAAAGAAGCCCAGACGTAGCACAGAAAAAAGGGGAAGAGGAAAATTTGTCTTCTTCCTCACTGAAAGTCTAGGAGAATGGAATTCAGAAACCTAAAATGTGTACATGACTCGTGAATCGCTCGAGAGAGTGTAACTGGAGGCGGAAAGAGAAGACCAGTACACTGCGCTTGTTCGTTTTTTTTTAGCTGTCCATGGTCATTTCGACGAGATCAAATAGTAGATGGTTCACGTGCATCGCCGCCACTTTCCCCTTACCATTTCCAAAATTAAGTTAAAACTTCAGGAAAAGTTTGTCTATCCATTTTTGTGCAAGTTTTGGGGGTGTTTTTTAAATTGGAAGTGAGCTCCGGGATTTCCTTTGAAAGCCTTCCCCACCGCCCCACCCACTTTTTTTTTAATCTTAATTCTCACTGATAAATATATTTCCTTTCATTCAATGAAGGGTGTATCTGGGGGAGAAAAGAAAATTTCAGTGAAAAAATTGTTTTGCGATTTTGGACGCTTTTACCCAGTTAGAAAACAGAAAGACAACTTCAAAAAAAAGGGGACACAAAAAATACATCTCAAAGAATAAGAGAGAATAGCTTCAACGACCGGCTTTGAACATCAGTCTCGATTTTCTTTGTGTCATGGGTTCGAGTTTTGTGGTTGGTAGTAGAATCATTGTTCGGAAGTACATTGTCGTCCCATTTTGCTGCACCTAAAGAGGTAACCGTGTTTTTTTTCCGGGTGTTTACCTTGTCAACCTTTTTTTATTCTGCTATGTCGATGTTGTAAAATATATATACTGTGGCTGGCTTCATGGATGTGTATCACTGAGGTTTAACTAACTTGAATATCCTATGTCTATGTTTTCGACGACCACATGAACTTGATTCAATGTTCAGCTTAACTGAATCTATCGATTCTGTATCTTCAATGTGGGGTGGAAGCGGAAGTTAAAAGGATTCAGAGTGAGAGAGAGATGTATTTGAAAGAGGGATGATTTTATTACGAGGAAAAGCCCTCTATTTATACACAAAAACTTTACACGTTTGGCCAAAATGGTCGACAATTACTTTACACTTGGCCTTTTTATATTTGGCCGACACAAAAAACAAAAAGCTTACTCTTACTAATGACCTATTTTTTATTGTTGGCCGACATACTTTTACTATACCTTTTTACATATGGCTGATATTCAGCCGACACAAAACGATAAACACTAAAAACAAAATACTTTACTTTATACACAGATATCTATCTCTATCTATCTCTCTCTCTCTTTTTTTTTATTTTTTTTTATCTTGTATGAATCTTCTTTGATGTAGCTTGCTTTATTTCTTTTGTCATTATCCCAAATCAACTGCTGGTATTACGTTATCTTCTCCGTTACACTTGGAGCATCTATGATCTGGGTATTTGTTGCTGATAAGCTTACAATATCTTACTAATAACTCCTCTGAAATAAATTCCTTCTTCAAGGCTCTTGTAGTTGGTTTCTCCTCTGGCTTTAGTAATGACAAAATCCATCGCTGAACTTCATCCATATCTGATTTCCTTAGCTCATTGGAGTTCGAATAAATCATTACTTGATCACGTGCATAATAACTCCAAATAGCATTGCCATTTAAATAATTATTGGCTAACTCTTGAATAATTGTTGCTATTCCAATTATTTTTTTATTCGCATAAATGTTTGGTATTTCTATCTTTGGTATCTCAATTTTTTTCTCTATCTCTTCCGGTATAATCATATCTCTGGTCAGGCCTATCTTTACAACTTGTATGGGCGACTTTATCTCCTCATATAATATCACAGCTGGTGCTGTATAGAATTTTATATTAAATAGGTTTCCTTTAGTAATTCTCTTATATGTTACAAATGCTCTATGTAATTCCGGTATTCCAATTATTTCTTCTCCGGTATATGTATATACTGTATTTAGTAGTCCATAGCTATAAAATGTTTTAACTAAATTTGGACTGGTTTTAGGTTGTGCTATAAGTTTGTTATATCCCTGTAACTTCTGGGTTATATAGTCTTCTTCGGGGTTTTTTGTTTGCGTAGATCTTGGGTTCAAGTTTAAATATGTTTGGATTTTTTATATGTTTTCGATGTAGGACTGCGTAATGTAGTTGTACCTCTTTTTGTCATTCTGTAGACTAACTGCATATGTGGATGTTTGTTGTTCCACGGGTATCTGTACTTGTGATTTTTGGATTAATGGTTTTATGAATAGTTGGTTTAAATTTGTATTTTTCGGTTTCTCACTATGTTTTTTGCTCGTACCTCCAGATGTATTTAAACAAACTTTGTTATTGTTTTTTTGGAGTTTCCCAACGTCTCCTTCTAGTTCTAGTTGTTTACCGTCGGCCGAACGACGTAGCTCCGCATGTTTATAGTTATGCTGCTGACCGTTAGTTTTTCCTTTAAAATCTTGTACATCTGCTCTATCTTTTCTATTTTTTGGCATAGATTTGTCATTATAGCCAATAGGTCTTTCATTGTATCTTTCTCTTGAGAGGTAGTCTGCAATAACGTTTTTATCAGTTTTGATTACCTCAATTGTAAATGTAAAATTTAATATATTCAGTACTAATCTCCTTATTTCTTTTGTTGTAACTGAATCTTCTAACTTTTTTGTTATTCACCATTTTACCTGTGTATTATCTGTCCTTACAATAAATTTATAATAAACAATATATGATTCTAATGCTAATAAACACTTATATAATGCAAATACTTCTTTTCTATTTATTTCCCATTTTATTTGTGCTTCTGTATAGTATCCTGAACAATACCTACAATGATGTTCTATTTTTTCTTTGTCATATTTGCATTTTAAAACTCCTCCGTAACTATGATCACTTGAATCTGTTTCAACAATATAAGTAAATGTTTTATTTTTCATCAGGAAAATATAGATTTGGTAATTTCTTACCTAAATTCTTAATATTTCTTATATGTTCTTTATCTTTATTGTCGAAATAGTATTCAACATCTTTTTTGAGTTTTTTATGGTGTGGTTTTAAATGTTCTGCTAATTTTCGTATATATTCTCTTACTTGATTTACTAATCCTAGAAAGAATTGTAATTTCTTTTTTGTATCTACCTTTTCATCAAAAGTAATTATTTTTTGTACTATATGAGTTTGCATTTTTATTCCATTTCTATCTATTTGTATTCCTAGAAATTCTATCTGTGATTTCATAATTTCAGCTTTCTTTTTACTTAAGCTTATACCTGAGTGTTTAATTATGTGTATAAATTTTTCTAATAATCTTATATGTTTATCTTGTGTTTTAGAATATAGTAATATTTCATCTATATATACAATACAATTTTCTAACTGGTTAAAACAGCTATCCATAAAATGTTGGTATCTACCTGGTGCATTTTTATATTCAAATGGTAAAACATTCCATTCATAGAAACCTTGCGGTACTGTGAATGATGTTAGTTGTTTGGATTCTTCTTCCAATTTTATGTGGTAAAATCATGATTTACAGTCAAATTTACTAAAACAATTATATCCTTGTATTTGTCTTATTTTTATTATTTTGTTTGGTTTTGGATAATTGTATGTTTTAGTTTTAACATTTAGATTACGATAATCTATGACCATTCTACTTTTACCTCTTTTTTGTTCACTATGTTTTATAACTATAAATGCTGGACTTGTATGTTTACTATTGCTTTCTTGTATGTAATTATTTTCTAATAATTCATCTATATGTATTTTAAATTCTTTTAAATCATCAAAGTTATATTTTAATGGTTTCTGTGTTATTATACTATTTTCATCTATTAATTCAATTTTTACCTTTGTCTTATGTTTTTCCCATCCTTGTAATGGATTTTCGTTGTATAATTGTTCTAGTTGTTCATTAATTATTTTAACTTTGTCTATTGTAAATATAATTATTTCTAATTGTGATATTTATTTTTTATTTATATTTTCCATTTCTTGGTTTATTTTTTCACTTCCTTTTATCCATTCAATAGATTTTCGTTGTTTATTATTTACTTTTTTTGCTCCTATTTTGTTTCCGCATGGTGTGGTAAACCACCAGTGTGTTTTTGTTATTATATGTGGGTAGAATTTATCTAAAAATGGCATTCCTAGTAACATATCTTTTTTTGGAAACTCAAAATTATAAATTTCTTCTATCGTTAGTATCTTATCCCATATTTGTATTTTTATATTTTTTTGCTTTGTATTTAATCATACTTCCTTCATTATTAAATCCTGTTACTATCATAGGTGTTTTTAATTTTTCCCATTTATCTTCTGGTAGACAATTATATTTACATATATTTGTTTCTGCTCCTGTATCTATCATGGGGGTATAATATTTGTTGTGATATCCTTCTATAATAATTTTTGCAAGTATAAATATTTTCATTATTTATTTTGTTCTTTTTACAACTATTTTCTTATTTTGACAAGTTATTGTTAATTGTTCTTTTTCTATATTGTATGGTTTAACTTTTTCAAACCATTTTATTCCTAATGTAATATTATGGTTTCCTTGGTATATTTTAAATGATATTACTAAGGGTATTCCTCCAATAATTATTTCTTTTTCCGTTGTTTCTTCATTTATGTTTACTATCTCACTAGGTAATCCAGGGCATATGTGTCCTGTTTTTATAATTTCTTCTTCTAATACTAACTCTTTTGTTATGTAATTTTCTTCTTGTCCTGTATTTATCAAAATTTTATATTTTCTTTGGTCTATTATTCCTGTTATGAAATAATGATATGGTGTTATTTCTTCCTTATCTAATAAGTTTTGTGGGATTTCATAGTTTCTTTTAGATGTACTCATTCTTGATGAGGTAGCTCTTGTTAACGTATTTGGTACTCTTGAGGTACTTAATCTTTCTTTTACTATTTCTAAATCTTCTTCTATGTCAAATTCTTTATAGTTGTAATCATTATTGTCTATTACAGTAATTATTTTTTTGAAAGGATTTTCTATCTTTATTTTATCAATTTTATTTCTTGCTGTTATTTTATGTTTTGTTGTTAATATATATATATATATAGGTTTTTACATCTTGCTGTAAATATTTTACTACCTGGTGCTAGCTTTATACCTGACAATTTCCAATATAATACTAATGATTTATCTATATTCCTATCTGTTAATGCTATTGTATAATTGACACTTATTATAACCTTAATTTTTGGTATATTAGGTTTCCTTTGACTGCACTAATTACACTTTTTTCTATAGGGTGTATTATTCTATCATCTGCTAAGTATATTTCAATGGGCGTATCTATTCCTTCTCTGAAACAAGCTTTTATTAGTATTTCTGTTCCTCCTAAATGTACATATTTTATAGACGTTTTATTTTTTATATCTTGTATTTCTTTATTTATTATTCTTTTACTTAGTATGGGTATATATGCTTTTCCGCTTGTATATTTACAATCTATGATATGTTCTTTCTGGCTAACTACATAGTATTCTTCTTTTTGTCTTTTAAACCAATTTCTTAAGGTGGGTATTTCAAGTATCTTTTCAACACTTAGGTCTAATTCTTTTCCTTTTATTTGTTCAAAAACTGTGTTACCAAATATAATTTTTTGGTCTGATAATTCTTCATTTTGATAATTTTCTTCAGATATTATTTTTATTTCATTTTCAGACATTATATTTCTTCATCTGTTTCATTATTATCTAAATTAATATTTTCTTCTTCATTCTCAGTTTCTATTTCGTATATACTGTTGTTTTCACTTAATTCATAATCTATGTAATCTATTTGCATATATTTATCATTATCCATGATTACTTCTGCGATTTGTTTTCTTTTTGGATCTTTTGGTAATTTACAATCTTTAGATATGTGTCCTATTTTTCCGCTATTATAACATGTACATTGTGGATATTTTTCTTTTAGGTCTATATGGTCTTTTCATTTTATAATTTTTTACATAATATCTTTGTCTTGGCTTTTTGTATTTATACATAGTTTTAATTTTTCTATCATTTTTATATTGCCTAGGTTTTTTCTTTTTATAATTTTTAGTTATGCATCCAAACTGTGGTGCTGTTTTATGTTTTCAACAGGTTAAATTTTTGTTTAGTACTTCTTCCATTTTTAATTTTTCTTTTTGATTTTCACATAGTTGTATGAACCATTGATGTAAAAATTTTATTCTTGCTCCTAAAGTATCTATTAATCCTTCATCATTCCAATCTTTTATTACTTTTGTACTAAATGGCTCTGGTAATTTCGTAAAATATTATTTTCTTATTTCTTTTGCTTCATCAAAATTGTATTTTGCTTTGTAATAATATTCTTTAAATGCATAAGTGTATTCTTCTATATAACACATTTTACATATAGCTAATTTTGTCATAAGTTGTCTATTTATTATTTTTTCTCTTTTTTGTTCTCTTATATCTGTAGTCATACCTCCAAATTCATTTCTTATTGCTGATTCATATTTATCTAGTATTTTTATATTTGTTGCTTATGGAGATCCATCTATTTTCTTGTCACTTCTAAGTACTTCTAAACTTTCTGAGGGTAGATTTTCTATCCATAATCTTGTTTTTCGTACGAATGTTCTTTCTATATACCTTGGTGTTTCTGTTGTTTTTATTTTGTTATCTATTAGTTGCTTATATATATTTCCTATCCACATTAATATTGCTTTATTTATGTCTGTAACACAATCTAGATCTAAAAAATTATATTGTTCATTTATTGGTTTTCGTGTCCAATTCTTATTTAATCTACTGTTCCATATTACATTAGTTCTATCTGATTGCTGATAACTTTCTGTATCATAAGTTGGTGGTGTCCATCTAGGACTAGCTCTAGGACTATTTTTGAGTTTATTGTCTGGAGTTTTAACTCTTGACGTACTAGGTCTATTCATATCTCTTGTGTTTATTTCTAATTTTTTTGGTTTATTTACCTGTTCTAGAATTTCTGTATATGTCTCACTTATATCACTTATTTCTGATTTTTGATCATTTATTGTATCTGATTCATTTTCGTTTATTTCATTTACTTCAAGATCTTCATTTAGTTTTTGTTCCATCTCTGTTATTTTATTAGTTAATTCAAGCTCTTTATCTTTTTCCTTTTGTTTTTGTTTTGTTTCATATAATAATTTTAACCTAGCTAATTCTTTTTCTAATTCACTTATTCTTGTATTTTTTATTTCTTCTAAATGTTGTACTTCTTGTTTTGCTTGTATTTTTATTTTTTCAATTTCTTTTGATTTGTCTCTTTCTTCATTTTCTTTTGTGATTCTTATCATAGTTGTTAGGCTATCTTCTAATTTTGCTGTTTCTTTTTCTAACATTAAATATAAATTATTTCCTATTTTTTTTATCTCCTTCCTAAATTTGAAAATATTTTTTTTTTATCATTCCGTCTTGGTTTTAATATGTCTTTTCGTCTACTGCAAATTCTTCTTTGTTCATTATAATTTATGTATTATATTATGTTGTAATTTATATTCAAGGTGATCTATTTGTATTTCTAACATAAATATAACTTTTCTTTGTGCTAATATTGATTTATTACATACTCCTGCTAAAATATTTTCTTCTAATCTTCTTTTTCTATGTTGTAATTCTTGTTCTTTTTCAACTATTTTTTCTATCAATTGTTGTTTATATTTTTCTTTGTTCATACTATTTTTTCAAATAACAAACATATTTGTATTCTGATTTTGAAATTATATTTATTAAATGATCTTTTTTATCATTACTTGTTTTAGTTAGTTGTGATATTTCATATTCTATATATAAGGGTTTTAATTTTTTCCATAACTTTCGTACTTTTTTATCTATTTTGGTTCTTTTTATACAGATTTCTTTACTTGTTGTATTTTTCATTTATATTTTTTTATACAAAATTTTATAAAGTTTACTTAATTTATTTGGGTTTTTAATAATTTTTATTTTATAAAAATTACTATTTCGTTTTTGCCAAATTTCAGACATTTTTTGTTTAATTATTGATCTCTGAATATATCTAAATCGTCATATAAATCATACATGTCATAATATAATTCATCTCTTATACTTTGTATACTTAGTTCAACCCAACCTTGGGTTGTTATTTCTATTACTTCATATGTTACTAATATGTCATAAATTTCTCTTTTTATATCAGTATTAAGATCTTTTAATATATAAAGTAATAATATCTCCTAATTATCATCATCATCTATTAAATAGGTATTCAATTTATTCATTTTTGCTAAAAGTTTTATTCCTTCCAACCTCTTAATGGATTATACTTATTTATTATGATATAATAATGATTTAATAATCATCTCGTCTAGTCACTACTACAGCTTTCTTCTTTGATTAGTTATCTTAACAATGCCTCAACTCTGTTTACTCCCCTAAACGGCCTTCTTGCGTATCGGTTTCAACCTTAGGATGACATAGTCTGGGTATACTTGTTCATAGAATATTTCTGTAGCAAACCTTCTAAAGATACTTATTATAACATTATTAAGACATGATAAACAATTATAATCAACAAGAGATTATCAGGAATAAATTAATTTAGCTACTCATGAAGGTAAAAATGTATACCTGCTTCTGTAGATTTGTTATCTCTGATGTGTTTTCCATATCTTCTCTTTTGATTTTCTAGCTTTGCTATCTAGCTCTGATACCAATGTGGGGTGGAAGTGGAACCAATGTGGGGTGGAAGCGGAAATTAAAAGGATTCAGAGTGAGAGAGAGATGTATTTGAAAGGGGGATGATTTTATTATGAGGGAAAGCCCTCTATTTATACACAAAAACTTTACCTTTGGCCAAAATGGCCGACACTTACTTTACACTTGGCCTTTTTACATTTGGCCGACACAAAAAACAAAAAACTTACTGCTACTAATGGCCTATTTTTTATTGTTGGCCGACATACTTTTACAATACTTTTTTACATATAGCTTATATTCAGCCGATACAAAACGATAAACATTAAAAACAAAATACTCTATTTTATACACAGATATCTATCTCTATCTATCTCTCTCTGGGGTGGAAGCGCAACCAATGTGGGGGAAGCAAAAATTAAAAGGATTCAGAGTGAGAGAGAGATGTATTTGAAAGGGGGATGATTTTATTATGAGGGAAAGCCCTCTATTTATACACAAAAACTTTACCTTTGGCCAAAATGGCCGACACTTACTTTACACTTGGCCTTTTTACATTTGGCCGACACAAAAAACAAAAAACTTACTGCTACTAATGGCCTATTTTTTATTGTTGGCCGACATACTTTTACAATACTTTTTTACATATAGCTTATATTCAGCCGATACAAAACGATAAACATTAAAAACAAAATACTCTATTTTATACACAGATATCTATCTCTATCTATCTCTCTCTGGGGTGGAAGCGCAACCAATGTGGGGGAAGCAAAAATTAAAAGGATTCAGAGTGAGAGAGAGATGTATTTGAAAGAGGGATGATTTTATTATGAGGGAAAGCCCTCTATTTATACACAAAAACATTACACCTTTGGCCAAAATGGCCGACACTTACTTTACACTTGGCCTTTTTACATTTGGCCGACACAAAAAACAAAAAACTTACTGTTACTAATGGCCAATTTTTTATTGTTGGCCGACATACTTTTACAATACTTTTTTACATATGGCTTATATTCAGGCGACACAAAACGATAAACACTAAAAACAAAATACTTTACTTTATACACAGATATCTATCTCTATCTATCTCTCTATTTTTTTTTATCTAGTATGAATCTTCTTTGATGTAGCTTGCTTTATTTCATTTATCATTATCCCAAATCAACTGCTGGTATTACGTTATCTTCTCTGTTACACTTGGAGCATCTATGATCTGGGTATTTGTTGCTGATAAGTTTACAATATCTTACTAATAACTCCTCTGAAATAAATTCCTTCTTCAAGGCTCTTGTAGTTGGTTGCTCCTCTGGCTTAAGTAATGACAAAATCCATCGCTGAACTTCATCCATATCTAATTTCCTTAGCTCTTTGGAGTTCGAATAAATCATTACTTGATCTCGTGCATAATAACTCCAAATAGCGTTGCCATTTAAATAATTATTGGCTAACTCTTGTATAATTGTTGCTATTCCAATTATTCTTTTATTCGCATAAAAGTTTGTTTTTTCTATCTTTGGTATCTCGATTTTTTTCTCTATCTCTTCCGGTATAATCATATCTCTGGTCAGGCCTATCTTTACAACTTGTATTGGCGACTTTATCTCCTCGTATAATATCTCAGCTGGTGCTGTAAAGAATTTTATATAAAAAAGGTTTCCTTTAGTAATTCTCTTATATGTTACAAATGCTCTATGTAATTTCGGCATTCCAATTATTTCTTCTCCGGTATATGTATATACTGTATTTAGTAGTCCATAGCTATAACATGTTTTAACTAAATTTTGACTGGTTTTAGGTTGTGCTATAAGTTTGTTATATCCTTGTAACTTCTGGGTTATATAGTCTTCTTCGGAGTTTTTTGTTTGCGTAGATCTTGGGTTCAAGCTTAAATATGTCTGGATTTTGTATATGTTTTTGATGTAGGACGATGTAATGTAGTTGTACCTCTTTTTGTCATTCTGTAGACTAACTGCATATGTGGATGTTTGTGGTTCCACAGGTATCTGTACTTGTGGTTTTTGGATTAATGATTTTATGAATAGTCGGTTTAAATTTGTATTTTTCGGTTTCTCACTATCTTTTTTGCTCGTACCTGCAGCTGTATTTAAACAATCTTTGTTATGGGTTTTTTGGAGTTTCCCAACGTCTCCTTCTAGTTCTGGCTGTTTACCGTCCGCCGAACGACGTAGCTCCGCATGTTTATAGTCATGCTGTTGACTGTTAGTTTTTCCTTTCAGATCTTGTACATCTGCCTCTATCTTTTCTATTTTTTGGCATAGATTTGTCATTATAGCCAATAGGTATTTCATTGTATCTTTCTCTTGAGAGGTAGTCTGCAATAACGGTTTTATCAGTTTTGATTACCTCAATTGTAAATGTAAAATTTAATATATTTAGTACTAATCTCCTTATTTCTTTTGTTGTAACTGAATCTTCTAACTTTTTTGTTATCCACCATTTTACCTATATATTATCTGTCCTTACAATAAATTTATTATAAACAATATATGGTTCGAATACTAATAAACACTTATATAATGCAAATAACTCTTTTCTATTTATTTCCCATTTTATTTGTGCTTCTGTATAGGATCCTGAACAATACCTACAATGATGTTCTATTTTTTCTTTGTCATATTTGTATTTTAAAACTCCTCCGTAACTATGATCACTTGAATCTGTTTCAACAATATAAGTAAATGTTCTATTTTCATCAGGAAAATATAGTATTGATAATTTCATACATAAATTCTTAATATTTCTTATATGTTCTTTATCTTTATTGTCGAAATAGTATTCAACATCTTTTTTGAGTTTTTTATGGTGTGGTTTTAAATGTTCTGCTAATTTTCGTATATATTCTCTTACTTGATTTACTAATCCTAGAAAAGATTGTAATTTCTTTTTTGTATCTATCTTTTCATCAAAAGTAATTATTTTTTGTACTATATGAGTTTGCATTTTTATTCCATTTCTATCTATTTGTATTCCTAGAAATTCTATCTGTGATTTCATAATTTCTGCTTTCTTTTTACTTAAGCTTATACCTGAGTGTTTAATTAAGTGTATAAATTTTTCTAATAATCTTATATGTTCATCTTGTGTTTTAGAATATAGTAATATATCATCTATATATACAATACAATTTTCTAACTGGTTAAAACAGTTATCCATAAAATGTTGGTATCTATCTGGTGCATTTTTATATCCAAATGGTAAAACATTTCATTCATAGAAACCTTGCCGTACTGTGAATGTTGTTAGTTGTTTAGATTCTTCTTCTAATTTTATGTTGTAAAATCCTGATTTACAGTCAAATTTACTAAAATAATTATATCCTTGTATTTGTCTTATTTTTAGTATTTTGTTTGGTATTGGATAATTGTATGTTTTAGTTTTAGCATTTAGATTACGATAATCTATGACCATTCTACTTTTACCTCTTTTTTGTTCACTATGTTTTATAACTATAAATGCTGGACTTGTATGTTTACTATATTTTAATGGTTTCTGTGTTATTATACTATTTTCATCTATTAATTCATTTTTTACTTTTGTCTTATGTTTTTCTCATCCTTGTAATGGATTTTCGCTGTATAATTGTTCTAGTTGTTCATTAATTATTTTAACTTTGTCTATTGTAAATATAATTATTTCTAATTGTGATATTTGTTTTTTATTTATATTTTCCATTTCTTGGTTTATTTTTTCACTTCCTTTTATCCATTCCTTAGATTTTCGTTGTTTATTATTTACTCTTTTTGCTCCTATTTTGTTTCCGCATGGTGTGGTAAACCACCAGTGTGTTTTTGTTATTATATGTGGGTAGAATTTATCTAGAAATGGCATTCCTAATAACATATCTTTTGTTGTGAACTCAAAATTATTAATTTCTTCTATCGTTAGTATCTTATCCCATATTTGTATTTTTATATTTTTTGCTTAGTATTTAATCATACTCCCTTCATTATTAAATCGTGTTACTACCATAGGTGTTTTTAATTTTTCCCATTTATCTTCTGGTAGACAATTATATTTACATATATTTGCTTCTGCTCCTGTATCTATCATGGGGGTATAGTATCTGTTGTGATATCCTTCTATAATAATTTTTGCAAGTATAAATATTTTCATTATTCATTTTGTTCTTTTTATAACTATTTTCTTATTTTGACAAGTTATTGTTAATTGTTCATTTTCTATATTGTATGGTTTAAGTTTTTCTAACCATTTTATTCCTAATGTAATATTATGGTTTCCTTGGTATATTTAAAATGATATTACTAAGGGTATTCCTCCTATAATTATTTCTTTTTCCGTTGTTTCTTCACTTATGTTTACTATCTCACTAGGTAATCCAGGGCATATGTGTCCTATTTTTATAATTTCTTCATCTAATACTTACTCTCTTGTTATGTAATTTTCTTCTTGTCCTGTATTTATCAAAATTTTATATTTTCTTTGGTCTATTATTCCTGTTATGAAATAATGATATGGTGTTATTTCTTCCCTATCTAATAAGTTTTGTGGGATTTCATAGTTTCTTTTAGATGTACTCATTCTTGATGAGGTATCTCTTGTTAACGTATTTGGTACGCTTGAGGTACTTAATCTTTCTGTTACTATTTCTAAATCTTCTTCTATGTAAAATTCTTTATAGCTGTAATCATTATTGTCTATTACAGTAATTATTTTTTCGAAAGGATCTTCTATCTTTATTTTATCAATTTTATTTCTTGCTGTTATTTTATGTTTTGTTGTTAATATATATAGGTTTTTACATCTTGCTGTAAATATTTTACTACCTGGTGCTAGCTTTATACCTGACAATTTCCAATATAATACTAATGATTTATCTATATTCCTATCTATTAATGCTATTGTATAATTGGCACTTATTATACACTTAAATTTTTGGTATATTAGGTTTCCTTTTACTGTACTAATTACGCTTTTTTCTATAGGGTGTATAATTTAATCATCTGCTAAGTATATTTCAATGGGCGTATCTATTCCTTCTCTGAAACAAGCTTTTATTAGTATTTCAGTTCCTCCTAAATGTACATATTTTATAGGCGTTTTATTTTTTATATCTTGTATTTCTTTATTTATTATTCTTTTACTTAGTATGGGTATCTATGCTTTTCTGCTTGTATATTTACAATCTATGATATGTTCTTTCTGGCTAACTACATAATATTCTTCTTTTTGTCTTTTAAACCAATTTCTTAAGGTGGATATTTCAAGTACCTTTTCAACACTTACGTCTAATTCTTTTCCTTTTATTTGTTGAAAAACTATGTTATCAAATATAATTTTTTTGTCTGATAATTCTTCATTTTGATAATCTTCTTCAAATATAATTTTTATTTCATTTTCAAACATTATATTTCTTCATCTGTTTCATTATTATCTAAATTAATATTTTCTTCTTCATTCTCAGTTTCTATTTCGTATATACTGTCGTTTTCACTTAATTCATAATCTATGTATTCTATTTGCATATATTTATCATTATCCATGATTACTTCTGCGATTTGTTTTCTTTTTGGATCTTTTGGTAATTTACAATCTTTAGCTACGTGTCCTATTTTTCCGCAATTATAACATGTACATTGGGATATTTTTCTTTTAGGACTATATGGTCTTTTCATTTTATAATTTTTTTACATAATATCTTTGTCTTGGTTTTTTGTATTTATACATAGTTTTTATTTTTCTATAATTTTTATATTGCCTAGGTTTTTTCTTTTTATAATTTTTAGTTATGCATCCAAACTGTTGTGCTGTTTTATTTTTACAACAGGTTAAATTTTTGTTTTGTACTTTTTTCATTTTTAATTTTTTTGGTTTATTTACCTGTTCTAGAATTTCTGTATATGTCTCACTTATATCACTTATTTTTGATTTTTGATCATTTATTGTATCTGATTCATTTTCGTTTATTTCATTTACTTTAAGTTCTTCATTTAGTTTTTGTTCCATCTCTGTTATTTTATTAGTTAATTCAAGCTCTTTATCTTTTTCCTTTTGTTTTTGTTTAGTCTCATATAATAATTTTAACCTAGCTAATTCTTTTTCTAATTCACTTATTCTTGTATTTTTTATTTCTTCTAAATGTTGTACTTCTTGTTTTGCTTGTATTTTTATTTTTTCAATTTTTTTGATTTGTCTATTTCTTCATTTTCTTTTGTTATTCTTATCATAGCTGTTAGGCTATCTTATAATTTTGCTGTTTCTTTTTCTAACATTAAATATAAATTATTTCTATTTTTTTTTATCTCCTTCCTAAATTTGAAAATATTATTTTTATTATCATTCCGTCTTGGTTTTCATATGTCTTTTCGTTTACTGCAAATTCTTCTTTGTTCATTATAATTTATGTATTATATTATGTTGTAATTTATATTGAAGGTGATCTATTTGTATTTCCAACATAAATATAACTTTCTTTGTGCAAATATTGATTTATTACATACTCCTGCTAAAATATTTTCTTCTAATCGTCTTTTTCTATGTTGTAATTCCTTTTCTTTTTCAGCTATTTTTTCTATCAATTGTTGTTTATATTTTTCTTTGTTCATACTATTTTTTCAAATAACAAACATAGTTGTATTCTGTTTTTTAAATTATATTTATTAAATGATCTTTTTTAATCATTACTTGTTTTAGTTAGTTGTTATAGTTCATATTCTATATATAAGGGTTTTAATTTTTTCCATATCTTTCGTACTTTTTTTGTCACGACCCAAAACGAGCCGCGAGTGGCACCCACACTTATCCTACTATGTGAGCGAACCAACCAATCTAAACCCCAACATTACAACCATAATAAACAGAAAGTAATGCGGAAGACTTAAAACTCATTAACGGAATCCATTAATAATTTCTAAAATTTATTAATTACTATCCCCAAAATCTGGAAGTCATCACCACAAGAACATTCTATCCTCAAATTACTAAATCTAAGAGTGTCTAGGAAGCTAAAATAAGAAAACAGATGGTCCATGTCCGAACTTCAAGGACATCAAGACATGAATGAGAGAGAATCCAGTCCGAGCTAGGAACAATAGCTCACCCTGAAATCTGACGTGATGAAGACTGTCTAGAGTTGCGGTTGAGTTGAAGACGACGGTACATTTGCTGCACTCCACAAATAACAAAGGGAAAACATACAAGTAGGGGTCAGTACAAGGCACAAGTACTGAGTAGGTATCATCGGTCAACTCAGAATAGAGAGCAATATATATCAAATAATAACATAAAATCAACCATAACACTTAACAGGTGACAACAACAAGTATCATAACCATTGGGCACAACCCAAGCACATCTATGAGGACTCAAGCCTCCACACCATATTCATTTGAGAAATAGGTTCTTTACATTGAGTATATTAACATAATTCAAGATTCATTCTTTTTACTATCCTGGTGTCGGAACGTGACAGCCGATCCTCTACTATCCTAGTGTCAAAACGTGACACCCGATCCTCTACTATCCTGGTGTCGGAACGTGACACCCGATCCACTACTACAATCCTGGTGTCGGAACGTGACACCTGATCCACTACTACTATCCTGGTGTCGGAATGTGACACCCGATCCTCTACTACTATCCTGGTGTCGGAACGTGACACCCGATCCATTAACCTCATTCTTTTAGTTCATCAAGCCTTCTTTTATACCAAGGCATCATCATTAACTGAGAGGGTTTTAGGTTTAAGCTTCACAACCTCATCTTTCCAAACCATTACAATTACATAATCACATCATGCAAGCATACAATTAAGCATATAGAAGACTTTACATTACTACCCAATACATATCATTCGCTATTAAGAGTTTACTATGAAATAGCATAAACCATAACCTACCTCCACCGAAGGATCGTGATCAAGCAAGCTATCCCCCAAAACCTTTGCTTTCCTCTGCGTTCTTCTCCTCTCTCGATCGTTCGTTCTCCCCTCTTCTTTTTCTGATTCCAACTCTTTTTCTTTTACCCTAATTACCATATAATTAAGTATAAAAGATGGTAAAAGTAACCCACTAATTAATTCAAGGTTATCTCCTTTAACCCCCAAGTAATTGAATTATTAACATTAAACCACTAACTTTATAATCATAAGAAGGAATAGTCCAAAACACCCCTTAAAACTTTTAACAGAATTCCGACCCAGTCAGGGTTACGCAGCCTGTGACAGTCCGCCGTGCCTGCCACGGTCCGTCCTGCTGAGTCGTCACAGAGTTCAGAGACTCAATTTTATTTAAGAGGTCTGTGACAGCCCATCATGCCTGCGACGGTCCGTCCTGCCATTCCGTCGAGAAGTTTAGAGAGTTGTTCTCAGTACCCAATTTTCCAGAGTCTAAGTGTTTTGGAACGAGACCCCCTCGACGGTCCGTCGTGCCCATGATGGTCCGTCGTGGGATCCGTCGACCCATACAGTTATTACCAGAAATAAACTCTACTGCTCAAAACGACTAAACAGGTCTGTACAATACATACCAATTTACCCATCGTTCGTCCTCGAACGGTCACAAGAAGGAAAACAAGGACGAGAAAGAGTACCTGAATCTGTGTAAAGGTGTGGGTATCTTTCTTGCATATCGGCCTATTCTCCCAAGTGGACTCTTCAACTGGTCGATTCTTCCATTGGACTTTGATGGATGCAATCTCTTTTGACCTCAACTTGCGGACTTCCCTATCTAAAATAGCAACAGGCTCCTCCTTATAAGACAAATTCTCATCAAGAAGGACTGAATCCCAACGAATAATGTAGTTTCCATCATCATGATATCTTTTCAGCATAGACACATGAAATACCGGGTGCACTCCTGAGAGCCCTGTGGGCAAGGCTAATTCATAAGCTACCTCCCCCACGCGCTTCAGAACTTCAAATGGACCAATATACCTCGGACTAAGCTTACCTCGCTTACCAAACCGCATCACCCCTTTCATGGGCGAAACCTTCAGCAAGACTTGCTCACCCTCCAAAAGCTGCAAGTCTCTAACCTTTCGATCTGCATATTCTTTCAGTCTACTTTGAGCCGCAAAAACTTTTCTTTAATGCATTTCACTTTATCTAACGATTCCCTCAGAAGGTCAGTACCCCAAGGTCTAACCTCAAATGCATCAAACCACCCAATGAAAGACCTACATCTTCTCCCATACAGTGCCTCAAATGGGGCCATATCAATACTTGAGTGATAGCTATTGTTGTATGAGAACTCTGCTAAGGGCAAGAAGTTATCCCAATGACCACCAAACTCTATCACACATGCACGAAGCATATCCTCCAAAACCTGAATCGTTCGCTCAGACTGTCCATCGGTCTGAGGGTGAAATGCAGTACTAAGATCCAACCTAATACCTAATTCAGCATGCAATGTTTTCCAAAACTTAGAAGTAAACTGCGTACCTCTATCTGATATGATGGAAAGTGGAACCCCATGCAATCGAACAATTTCTGAGATGTAGAGTTTGGCTAACTTCTCTGCATTGTAAGTCACCTTAACTGGAATGAAGTGAGCAGACTTAGTTAATCTGTCAACAATCACCCAAATGGAGTCATACTTACCCATTGTCTTTGAAAGACCAACCACGAAGTCCATTGCAATTCTCTCCCACTTCCATTCAGGAATGGGCATTCTCTGAAGTGTCCCTCCAGGCCTCTGGTGTTCATACTTTACTTGCTGACAATTTGGGCATTGAGCAACAAAATCAACAATGTCACGCTTCATCCTACTCCACCAAAACCGTTGCTTTAAGTCACGATACATCTTGGTTGCACCAGGATGTATAGAATACCTTGAACTATGAGCCTCTGTACGAATAGTGTGAATCAAATCATCGACGCGGGGTACACATACCCTTCCCTTAATTCTCAAAACACCTTCCTCATCGATTTTTGCTTCTTTAGCCTCTCCTCGCAATACCTTATCTCGAATCCGGATCAGTTTCTCATCAGTAAACTGCTTTTCCTTAATCTTGTCAAGAAAGGAAGATCTTGCCTCCACATAGGCCAAAAATCCTCCCTTCTCATTTACTTCTAGCCTCATAAAGTCATTAGCCAGAGTCTGAACCTCTCTAGCCAATGGGCGTCTAGAAACCTGCAAGTGAGATAGACTTCCCATGCTTCCTGCCTTTCTACTTAAAGCATCTGCCACAACATTAGATTTTCCCGGATGATACAAGATAGTGATATCATAGTCCTTCAGTAGTTACATCCATCTCCTCTGTCTCAAATTCAAATCCTTCTGAGTAAAGAGATACTGTAAACTACGATGATCTGTATTGACTTCACACTTAACCCCATATAGATAATGCCCCCATTTCTTTAATGCAAACACTACTGCCGCTAACTTCAAATCATGGGTCGGATAATTACGTTCGTGCACCTTTAATTGCCTCGAAGCATAAGCAATTACATTCTTCTCTTGCATTAGCACTGCACCCAAACCAGAATAGGATGCATCACAATAAACAATGAAATTCTTACCTTCCATTGGCAGGGTAAGAATTTGTTCAGTAGTCAACAAGGTCTTGAGCTTCTGAAAACTTTCTTCACATTCGTCCGACCATACAAATGGAACACTCTGCTTAGTCAAATTTGTCAGTTGGGATGCAACGGAAGAAAATCCCTTGACAAATTGACGGTAGTAGTTAGCTAAACCAACGAAGCTCCTTACCTCTGTAACATTAATAGGTCTTACCCAACTCTTCACTGCTTCGATCTTAGAAGGATCCACCATCACTCCATCCTTAGAAACCACATGCCCCAAGAAGGACACTCAATCTAGCCACAACTCACACTTAGAGAATTTGGCATAAAGCTTTTTCTCCCTCAACATTTTCAATACCATTCTCAAGTGCCCCTCATGTTCTTTCTTTCTTTTTGAGTATACCAGTATATCATCAATGAATACAATGACAAAGAGATCCAGGTATGGCTTAAAAATCCCATTCCTCAAGCTCATGAAAGCAGCAGGGGCATTCGTAAGCCCAAAAGACATTACTAAGAACTCATAATGCCCATACCTAGTCCGAAAAGCAGTCTTGGTCACATCCGTTGCCCGTATTTTCAATTGATGATAACCAGTTCTCAAATCGATTTTTGAGAAGGTACAAGCACCTTGTAACTGATCGAACAAATCATCGATGCGAGGAAGAGGATACTTGTTCTTAACAGTTACCTTATTCAGTTGTCTGTAGTCAATGCACATCCGAAAACTTCCATCCTTCTTCTTCACAAACAAAATAGGAGCATCCCAAGTGGATGCACTTGGTCTAATAAAGCCTTTCCCTAACAACTCTTGAAGTTGGGCCTTTAACTCCCTTAACTCAGCGGGAGCCATTCTATAAGGGGTATGGAAATGGGGCGAGTATCCGGCTCCAGATCAATACAGAAATCAATATCTATATCTGGTGGCATACCAGGAAGGTCTGCAGGAAACACATCCAGAAACTCACGGACTATCAAAACCGACTCATTTGAAGGTACTTGGGTAGTATCATTCCTGAGGTGTGCCAAGAAAGCTAAACAACCCTTACTAACCATTCTCTTAGCACGAAGAAAAGGAGATGATACGAACTAGAGTGGGAGTGTAGTCACCCTCCCACACTAACGGATCTGTCCCAGGCTTGGCCAATGTCACAGTTTTGGCATTACAATCTAAGATTGCAAAGTTTAGAGAAAGCCAAGTCATACCATGAATTACATCGAAATCAACCATTTCTAAGATAACCAAGTCTACATAAGTATTGCTCCCCATAAAAGTCACAAGACCAGACCTATACACCTTTTCAACTATCAGAGACTCACCCACCGGAGTAGAAACACGAATAGGCATGTCAAGCAATTCACAATGTAAATTAAGACCAGTAGCAAATGAGGAAGATACATATGAAAATGTGGATCCAGGATCAAATAATACAGAAGCCATGCAATCACAAACTAAAAGATTACCTGTGATAACAACATCAGATGTCTCCGCTTCAGACCTCCCAGGGAAAGCATAACAATGGGCCCTATCACCCGTCTGTCTGTTGCCCCTACCATGTTGTGCTGCAGTCGCTCCGGCTTGCCCGCCATCCCGGTTGGTTTGGTGACCACCATTACCTTGACCACCACGTCCTCCAGAATGGCGGCCTCTTCCATGACCACCTCTGCCTCTGACTATTGGGGGTCTTTAACTTTGTTTTGGACAATATCTCTTAATATGTCCAATTTCCCCACATCCATAACACTCTCTGGGTTCAAGCATAGGTCTCTGTGAGAACGACGAAGTCTGGGGATAACCTCCAAACTCAGAGAAATGTTGACCGGTCTGCGGTGGACCCCCAGCTACAGCCTGTAGTGAAGACTGAATAGGTCGGGCTGGATAACCTCCTGAAAGGATTTTGCTGCAGTAGCTACCTGTAAGGCTAGAATCTTCATGTCTGACCTCAATCCCTTCACAAAATGGCGAATCCGCTCTTGTGGACTGAAGCAAAGCTGGGTGGCATACCTGGATAATGCACGAAACTTAGCCTCATACGCAGTAACTGACATCCTACCTTGCTCTAGGCTCAGGAACTCATCTCTCTTCCTATCCCTCAAAGTCCGGGGTATATACTTTTCCATAAACAAGCTAGAAAATAATGCCCAAGTCAGGGGTGGTGCCTGTGCTGATTGACACTCAAAATACGATCACCACCACATTTTGGCATTTCCCTGAAACTGATAGGTTACAAACTCAACACCAAATCGTTCCATTATGCCCATCTTATGTAGCAACTCATGACAATCAACCTGAAAATCAAAGGCATCCTCAGATTCAACACCCTTGAAGACTGGAGGTTTCAATTTCAAGAACTTAGTGAAAAGTTCGTGCTGATCATTCGTCATTATAGGCCCTGTAGTCAATCGAGGAAACGTGCCTATTTCCAATGAGGCATCCATGCGGGGAGCCACAGGAGCTGCATGTTGTACTCCCGAAACATGAGGTGCTGGTGCAGAAAACACTGGAGGCGTTTGGCCTTGATCGGATAACCCGCTAAGATAAGCAAGAATCTGGTTAATCATTTCTGGGGTAGGTTGGGGTGGTAATCCCTTATTCTGCACTTGTTCATCCTCCCCTTCCTCACCCTCTCTTAATATTTTCTCAGTCGGTGGAGGAGTCACCACCCTAGTACTAGCTGGGCAAGGTGCTTGTCCTCTTCCTTTAGAGGACGTCCTCCCGCGACCCCTACCACGGCCTCTTGCCACTGCTCCTCTTTGAGCTACAGCCTCAGTGGCTGGTTCAAACGCATCTTGTCTTGCCAGTGTTGGTGCTGGCGCAGTTGTTGCTCTAGTTCTAACCATCTGCGAATTAGAGTGGAGATGGTCAGATACCAATTTGTATCACCTAGATACCGATTGGATCCAAATAATAGCACGAAAGAAAGAAAGAATGGACTTTTCCTAAAGTCTTATAGCCCCTCAAAGAAAAGTAAAGGCGTCCCCCTACCGTTCCTTAAGACTCTACTACACTCGTTCTTGTGTGATGAGACCAACAAACCTAATGCTCTGATACCAAGTTTGTCACGACCCAAAACGAGCCTCGAGTGGCACCAACACTTATCCTACTATGTGAGCGAACCAACCAATCTAAACCCCAACATTTTAACCATAATAAACAGAAAATAATGCGGATGACTTAAAACTCATAAACAGAATAAATTAATAACTTCTAAAATTTATCAATTATTATCCCCAAAATCTGGAAGTCATCACCACAAGAATATTCTATCCTCAAATTACTAAATCTAAGAGTGTCTAGGAAGCTAAAATAAGAAAACAGATGGTCCATGTCCGAACTTCAAGGACATCAACACATGAATGAGAGAGAATTCGGTCCGAGATAGGAACAATAACTCACCCTGAAATCTGACGTGATGAAGACTGACTAGAGTTGCGGTTGAGTTGAAGAAGACGGTACGTTTGCTGCACTCTAGAAATAACAAAGGGAAAATATACACGTAGGGGTCAGTACAAGGCACAAGTACTGAGTAGGTAATATCGGCCAATTCAGAATAGAGAGCAATATATATCAAATAATTACATAAAATCAACCATAACACTTAATAGGTGACAACAACAATTACCATAACCATTGGGCACAACCCAAGCACATCTATTAGGACTCAAGCCTTCACACCATACTCATTTGAGAAATAGGTTCTTTACATTGAGTATATTAACATAATTCAAGATTCATTCTTTTTACTATCCTGGTGTCGGAACGTGATACCCGATCCTCTACTATCCCGGTGTCGAAACGTGACACCCGATCCTCTACTATCCTTGTGTCGGAACGTGACACCCGGTCCACTACTACTATCCTGGTGTCAGAACGTGACACCTGATCCACTACTACTATCCTGGTGTCGGAACGTGACACCTGATCCACTACTACTATCCTTGTGTCGGAATATGACACCCGATCCTCTACTACTATCCTAGTGTCGGAACATGACACCCGATCCATTAACCTCATTCTTTTAGTTCATCAAGCCTTCTTTTATACCAAGGCATCATCATTAACAGAGAGGGTTTTAGGTTTAAGCTTCACAACCTCATCTTTCTAACCCATTACAACTACATAATCACATCATGCAAGCATAGAATTAAGCATATAGAAGACTTTACATTACTACCTAATACATATCATTCGCTATTAAGAGTTTACTATGAAATAACATAAACCATAACCTACCTCCACCGAAGGATCGTGATCAAGCAAGCTATCCCCAAAAACCTTTGCTTTCCTCTGCGTTCTTCTCCTCTCTCGATCGTTCGTTCTCCCCTCTTCTTTTTCTTATTCCAACTCTTTTTCTTTTACCCTAATTACCATATAATTAAGTATAAAAGATGGTAAAAGTAACCCACTAATTAATTCAAGGTTATCTCCTTTAACCCCCAAGTAATTGAATTATCAACGTTAAACCACTAACTTTATAATCATAAGCAGGAATAGTCCAAAACACCCCTTAAAACTTTTAACAGAAATCCGACCCAGTCAGGGTTACGCAGCCTGTGACGGTCCATCGTTCCTGTGATGGTCCTTCCTGCTGAGTCGTCACAGAGTTCAGAGACTCAATTTTATTTAAGAGGTCTGTGACGGCCCGTCATGCCTGCGACGGTCCGTCCTGCCATTCCTTCGCGAAGTTCAGAGAGTTGTTCTCAGTAGCCAATTTTCCAGAGTCTAATATTTTGGAACGAGACCCCCTCGACGGTCCGTCGTGCCCATGACGGTCCATCGTGTGATCCGTCGACCAAGACAGTTATTACCAGAAATAAAATCTACTGCTCAAAACGACTAAACAGGTCGTTACATTTTTACCTATTTTGGTTCTTTTTATACTGATTTCTTTACTTGTTGTATTTTTCATTTATATTTTTTTATACAAAATTTTAAAAAAATTACTTAATTTATTTGGGTTTTTAATAATTTTGATTTTATAAAAATTACTATTTCGTTTTTGCCAAATTTCAGACATTTTTTGTTTAATTATTGATCTCTGAATATATCTAAATCGTCATATAAATCATACATGTCATAATATAATTCATCTCTTATACTTTGTATACTTAGTTCAGCCCAACCTTGGGTTGTTATTTCTATTACTTCATATGTTACTAATATGTCATAAATTTCTCTTTTTATATCTGTATTAAGATCTTTTAATATATAAAGTAATAATATCTTGTAATTATCATCATCATCTATTAAATAGGTATTCATTTTATTCATTTTTGCTAAACGTTTTATTCTTTCCAACCTCTTAATGGATTATACTTATTTATTATGAAATAATAATGATTTAATAATCATCTCGTCTAGTCACTACTACAGCTTTCTTCTTTGATTAGTTACCCTAATAGTGCCTCAGCTCTGTTTACTCCCCTAAACGGCCTTCTTGCCTACCGCTTTCAACCTTAGGATGACAGAGGCTGGGCATACTTGTTCATAGAATATTTTTGTAGCAAGCCTTCTAAAGATGCTTATTATAACATTATTAAGACATGATAAACAATTATAATCAACAAGAGATTATCAGGAATAAATTAATTTAGCTACTCATGAAGGTAGAAATGTATACCTGCTTCTGTAGATTTGTTATCTCTGATGTGTTTTCCATATCTTCTCTTTTGATTTTTTAGCTTTCCTATCTAGCTCTGATACCAATGTGGGGTGGAAGCGGAACCAATGTAGGGTGGAAGCGGAAATTAAAAGGATTCAGAGTGAGAGAGAGATGTATTTGAAAGGGGGATGATTTTATTATGAGGGAAAACCCTCTATTTATACACAAAAACTTTGCACCTTTAGCCAAAATGACCGACACTTACTTTACACTTGGCCTTTTTACATTTGGCCGACACAAAAAACAAAAAGCTTACTGTTACTAATGGCCTATTTTTTATTGTTGGCCGACATACTTTTACAATTCTTTTTTACATATGGCTTATTTTCAGTCGACACAAAACGATAAACACTAAAAACAAAATACTTTACTTTATACACAGATATCTATCTCTATCTATCTCTCTCTCATTTTATGCATTATTTACTGATGTAACCCTCTTTTTCTCAAAGTATGGTGTTTATTATGGTATTCAAATAGGTTTAATTGTATGCTCTATGTTGCTTCAAAATCTGTTATTGTCAGATTTCTAGAGTGTTTGGCATTTAAATCTTATTATGATTTCTTCACTTCATATTAACTTGTATACTCTTTCACTATGAGTGTGAGATAGTGTCATCATTCGTATTACTTTTATTCCACTCTAGAACGGGCTCATTTGGAAACCTAAACTTCACCACCCTCGTTCTACAATCTGTAGAGGCAAAGAAAACATGCAACCAATCCATACCCAATATGACATCTAAATCAAACATATCAAGTTCTACTAGTTCAACAAAGGTAACTCTATTCGGCTAAATTATAGGACAATTCCTATATACTCTTTTTGCAACAACCGACTCGCCCATCGGGGTAGACACCACAAAAGGATCATTTAGAATGCCGTGGAAGATTTAAAACTTCTTAGCAATCAAGGGATTAAAAAAAGATAAAGTAGTGCCCTGATTAATTAAAGCATATACATGACTAGAAAGGAATTTCAACATACCGAACACCACGTCAGGAGAAGTCTCTTGCTCGCCCGTAGAGCGGGGAGAATAAAAGTGGTTCGTATTTGGAGTCTCATTTGAATAACTTGCTTGAGATTGACCACTACCCTTGTCTGTACCCCGCATATTGGGGCAATACCTAATCTTGTGCCCACTTTCACCACAACCAAAACAATTATCTGTTCCTTTAAGACAATCACCACAACGCTTCTTGCCACACTTTCCATAGGTTTGCTTTTCTATTGGTGAACTAGTACCATTTTCCTTTCTAGGATTAGGGTTAGACACCCTATAATCACGAGACTTAGATAAATTTGAAGGAACTTTAATTTAGGCTTGTCTTGAATCTCAGGCCTAATTTTTTAAGAACCACCATAGAATGATCTTTCCCTCTTGGCATCTCTACTCCTCCTTTTTGCTATTGCCTCTTCAACTTGTTGAGGATGAACCATGATAAGGGAAATGCTCATATTTTCATGTAGCATAGCCTAAACACACTCTTCTTGCAAGTCATCCGACACTCCCGTCACAAAGCGGTTTATTTCATCCCTAGGATCATAAACCAAAGAAGGAATTTAAGCATTGTTATTCAATATTCTCACATTTCGCTCAATTTATTCTATAAAATCCAGTTGGAAGTACCCCCGTAAATACATGATATGTCATAACGACTCACCATTATACCCTAGAAGTTAGAGCACCCTCAAGTCGCCAGACAGCGTACTCAACCTCTCGGAGGTCTTATACAAGCCCTCAGATAACTTTTATCGCATGTATATGAAAAGTAGTGCGGAATTAAATTTTTTTACAATTATAGTCAATAAGAAAAATTTATCACAAAACGTAAGAAAACTAAGTCTTAATATAAGACACCTTAGGCACAAAAAATGTATAATACTGTTTACCACAAAACTGCTAATCCTATTGTATAGATAAGTTTATACACGACCATGTGCTAGCACGGGCCCAATATATATTAGTATTTTTTGTCTCAATTATGTGATATTATGGAATTTTAGAATACAACTAATGAAACATACACATGTAAGAGTAAGGTTAGGCTATTTGAGGGAAACACATTTGTTTCTAAGCTTAGATGATAGCCTTTCATGTTTCAAACTTTGAACGAAAAGAGGAGATCAGTAGCAACATTTTTATGTGGATTTAACCTGAAGTGTTAGTTAAAAAAAGCAGAGGAAAAGCAAAAAGGGTATAGATAACAATAATTCAGTAAAACTAATCTCATTTAGAATGTAATAATGAAGACGATGTGTTAAACAGAAAAACATCTATTGGAAAGGAAACATATTTTTCTCACCAAGTAGAGTATATTAATCATCATTTGTTCTTGCGTTTTCCTTAAGACCAATTACTCTAGCCTAAAACTTCTATTCGTACTTCAAAAAACCACTACTTTTGTTTCTGCAACAGGTAAGAGTACTTTCCCTTATCATATGAATGAATCAAAAAATTGCACTCCTTAATTGGCCTCCCTCCTCTATTCTAAAGACATGGGTATAAATCAAGGGAAACCCCCCCCCCCCCCCCAAAAAAAAAAAAAAAATAAAAAAACATCTTCTTTTTTTTTTCAAATTTCATGAAACGAAAAACAATAATTCGAAGTCATTATGAAGATATCCTCATGAGCTACTTTAATGGAGTCTATACGACTCAACTTTTTGACTTCTTGATTACATGCCAAGGCTTCCATAATGTAGCAGAATGTATAATCCACAGAATGTATTGGAAATTTCTTGCTCATCATCTTTAACAATCAAGATAATTATGGTGAAAATACTTGTTTAAACTCTGCAACTTGCCAGCCTTTAACTAATACCGCAAAATAAAAATTCATAGGATAATTTCATAACAGTGCTAATAAAGTATATAAATCACAGAAAATAAGGCTAGTAAATCTATTGAAATAAAAAGTACGAGCAGTTTTCACAACCACATTGACAAGTCTTTCATCCATAGCTATATAAGCAAAAACATAATGCTGAAAAAAAAGACAAACAGATCACCACTATTACTATGATAACATATATAGAAGAAAGTAAAAGATTGAGCGAAGTTGCATGTTCGTAAAATGTAGTAATAAATACGACAAAATAAGATGAAAATTAAAGTATATGAGTAATGATTACTTGTACCTGATTAATTTTAATCCTTGAATCATGTATTAGCTAATATTTAGGTCCATATGGTTAGTTATCAAAAAAGTATGTCATGTGCTATTTAACCTCTGAAAATTCAAAAAGAATATCAACTATTGAATCAGAAAGCATGAACTTGAAGTAAAAGGAAAGAAAACAAATGCATTACCTTAGTTGAACAATCATTACAACTCAAGAGATTTTAACAGTGATTTCAATCGGGTGTCAAAAATTGACAGTACAACTAACTTTACTCCCGTCGTTCGAATGAACTGGAGAACCTTCTCAGCATGTGGGTGACAGAGATACCAAATCTATTAATGCATGACAAACCAGAAGTAAAATTCTTGAGTGCCTTGTTATTACTGTAGATGTTGTGTAGTCAAGACTCAACTAGAAGGATGAGCCAAATTTTTTTAAACAGAAGTGGGGTAATTCGAACTTTTTAATGGTAACTAGGTGTCAAATCAGGCAATCAAACTGAAAAGAAATAAGAAACTATAAATTGAAATGTAATGCAAGTAATGTTAATAGAAAAAGTTGAAAAACATGTGTTTAAGAGACTGTTAATATTAGATTAGTAATAATGGAAACTTTTTTGAGGGATAAGAGGAAGTTGAGGTTTTATATTGGGATAATGGTTCCTTTCATGCGGGTACCAATAGTGTAATCTTGATGAATATTCATTTGTTTTGAATGAGCAACTAGTTAGTTTAACAACAGTTGTATAATAAGAAATTGATTATTTATGAAATAGGGCATATGAACAAATTTTTGAGTGACTTACATAAGTCACATTTTGTATCTACTATGTGTAGTAATTGCATAAACGTTGGCACATCTTAGTAAGTTAGCCAGATACCTGGAATATGTTAATAACATAGATTTTTGAATGATCTCACTGTAAAGTACATTACAAGTTGATTGATAACCATCATTATCTACAGTAGTAGGTCGAATCAATATTTTTATACAGTTTGAACTTTTTTCCCTTGATAAAGCAACATATAATTGATTATGGGAAATAACTAGTTCACTATGTAGATACCAACTAATCTATTGTATGTCCATGTCTTTATTTGTAGTCATTGCAAATCATAGACATAAAGGAAATTGTGTTTTTTAAAAAAGGAAGATGTATTTTTTCATCCTCTGATGATAGTAATGCTATTCTTGGAATAAATACATGATTATCTTTGAAGTTACCCCTTGCAATTTTATAACTTATAACATGTGTTTTTGAAACAATAGTACACCAATTGTGTATCCTCACATATAATTTTTTTTTGTATTTACTATTTCGTTGTTTTACTTAGTTTTATCAAGTCAACGTGTTTGTTCCTTCCAATACTTTAGGATAGGCTAAAGTCGATAACAAAGTATATCAATACTTTTATATTAGAATATTTTCTGCACCATTTTAGTAGTCAATTTATACTACTTTAGGATTCAGTTGTAGCTTTAGAGTTCACATTATAAATTTCTCTTTATTTTGTACTTTTCACATAAGCCTTCACTAAAAAGGTTAAGTTATTCTCCAGTTTTTTTTTCTCTTATGATCATTTCAATAAGAATTTTTTGTTCAACTCTTTGTTTTATTGTATCTGAGCCAGGCTGGAATTCTTCCATCTCTATTGTTATCGTTTGACGAAAAATTTCTTGTTGTGTAATATGGATCAATTTAAGGGGGGAAGTGGTGCGAATGCACATAATGGTGTTGAGAAGCTTGTAGGAACTAACTACAACTATTGGAGGATGTGTATGGAGGATTATCTTCAAGGTCATGACTTGTGGGAACTGGTAGCTGGTTAAGATGTAAAAATTCCAGCAGATACCCTGAAAATGTTGAACCACGTAGGAAATGGAAAATCAAGTGAGGGAAGGCTCTATTTGCTTTAACGACATCGATTAGCAAAGAGTTCATTGATCATGTCCATGACGTTGGTTATCCACATAAGGTCTGGGAAACTCTTGAAAGGTTATTTTCCAAGAAGAATACAACAAGATTACAATTCTTAGAAAATGAATTTGCAATGAGGATGCAAGAAACCATGTAAATTTCAGAATACTTCTTGCGAGTGAAGAATATTTATGCTGAAATTTTTGAACTAGACGTAACCGAGAAGATTAGGGTAGCCCGTTCAAGAAGATTCCTCATCTGTGGTTTAAATAAGGAGTATACGCCTCTTGTTACCACCATATAAGGGTGGGCACAACAACCATCAGTTGAAAAACTGGAATGTTTTTTGTCTAATCAAGAAGCTTTGGCTTAACAAATGGACAAATATTTCTACTCTGAACATCGATCTGTTCATTTTTCAAAAGGAAATTTAGGTGAGGATGAACTAGAGGAAGGTATTAATCAAAGGAAGGTTGTTGCTTGCAGTAGTTCACAAGGATACAAATCAATGAGGTGCCATAGTTGTGGGAAGTTTGGTAATATTCAATGATATTTTCGTGTTAAGATCTCCAAAGCAAATGTTGCTTGTGAAGATGAACAAGATGATGAACCTAAATGGGGGCATTGCTTTTCTATTGAAGACGTTGAAATAAATGATAAAGTGGTCTTTAAATCGCAACCAAATAAATATCATATCAATTATGTTGATTTCAAGGAGGAGTGGATCGTTGATTCTGGTTGTACACACCATGTGACTGGTGATGATTCATTATTTTTAGAGCTGGTACAACACAAGGGATAAAGATTTTTTTTAATATATGTTAACTCATCTAATCCGATGGTGTGGTTGAAATTGGTATTAATGATACAAACATCAAGCTAAATGACGACTATTATGTTCCAAGTTTGAAGAAGAATCTAGTTTCCATTTCTCAAAGTACTGATTCTGGAAAATATGTTTTGTTTGGTCCAAATGATGTGAAAGTACTTGATAGCATGAAAAATATTGAAGTTGATGTTCTGTTTGCTGGTAAGAAGAAATGTTTTTTATTAGTCATGTCATCTAGAGAGTCATATGTGAAGAAAACAAGGCAAATATATAATGTAGAGATATGGCATGCTCGATTGGGGCATTTAGGTTATCAAATGTTGCAAAAGATCTCTTCAGATTAACTCTTAGATTGCATGCCACCTCTGAAAAATGCACAAAAAAAAAAGTAATTTGTCAAGGTTGCCAGTAAGGGAAATCACATCGTCTTCCTTTCAAAAGTTCACCTAATCGTACATTAGCTCCATTTGAACTAGTGCACAAAGACTTGATGGGCAAACAACCACAACAAATTGTAGTAGCTACCAACATGCAATGATATTGGTAGATGACTTCTCTAGATTTACATGGGTATGTTTTTCGAATGAGAAAAATGAAGCACTTTCCAAGTTCATTGAATTTAGCAGCATCGCGGAAAAGGAGTTTGGGCAAATAATAAAGTTTTTAATGAGTGACAATGGTGGTGAATTCATGTCAACGGAGTTCTTTAAGTTTTGTGAAGAAAATTACATTCAAAGAAAAATGATGTGTCCCAATACCCCGCAACAGAATGGGATTGCAAAAAGAAAGTTGGCACATCTCTCTTTTACTAAGTCTTTCATGGATACATGATAAGAGTCCACCTCGCGAGCAATGTGTAGAATAATTTCAATGTGCATGTCATGTCATAAATTATTTACCTACTTGGCCTTGTAAGGAAAAGACTCCTTTTGAATTTCAGTATGATCGAAAGCCAAATGTTAGTAACTTTTGGGTCTTTGTTGTATTTGCTATGATCATGTTCATAAATAAAATAGAACCAAGATTTATCCGAAAGCAAACAAATGTTTGTTTGTTGGTTATGATTCATACAGGAAAGTATGGAAATTCATGGATCTAGAAACCAAAAATTTGTTACTTCTAGAGATGTTTTGTTTGATGAAGTGTCATCTTTGTGTACAACCCCAAAATCAAGTTTGCAGAAGGTCACACTTGATGATTACCAAAATGAGTCATAGTTTCCTGAAATTAATGATCAAGGATTTGATGAATCTCCTAATCAAGCTATGGAACCCTCGTCTTTAGAAATTGGACAGGAAATGGTTAGAACATCTTTGAGGGATAAACAACAACCAAATCATCTCAAGGATTATCAAGTAAAGCAAAACAACTGCACTGTACCTTCCTTTTTTTACAATAGCATTTGATAAAGAACCTACATGCTATGAGGAAGCTAAGGGCTGTCAAAAATGGGAAATAGAAATGCAAGAAGAAATTGATGCATTGAGGATGAATGTTACATGGGAGCTAGTACCAAAGCCACAAAGAAAAAAAATTGTCACTTGTAAGTGGGTCTATCGATTTAAAAAGATATCAGACGACACAATCTTAATATACAAAGCTCGTCTTGTTGCATGAGGATATTATTAAATTATGGGCAAGACTATGAAGAGACCTCAAGTCCTCTGGAAAAAACGGTAACTGTTATATCAGTTTTCTCACTTGCTGCTTTTAGAAATTACAAGTTATGGCAACATGATGTAACAAATGTATTTCTTTATGGAGAGTTGGATTGTGAAGCTCTAATGGAGAAACCTCAAGGTTTCTCTCAAATCAATTCCCCAACCATGTTTTTCTATTGAAGAAGGCATTGTATGGTCTCAAACAAGCTCCACGTGCTAGGTATGGAAAAATTGCACAATATTTTTTTTTTGTGGATTTAAAGTTTCTGATTCAGATTCTAGTTTGTTTGTAAAATTAGAATCAAAAATCCATTTGTTGGTTTTATTATACGTGGATGATATGATAATTACTGAAAGTGATGAAGAAGAAATATCTCGATTGAAGGATGATCTGTCAATTGAATTTGAGATGAAGAACTTAGGTGAGGTCAAATGTTTACTTGGTTTGGAAGTAGAAAAATCAATCAAGGGTACTTTATGTTTCAAAAAAGATATGCTAAGAATTTGATGAAGCATTTTAGTATGGGGAAGGCAAAAGAAATGACAAATCCAATGGAAATAAATATTAAGATGGAGAAAGACGAAGGTAAGTTGTTGATGGATGCCAGGTCATTTCGACAACTTCTTGGTAGTTTAATTTATGTAACAATCACAAGGCCGGAAATTGCATTTTCTGTTAGTTTTGTTTCTAAATTTATGAAGGATCCAAGAACTCCTCATTTAGAGGTAGCAAAAAGTATTCTACGTTAAATAAAAATTTCAGTTGATTATGGTCTTATGAATAAGAAAGGTACTGATTTTGTGTTGCAAGGATCTATAAACACGGAATGGGCATGTGATACGGCTCATCGTTGTTCAACTTCAGGGCATTGTTTCAACCTTGGATCTGCGGCTACTTCTTGGTGTAGCAAGAAGCAACCCACTGTTGCTTTTTCCTGTACAGAAGAGGAACATATAGTAGTGACAATGGCAGCTCAAGAATGCATTTGGCTTAAATTTTTGATGGGAGATATTTTTGGCAAAGTGGACTACGTTGTGAAACTTCAATGTGATAATAACAATGACATTAAACTTACTTCAAATCCAATTTTCCATGGGCGAACAAAACAAATAGAAGTTCGTCATAATTTTATTCGAGAGAAAGTATTGAATAAAGAAATTGAGTTGGAAGGAGTTCATACAAGTGCATAAGTAGCAGATATCTTTACAAACTTTTTAGCAAAGCCTGATTTTGAAAAGTTGAGAGTTGCTCTTGGGAAAATTGACTGTAAATATGCACTAAGGGAGAGTATAACAAATTAGTGTATTTACTGTTTTCATTTTTTACTTAGTTTAACAAGGTCAATGTGTTTGTTCCTATATTTTAGGATAGGCTAAAGTTAATAACAAAGTATATCAGTACTTTGACATGGGAATCCTGTTTGCACCTTTTTAGGAGTCAAGTTATACTACTTTTAGGAGCCAGTTGTAGCTTTAGATCTCATGTTATAAATTTCTCTTTTTTTCTTTATTTTTCACATAAGCATTCAATAAAAAGGTTAAGTTATTCTCCAGTTTGTTTGCCTCTTCTGATCAGTTCAATAAGAATTTTCTGTTCAACTCTATGTTTTAACATAAGCCTATTGAAGAATCTTAATTTTGCAATAATATAACAAACCATTTATGCCTTAACATTATTCTATACGAAGGTAAGCCATGAATATTTAGAGTATGTAAGAAATCCTCAAATTGAGGTTGATCTTTTTGTTTAATAGTCTCATCAGTAGCGATGAATTATTTAGCTAGGGTTGGAAGTTGAGTTATGGATTTATTATTTAGTTAATTAACAAAGTCGTTCGTTGTAGTCAAGATAACACAAGATATATCTAAATTCTGATATATCATTCTCAACAAAATATCTAATGACTCTTTTCCAGTAGTGAAAGGAATGGTGAACTTCTTTGGAATTTCTAATTTATTGATAGTATTTATTTTTTCTTTTTCATTCCCAATTCTCATTAAATATTCACAAAAAATTAAAGGATAACTCCTTGCATGCATATTTTCTAATAGTCTCAATTTTTCAAGTTGATTCCAAATTCTGTAGTTTAAAATATTTTTAGAAATAAAGTTTTCCTTTTTTTCACTTCAGATAACAGGAAGCATTTCCTAAAATCAACTTCGAACATTATGACTTTTCCACCTAAAAGTATATTTGTTTCAGTTAGGTCTTTCATTAGCAAATCACGAAGTAAAGATGTGAGAGAGTTTTGGTTACTGATGTTACAGAAGAATTGCTAGTTAATATTAATTGGAATTATGAAATGTGAATGGGATGTTCGTCCTCCAGGGAAGTATTGATGCCGCAACACCAGAAATTATTGTCACCAATGCGATGAAACATTTAGATTTTACAATGGACAATAAAGTACGGTACAAGAATGCATTACCACTTCCACGTGGACAATTAATGAAAAAGAACCTGATTCATTAGTAAGTAATCAATGAAGGATAGTATCAGATGCTATTCAGTTTTTTCTATAATAGTCGATCTTCTTCTATAACAACTATATTCCTTTCAAAATTAACATCTTTTTCCTTTGACTCTACTCTCGAACTCATAACATTTTAATAAATCAATTGATACTCATTGGCATCATGTCCCATCTATGTAATACAACATTAATATGGTTCAAAACAGAGTGTCTATTTTTTTTAGATCTATATTTGGTAATTTGTTGATGTCTTCTGTTATTGACTCTTCAAGTTGTTTTCATAGTTCTTTTGGATAATAAAGACTGCAAAATACTACTATTGTAGCGAATAGATTTTGCAAGATATAAGGCATTTAATAACATATACCCTCTGTCATACATTCAACCAAATTGTTATTATGATATAATAATCCTCTTCTTTCTGTAGATTCTATAAATGTGGTGTAGTGTTTTTCATCTATTTTCTAAGATCCTGGTATGACTCAAGGGATTTTACATTCATTAGTAGAGTCTAAGATAATATATCTTTCCTTCTGTTGGATGACATGTCACAACATGACAAATAAGATGAACTTGTTGTCTTCTTGTGCATATTTGGTATGATTTTGACGACACAAAATATAATGGAGATTCTCTATATAATAAATCCAATTGTTTAGCTTACACTTTTTTTTATTTATTAGGAAAAATTATATCAACATTGTTTTCTTAACATGGGTTTATTCATGATTTTATCTATGTTATCAGTTTTTTTCAAAGAAACAAATAATTAGTATTCAAGGTGAATTTGAAAATGATAAATAGATTCACTCGTTTAACTAATAGGGAAAGCAAATAAATGCCATACAACTTCTGGTACATATACCCATCTAGTAGATTGATATTTTTTATTTCATCTGTTTCAAAATGTATATCATCCTCCCGTATAGAAAAGGAGATTTTTTCATTCCCGTTACAAATATATTTAAATATATCATTTACAACCTTTATATAAGAACATACTTCGACATTGATATGACAATTAAAGTTGCATTGTAGGTAAGGGTTATAAGGTACTACCCATGAATTGTGAAGAAGTTGTTTTCTAATCTCCACATGCTTTCCTGTATTTCTTCTTTTATAGATTGCATATGAGCTTTTTTCCTTTTGTTGTTTTGTCAATAAAATTAGTTGGGTACATGAATTTTCAAAACCCTTTATTCTTTATAAATGAATTTGTAGGATTTATATAACCACAAGGACCATGCATCATATATTATTTAACAAGTTTATGTAAGTAAGGATTTTAATTTATATCACCAAAGTCAGTAGAAAAAACTTGATAATATGATTCGGGAGTACATTAAGGGAAATCATCATTAAGAATTAGCATAAAATGAGCATGTGGAAGTCCTCGTTTTTGAATCTCAATAGTATAAATAAATAAAAGAACTTTACAAATATGTTTTTTGCTTTTCAACATTTGTTTTGAATACTCGGCAAATTAAATCAGTTCTATTTTGAGCTTCATCCATTGAAAGTAAATATTTTTCTATTTCTGGCAAAGAATGATTACAAGGCATAGTAAAAGATATATTAAGTTTTCCAAAATGTTGAACTAATGTAATAACATACATATACCGTTGACGCATTGGACCTCCTCCAAAGGTTTGATGAATCCTCAAATTGTACTCATTAAAAGATTTATTTTGATATAAACAGCATCCTCTAATGCTAATTTTATCTAAATATTTGATGAAAACTTTTAAATTTAAGGTTTTTGAAGTTTTAGCATAAGCACATACACTTAGGCGCAAAACGGGAATTAAAATGAAGAAAAGAGCTAAAGCTAAAGCTTGAGCATCTCTAAGTTTCCTCGGTGATCCCACGAAGAGCTACATTTCTCCCTTGTTGCAACTTGTGAAGCCTTGAAGGAAGTAGATCAAAAAAGTGATTAAATGGATCAGTCGGTGCTTCGCCAAATAGTTCCGTGAAGCAGAGCTATTCCACCCAATGTTATAGTACACATAGACAATGAAGGCAAACCACAAAGGAAACAAACTAGAAAAAGGACGAATCAGCGAATCACTAAACGATTCACGAATAAATTTTCCGAACGGATTCAAAAACAATAAATCTTAAGTCTATAAATACCAGCCATACTTATTATTCATAAGGGTCCGAATATTATTATCAATTTTCACTTTTAGAAATTCAATACTTTGTACTTCCCTCTCAATTTTGGAGAGGGTTTGTTGGGAACATGAAGAAACAAGTTCATCTTTCTTAAATCGGAATTGGGTCTTCTCCATTCTTCTTCCCTTGCCCATATTAAGGTTTAATATCTTATTGATGTCCTAAGGAGTGGGCCTAGATGAGTTTCATTTTGAAAGGGTGAACCCTAGTCTCATATGAAAGCACTCTTCATCGAATGAGCGAGTGTGGGCAAGGCGTAGGTAGGTCTTCGTTAGACAAGTGGGTGTTTGAGAGGAACCTATTTGGTATGGGAAAAGTTGCCCGAGAGGGAATTTACATTAATTTGAATCTTAGCCTAGTTACAATTATTTTGCGAATTTCCCTATCGAAAGCATGTACACATATAATGTGGTCACACCAAGTAATTTCCCCCATTCTTGATTCTCCTTTTGATATTTGGCACTTTTCTGTAACAAATTGAATTTAATTTATTTTTATTTGAAAAATTCATAAATTGTTACTAACTAGAATGAAGTTCTAGTGTAACTACTATTTTCACTACCACTCCCTGGGGACACGACCCCAATCCTTGGTTGGGTTACTTTACTCTCTTCGATTTGATAACACTCAGGCTACAGACTAGTGTTGTTGATCACGATATCACACTATAGGAACCATAAACCTTACACGAAGAAATGTTTGTTTTCCTACTTTTGAAGCATCTCTGTCACAATGTTTATTAAAATATCACAACCCAAAAATTATCGTGATTTGCACCCAAACTTACTTGTCGGTGGGAGAACCACTACTACTATCCAACTAAAGAAATTTTCCTAAAGCTAAGGAGCTTAAGGTAAGGAGTAAGTAAAATGACTGAATATAAAGTTCCATTACTAAAAAAAAAGATTAACAACTAAAATTTGCGGAAGATAAACATATGATCTGAAAGTCAATGTACTAAAACAATTAAAAGAATACCAAGTCTAAACAAGATAATACTAATGTATTACTTAAATAACAAAACAAAAGGCCTTAATTCGGAAATTGTGGTGAGCGACGAAGAGAAATCCATGGAAGCGCGAAAGATGCGACTCACCCTTTAAGTCAATGCAAGAATTTGTAGTCTCCTAAACGAGGTATGTCAATAGCAACTTGAAGATGCCCTGTACTCAACAGAAATAAGAGCACATGCAGAATCATTAGACAACCACCTTGTACTCATAGGATCACGCGACTATTTCGCTAGTGCAAAATAAGCAAGTCAAACAACAAAATAATCACATGAACACACACACACACACACACACACACAAACACACACACATATATGTATATACGACATTATCAATATAAAAATTTGACATCACATTTCACATCTGAAAACATCATTGGTCCTCTCACGAAACTCAAACCCATACAGTTAGTTTGTTGCAACTTGGCAATTCAATACAGAAGTATGCTGGAAAGTGGAAATCCTATCGAATTTTGTGTCAGAACATGGCAACCCAATCCAAAGTTAAGTCAGAACATAACAACCAATCCAGTTAGCTTGCCAGAACGTGACAATCTAATCTGTATTCACTCACCGCAAGCACAATCACAAGTACATCACCAATCTCAGTTACAACAAGTGTGATCAACATTGAAACGTTCATATACATACAAGTATCACAATGAATCAAGAACATACATATATCACACAATTATTAAATTATAACCATCACTTACCTAAAAATTAGCTTGAACATCAAGAGACTTGTTCTTTCCCTTTTAAGATTCGTTCCGCTTGTTCGTGGTGTACAAATAGTCGATCATACACGGGAATCAACAGAAAATCACTAATTGCCCTGATTACTCACAATTATTTGAACTCATGATCCCAACAGTCAAAGTTAGGGTTCAATTACATTATAGAATCACTACAGCATTTAAGGCTTTTAGCCACACCCATAAAATGTAGCTTAAACAAGCAAAAAGTGTGGTCATTCGTAAAAGGCTAGACTTTTAGACTTTAAGAAATAGTTTTTAAGGGGTGGCCGAAAGAAGTGTACCTTTGACATTAGGCAACACATTTTAAATGTCGCCAACCTGCTTTGTAGTGATTCATTAGCAATATCTTTTTTAAGATAATATTATAGTTCAAAGTGCTGCATTTTCATGGTTATTGGTCTCACTTCAAAAGTTTGTCCTTTTATATCTCATCTACAATAACACTATAAGTGTAAGAATGGACGTCCTACAACAACACTTTTGAAGTGTGGTAATGTTGTGTAGAATTTTGTATTGACAATTTTTTAATTTTTAAGAATATTAATTTTAATTTGAATATATTCATTAATTACATAATGAAATATACATGTGACCTAAAGCACAAAATTAACTAATAATTATTTCGGAACTATGTATTTCTAATAAACTTCGAGAAACATGTCTTGTACAACCAATACTTAGAAAGTGATTGCTTAAACATTTCTACTATAAATAAATTCCACAAAAACAATTGTATTCAAATATGTATATATATATATATATATATATATATATATGAAAATAGTACAAAAACTCTTCATCCTTCACTACAATAGATCGAGTATATTACTGGCGACAATTCAAATTCATTACCGTCATTTTTCTGCACATTAAAAATAAAATTAGAAGTTAGTGAAATAAATCATGTATTAATATGATTAAATTAACAATAAGCCAAACCAATTCACAACAATAAAGAAATGAAAGTGCATAATTGGAGAGTATTTATTGTATGTCAACCAATCCAAATCAATGTATGCAAATCATATAGAATAGGCATCTGGCATCATTGCCTATTTGTTTTAAATTACTATTTATACGATGAAATAATAAATTGGATTATTTTATACATAAGTTATACATAATGATTGTATATCTGTAGACGTAGGATGCACTTTACAGTTTACATAAACCCAATGTCCCGACCCCTCTATAGTATAACCCGTATAACTCATTCAATATTTCATGACTACAGTACATACACTCAAGCATGGCAAAAATAACCTTGGAAGGAAGCTTCCCCATTGCAGAAACAAAACAAAGCACAAGGATCAAAAATCTAAATAGCTTTATTGCAAACAATAATCTCCTAATTAAAAACCAGCAATTCAAGAACTTTTACTACTATGATTTTCTGCTTTCTAGCAAATAATGTATAGTTTCTATCCAACTTATCATAGTTGTTGAGATGAAGTGTATACAAGGAAGAACACTGGGTAGAACGTGTTGGTAGGACTCTAATTTGGGTGAAGTTTTATCACTTTAAACCTCACAAATCTTGGGTATTTCTATGTGACATATGGCGTCATTTTCAGTTGGTTGCAGGAAAGTCGAACAAACATTGCTACACAACTAAGAGCAGCTACCAAATCCCACAATATCTTGCCATTGATTGTTGACCCAAATTGTGTTTGTCCTTCAGCTTTAAATATTCGAGTTGAATTCGTAATTTGAGAAAATTTGTGACACGTGCAAACATAAGAGAAAATGGAGAAAAATACAAAACACAACAATAATGTCATGAGAAATCTGCAAAACGATAATGTCAACATCATTATCTAGAAATACAAACATTGTGACATGCATTATGTGTACTCTTCACTTCCGATCCCACACTCGTGTAGGATTCTCCAAAATAACATGACTTTTGAAGAATCCGACAAACGACATATATTACGTGTCTTAGCAACAAAAAAATTGTTTCCCTGACATGACTGTGGCGTTGCAAAAAGGAGCTTTCACAAGTTCCCTAGGTTTGTTCTACTAATACCACTTCTAGATGTATCAAAAACAAATTACCTCTTCTAGATGTATCAAAAACAAATTACACAATGCTGAGGAAAAGGCAACATCAAACAGAGGAAATAAAATGCAAACGAAACATAAATAGAACTAACAAAAGGCTAGGCCATCCAAACTCAGATTTGGATTAACACAGAGAAATAACAGAAAAAATGAAATAAAAAAGAAAGAACAACCACACAACAAAAAATTGTTGAACACCTTATTTTAGTGATCCCCACAAACAATCTTGCACATTAGATGTGCTCTTCAACATCAAGAAGATTCAATCTCTCAATACTCGTCGTTGCAGGGATCGCAGACTTGGTATCAACTTCCCCAAGACTACCAATCTCAAGATATGCTTGCACAATGCCCCTACTAATAAAGGGCTTGTATTTTGTGGAAAACCTGATAAAAAGTGTGAGATCCACAAAACATAATTATTGGCTAAATATAAAATATAAACGTCATGTATCCTTCATGTTACCATAGAAATTATATTTCTCCTGCTTGCATAAGTATAAGTTGATCTACAACTTAAGTCAAAGTAAAAAACATAAGGCAAACCTGCATTCACCTTGGAAAAGAACTGCAAATGAATCATTTACTCCTTTTGCACAATCAATAAACATTTCAACTGCTATTACATTTAGCCTTTCCTCTCACTTCACTTTAAGAACTTACTTAGGTGATAGGTAGTTCCTTGAATGAACGTTCTGTTTACAACCTTGTTATACAAGAGTTTTATGGCAGAGATGTTTTCTTATACAACTAAAAATAATAGTTAGAGTCACTTTATACTTTTATCACCGGATAAACAAAATAGCTAAAACACAATACAATCTCTGTTTGACCTAAGATAAAAACAATTCACATTTTCTCGGTTTTATCATATATACAAATTTTACCAAAAAAAAACTTACAAAGAAATTGATGCTATGGCTATAAAAATCAAAGCCTAGTGACGTTGTGTTTTTCCAGATAAACATGTAAATTAATTCAGAACACGAATCGATACAAATAAGGAACTATAGAATCATTACAAATATAAAAATCTAATGAAAATGTTAGCGATGGTGATATAGGAAACATGAAGTTCCATCTCTCACATTTGAACCATAGGAATTTCCTCAGGAAAGAGGCAGTCCCTTCAGAAGGTGAAAGAATTGTTTTGTCAGTTCGACGGTGCCTTTTTCGTTCTATCTTTTTTTTCTAGTCGCCTATCAAAAAAGGCCTTCCTTTTCGGGTGTCATCAACTTATATTAACTCTGGCAACCTAGTTTATTTGTTGGCATCTATTTATATTATAAGGAATATGATAATTTATATAGCTAGCTTGTCTATGATATTGCTGCAACTTATAACTTTACAACACATATTATAGTTCAAAGCTACCCAAATGAATGCTCAACATGTAATTTTTCTAGGATAAAAATAAAATAAAAAACTACCTAATAAAGACACATACAAACCAAAGAAGCCACACAACGATAATCAAAATGTCCTAAAGAGTTACACTTACAAAGATCGTAGAACATAGTGAATGTGCAGTTGACAAAATCAATATCTCCAAATTTAGAATCTTACAAAATATTTCGTAGTTATACAGAGTGTGTATCTACAACAATAAAATATTCAACAAATCAGACATATTATTCATCCAAACTAGAGTTATAGAGTTTAGAATGACTATCATAAGAGTACATTACGTACACAGCCTTACAACATATAACCTAAGTACAATATTAAAAACTTTACAGTAAGCTAGACATTAGGAAATGCTTGGACTTAAGTATTCCTTTCGTTGATCTTGGGAATCATATATCAAGATCCTCACACTTAAAGACATCCATTAAGCATACATAACCTACCCTTTGTGTAAATAGTAGAGAAGAATAGAGTTATTACAATAATGCACTAAGTATGACAACCATGCAAAAATATGCATTTAAAAGGGACATTTTTATTGTAATCATACTTCATGCCTTTTTGAGTAAATCTTCATAAACCATTATACAATAAGCATTATATCATTTACATACTTCCAATAAGCATATTCAACGGTCATCAATCATATAAAATTACACATTGCATTTAAGGCATTTTAGAGCCACATTAAAGTAAGCTATTTCTTCTTTAGAATGAACTATTTCATTTTACAATGAATCATTTTCTTTAACTCCTTGACCACCCAAGTAGCCTTCTAGTGATACTTGGTGCAATGCATCACCTTAGGGACATAAGGAAATCATTCAAACAATCCTTTCAACTCCACATATACAACAATAGGACCATAAACAAGTCAGATACTTCACATTATGCTTAACATAAGTCTTTACTCACTATCCTATTCTAAGTCTACTAGTGAAATGTACATGTGAAGCCCCATAACATCTCACATACTTAGTAAACCTTTCATAAGACACAAGCCTTAAAATTCACTTCATACATAAATATAGACAACATAGATAACCTCATTTATGCCAAGCAAGACGTTCATCATATAGTCATTAAGACCAACATTGTGCATATTAGAACAAGATCACACCATATAGACTCATACTATGCACATATCCATAACAAGTAGAAAAATAGTACCATGCCATTCATAAATACATAATCATAATCATATACCTTAGAACACCTTCCTAGAACTCCCTACGGAGCCACTTGTGCAATGTCTAGTTGGGTTCATTAGTTCCACCTACCCTATGTAACCCTCATTAGGTCATCCTAGTTAGGGTCTTACTCATTTACTTCCATTGTCCATTTTACTTTAGGGAAATTATAGACTTAACCTACAGTAACACCATGAGTGTTACATGAAATTTTATGCTGTAGAGCCTTACACCAATGAAAAGTGTTCTTACCTCTCCAAGGTAGATCATTAAATATCTTAGCATACTAAATGAATTCACTTGCTAGATCCGATGTGGCAAGCATAGTTATGGAACTAATAGATATACATAAACCTCTACATGCTCATTATCATTAGTCTCATCTAATGAGAAACTATGGGTGAATCTTCCTCATGGAAAGTGAACACCTCATGTGGAACCATAGGTGAATGTTCCTCCACATGAAGTCAACATCTTCTGACGACCCAATGGTGAATCTCCTGGAAGGGAATCCAACACCTCTCATTGACTCCTTATATGCATATAGCATATTTAAGCACCTATCTAGTTTTAGAGTACTCTTGAGCACACCTTTCAAAGCCCTTCTGATGACTAGATTTTCATACATGTGTGTATATACATGTGAGTTACCCTTTCACATAACATCTTTAGAACGCACATGTTCATAACGTGCTTATGCATTCATATTCATGTACAGAGGATTCCAAATCTAGGAACTATCCTATCAAGGAAAACATGTGCAATGTATAGACAAGGTCCTATACCCTTGACAATATTAGTACAACATTTAAGTAATCCTAGTTAATGGAATACACAACATACTTCACATACATTACATGCATAGTAGTAGATATTTAGTGAATATGAGATCAACCATTCACTAGAAACTATGAACCTTTACTACATTGTAAACATGCATAATGTGTAATTCTGTTTGCGCATTGGTCAACATGATCACATAATGTCTATCAACCAATGTATTGAGGCAAACACCCTCTTACACTTTCAAGCATACTCCACACAACACTATTTAGCATAGGAGGCAAGCTAACTTCATATTACACTTTAAGACTCCTAACATTAGCTATCACATATTCAGATAGCAGTACATGGCTAAGGGTCATCAATCCTTAAAACTTCATTAATGGACCTACCTACACATGATATTATCATTGATATACACATTCCTATACAATAGCAATATAACATAAATCACAACTAGAATAGGAAAGTAGGTGTAAGCTTCACATATTGTGATCATCATAACCACACACATTAAATCATCAAGTTGCTTCAAGGCCTTGATCAACACAATATATATGAAAATAAGCTAAATACCATCACCTTAAGTGGATCATACCATACAATGCCATACAATGTCAATTATATCAACAACACTGTAGAGAAGTAGAAGAGTAGAAATTTTTTTACGAATCCTTTAACCATAGATCATCATTGATCAATAGAAATATTTCATAAACAATTCAAGTATATGTAAGTATCTAAATATACACTAACACAATCTAAATCATACTTTATTCCCTACGAGATCTTGATATCAATATAAAAGCCAAACAACTAATTTAATAGAGAGTAGAATAATGTAGATCACTCGACGATAACCCTTTTTTCTTTGATCATCAATAATAATTTATCAAAAATATACATGTAGGTAAGTATCTAAAGAGATCATTACTCAAACGAAAACATGTTTCATCTAACCTATCATTGAGATCACATCATATACATGACATTATTAATCAATAGCCCAGAAGAACAAAGATCAATTCATACAAAGCCTTATTTACTTTGGTCATACAAGATTCATACCCACAATTATACTATCATATTAACCTAAGGAATTAGATACAATGATCTTAACATAATCGAATTCCACATTCATACATTATAAGGTCCATGTTACAGTGAACACATAGAGATATGGTTAGTCTTTTTCAAATCTTCATATATTGATCCACATGGATAATTCATTAAAAATTTCCAATCAATATACATAATAAATATTGTCCATAAGCAATTTAACATAATAGAATCACAAATCCACTAATAAAAATCCACGATCAGAATGCCCATGCAGAGCCTACATCAAGTTTGGGAAGGGACATGGGTTCACAATGCAGTTGGACAGAAATTCACGTTAAAACTAATATATTATCATCAATTCATCATTTTAAAGAATTTGAAAACGTTTTGAGAAAGAACCCATGGTTAGATGAAGAAGAAGAAGTTTGATCATGAATCTTTTTTGAAACTTTTAGAAGAACTCTCTAGATGGAAGATTAACTAGAGATGAAGGATCACCATACTTTTATTCAACAGAAAACCTCTAAAAATTTATGAAGAATCCATGGGAATCCAAGATCAAAGATGTTCTTGAGCTTCACATTCAATGGAGGTTTCTAGAAAGAATTGGTTTTGGAGGGAAAGTCTAATTTGTGTAGAATGTATTGGGAATGGGTTGTTCATTTATTTTATCACTTTAAATACACCCAAAAAATAATCAATTAAACCAATTAGGGTCAGGTTAGTACATGGGGTGAATTTCCAATTCACCTTTTATATAAAACAGTCCCAGGCATGCTGTTGTAGGCAACCATCGAGGACAGCATCGGCAGAGCGTCGACTAGATGATGTGGCGTCCAGGTGCTCCGTTGTTGGTTACTGTAACTCTTTATTTGAGAGATAAGGTTCACCAATTTAAGTGTTGATCTACGCCTGCCATCTCCAAGGCATCGATTGGGAGACAGGGTGTCAACTTGGCTCGTTGATTGACACTGTTAAGGCAGTGTCTCGACAACCTTTGGATCCTTCTTAAGGGCATCTTGTGGGACCTATGGGAACTTGTACCCGGACTTTACCAATGTAAATATGAACATTAAAAATTTAAGAACCTTCCATATTAGTTTCACTCAAAAAAGTTAAACGCGACTCGTCCAAACATGTTAGTCACTATCAAGACACACATATGCATGTCTCAAGGTCTATCTTTCGAAGATCTTGGACGTTCGACCTCTACACTTCATGAAAATAACTATACTGCATAAAAACATAATTTTTAATCATATAAGTACCACTTAATATCATGACACACACATAATCACATAAAAAAAAATAAGTACCCTTTAGTGACTAGTCGTCGAACGTGTTGGTCGTCATTTGACGTTTCACTTCCAAATGACTTCCGATCAGCCATGCATTCTTTGAACAACTTAATTAACATGTTACAAAGTTCATAGGCACATTTGAGTCTCTATACACCCTAACTCATTTTGGGGGTCTTACAATATCCCTCTTTTTGGAACATTCGTCCTCGAATGACACTTAGAACACTTTAATCACAACAAGCACTCCAATGAGTCATACGACAACTTACATTATTAAAAAAATCATCACATAGATTTGTCTAGATCACCTCTTATCATGTTTTCACCACATTCATTTTTCTTATCATGTTTTCACCACATTCATTTGTCTTATCACACTTTTCCGTCATAATTACTCACCCCTTTTTACGTGAATGTTCATTTCATCATATGCCAATGCACTTGGCCTCTTACTGTATGTCACACTCCTACTTAACCCTTCTGGGTCTTATCATTCATCACATAACAACTTAGATTCACTTAATCTATTAAAGTTTTCTTGACTTATGAGTACACACACACAAGCCATAAGACTTCATTCATAGTCCATTTATGTGATTCATTTTGCCCAAGATTTTGTAGTACAAGACTTATGAATCTTGTAAGTATTCCAAGGTCTCAATTTGATTCCTATCGGCAACATTCATTAATTATTTAATCACGTAAGACTTATATGTCAATACGTTATTGGGCAAGGGAAACGTATTTCAAATCCCTTGTATACACTTAGTTAATTTTCTTTATGATTTTTGTTGTCATAAACTTCTTGGCTAGAGAACCCGAGATCAATTCCCCATAACTATACTTTCTTTCCTCTTTTTTTGATTTTTTCCTTGAACATTTCGGCCTGGGGGACCCAAGATAGAACCCCAACCGCCACATTCTTTTCCTTTTCCTTTAATTACTTGATTCATTCGTTTAGATTAAGAGGGTGTGGAATCGAACCCCCACAACCTCCACTTTATTTTAATTGCATTTTCTCCTTACCTCCTAATTCTTCCAAGAGGTTGTGGGTTCGAATCCCATATACCACATTTTTATTATTTCTTTATTTTATTTTTCTACTCTCTATTTCATCCGTCCAAGAGGTTGTGGTTCGAATCCCACATACCTCATTTTTAATATTTCTTTATTCCCCCCCCCTAACTTTTCATTTGAGCTATACCCAATTTGAATCCCCCTTATAAAATTTTATTATTTAATTGTTTATAACGTGTATATGGCGAGGTCTTGGGTTCCATCACCACTGACCTCATGCATTTAAAAAAATATTTTTAAATGTGACTATTTTTTTACAGTAAGATGCCAAAAACAAATTTCCTGAATGCTGGAAACCTTTTCACCCTCTTTGCAGTCCATTTTCTTAACTTTTAAATGTTAGATGACAAATTTTGGTGTAGAATATAGTGCATCTTAAGGTGAGTTTCCATGGCTACTTTTGGGAATTTAATCACCTTTTTGCCGTCCATATTCTCACCCTCTTTCACGTTAAACATTAAGATATTTTGAGTTGTTTTTACGATGATACTAGGTGCCTTTTCAAGGTTACTTTCAATCAAGAATTATAATTTAATTAATCAACTTTGGACTCATATGAACATCACGTTATAAACATATTCGTACACGTAAAATATAAAAATTTAACGTGCAAGATTCCATGCTTCAAGCCGAGACCAAAATCACATGACACACGTGCACCCACAAGTTAATATATCACACATTTTCGGAAACACTTCTTTCATTTATACATAATTCCGAATACACATTAAAACACGTAATGACAATCAGCCCTAAATCATCTACCAGAAGTCATACCAACACATACTTGAATCGTTTAAAGGATCTAATTTGCGAATAGTCAAAACCTTAGGGGTGCATTGGAAAACGGACCAAGATAGAAGAAACTCATACCTTAATGTTTTTCAACACTTTTTTCAATGCTGCCAATTCCCTTGACACCGCTGCCTCACCATAATCCCAAGCACAATCCGTCGAGAAGAATGTTGGTGATTTTCGTTTTAAGCTTAGCTTTTCGTTTGCATTTTTGTGTGTAAGTTCTTCAAGAGTGAGAACTATTATTTTTAGTTCTTTTGCTGATAAAAAACGTGAGAATGAGAGTGAGAGACGTGAGAATGAGATATCTTAGGATTAGGAGATTTAGGTGGAGACTTAGTGAAACTAGGACTTCTCATTAATTATTACAAAATCTGATTTTTCCTTTACTTAAATCAGAAAAATAAATATTAATTAATTCAAATAATACACTAAATACTAATTAAATCAATTTAATCATTGCTTCCACTAAGGCTCGAACCCAGGTGAAGCCTAAGTTGCGAAAAATGTGAATTTTGTCCAACCCTACCCGTATTGCCCCTCCTCTTTTAATTAATTAAGTAATTCATTAATTAATTAAATATTTAGGGTAATTACAATACTACTCCTAGCCTGGAAAAGTCCATTTTACCCCCTGCCCTATAAAACTATGATTACCCTTTTTAAGTCCGGTAAAACTCATCCAGGTGAATATCTTCAATTCGGGTGCCCTACATGGTTAGTTATCACCTTCCTTAGCTCAACTAATTAACCAAGTTGGTTTTCTTATATATTAATAAGGTTTTGAGGTCTGGTTCTACGCGCCACAAGACGTGTGAACTCGGTCTAATCCATGCATTCTAGGTACGTTTAAGCATTACTTAGCATAAGCATTTTCAGGTTGTTACACGGGGAGCACCCCTAGAAGTAAAATGGTGTACTTGACCACTCGGAGGTCTTATAAAATCCCATAGTGGTCATTCATCGCATTGTCATAGTTAAATTTAGTTAAAAATTTAGAACTTTCTTAGCAAATCATATGCTAGAACATTAATTCATGTATATAAAAAATATCATTATACATAGTTAAAGACTCTAGTTTCTTTTTGTCGTCCTAGACTCAAAATCATGAAATTACATTAGGAACGCGGCCCTTGCAACATTTAACATAAGTACAATATTAAAGAGCTTTAGAGTAACCTAGACATTAGGACATCCTTGGACTTTGGGATTCCTTTCTTTGAGATTAGGAATCACATATGAAACTCCTCACCATTAAATACATCATTTAAAAATTCATAACATACACATTGTGTAAAAATTATAGAAGAATGGAGTTAGTACAAGAATGCACTAAGTATGACAAACATGATAAACCATGCATTTAAAAGGGACATTTTTGTTGAAATCATAATTCATGCCTTTATGAGTAAATATTCATAAAACCTTCATACAATAAGCATTATAACATTTGTATACTTCCTATAAGCATATTCAATGTTCATCAATCATATAAAATCAATATTGCATTGAAGACATTTTCGAGCCACATTACTGTAAGCTATTTCTTCTTTACAATGAACTATTTGATTTTACAATGAATCATTTTCTTTAAATCCTTAACCACCCAAGTAACCTTATGGTGATACTTGGTGCAATACATCACTTAAGGGCTACAAGGAAATAATACAAATAATCCTTTAAACTCAACATATACAACCATATGACCATTTCATAAAACAAGGCACATACTTCACATTAAGCTTAACATAAGTTTGTACTCACTATCCTATTCTTAGTATACTAGTTAAATGTACATGTAAATCCCCATAACCTCACACATATTTAGTAAACCTTTCATAAGACACAAGCCTTAACATTCACTTCATACATTAATATAGACAACAAAGACAATCTCATTAACGCCAAGCAAGACGTTCATCATATAATCATTAAGACCAACATTGTGCATATGAGAACAAGATCACACCATATGGACTCATACCATGAACATATTCATAACAAATAGAAAAATACTACCTTGTCATGCATAAAGACAAAACAATAATCATACACCTTAGAACACCTTCCTAGAACTCCCTAAGGAGCCACTTGTGCAATGTCTAGGTGGGTTCATGTAACATTTCAGAAAATGTACTCGTCTAGTGAAGAGCCTATTAACTTTTCAGAAAGGGTATTGGGGGTAGATAGGAATCCCAGTGCACAATATCTAGAAATATTAAGCACATTAGAAAATATTAGCTTAAAGGGTGTTAGCCAATTTTCTATAAGATAACAAGCATGTCCAAGAAATGTACCTGAAATAAAGACCCTGAGCTAAAAATCATCATTTTCATTGTTCAAAAAATAAATGTGAGACATCCATGTCTCAAGCGTAGGCACCATAGCAGTTGACCAATTAAAATGGGCATAAAGTTTAACAAGTGCCCTAGGACATAGTGAGGATCCGTGGGACAAAAAGTAAACATTCTAAATGAACCATTTAGAATAGTTATTCAGGAAAGTACAAGAAACACATGTGCAAGCACATGTGAAAAACCGGCCAAGAGGGGATCACCCTAACAGAATGAGGTTATGGTAGTTAGGGAGCAGGCCTGTGCAAGGGTCCATCCATGTGGGGCCTAAATCTCTAACCATATGTAGACTCTAACTAACTGACCTAACTATCTAAATAACCAGTACAAAAAAATAAACTATCTATTGCACCCGACAACCTAAGACTTAATTGGCTGAAATTAACCCAGTAACTTGTTCAAGAGACAACCTAGTTCCTAAACTAGGATGGTCCAAAAGTGTTTGTTATTATCCTAATGACTTAGGGGTACTTCATTAATTGCCTTAGGTCCATTAATTAATTAATTTTTCAATTTAATTATTTAATAAGAAATCATTATGATGGCGGAAACTCTTAGGAAAAAATTTCAGATTCGACAAAGTCAAATGCTCTCCTATTCTAAGTCAACTTAGGAGGGGTGTTTTTGTAATTAACTAATAAATTTACTTAATTACCCTAGGTTGAATTAGTCAGGATCAGTTCATAAGAGTTAGACTCACGTTCAAACAGTAGAAAACTCACGACTCAAAACAGTACACAATCGGGAGAAAAACAGTGAACAAAATGTAGAAAAACAGAAAAGTTCTCTTAGGCTATATCAAGGTATTCTTCAATGTTTTCGTGCAAGGTGATCTTCGTAGATTCAATTCTACATAAGGTATTAGTTTTCTCTCTTGGATTCCTTTCTCCAATAGGCTTTTTCAAACATTTTATGAATTCAAGAATATGGAAACTAGGGTTTTTCCCAATGAAATTGTTGAACGTGCGTCTCACTAGTTATCCTTGTGTTCGATCCTAATAGTATGTAGATTTCATATCGAACATGTTGTTGGTATGTGGTGCTAAATGATCATGATGTGTATGTTCTTCATTTACTAATGTCTAATGACGCCTATCGATTCGAATCATATGACTAGGGAGTTAGTTATACGAGATAAAGAATTTTGTATCATCTAATTGTGCTCGAGCATGTGATGTTTTCTATAAGTCGGTTGTGAAGTTTATTTACTGTTATAAGTTCTTCATTAAATTGTTATCATAAGCTAATTAAATATTAAAAGGTTGACTTACTTAAAATGAATGTTTACATTACCACAATATGTGAAAGTTTGGTTTATTCCAACAAATTGGATAGCAATATATTGTCCAAAAAGTTAATAAAATTGTCTTACTATGTTATTTCATAAAACAATTGGCTAATGACATTATCATGACCATTGTCTAGTGAAAGTTTGGTTTATGCCAATAACCTAACAATATTCTAGATTGCCATAATATGTGAATAATTAGTCTATGGCAATAAATTGGCTTACAATGTATTACCAAACTACAATATTAAAATTGGATAATGACTAAGTTATACCAAATTAAGCATGACAAATGTAATTCAATGAATTCGTAACTCAAGGTATGCCAATCTTTGGGACAAGTTCCAACATACTATATCCAAATGCACCATCAATATAAGTAAGTACCCTGAACTAAGTTTATAATGTTCATAAAGAGTGGTATAAAGCTACAAAATGTGATTGAACAAGATAAGATGAGTAATAACATAATTAAAGTTCAATAAATCTGAATGTGACCAGAATGATGTGTTAAAAGAAGTGAGACAATTCTCACTAACACCTAAACAATTATGCTAAAGATACTCAGATAAAAGGGTGTTAATAATCATGCGACAAGTCTCATTAACACCAAGATGATAATGTAAGCTTAAATTCGTATTTCATCAAGTATAGAAAGGGATGACTTGTTATTCAAAGAGTTAATAAAACGCATAACTAGAATCAAGCTTCCATAATGCTTGTGTAAAACTCTACGAGATATGAAAGTAACGTAAATCTGAGCATAGCAACGATAGACAAACAATGAGCTTGTGCCAGCACATGTAAGTCTCATGAGACGAGGCTACCATCAAGGTGGACAATTAGTCTTCTTTTGTCTCGGGTCTTTGAACTATGTTGCCAGCAAAGGAACTATCCAATGGATTCAACCTAAGAGAGCTAGGTATGATGCGGTTTCACTTTGGCTGGTGATTCCACCTCTTTTTGGAGTGGGGAAGACACTGGATTTCGTTTTTAGCTCTTATGATCTATGTCTATTATAGCTTAGGAAAGTATCCAGTTCACTTTAGCCATGAACTCCTCTTTTCGGTGTGGGGAAGACACTGACTTTGTCACACTTTAGGCGGTGAACCCCTTTTTCGGTATGAGTAGACACAGAAATTGATTCAAACTAAATAGTGAATCCCCTCTTTTCGGTGTGGTGGAGACAGTGGATTTCATGTTAGCTCGCATGATATACTTCCGTTAATGCTATAGAATTCTATAAAGAAAGTAAGAAAGAATAAAAGTAGCATGTTCACAGTGAACAACATATCAAACAAGTAGAAACGTATGTTCGAATTGAACTAAGAAAGTAAGATATCAAGAATATTAATCGCCAGTTTTGATAATAATGAAGTTTTAACAAATTATGGGCATAGCCAATAAAGATAAGCTTATAATGACTTCTTATACTAGCCAATATATATATGCCTATAAAGAGAGCAAAATAAAAAGACTCAATTATTAGGAGGGTGAATATATGCCCCAACATCTTTCTTTTATACAAATGATCAATAAATGGGCATATCCAATAAATATTGGCTTATAAAGATTTCATGCCAAATCTTACAAGAATGGAAATAGTAACTTGTAGTAAGGGCAGCCAAATCATTTCCTTGGTCCTTTGAATTAATTACTTGATTCATTGTAGGCATGGGACTACAATGAATCATTGCACTTGTAAGTAAACTATAAGATTAAATATATCTTTGAACTACACAACTACAAGAAGAAAAAGATTGAAAAATAAACTAAGTGTTGGGGAAGGAACTCTCGGGTTTGGAGGAGCCAATATCAAGATTTTCGTTCGAGTTGTCCTAAAATTATGTTCATGATTCTAAGGTTTTATGTTCATATAGAAAATAAGTTGTGTGCTTTACATGCATTAGAATATGTCATATTCATTGCATAATTCACGAATAACGAATTAAGAAAGTCTAGTGACTTTACTTTCCAGAAATGACATTTTTTTATTGGAAGAGATTTTAATCATGCATAGTCCATATGTATATATGTGCATATAACCATACTTAGTACAAGTGTCTACTAACCCTATACTATTACTATTTTATAGGCACAAGTCAGAGAGCAGATTGAAGACTCATAGCAGAGGTTTGGATCAACGACCTCAACACTTTGGTAGGTCCTCTTATGTTCGAGAATGCTACATCTATAATTCTAGATTTAGTTTAGACATACCTAATTGATTTTGTTGCTAGCGTTTCATTTCAAAATTTAATTCAAAGCTTTGTATTAAAGCCATTTTTGAAAACTATTAAGATATATTTATTTCTTCATTGAATTGCTTAATCGATTGTAGATGGTTGTTTAATTTGAGATCATTAGAATATTATTATATCTAGTAATCATATGAAGTCTATTTAGACTTCACAATGTTTTAAAAGTTTTAAATTTCCACATATATAACTATTTGATTTGATGAAAGCTAAGAAGAGGCTTGTCTGCAACCTCTAAGAGGTTAATGACGCTGGTTGCATTCAGATTCCTGAATTCGGGTGTTACAAAATTTGTACCAAAGCATGAGGTTAAATTAACTAGTAAATAAAACACAAAATAACAATGTTACATAGTTTCTAACTTGTGGTTGTCAAGCGCACCACAATCAGGACTTAGAGACTAGGTGATGTTAAGAACCATCCCTTCTTCTACTTTTTATCGTGCCGTGTAGAGCTTTGACATTTTGTGTCATTCTAGCATCGAACTTACTTCTTGTGTGTGCGTTTAGAGGATGAACACAAGAAGAAATGTAGGAAGGAGAGTTGCCGAAGCAGCTGCTGGGGGAAAGCAAGCTCCTCCTCAAGCCCTAGTCACTGGAATACAAGTTCTTGTCAACCTTTCTGCGTTGACGTATGGAGAAGTGAGAGAAACACTAGTTTAGATGGCCCAAGCCATCAATACTCAGGCAGAGGCTATCACAACCCACGCCACTAGAGAGGGTGCTCCTCGGTAGAACCCACATGTTTGCACTATGGCTAGCAAACTAAGGGATTTCACAAAAATGAATCCTTGAATCTACATCAGGTCTAGAACTAATGAGGATCCCCAGCAGTTTGTGGATGAGATCTACAAAATTCCCTGTGTCATGGGTTTTAGTGAAAAAGAGAAGGCTGATTTGGTTGCATACCGGCTCAAGGATGTGGATCGGGTATGGTACAAAACTGTTGAGATGGCCTATTTGTTCTAAGTCACTAGATTAAAGTTCTATGATTTGAAAGGTAGAGAGGAGCAGGCGAAGTCAGCCGATGCAGTCACTTGTACCTTGCATGTCTTTTCGTTTCCTGTGCATGCATTGTTAGATCGAGGATCCACCTTGTCTTTTGTTACTTCTTTACAAGCTAGCAAATTTGACTTGCTTTCTGAGATCATGCATGAACCTTTTCTCGTAAGTAATCCCATAGGAGACAACATTTGAGCTGAAAGGCTCCATAAGTGTTATGCTACCATAGACTGTCGAAACAGGGTAGTAAGGTTTCAAATGCCAAATGAGTTAGAGTTGAAATGTGAAGGGCGTGGTTCAAATCCAACAAGCCAAATAGTTTTTAATCTTAATGCCAACAAGATCTTATCTAAGGGGGTTAAGATCCGATGAGAACCTTTCTTACGAAGAGGTTTCCATTAAATTATAGATCACCAAGTGAAACGCTTAAGGAACAAGGAGGTTACCCTCTTTAAGGTGTTATGGAGGAACCCACATGTTGCGGGAGCAACATGGGAGGACGAGGCCGATATGAGTTCCTGTTACCCTAACTTATTCAGTTCTAGAGGGTAGATATACTCTTCCTTAGTCCGATTTCCTTAATGAAACTCTAAATCTTAGTGCATTAGGCGGTTTTGGTGTTCTAAATCCATAGCTGTGTTTTTTATACTTGCACCATATGAGTTAATATGAGTTCATGCTTGCATTGATGTTGCTGTTTTTGTAAAGCGTTGATATTATTTTTGTGTTGCATGAGTTGTGATGTGCATTGAGTTAAACTAAGATTAAGAAGGAACTTCCTCAATCTCTGATATGCAGATTCAGATAAGCTTTGAGTGTAGTTCATCATCAAGAGTAAGTGTGAATCAGATCTTCACAAATTAAAATTTCAAGTATGTTAATATATTTTCGAAATTACCCTCTTTTATTTAAAATGAAATGTAGCATCATTTGGGAATGAGAGTTCCTTAGGGGGAGATAATTTAAAATTCAAAAAAAATTACTCGTCTAGTGAAGAGCATATTAAATTTAAGAATACGTATTGGGGGTACATAGGCATCCTAATGCCCAATATTTAGAAATATTGGGCATATAAGAAAATATTAGCTTAAAGGTTTTTAGCGAATTTTCTATGTATTAACAAGATTGTCCAAGAAATGTACCTGCAATAAAGACCCTAAGCTAAAAATCGTTCAGAAAATATGTGCGAGGCATCCATGTGTCAAGCCTAGGCACCATAACACATGACAAATTAAAACGGACATGTAGATTAAGCTGGGCCCAAGGACATAGTGAGGATCCTTGGGACAATAAGTAAACATTACAAATGAACCCTCAAGAATAATTACTTAGAAAAGTACAAGCAACACATGTGCAAGCACATGTGAAAAACCGGCCAAGAGGGGGACCACCCTAAACGAATTCGGTTAGGGTAGTTAGGGGGCAGGGGTGCGCAAGGGTCCACCCATATTTGTCCTAACTCTCTAACCAACCCTAGAATATAACTAACTGACCTAACAAGCTAACTAAACTAGGACAAATAAACATAAACTATCTACAGCACCTGACAACCTAAGACTTAATTGGGTGACACTAACCTAGTAACTAGTTCAAGAGACAACCTAGTACCTAACCTAGGATGGTCTAAAAGTGTTAGTTAACGTCCTAATGACTTAGGGGTACTTTAGAAATTACCCTAGGTCCATTAATTAATTGAATTTTCAATTTAATTAATTAATTAAAATTCATTATGATGGCTGAAACTCTTAAGAAAAAATTTCAGCTTTGACAAAGTGAAATGCTCTCTTATTTTTAGTAAACTTAGGAGGGGTGTTTTACTTATTAACTAATTAGTTTATTTAATTAACTTAATTAGCCTAAGGTTAATTAGTCAACGTCAGTTCGTAAGACTTAGTCTCACGTTCAAACACTAGAAAACTCACGACTCAAATAAGTACGCAATCGTGAGAAAAATTGTTAGCAAAACGTAAAAATACAGAAAAGTTCTCTTATACGATTTCGAGGTATTCTTCAAGGTTTTCATACAAGGTGATATTCGTAAATTCAATTCAATATAAGGTATGGGTTTTCTCTCATGGATTCTTTCAACAAGAGGCTTTTCAAACATTTTATGAATTCAAGAATACCGAAACTAGGGTTGTTCCCAATGACATTGTTGAACATCTATCTCCATAGTTATCCTAGTTTTAAATCCTAATATTATGTAGTAATCTCAAAGATGTTGTTTGTTTGTGGTTCTAAGTCATTATTATGTGTACGCTCTTGATTTTTTAATGTGTAATGAGTCTTATAGATTTGATTCATATGATAAGGGTATTAGTGAAACGAGATAAAAAATGTTGTAACATCTAATTGTGTTCGAGAATGTGATGTTTGCAATAAGTTGGTTGTCAAGTTGATTTTACTGTTATAAGTTCTTCATTGAATTGTTCCTATAAGCTAATTAAATGTTAAGAGGTTGGCTTGCTTAAAATGAATGTTTAGATTACCGTGAAAGTTTGGCTTATGCAAACAAATTGGATAGCAATATATTGTCCAATAAGTTAATAAAATTGGCTTACTATGTTATTTCATAAAACAATTGGCTAATGACATTATCATGACCATTGTCTAGTGAAAGTTTGGCTTATGCCAATAAATTGGCTAACAATATTCTAGATTACCATAATATGTGAAAAATTAGTCTATGCCAACAAATTGTCTTACAATGTATTACCAAACTACAATATAAAAATTGTATAATTACTAAGTTATACCAAATTAAGCATGACCAATGTAACTCAATGGATTCATAACTAAGGGTCTTCAAATCATTGGGACAAGTCCCAACATACTCTATTCTAATGCACCATTAATATAAGTAAGTACCCTGAACTAAGTTTATAACGTTCATAAAGGGTGGTATAAAGCTACCAAATGTCATTGAATAAGGTAAGGTGGGTAATAACATAATTAAAAGTTTAAGAATTATGAAAGTGACAAAAATGAGGTGTTAAAAGAAGTAATACAAATCTCAATCACACTTAGACAATTATGCTAAAGATATTCACATAAAAGGGTGTTAATAATCGTGAGACAAGTCTCATTAACACCAAGATGATAATGTAAGGTTAAATTCACATTTCATTAAGTAAAGAAAGGGATTACCGGTTATCCAAATAGTTAAGTTAACTTCATAACTAGAAGAAAGCTTCCATAATGTTTGATTCAAACTCTAAGAGATAAGAAATTAAAGTAAATCTGAGCTTAGCACTGACAGACTAGTGATACTCTCAAATTTAATTCTAAAAAAGAAGTAAAAGCAGTCGCATCAAGTAAAGAACCCAACTAGTGAGGTTTGCATGATTCCCATTAGGAAAATAGTTCAGACTTAATTTTATTCTATTATTACCTCTATTGAGTCAATTATTTCCCCAAAACATATAACTAAACGGGGTTTTGATTAATAAAAGCAATTAGCTAAATTAAAGTAAACAAGTGATGAGTTTAAGTATTGGAGTGTAATTAAGTAATGAGAGTAACTAGGGCGTAAGTGTTCCCTACAGGCATCTAAGTCGGTAATTCTAGCTATAACAGTCCTTTCCTAGTATCTTGCATGCAAAGTTATAAGTTAGGTATCTCTAAATCCTTGGTCCGGCATCTAGAGAGTTTCACTCCGCACCGTGGTTCGGCTAAGTATGTTGCTTTACTAAACCTTATCTTTACCTCATATTAAGCAACATATTCGATATTTGACTAAGTTTTTACTTAGTACCAAATGACACTAGCATATTAGATAGTATGCACTGAATCAATGTTGATAATTCATCTCCTACTATCTACCTCCTTGGTCCAACAAGTAGCAATAAAGCGAGTTCTAACGTGTGCCATCCGTTAAAAAGACTTCTAAAAGAAAGAATTAGCAATACATGCAAGACACTATTCGAGAACTGTTATTTTAGCTAGGTTTTACCTTGTTACTTACCATGGTTCCCATAACCCTAGTTATGGAGTGTAGTGACACATGCTAATAATCACACAATTCATATTTCATAATATAATAATTCATGAACTAACATTGATAAGAATGAACAAATCCAAAAAATTACTTTAAAAAATCATCATAACACAAATAATTTATTTTGGAAAAGTAATATCAAATCCCAAACATCAAGAGTTCAATACTTAGACAATAAAACTGAAAAATATCCAAAGGTCTAACCCCGAACGAGGTTTTTCAAAATATTTATATTAAAACAAAACCTAAGTAAAGAGGGAAATCTATTTAAGGAAAAATCTGCCAAAACGCGTACGAGTCGATGATCTTCGTGATGGACCATCGTGACTACGATGGACTGTCGTGGCTTTCGTTGTTCCATAATTAGCACAAATCTCTAATTATTTCTTAATTAACTCTATGTTACCCTCGACAGACATCTGTGACGGACCGTTCCAAGCACGATGGTCCATCGAGGGGCTTCATTCCACGACACTTAGAATCTTCTGAAGATGGGTACGGGGACTACTCTCTGTAAGCCTTGACGAATTGCAGGATGGACCGTCGTAGCTATGATAGTCCATCATTAGCTTCTGTAGTCCCACACTCGGTCAGAATTCCCAAAATTCTTTCTGAAGCCATTATATTCTCATGACGATTGACCCCTACGAACCGTCATAGGGTTCGTAGGTGGTCACTTCTGCAATTTCAGCTCAAAATCTCTGGGCTTTCCTTTGGACGGATTTTGTGAGAATAAATAGAAAACTACATCAAAAATCAACACCAAAAGGCTTTAGACACACACTAAACATATGGAAAAGGCATTGAAAGTACCGTGAAACCACGATACATCAACACCCTCAACCGAAATTCATTGTTTGTCTTAAAGCGACGCACTATGACTCACTACAAAATCTTTATACAAGAGTGTCCGTATTTTAGCTTTCGCAATCATTTGGCTATCAATCCTAATTATTCTCATTGTGTTCATGCATGCTATCACTGTTAGGCTTGAATTATGTGGATTAGACCATTATAGAGACTCACCACAAACTGACACCTATCCTCTTCGATCCCTCACCTTGGTGCTAATTTTTCCGATATTGCAACTAGCGTCCTCACCTCAAAATAACATCCTCATCTTTCACATTATGATTTCAGTTTGAGTATAAGGATTACTTTTCAACACTCGCTCTATGAACAACTTCACAACTCATTTATTTATATTGTCATAGGCTTGCCCTTATTTTCACTGCTTTATGTTCGCCATAACAACTATTAGGATCATGATAGGACTTTCTTCGCTTATAACATATGCTCCGTTTGATGTAGGGTATATTCAGGTATATTTTAGTGAATTGTTTCCCTCCTTGACATATCAGTTAAGGTCCTACCTTTTCATCGTTTTATTCCACCCTATTTCTTAATTTTCTTATATTATTTCACCGTGCTATTTTTCCTTCTTTCTTCATTTGTGTAAGTGAATTTCTTCATTTGTGTAAGTGAATCTTTTTTTTTCTTTCTTGTATTTTCATATTTTCAAATATTTATAAATTTTTTTTTATTTATAAAATTTTTTTAGTTCACTTTTCTTTCAACTTCTCTTGAGTAAACTTTCTTTTGTTCTTTCTCTCTATTTGTTCTTTCAACCCTTCTTTCTGGATAATTCATCATAATAGCCACCCTCAACTCATGGATTTTCCACGAGTCAAAGTACACAATACCAAAATCTAGACCAGGCCATGACAAGGTTATTTTATGCATTAACCACCCTCAACTTATGCTTTTGGCATAAGTTGAGGGGCACATGTCCAAAAAGGGACCAGGGAAAACACATTGTTCCTAGAAAAGATTAGTTGGGGTGAAAAATAAAGGTCTATTTTAAGCTCAAATATTTTGGATCAAAAAGGGATTAACTCTATTGGGTTATCTATTATTTAGGCTAAAGATTGACTATATTGAACAAGGGCCTATGATCGTTTCCTAATTGTCTATTACGACTTACTTTTAGCCGGACTAACCAGGCAAGTTCTAACTTCGTACAAATAGTGGACTATTCAAATTTTCCTCACACTCACATACATATCATTACTCTACCAAATTATCAGACACCTAGTTCGAGTCTTAGATTTAGGGTCATGTTGTAGTGTATCTATATGTCATGCTTAGAGCCACACAATTATCAGTTACAATCCCTAATCATGCATCATTTTAACATTTTTGTTTTATCCTTCATGCTTCAGAGTTATACTATGTACACAAGATATAGACATGCCAGTTCAATAATAAAAATAATCAGTCTCTTGGGGGAAAAAAACACGGCAAGAAAACCCAAAAAGAGGATCGTGAGTTGGGCTACTCCGACTTCACCATATCACTCATTTTCCATTTACCCCACCCCCCAAAAAAAGATGTGAAGTTGTACCCAATGCATAAAATAATCCCAAATAATAGAGTGGTAGGTGAAGTAAACCTGAGCCACAAAGCATCATCGGTCAACAAGGTGGTGGGTCCGGTGTTCGGAACCCACTACCTCTGTTGTATGGACACCCTCAGTAGTGTCCTCAGCATCAACAACACCCTCTGTAGTGCCTCTCTCAATGATCACAACACTATTAGTAGTGCTCTTCTTTGCCTCAACAACTGTGGAGCTAGACGCCTAAGAAGCCAATTCAATAGCCCTCAACTAACGAGCCTCCTCATAAGCAATCGAGGCTCTCCTCGCCGACTCCAACTCTTGTCTCTCCAACTTTTGTGCCCTAGCCTCATCCTTATTTTTACCTCTAATCCTCTTGGCATGCTCTCATGGTGGAGGTGGTCGCATTGAAGTAGCGGAAAATAAGGCTGCCAAAATAGTATCCTCGGCGGGCTCTGCAAAAGGGGCCTCAGACTCGAGCACCCTAGCCTCTAGAATCGTGTCCAGGTCCGCTCATAGACTCTCTACAGTAGCATGAAGGGTCGACACGCCCACCTGAGGGGATGGTCGGGCTATCACACATAAATCAAAAGTGTTAAGGCACTGATGAACCTCCCTGATCTTCCTCTCCATGTGCTGGGCCATCCTCCGCTCCATGCGCTCCTCCGCCTCAGCAATAGACCTCCGTATCCAAGGCTGGATGTGACGCAGAAGATTGGCCATTTGGGCCTCAAGTTTCTAGACCCTAGCAAGTGCGACCAGAGTGGCAAGGGAGTCCAGCGAGAGGAGCTCAAAGCGGTTTTACCACCCTTGATAGACTCGAGTTCGGTGTTGTCAGTAGGCTCAGATGTAGCCTGGGTAGCCGCTTAGGCTTGCTCTACTATATCCTCCAGGTTGTTACCAAGAAGAGGTACCTCCAGGTGGGGCCCCCAGTGTGGAGCAACCTCATAGGCCTCATACCTGATAAGCCTATATAAAAAGTGCCTGGAGGGGTCTTAATCTAATCTATTTACCAAATGGGCACACTACCTAACCTGCACAATGCAAACACCATGCACGGAAATGGATAAGTAGTAGTGACCTTGAAAGCCCTCCCATACATGACCGCCTGAAGAAGCCAAGCGAAGTCCACCTCGAACATTGCTATCATCGCCGCCATCAGAACAGTGATCCCATGTGTCAATATTCTTTGCAGCAGTGGGGGAAAGGCAGTGGCGGACTATCAACAACAAAAACTTTGACGTGAAGGTCAGGTTATCCTCCTTGATAACTCTCTTTGGATCAAGTACCTAGTCAGCAGCCTCTCCATCAATGGACAAATATCGAGCAATCCACCTCTTGGTGGTCTCTCTCAACTCTAGCTCACCCAGGAACTTTCCATCATTAACCAGTTTCCATCGGTAGTTGAAATTGGTAATGAGAGGAGTTCGGTTTGAAATAATAGTATCGCAATATAGATAACACCGGATGGCTGGAAAGGATATGTTAATCCTCTTGCCGCGGACTCGGATGTGATCTAGCGGGGCATGTTTGGCGCGGGTAGTCCGCCTGTCTATCTGGAACGGAGGATCGCCACATACGAGGCATAGAACTCTCTGACGAACTACTACTGTATCAGCCCATATTACGAGCCGTCCATTCTAGTCAGTTCATGGCGAGGAGGGCATAGATTGCCTTCATGATGGGGAGAGTCCCCGTAAAGAACCGCCTCTCCAGTGTAAGGGTCCAGGTCATAACCTCCTTATCATTCGGCAGCTTGGTGTCTGTGTACACCTGAAATTGCCCCTCAACGCACCACCGATTGGGCAGGTTGGCAATCGGGACGCGGACTACAACCAGTGGTGCTTAAGTGGAATCAGCACTATCAACCTCACAAATTTTATACGCTCAAATTTACTTCTCGATATGACACCATCTCTTTGGCATCCATCACATGCCTTAGAAAACTCATGAGCATCTTGGTGGATTGTTTTCCAATAGTAGCCACAGAGCAAGATATTGTTAGCTGTCCACATACCATTATGATGTCAACCTATGGGCAAAGAATTGCATGTCTTCAAAACACTCAACAACTCAACATCTGGCACATAACGCTGAGAAAGACGATCGGGAAAGTTCCTAAACAAGTATGGCTCATCCCAAAAAGATCTTTTTAACATCATACAAGAACTTTTTCCTTTCATCAAAGGACAAGTCCGGCAAGATGATATCACTAGCAAGATAATTCACAAATCTGCGAACCATGGAATAAAGTCTTAAGAGACGGCAATACATGCTCATCAGGGAAAGTATCATTAATTTCAGTTTTATCCCCGAACTCTCTCATTGCTTCATCTTCTAAATTGACAAGTGATCATCAACTTGATTTTCGGTCCCTTTTCTATCAATCACCTCAAATTCAAATTCTTGCAATATTAATACCCAACAAATCAAGCTCGATTTTGCATCCTTCTTTGCCATCAAATATCTCAAAGAAGAATGATTAGTATGCACTATAACCTAGTGCCAAGAAAGTAGGAGTAAAATTTCTCAAATACAAAGACTACTGCAAGGTGCTCTTGCTTAGTCACGATCGTGCCCCATTTTCATGAAAACAGGTTTGTGCACGACCTAACAACTCTTTTGGGATAGTTTTGAGTGGCCACCTAACGAATTAAGGTGCGTTGGGGAACCTATCTATCCTTACTAAGTCCATCTAAGGTCAACGATTCAAAGATCAGGGTAAGGGTTAAAATTTCCTCGAGGAGAAGGAGATAGGCATCCATCAAGGTCCACAAATGTTGTTCTTGACCGTATATCATGCAATCTATGTGGGGTTCCAAGTAGAAATTAAGGTCACTTCATTTATTAGTTTATTTAAGTAGCATGCTTGCTAGGTGATAAGAAATATAAAACAAATGAGACTATTTTATTATTTTGACCAAATAATTAATAAATTTTAGGTGATACAAGATATTAACAATCAAAATCATTTTTTATAAAATCTAACATGTGAGACTAGGTTATATAGCAACAAGTTGAATCAAATTGCTCATTATTATCTTAATTAATATTTAAAAATGCGAGACTAAGTGATAACAATAAAATAGGTATACTAAATAATTAATAAAGAAATAAGCGAGAGAATGCAAAAGAGACAAATAAATAAGCAAAGCAATTTTTTATTTTTTGTTTTAATTTACCCCAAATAAATATAATTTAACACAAACAAGTAAAGGGATAAAAGGGAAGAGAGACTCTAAGAGACATTGTGGATCAGCTCTCGACTTTTCTTTTATTTTTGGATAGGCTTCCGTATAAGGACAGACAAAACCAAAGTTCATCTTTCAAGCTTGAGTCGATGTCATCATCTCCGTAGGGCCAACTACCCCTAACCAACCACCACATGCATAACGTACCAAAAAGGTGCCTAATTGTCCCAACGTAATGTCCAACAGGCTTTGGACTCTTAATGGGATGGGCTTAGACAAAATGGAATGTAAGGCCCTCCTAGACACCAAGTCAAACAAACAAGGCAAACAAGACGGTCATTTTAGCAATACAAGTCTCAATTTTTTATTTAATTTTCAAGTAGCAAAGAGTATGATGTACATACACATATATTTAATACAATAGATAATTTAATTAATAATGTAAAATATAACCTAGGACAACAAATTTTATTTATTTACGGGAAATTATTTTAAACAATGTTTAACATGCAAAAATTAGTTAATTGGGAGCATTTTATAATTGCAAATTTATTTATTAATGCAGAAATTATGTTTGAGAGATTGTAAATTTATTAGATGCAATAAATCAACAAGAATAAAAAAAGTCAAAAAGTATGCACAACGAATTTTATTTTAGTTATTGATATGCTGAAAATTTACAAGCCTCTTGATATGATCTCTAGGTATTTAACATATTAAAATGACAAAGAAAAGAATCAAATCAAATATGAACTTGCTAAAATTAGTTAAACATGATTTCTATGTGATTTTATAATCAACCACATTTAAATAAAACCTATTGGCTTGATTTCTAACTCCAAATGACATATGAATGCAAAACACGCCAAATTGAATAAAATTAACTTCAGACATTAATTGGGAAAATTAATTAAATGATTGAGCGAATATGATTTGTTTTTTTTAATAAGATCTAAAATTTATTTTATTACATAAACATTTATCAGACAAATTATGAATTTATACGCATGCTTTTAAACACAAACAAGTTTGCAATAAATAATGATTAAAACATAATTCCCCCTCCCTAGGTTATCCCCCAAATTACTTCATGTATAAGAGTTAATTTAGAGTTATACACATATTGTAATAACAGATCAAAATATACACAACATTAAAATAAACAGAGCTTCGTCCGAAATTTCTTCTATGCCACTCTTCTTCATTTTGAACTTTAAGTTCAAAACCTGCTAGAATAAGTAAGGTAACACGTATACAATGGAAGAATGATTGTAATGAAAAATATTCATAGTAACCAATTTAGCTCATAAATACATATATAAACAACACATGTAAGAAATAAAAGGACAAAACATATGCGTAGACATATCAACACACATAGGAAAAGATAAGGAGTGCTTCCTCACAACAATAATAATTAATGCAAAATAAAAAATAAAAAATAAAAGAGGATTGACTAATAGTGAAATGCTACTGAAAAATACTATCCAACATTTGTTCGAACAAAAGCAAAGTAGCAAACAAGAGCATTTGAACATTTTACAAGAATCTTAATTTATTTTTAAGAGTAGAAAGAGAGCAATAAGAGAGTAAGGAGTCTAGTTCTTGTGTTGAGAGAGAGAATTAATGAGTGTAGTGTGTTGGGAGAATGAGAAGGGGTCTCTTATATAGTAGAAGCGGAGGGAACAAATAAGGAAAAAAACTAAATTAGAATAATTTATGAGCATAATATTCTTTTACCATAAATAAAGAAGAGCCAAAACAATATAATTCTATCATATATAAAAAATTAAGAAATCCATAAATTTACACAAAGGGAAAAAAGGAACAATTAAACTTATTCTTATTATAAGAGAGCCAAATCAGATTATTGAAAAAAAATATATTACTAAACTTAAGCAAGTAAGAATAAATTTAAGGGAGAATAATAATATTTTTCCATATATAAAGAAGAGCTATAATAAGAAAATTTTAATAAAATTATTTTATTAAAAAAAAATAAACAAGTAAATAATAAAGTTAGGAAGTAAAATTTTTTTGCCTTAAATAAATAAGAGCCAAAACAGAATTATTTAAAAAAAAAATAATTTACAAAATATAAAATAAGTAAGAAATACGTTAATTTCACAAATGAATATATTTTTACCATATTATTTTAGCAAATCAATATAAGCATAACCTACTATATATATAAGCATGTAAGAGAGGTCAATCAAGGATACACTACCATGTTTAAAAGTTTATTATTATTGAATCTTCTAAACTATATTCCAACATCAAATTGACCAATCAAGGGCGTAAATATAATAAATATGCTAGACAATACATTATTCCTACTCTAGAACAAATAAAATAGTGCACGATCGAATTGAGGATTAACAACACGTAGATATGAGGGAGCAGTTATACACACAATCAAACAATAGGCAACAAGAAAAGCATGAGACTCTTTTGACAAAGCTTAGCATGCAAAATTAAGTAGATAAAAAAATCTGCATTCATATTATCATTCTTTTAAAAGCAAACACCACAACAACTGCAAGGATATACGAAACATATTCAGGAATCTGCAATCCAAAGATTTTTAAGTGTGAGATCGCACTATCATAGCATGAATATTTATATGACATTTTACCAACACGAGGATAATTAGAAAAAAATAATAAGAACTAAGTCAAGAAATAATATGAAAATGAAATGATTCTTAAATAGAGTACAAGCATGAATATCTGTTAAAACTAAGGATGAGGTTTTAATCAGAAGGAACGCAAACCTGGACGGATCTAAATAGATCTGTCTTTAACAAACTTTTAACATCGACAAAATTCTTGCTGATTCTCGCTTGCTTGGCCACTGCTAGTGCTTGTATTGTGGGAGGCGCCGGTACTTGCAATAGAGGAAGAGAAAGGAGAGAGAAAGGGAAAAACAAGGGGAGGAAGGAAACGAGAGGGAGAGGGGAAGAGGGGGAAAGAAAAATAGTAACGGGAAAGGGGGTGTCGCCGGAGGTGCAAGCTGACAGCTGCCGCTGTCAGAGCCTGAGATTGTTGTTGTTCTTTTTGCCGGTTGTTTCTGTTGGTTTTCCGCCAGTGCTGATGCCTGCACTGGTCGCCTCTGGATGGCTGGGAGATGTTGTTCCTGCAAAATAAGATGGATAAAAACAAGATGGGGAAGGAAGACAAGAAGGGGAGGAGAGAGGGAGGCTGCCACAAGCACGTTATGGTGGGTCTCGCCGCGGCTGCTCTTGTCCGTTTGCTGATGCTGCTCTCCACTACTGCTGGTGTTCTCGTTTCAACTGCTGTCTAGCTGCTTGCCGCAGAAGCTTCCTCATCAGGAATAAGGTAAGAGGAATGGAGAGGGAGATAAGAGAGGGAGGAGGGGCTGGAAAGAGAGAAGAAGGAAGAGAAGAGGGAACAAGATTGGAGAGGAGAGGAGGTGGGAGGGAGGAAGATCTCACCGAAGGAGCAACATGAGAAGAGACGGGAGGCTGGCGGCGCTGATTTTTGGAGAAGAGAGGGAGGGGAATGAGATAAAATTTTAGGTTGAGTTATTTGATAGTTTAAAAATAGGATTTGATCTCAACCGTTGATCCAATTTGAAATGAAGGGCTAGGATTAGATCTAGGATTTATTTTTAAAATGGATGGATGAGATGAAGTCTTAATATTAGATGGGACAAAATATCGAATGGCGAAAATTGCAAATAAATTGGCTAGATGAAATGAAAGAGTGGCTATGTTTGTAATAAAATTTGAATTGAAGTGTCGAGAGTTGTAAGAAATTATGATAGAATAGGCTAGAATATAAATAATTTTAAGTAAAGTATAGGAATTACTATTTGATTACAATACTACATTAAAATATTTCTACGTAATTGAAAATTATTTAAATTTTTAAAAAGTTGAAATTCATTATTAATTATAAAATATTTCATTAATATTTACGATAATTTTATAAAGTAAAAGATACTAAAAATAAAATTTTCCAACAAAACCGACTAAAAATTCTAAACCTTAAATAAATTTTAAAATACGTATTTAATCGAATAGTATTCCTAAAAATGATTAAAGGTCGGTAAAAATTGGTTGTCAAAAAATGCCCCTTGGTTGATTGAGAATGAAGAATGAATTGTAAGGCAACCAACGTTAAATAAGTAGCCGATTTTGTCCGATCGACAAGAGATGTCAGTTGGATCAATGGAAACGATATAGGGTTGAAAAAAGGTACGACTGAGACTTTGGTATTATGTCGCCTACATGTATGTGGTTATACGAGAATCGGGTCGGTATAGTTCTACATGAAATAGCAAATGAAGCTCTTAAAAGTTGAAAGAGCGCTAAGGTATTTGAAAGGAACGATATCGGCTTGCATTGATAAGATTAGCGCAGCGAGAAGAGAGAGAATAATAGGCGAGAGGATCATGATAGAGAAGCGAGACAAGCATGACAGAGTGAGGTTATCATCCTTTTAGCAAGGGTCGGAGTATGAGTAGCGAAGAATTGATAGGGTCTTTGTTGCAATAGATGATAGCATGACAATTGTAATCAAGAGGCGATCGATCATATCTGCAAATTCTAGATAAAATGTTAGCTTATTAATAGATAAAGTATGACCAGTAATGATAAAATATGAGTTCCAAATAAATGACAAGAGGTGATAAGAAGCGTATCTGTGTGAGATGCCCTCGTAGACTTTGGCTTCACTTGTTGAAGAATTGCAACCCATCTCCGAAGGTTAAAGTCAACCTCCAATGGATCTTATAGTATAGAGATAGAATAATATAAGGAAAATGTTTGGTTTGAAGGAGAGTCTAAACGTTATTTTAAGGCAGACGAACCTGGGTGTTTTTTTAAGGCGGACGACCTAAATATCTTACAAAGCGGACGAACAAAAATATCCTATGAGAGGAGAAGCCTAAATGCCTTTTTAAGGTGGATGGCCTAAATGTCCTATAATATGGACAAACCTAACTGTCGTTTTAAGGCGTACGGGCCTAAATATCCTATAATGAGGACAAGCTTAAGTGTTGTGTTGTAAGGCAGACTAGTCTAGATGTTGCATTGTAAGGCTGACGAGCCTAAATGTCGCATTGTAAGGCGACGAGCCTAGATGTTGCAATGTAAGGCGGACGATCCTAAATGTCGCGTTATTGTAAGGCAGACGAGCCTAAATATCGCATTGTAAGGCGGATGAGCCTAGATTTTGCATTATAAGGTAGACGAGCCTATATGTCTTATTGTTAGGCAGACAAGCCTAGATATTGCATTGTGAGGAACACGAGCCTATATGTCTTATTGTTAGGCAACAATCCTAGATGAAGAGACAATAGTTCACAGTGGCGCGTTGAATCCGAAGATATCTTCATGGTAGCTCAGTAGCCGAAACAATAATGCCAGTAGACAAGAATTTGTCGGAGCCTTTGTTTGTAAGCAAGGGAACATCCGTTCAGAAGGAGACTTTGTTTGTAATCTGCACAACTGTAACTTCTAATATGGATTAAATAGAGTGGTTAGAGTAGAATAAGTGCTAAATGTAAACATGATGCAATATCGCATATTGACCATGAATGTTTTCCTTAAAACCATGAAAAATAATGTCTTAGGCTATGATGTCTAGGGCCATGATACGAAAAATATATCCTCATGTCATGAAAATTTTGTCTTCAGGCCATGAAAATGACGCCTTTTGACTGTGACACCTTCAGATCATGATATACAGAAATTAAACCCTTAGGCCATGATATGATGTCCGCAGGACATGAGAGATGATGCCTTTGGACAATGATGCCTTAGGATCATGATAAGCACAAAATAAGTCCTCAGGCCATGACATGAATTCCGCAGTCCATGAAATATGATGCCTTTGGAGGATGACGCCTAATAAGTAAAGACAGCGTATCTGTTTTTTGGCATATGTTGATACTTGTGACTTGATTTTATTCGGGCACATGAAAACTTCTAGCACGATGCAATCTTGTCGCTTATGAAATCTTTGGGCACAATGCAGTCTCGGGCACAATGCGATGATACATTTCTTCGCGTGCATGCAATATCGAGCAAATGCGATGATGCATTTCTTCGGGCATATGCAATGTCGAACACATGAAATGATGCATTTATTCGGGCACATGCAATATCAAGCACATGCAATGATATGTTTCTGCGATCGATCATAATATAATGATCCAGTTCTTTGAGCATAATGGGATATTGGGATTAGGTGAAAATGATGCAATATCGGGAAGAATTTAATTTGCCATCACAACAGTTGCTTGAGGGCGAACAGTAGCTTGGGCGTCCGCCTTATTGGAAGGGTCGAGTTTCATTTGTCGGACTCAAAAGTTGTATGTTGAATTTTGAAGTTGCCTTTGTATATGTACCTATATTTTCTTCATTGAAAAAATAAATAGTTAGTTTAAACATTTATCACACATATTATGAACTTATAGGCATGCTTTTAAACACAAACAAGTTTACAATAAAAAATGATTAACAAATAATTCCCCCTACCTAGGTGATCCCCCAAAATTGCTTCATATAGAAGCGATGCTTAAGTGTTATACACACATTCTAATAACAGATGAAAGTATACACAATATTAAAATAAAAAAAGCTTCGTCAGAATTTTCTTCTAGAACACTCTTCCTCATCTTCAACATTAAGTTCAAAACCTGCTAGAATAAGTAAGGTAACACTTATACATAGGAAGAATGATTGTAATGTAAAAAATTCATAGTAACCAATTTATCTCATATATACATATATAAACAACACACATATGAAATAAAAAAGGACAAAACATTGGCGTAGACATATCAACACACTTAGGGGAAAAGATAAGGAGTGATTCCTCACAACAATTGTCATAAATGCAAAATAAAAAATTAAATAAATAGAGGGCTGACTAATAGTAAAGTGCTATTTAAGAATACTAACCGGTTAAGCAGAAACGAAAAATAGCAATGAATACAAGTTGATCCAACTTTTGTTTGAACAAAAGCAAAGTAAAAAAGAAGATCACTTTAATATTTTACCAGAATCTTAATTTATTTTTAAGAGTAGCAAGAGAGCAATGAGAGACTGAGGGGTCTAGTTCTTGTGTTGAGAGAGAGAATTAATGAGTTTAGTGTGTTAGGAGAGTGAGAAGGGTCTCTTATATAGTAGAAGAGGGGGGAACAAATAAGGAAAATAAATAAGTTAGAATAATTTATAAGCATAATATTCTTTTACCATAAATAAAGAAAAGTCAAAACAATAATATTCTACCATATATAAACAATTAAGAAATCAATAAATTTACAAAAAGGGGAAAAAATATCAATTAAACTTATTCTTATGATAAGAGAGCCAAATCAGATTATTAAAAATATATATATTAAAAAACTGAAGCAAGTAAGAATAAATTTAAGGGAGAGTAATAATATTTTTCCTTACATAAAGAAGAGCTTAAATTAGAAAAAAAAATTAAAAATGTTTTATTACCAAATAATGAACAATTAAGAAATAAAGTTAGGAAGTAATATTCTTTTAACTTAAATAAATAAGAGCCAAAACAGAATTATTTTAAATGTTTTTTTTACCAAATTTAAAATAAGAAAGAAATATGTTAATTTTAACAAATGAATATATTTTTACCATATTATTTTAGCAAATCAATATATGCATAACGTACTATATATATAATTATGTAAGAGAGGTCAATCAAGGATACACTACCATGTTCAAAAGTTTATTATTATTGAATCTTATAAACTATATTCCAACATCAAATTGAGCAATCAAGGGCATAAAGATCATAACTAAGCTAGACAATATATTATTCCTACTCTAGAACAAATAAAATCGTGCAAGATCAATTTGAGGATTAACAACATGTAGATATGAGGGAGCAAATATATACTCAATCAAACGATAGGGAACAACAAAAGCATGAGTTTCTTTTGACAAAGCTTAGCATGCAAAATTAAGTAAATAAAAAAAATCAGCATTCATATTATAATTATTTTAAAAGCTAATACCACAACAACTTCAAGGATATACAAAACATATTAAGGAATCAACAATCCAAAGATTTTAAATTGTAAGATCGGACTATCATAGCATGAATATTTATATGACATTTTAAAGAGACGAGGAAAATCAGAAAACAAAATCATAAGAACTGAGTCACAAAATAATACGAAAATGCAATGATTCTTACATAGAGTACAAGCAAGCAAATCAGTTAAAACTAAGGATGAGGTTTTAATCAGATGAAAAGCAAACCTGGATGGATCTAAATAGATCCGTCTTTAACAAACTTTTAACTTCGCCAGAATTCTTTCTGATTCTCGCTTGCTTGGCCGCTGCTACTGCTGGTTTTGTGGGAGGCGCTGGTACTTGCAATAGAGGAAGAGAAAGGAGAGAGAAAGGGAAAGAGAAGAGAAGGGAGGGGGAGAGAGGAGATAAGAGGGAGATGGGAAGAGGGGGGAAAGAAAAAGAGAAATGGGAAAGGGGGTGTCGCCGGGGCTGCTTGCTGCCAGCTGCCGTTGTTAGAGCAAGAGATTGTTGTTGTTCTTTTTGCCGGTTGTTTCTGTTGGTTTTCCGCCAGTCCTGCTGCCTGTAGTGGTCGTCTATGGCTGGCTGGGATATGTTGTTCCTGCAAAAGAAGGAGAAAAACAAGATGGGGAAGGGAGACAAGAACGGGAGGAGAGAGGGGGGCTGCCACCAGCACGTGATGGTGTGTCTCGCCGCTGCTGCTCTTGTCCATTTGCTGATGCTGCTCTTACTGCTGCTGGTGTTCTCATTTCTTCTGCTGTCCAGTTGCTGGCGGCAGAAGCTTCCTCGTCGGGAAGAAGGGAAGAGGAAAGGAGAGGAAGAGAAAAGAGGGAGGAGCGGCTAGAAAGAGAGAAGAAATCAGAGAAGAGGGAATGAGATTGGAGAGGGGAGGAGGCGGGAGGGAGGAAGGTCTCGCCGGAGGAGCAACATGAGAAGAGAGGGGAGGCTGGCGGCGCTGATTTTTGGAGAAGAGACGGAGAGGAATGGGAATAAATTTTAGGTTTAGTTATTTGATAGTTTAAAAGAAGGATTTGATCCCAACTATTGATCTAATTTGTAATTCAGGGCTAGGAGAAGATCTAGGATTTATTTTTAAGATGGATGGATGCGATGAAGTCTTAATATTAGATGAGACAAGATATGAAATGGCTACTATTGCAAATAAATTAGCTATAATTGAAATGAAAGAATGGCTATAATTTTAATAAAATTTGAATTGAAGTGGCTAGAATTTGAAGAAATTATGATAGAATAGTCTAGAATTTAAATAATTTCAAGGAAAGTGTAGAAATTACTATTTATTTAAAATACTACCTTAAAATATTTTTATGTAATTGAAAATCATTTAAGTTTTTAAACATTTGAAATTCATTAATAATTGTAAAATATTTTAGTAATATTTACGATAATTTTATAAAGTAAAAAAAATACTAAAATATATAATTTTCAAGCAAAATCGACTAAAAAATATAATCTTTAAATAAAATTTAAAATACGTATTTAATCGAATATTATTCCTAAAAATTGGTAAAGGTCGGTAAAAATTGGGTGTCAATAGTCACGGTGTAGTTATTTTGGGCTTCATTTAGGGCTTTACTCGCATAGTAAATGAGCTGAAGGATTTTGTCCCTTCGTTGCCCCAATACCACACCAAGAGCAACCCCACTAGCATCACACATTACCTCAAATGGCTTGCTCCAATACGGCAAAATAAAGATCGGTGCAGACCCCGACTTTTCTTTGAAATCACCAAATGCCTTAAGGAAGGATTCATCAAAGTAAAATTTATGCTCTTTCTCAATCAACTTGCACAAAGGATGCACAATTTTTGAAAAATCCTTGATGAACCTCCGGTAAAAACCTGCATGCCCAAGAAAACTTCTCAAACCTTTGACAGATAAACGGGGGAAGTCTCTCTATTACCTCAACTTTATCTCGATCAACCTATGTACTCTTCTCTGAGATGCGATGACCCAATACAATACCCTATTTCACCATGAAGTGAATTTTTTCCCAATTTAGTACTAGATTTCACTCTTCACACTTCTTAAGAACCTCATACAAATGACTCAAACACCACTCAAAGGAGTCACCAACCATAGAAAAATCATCCATAAACACCTCAATAGTGTCCTCCACAATATTGGAGAATATCGAGATCATACATCTTTGAAATGTGGCGGATGCATTGCACTACCCAAACGACATTCTCTTGAACGCAAATGTCCTATATGAACAAGTAAAGGTGGTTTTCTCTTCAACTTCCGGTGCAATAGAAATCTAATTATACCCAGAATAACCATCAAAAAAACAATACCACCCCTTTCTGGCAAGTCTATCAAATATCTATTCCTTGAAGGGCTTAGGAAAATTGTCTTTTTCGGTCCATGCACTTAATTTATGGTAATCCATACACACCCTCCAACCAGTCACCTGTCTCATTGGAACAAGCTCATTTTTCTCATTGGGTACCACAATCATTCCCCCCTTTCTTAGGTACACAGTGAACAGGGCATACCCAACTACTATCAGCGATTGGATATATCACTCCAGCATCAAACTACTTAATAGTTTCCTTCTTCACAAACTCTTGCATATGTGGATTTTAGACGTCTCTGATTCTCAATATTTGGCTTATGATCGGGCATGAGTTGGATCTTATAAGAACAAATACCGGGAGGAATCCCAATAATATCCCAATAGTCCACCAAATAGCTATTTTTAACCTTTTTAACACTTTCACCAAACTCTCAACTTGGTGCACATTAAAATCTGATGCAATAATAATCGGCAAAGTGTTATTTTTTCACTAAAATACATTACTCAGATGAGGTGGTAGAGGCTTAAGTTCTAATTTTGGAGACTTCTCATTAGACGATTTCATGGATGGAGATTCGCGATGTTGCATATATAACTCAAATTTCTTTGTTTTATAATGAACATTACCTCGATGAAATGCCTCGACCAATGATCCATACTCTTAAATGCCATCACTATCAAGTTTCATGATCACTACCGCCAATGCTTCTATACCCAAACTCTCTTTAATTTGTACTTCAGATGACTCTTCAACTCTATAGGATATAGCAGATAATGATTGACGCTCACCACTCTGCCTCATGGACCTACAAATGTAGAAGGTACTTTTTCATTGTCCAACCGGAATTTCATCTGCCCCTTTTCCATTTCAACCAAGGCTCTACCCGTAGTAAGGAATGGCCTCCAAAAAATATTGGGAACCTTAAAATCGTCCACACAATCAAGAATCACATAATCAACTAGAAAATATGACCTACTCCACTTTTACTAGCACATTGTTGATTATACCAATGGGCCTTTTTACCATTGGATCGACCATTAATAGCCCCATCGTATTGGGTTTGGGGTTACCCCAACCCAAATTCTTGTAAATCGAGAGGGGCATGAGATTTATACTTGCCCCAAGATCACATAATGCTTTTGCAAAATATAATAACCCAATTGTACAAGGAATAGTGAAAACACCTGGATATTCTTTGTTTTTCAGTAGAGGTCTTGTAGCAATTGCACTATTGTGTTGCATTCTATCATCATCCTCAAAAGTGACTGATCTTTTCTTTGACACCAAATCTTTTATGAACTTGGCATAAACCGACATTTTTCAAGAGCTTCTACTAAAGGGACATTGATACAAAAAAATTTCAACAACGTTTTAAAATGCCGGTATTTATCATCCTCCGTCTTTTTTAGTAACCTTTTTGAGAAAGGAGGTGGTTGTCTAGGAATGGGGGTCACATTTTGGGGCACCTCAACATCTTTTATCGTTTTGTCTTCTAACTCACCACTAACCTCCACCACTGTATCATCATCTCTTATCACCTTTTCTAAACCAGACGGTATAGGTGGATCAATGGTTAGCTTACCACCCCAAGTAGTGATTGTCATACAATGCCCATCATTTTTTGGATTTTGGAAAGTGTTCCTCGGAAGAATTCCCGGTTGCCTTGTGTTCACAGTTGTAGACAATTGGGCCATTTGAAACTTAAGATGCTTGATCGAGATTGCATGTGTATCAACTTTCTACCATATATGTGCTAAGTCATTACTTAACTCTTTAGTATGCTCATCACTAGCATTGAACCTCCTCATCATTTTATGCATCATATCCTCAACTCGCGCCATACTACTTCCACCATACGTAGGAGTAACTTCACGATTTTGAGGTTGAACATAGTCCCCACTCCTATCATTTCTGTTACCATAGTTACCCAGTTGATGTTATTTTCGCGGTTATAATTCCCATCTTCGACATAATCACCCTTGCGGTTACAATTACCATCGTTGCAACCTTGGTTTCCTTGACCTTTGCACCAATTCTCTCTATAGGAGACTTGGGTATTCGGTTGGTAACCCCCTGTCTGATCATTGACCGCATAAGAGTCCTCCTCCCAGTAATATTCATCAGTTAGCGCTGGTGGTTTAGACAAGTAGTTCACCGTATTTACCTTTTCTGCACCCCAGCAACATGTTTCAACACCAACTTAAGCTCAATTATCATTTGAGCCATCTCCTCAAGAAGATCATCTGCGACTGAGTTGTGTACGGATTGGACTGTGAAGGTGTTTCTCATAGTATCTGACTTCCTAGTACTCCAAGCTTTATTATTTTGGGAGATTTTCTCTAACTTTTCAGAAATGTCGGCATAAGGAAAGTCCCTATAAGAACCACAAGCTATTGTATCCAACACCGCTTTGTTATTATCATCTTGTCCCCTATTTAAATACTCTTTCAGAGACTCACATATATGTGGTTATTTGGGACACTTCGTAAGAATGAAGTGAACCTAACCCAAGAACTGATAACTGACTCTCCTGGTAGTGCCACAAAGGTTTTCACTCTGTCTTGGTGGTTTAGTTTCTTAGAAACCGGGTAGTTGAGTACCAAGAAAGCATCCCTATATTGATTTCAACTGAAGATTGAGTTATAGGGGAGCTCAGTAAACCAGATAACAGCCTCTCCCTTTAGTGAGAGAGAAAAAACTCTTTGCCTGATTACATGTATATTCAAATTGGGATTCCCTACAAAACTTTTGCACACTGCCCTTACCTTAGTGATGTGGGAATTTGGATCCTCAGAAGGTAGCCCTGAAAACAAACATTTGGTAGTGAGTATTTGCATCAAACTACTAGTTACCACAAAAGTGTGGTCGTGCGGTAGAGGACGCAAGACGAGTGGCCCATTAGAGTCTGCGATATTTTCATAGCCCTTACAGTACTCTTTAGGGGGTGGAGCAGGAGGTTTTCTCCGTATTTCACGTTCCCTATAAATAATAGGTAATACAGGGTCACGAGCATAGACCAATGGTGGCATTTGTGGGTCGACCTCATCACCTTAGATGCACAAATTCTGATTCATTCTACTCAAAGTATACTCTAGTTCGGGGTCAGGATCAATTGCGAGTCTACTCCGTGTGTTTGGCATGTAAGGAAGTTAGAACTGCAGGAGACAAAAAGAAAAAGAAAAAGTAAAATTAAGAAAATGTTTACTAAACTTCATTAATAAGCTTTAAGTTAGTCTAAAATCCACTTTCCCCGACAGCGGCGCCAAAATATTGATACGCTCAAATTTACTTCTCAAAAAGAAGTAAAAGTGGTCGCATTAAGTATAGAACCTAAATAGTGAGGTTGGGATCGTTCCAAGGAGGAAACTGGTTTACTTCAATCTAGTTAATTATTTCACGAAAACAAATAACTAAAGGGGTTTTGATTAATAAAAGCAATTAGCTAAATTGAAGTAAACAAGTGACAGGTTCAAGTATTAGAGTTTATTTAACTAATGAGAGTAACTAGGGTGTAATTGTTCCCCACAGACTCCTAACTTTGTAATTCTAACAATCATTTCCTAGTATGTTGCATGCAAGTGATAAGTTAGGTATCTCTAAATCCTTAGTTCGGCATCTAGAGAATTTCACTCCGCACCTCTGTCCGGCTATGTGTTTTGCTTTACTAAACCTTATCTTTACCTCATATTAAGCATCATATTCGATATTTGACTAGGTTGTTATTTCGTTCAAACCGACAATAGCCTACTAGATAGTATGCACTATCTATGTTGATAATTCATTTCCTATTATCTACATCCTTGGTCTTGCAATTAGACATAAGGTGAGTTCTAACGTTGTCCATCCGTTAAAAATATTTCTAAGCGAAAGAATTAGCAATACATGCAAGACACTGTTCTAGAATTGTCAATTTAGCTGGGTTTTACCTTGTTACTTACCCATTGTTCCACTACCCTATTTATGGAGTTTATTTACCCATGCTAATAATCACACAATTCATATTGATAATACAAGAATTCATGCACTTACTTTGATGAGAATGAACAAAATCAAGAAATTACTTAAATAAATCACCAAAACACTAATAATTGATTTCGAAAAAGTAATATCCAATCACAAAAATCAAGAGTTCAATACTTAGACAATAAATCTGAAAAATATCTAAAGGTCTAACCCAAAAAATGAGGTTTCTCGAACTATTTATAATAAAAAAAACTAATAAAAGAGAGAAATCTATTAAAGGAAATTTTTTCCAAAAACGCACTGAGTCGACGACCTTCATGAAGAACCATCGTGGATTCCGTCGTTCAACTCTTTTTTACTTCGACGAATAGGTGTGATGGACCGTTTCACGCACGATGATCCATCGAGGGGTTCGTTCCACGACTCTTAGAATTTTCTGAAGTTGGGCACTGGGACTACTCTCTGTTAGCCTTGACGAATGTGCAGGATGAACGGTTGTGGCTATGACGGTCCGTCGTGATCTTTTGTAGTCATACACTTGGTAAGAATCCCCAACTTCCTTCAGCAGCTATTATATTCTCACGACAGTTGACCTCTACAGACAGTCATAGTCACGACAGATCATTGTGGGGTGTGTAGATGGTCACTTCTTCAATTTCAACTCAAAATCTTCGTGTTGTCCTTTGGACAGATTTCCTGAGAATAAGTAGAAAACTACATAAAAATCAATACAAAAAGGCTTTAGACACACACTAAACTTAAGGAAAAGGCATTGGGAAGTACCATGAAACCACGATACATAACCAAGCTAGACAAGTAGTCGTTGTATGTCTCCTAGTCTTTGAACTATGTTCCCATCATAGGAACTAGCCGATGGATTCAACCTAAGAGAGCTAGGTATGATGCGGTTTCACTTTGGCCAGTGATTCCATTTCTTTTCGGTGTGGTGAAGACACCAGATTTCATATTTAGCTCACATTATCTATGTTGGTTATAGCTAAGGAAAGTATTCGCTTCACTTCAGTCGTGAACCCCTCTTTTCGGTGTAGGGAAGAAATTGACTTGGTTGAACTTAAGACGGTGAACCCCTTTTTCGATGTGGGGTAGAAACAGAACTTCATTCACTTTAACCGGTGAATCACCTCTTTTCGGTGTGTTGGAGACACTGAATTTAATGTTATCTCGCATGATCTACTTCCTCTAATGCTAAAGAGTTCTTTAAAAAAATAAGATAGAATGAAAGTAGCATGGTCACAGTGAACAACCGATCAAACAAGTAGAAACATAAGTTCAAAGTGAACAAAGAAAGTAAGAGCTCAATAATATCAATCACTAGTTTTGATAATAATGAATTTTTAAAAAATTATGGGCATAGCGAATAAGGAATTACTTATAATGACATCTTATATTAGCTTTTAAATATATATATATATATATATATATATATATATATATATATATATATATATATATATATATATATATATATATATATATTTATATATATATGTCAATAAAGAGAGAAAAACCTAATGACTCAATCATTTGGATTGTGGATATATGCCCCAACATCATTATATTTTGCAAAAGATCAATAAATGGGCATAGACAATAAAGATTGGCTTATAAAGATTTCATGCCCAATCTAACAAGAATAAAAAGAGTAACTTATAGTAAGGGTAGCCAAATTATTTCCTTTGACTTTTTGATTACTTACTTGATTCATTGTAGTTATGGGACTACAATGAATCATTGAACTTGTAAGTAAAACATAAGATTAAAGAGATCTTTGAACAACACAACACGAAGAAAAAAAATAATGAAAAATAAACCAAGTGTTGGGGAAGGGTCTCTCAGGTTTGGAGGAGCAAATTTCATGATTTTCATTCGAGTTGTCCTAAAATTATGTTCATGATTCTAAGGTCTTATTTTCATATAGAAAATGAGTTGTGTGGTCTCAATGCATTAAAATAAGTCATATTCATAACATAATTCACAAATATCTAATTAAGAAAGTCTAATGACTTCACCTTCTAAATATGGCATGTTGTTATAGGAAGAGTTTTCCTTGACCATTCATTGTGCTTAAATGAATATGTTCATAACCCTATACGATTACTATTTTATAGGCGTAGGTGAGAGAGAAGATTGAAGACTCATTGAAGCCGTTTGGATCTGTAATCTCCAGACTTTGGTAGGTCCTCTTGAGTCCGAGGATGGTATATCTATCATTATAGCTTAGTACTTTAGACATATCTAGTGGATGTTGTCACTAGCATTTTATTTTAGACTTTTATTCAAAGTTTTGTATTAAGGCCGTTTGGCAAATTATAAGATATATTGATTTCTTCATTAAACTCCTTAATAGATTGTAGATGGTTGTTTAATTTAAGTTCATTAGAATATTATTCTACATAGTAATCATATGAAGTCTATGTATACTTCACTGTTTTTTGAAAGTTTTAAATTTTCCGCATATCCAACTATATGATTGTGATGAAATCTAAGAAGAGGCTTGTTTTCGACCTCCAAGAAGTTAACGACGCATGTTGCATTCAGATTCCTGAATCTGGGCGTGACAGTTCAATTCTTCCACCTACCCTAAGTAACCTCCCTTATGTCATCCTAGTTAGGTTCATAGTCATTTACTTCCATTGTCCAGTTTACTTGAGGGATATTATAGCCTTAACCGACACTAAGACCATGGGTGCTACATGGAATTTTGTGATGTAGAGCCTTACACCCATTGAAGGTGTTCTTACCTAGATAATGTTGAACATTAAGACATACTAGCATACTTAGTTAAATCACTTGCTAGATCCTATGTGGCAAGCATAGTTATGGAACTTAGAGATATACATAACCCGCTACGTGCTCATTAGCATTGGATACTCATCTCAAGAGAAACCATAGGTGAATATTCCTCAAGGAAAGTCAACACCTCATGTGGAACCATAGGTGAATGTTCCTCCGAGAGAAGTCAACACCTTAGGAGGTCCAAATGGTGAATCTTCCTCCAAAGGAAGCCAACACCTCTCATTATCAAGTTCACTCGGTGCTAAACTAAGTTCCATTTTTATGAAAAAAACATTATTACATTATTTCATTAAACATAAGCTTAAGATATTGACTACTTATATGCTTATAGCATATTCAAGCACCTATCTAGTTTTAGGGTACTCTTGAGCTCACTAATCAAGGCCCTTCTAATGACTACATTTTAATACATATGTGTATATATATGCGTATAATTCTTTAAAAATAACTATTTTAATACCACACATGTTCATGAAATACTCATGTAATCATATTAATATTCATAGAAAACCAAACCTAGGAACTATCCTATCAAGGCACACATGTGCAATATATATACAAGGTCCCATACCCGTGATTATACTAGTACACCTATCAAGTCATCCTAGCTAATGGAATGCATAACATACTTCACATGCATTTATCTTAAATGCATAGTAGTAGATATTTAGTGAATATGAGATCAACCTTTCTTTAGACATTATGAACCTTTACAACATTTTAAGCATGCATAATGTGTGAGTATGTGTGTGCATTGGTCAACATGATCACATAATGTCTATCAACCAACACATTGAGGCAATCACCCTCTTATCATCATATTACAGTTTCAAGCATAGACGACACAACATAATTTACCATAGAAGGCAAGCTAACTTCATATGACACTTTAAGACTCCTAACATTAGTTATTCACACATTCACATAGAGGTACATGGGTAGGGTCATCAATTCTTAACAATTCATTAATGGGAGCACCTACACATGATATTAACATAGATATACACATGCTTATACAGTAGCCATACAACCTAGATCACAACTAGAAAAGGAAAGTAGGCCTAAGCTTCACATAGTGTGATCATCATAACCACACACTCATAAAATCATCAAGTTTCCTTCAAGTCCATAATTAGACAATATATATATATATATATATATATATATATATATATATATATATATATATATATATATATATATATATATATATATATATATATATATATATATATATTATATATATATATATATATATTTATATATGAAGATAAACTAAACACCGTCACCATAAGTGGACCTTACCACACAATGCCATACGAGGCCAATTCTATCAACAATACTATAGAGAAGTAGAAAAGTAGAAGAATAGAGAAATTCATACCAATCATTCAACCTTAGATCATCATTTATAAATAGAAATTTTTCATCAACAGTTCAAGTATAGGGAACTAACTAAATATAGATTAACATAAACGAAATCATTCTTAATTCCCTACAAGATCATGATATCAACATACACACCAAACCACCAATTCAATAGAGAGTAAAGGAATGTAGATCACTCACCAATTTCACATTTTGATTTTATAATTAATAAAATTTGATCAATGATATACATGTAATGCAGTATCTAAAGAGATCATCACTCAAACGAAAGCATGCTTTATCTACCCTATCATTGAGATCACATGATACACATATCATTATCAATGAATAGCCTAGAAGAACCTAGATCAATTCATACAAACCCTTATTTACTTTGTTCATAAAAGATTCAAACCCACAATTCAACAATTATATTAACCTAAGGAAGTAGCTACAATCATCTTAACATAATCGAATTCCTCATTCATACCATATAATGTCAATGTTATAGTGAATATATAAAGACATGGTTAGTCTTATTCAAATCTTCATATATTGATCCAGATTGATAATTCATCAACAATTAACCATAAATATATATAATAAACAGTATACATAAGAAATTTAACGTAATAGAATCACAAATCCATGAATAAGAAGCCACAATCACAATTCCCATGCATAGGCTAGATCGAGTTTGCGAAGGGACGTGTGTTCACAATGCAATTGGATTGAAATTGACATTAAAAACAATACATTATAATCAATTCATCATGATTTTTCCTTTTAAAATGTTTTGAGAAAAACCAATGGCTACTTTGAAGAAGACGAAATTTAATCATGAAATCTCTTTTGATAACTTTGAGAAGAACTCTGCCGATGGAAGATTAACTAGAGATGAAGGATCACGATACCTTTATTTAGAAGAAAACTCTAATACTTGATTAAGAATATATGGGAAACCGACATCCAAGCTATTCTTGAGCTTCACCTTCAATGGAGGTTTCTAGAAAGAATTGGTTTTCAATGGAAAGTCTAATTTGTGTAGAATGGGTTGGGAATGGGCTGTTCACGTTTTTTATCACTGTAAATACACCCAAAAATAATCAAATAAATCATGTAGGGTCAGGTTAGGACGTGGGATGAATTTCCCATTCACACCTTAAGTGAACAGTCGTGCGCATGTAGCTTTAGGCAACCATCAACAGACAGCATCAACAGGGCGTCGACTGGACGACAGGGCGTCCTGCTACTCCGTTGTTGTTGACTGCAGCTCTTTCATTGAGACACAAGGCTCAAAAAGACAATTGTTGGTCTATGAATACCATCGACGGAGCGTCTGTTGGGAAACAGGGCGTCTACTTCGCTCGTCGATTGACACTGCCAAGGAAGAGTCTTGACAGCCTTTGGGTCCTTCTTGTGGAACCCTTGGGAATTTATAACCGGATTTTTCCAAGGTAAATATTAATATAAAAAATTCAAGGACCTTCCACATCAGTTTCACCAAAAAAAATTGCACGCAACTTATCCAAACATGTTAGGCACCGTCAAGACACACATATGCATGTCTCAAGTCTAACTTCCGAACGTCTTGGATGTTTAACCTCTAAACTTCATGAAACTAACCATACTGCCTTAAAAATCAGTTTTATCATATAAGTACATCATAAGATCATCACACACACATTCATAAAAACACATAAGGCCCTTTGGTGACTAGTAGTCGAACGTCTTGGTCGGCCCTTGGCGTTTGACTTCCAAATGACTTCAAATAACCCATGCATACTTCAAATAACTTCATTAAAATTTTAACAAGATTATAGTCACATTTGAGTCTCTAGACACCCTAACTCATTTTGGGGGTCTTACAGCTTACGCTTGAGAAACTTGGTTAACGTAGCATGCTCATTACCGGACATCACATATCCCATTAAGGAACGAAAAAAGGAATCATTGTCTCCTACTTCACTCGTCTTTGCTGCATTCCAAGCTATCAGAGGGTTAGTAGGGGCTAGAGAGGGTTGAAGAATTTTTGGACCAGCCAACTCTTTCAAGAATGACATGATCTGTCAAGCTAACACTGAATCGAGGGTAGGATTTATGTAGCTTTTGTCTGAACTCCTTCCTCTTGTTGAATCTAGTAAACACTCTCAAACGTAAATTCTTATTATATATCTTTATTATGTTCCAGAGGGTTCATTTTTAATGAAACATTGTCAATAGGCACCTGATTCACAACAAGCGCCACTCTCCCACAACCTATAACCCTAGCTCTTCCTCTACCTATACCTCGACCTTGACCTCCCGCTGTGGGTTCCTCGGCTGGAGCATTGATGGGATCTACAGGACTAATACCGTTATATCTACTATTAACCATTTGAGGTTAAATGATTGAAAGAAATTGATAGTAATATGAATCGACATATACCAATTGGAATCAAGTTACAACACGAAGGATCCAAGAGAAAAATGGATATTTCCTAAAGTTCTATAGCCTCTCAAAGAAAAGAAAAGGTATCCCCATACTGTTTAGCGAGAATCTATTAGACTCGTTTCCATACATCTAGATCATTAAACCCAGGCTCTGATACCAACTTTATCACGACCAAAAAACTTCTAATACAATCCAACTAAAGTAATTATTTGAAATCTAAGGCATTAAAGTTACGGAAGTAAGTTAAATGACTATAAATGGAGTTCCATTACTAAATAAAAAATCTAACAACTATAATTTGCAGAAGATAAACGTAAGAACTCAAAATCATGTACCAAAACTATTAAATGAATACCAAGTCAATGGAAGAGGATAATAATGTACTATTTAAACTAACTAAACAAAAGGTCTATGTCTGGAATTGGTGGACATAGACGAAGAGAAACTCTATGGAAGCCTGGAAGATGTGGCTCACCGTTGAAGTCGATACAGTAATCTTTGGCCTCCTAAGAGAGGTCTGCTAATAGCCTCACGAAGATGCCTTGTACTTAATAAAAATAAGAGCAAGTGGAAATTAGTACACAACTACCAAGTTCATGTAGGATTACGCGACTATCACACTAGTGCAAAATGACCAAGTTAAACAAATTTATAATCACATGCATATATATATATATATATATATACATATATATATATATATATATATATACATATATATATATATATATATATATATATATATATATATATATATATATATATAAAATATTATCAATATGACAATTTGACAACACATTTTACATGCGTCATACATTAGTGGTCCTCTCACAGAACCAACACAAACAGAAAGCTTATCGGAATATTGCAATATAATCACAATTCACACACACAATAAAAATCACAAGTACATCATTAAGATCACACATTTTCGTCATGCTTTAATGGCTACATCATTTATCTATCTCAACATTGCATTGTTCATAAGGATACGAGTATCACAATTAAGAAAGAACATTCATACATCACAGATTAAATCATAACCATCACCTACCTCGAAATAAACTTGAACCTTAAGAAACTTCATCATTCACTTTCCGGATTTGTTATGCTTGTTTGTGGTATACAAATAAACGGTAATACATGGTAATAAATTGGAAATCAACTAATTATCTGAGTTACTAACAATTCTACTAGCCCTAAACATCCCATTATTCTTATTAGTCAATTTAGGGTTAAATTACATCATGGAATCCATCAAAACACCCTCTCTCATCAATATTTACCCATTCTATTACGTTCTACGAATTGAAAAGTAAATTTGGTGTGTGAAAAACTTAGCTTTAGCTTCAAGAATGGTTAAAAAAGAGTTGAATAGCCTAGGGTTCGTTCTTTAGATCTAAAAGTTGAAAAATTTCAAATAATTTCGTTTAGGGATTTAATGAGCAATTTAATTTGCGTATGTCTGCTATAACGATACCCATCTTGTTGTAGCGATGTCGCTACAGTTGCATAAATCTTGTTCCGGCGACACCTTTTGGACTACTAAGACTTCGTTCGAAATCCAATTTTTTCTAAGTATCATCTCATCAAATAGAGGAGATCCCATCCCGCTGTAGTAGCGTTACTCCATCAACATAATTCCGGCTACAGTGGAACAAATTGTGATAGAAATTTTTTAGGGGAAGGTCAATTCCTCCTTTTTAAAACACAATATTAACCCGTAACACATAGAAACCTCCTTAACCTAAGATCGATTATAAGAGATTTATTTATTCAAATTTAATTCTGTAAAGTCGTACAAAGTTCTGACCAAGTTATCTATTTAATCATGTTATCAAATTAATATTTACTCCATCTTATTGCTACCAGAATTTCCTATATCTTTGTGACTCTGATTTCCTCCAAATCTGGACAAGGTTGAGAAAATCCTAAAACTACAAAAGTGTTTTCCGTCCCAAACTTTTTCCTCGTTGGAAGCTCTATTACTACGAAACCCGATCGTTATGGAAAATCAATAAGCCCTTGTAATGGATCACTCCAAAAAAGTCCTTAATACACAACACAAAATCTAGAGTTTGAGTTCCAATTTTTATGAACTCGTCAACTGAGAATTTTTAGAAGAATATTCGTGAATATAATACTCCATATTTATTTCATTATCTCTCAGTTGAAGTTTGTAATAATATTTTTCACAATTAGAGATGTTGTATCTTTTTTGTTTTCCTTTTTGTAGTACTTTAGCTTTTATATCAATCAAACTATCACAGAACACATATTTGATAAACTTGGAATTTGTTCAATTTCACATTGATATCGATTCCTTTTTGTGCAAGTTTATTCAACTCTTTTAATTTTTCAATGCCAACCATGTTTGCTATAGTGAAATAAAAATGGATAATGCAAAGGATCATAGCAACCACAGTAATAATTGACTAATTGATTCGTGTTGCTACAAGGATAAATTTGAATAAGTGGTTTAGATGCACTATTGCTTGGTTTTTAGTATAACCATATTGTCGTCACTTCATAAACTATCAATAGGTTATACAGTTGTTGGTTTAATGTAGAGTCACAGTTAACTGCAATATACAAGTTTAGTACTTTTGGATCTTGCATTATATATTTTAGGAAGATACATAAAGGATTAATCTTTAATATATTTATTAATTTTTGAACAAGTGATTGATCAACATTTCTAAAAGAAGCAATAAAATTCAACATTTCAGTATCATCATCATCATAAATATATAAAATTGCATATTTCATTGATGTTGATTTGATGGTAATAAATCTTCAATTAAGTGATACATTTGTCCTTGAACTCTAAAGGTGTATATCCCATGGTATCTTCTTGCCCGCACTTTGTCATATTTTACGCCAAGAGAACTAAAAAAAAACATTTTATTATACATTGTAATGTAGGTACAAAAATATTTGCATTCAACAGTGTCTCCTAACAAGATATTTATTAATTATGTAGGAATTTCATGTGACCCCAATTTAATGGTGCCATTAATGCAGCAAAATCCTGCTGATTAATATTGAAATCCTTTTGCTGAACAATATACACAAGAAGGAATTTTCTCTAAAAGGCTTTGATTTTTAGGGAGTTGTTTAATATTGCAACAATATATACTTCTTAACCTACTACATTTGTAAATCAATAGCAATGGAGTGAGGTCTAATATAGCAGGAGAGCTAAGCTGGAGGAACATCTAAGAAAGCAATTTAGATGAATCGTTGTTTTGGTTTGTGACTGCATTTGATTAATATTGTATATAGGCAAGTGATGCAGAACCTAAAGTTAAGATTGTTTGAGTGAAAATAGAATACATTTATTCTTAAATCCCAACTTTTGGGAAAATAGGAAATGGGAAAAGACAAACTTTTGGTAGTGACAATGATTTCTATTGGGTTGTGTTGTTTAATGGGTCCAACCAACGCTGAGCCAATTTTAGAAACAGTTGTAATCAGGTCATTAAAATTTTTTCTCAAGAAAAGTAAATATCAACAACATTTTAATGTGACGTACCTGTTAAATTTATAAACTATATGTGAAGAATCTGTAGCTTTTGCTTCTTTTAATTTCCTATGGCTACAGTACTAGTGAATCTTATATAGGAACATTACAAATACTTGTTCTATAGGACATTAATATCTAAGGTATTATATATCCATACAACTTCACTTCTAATACGTATATTTTAGAGTTGTATTGCTACCAATTTCTTTAAGTAAAGTTGTCTCAATACTACCCTTGCAAACAGAATGTGGGTAACCAACTCTAAGTTTGTCCATTAAGAACTGGAAAAGAGCAGATTACAAGGGATTGGTGAAGACATTATCTTATTGATCCTTGGAAGAGATAAATTAGACAAGTAGGTCCTTTCTCGCCACTTTGTCCCTGACAAAATGGAAATCAACTTCCACATGCTTGGCATGAGCATGGAATATAGCATTAACGAATAAATAAGCAGTGACCTTGTTGTCACACCATAAGATAGGAGCTTTTGGTAGAGAGACACCAAGTTTAAATGACAGTGATTGAATCCAAGATAGTTTAGGGGCAACATCATCTAAAGCTTTATATTAAGATTCAGTTGAAGACCTAGCAACTGTATGTTGCTTCTTTGATGACTAAGACACTAAGGCGAATCCCAGTAAAATAGCATAAACACTTGTCGTTTTTTATCATCAAAAGAGCCAGCCCAATCAGCATCCGTAAAGGCTTGAATAAACTGACTATCAGACTTAGGAATGAAAAGAAACATTTCCTTGGTGTGGTGTAAGAATCGCAATATCCTTTTGACAGCATCCCACTGATTTGTGGAAGAATTATGCATAAATTGACACACTTTGTTCACCACAAAAGAGAGTTCTAGACGGATGAGAGTGAGGTAATGAAGAGCTTCCACAATTTGTCGGTATAGTGACGGATCATTGAAAGGAGGGCTATCATTTCTATGAATCTTTATAGAAGTAGACATGGGTTTTACCAGTGGCTTACATCGCTGCATTTTGGCACATTCCAATAAGCTTTAAATATAGTGACGCTGAGATAAAGAAAGACCAGACTTTGTACGTGAAATTTGGATGCCAAGGAAAAGATTCAATGGTCCAAGATCTGTTATTGTGAAGGCAGAGCCCAATAGAAGAATAATATTCTCAAAGAATTCAAAATAACTTTCGGTAAATATTATATCATCTACATAGACAAGCATGTAGGTTTTGATTCTATTTGAATGATAGACAAAAAGGAATGAATCAAACTTTGAGCTGGAGAAACCCATAGCCAGCAAGAGGTTGGGAACCTTTAAATACCATGCACGAGGGGCTTATTTGAGTCCATATAAAGACTTGTGTAATCGACACACGTGATCGGGGAGATGTGGGTGAATACAACCACGAGGTTGAGACATATATACCTCTTCAAAAAGGTTACTATGAAGGAAAGCATTTAGGAAGTCAAGTTGTCGCAAAAGCTAGTAATGAAAAGAAGCAATCGTCTAATTAATGTGAATTGTTGTGGGTTTGATGATGGGACTAAACGTCTAAAAAAAGTTGTGCCCTTCTTGTTTATGAAATCCTTTTTCTATTACCTAGGTACACAAGTAGGGTTGGTGTGATCAAGGAGAGATGGGGGGAGGAAAGATCAATAACTATGACGGTCCGTCGAGCCTGTGACGGTTCATAGGTGGCATCATTTGTTGAAGGAAGATGGGGATATATGACCTAGTGTGGGATTACGGAAGTCCATGATGGACTGTCATATCCACGACGGTCTGTTCTGCTGGTTCGTCGTAATGATCAGAGAGTAGTCCCAGTACCCAAATTCCAAGAAGTTAAAGTATTATGGAACGGAGAACCTTAAAGGACCATCGTGCTTGGAAAGGTCCGTTATACCTGTTCGTTGAGGGTAATGAAGAAAGTAGCAGAAGAATTTGTGAAGTATGAGACAACAGAGACCATGACAGCCCGTCGTAACCACGAGGTCCGTCATGATTTCCGTCGACCTAGACGCGTTTTGAAAAATTTTAAGTAATTAGAATCCTTATTTTATTAGATTTTTGTTTTTTATTAATGTTTCAAAAAACCTCATTTTTGGAGTTAGACTTTTTAATAGTGAGACTTTTCTATAGTTAGACTTTTTGAGAGTTAGACTTTTGGATAATCTTTAGTTCTCTTGTTCAAGTATTGAAGGATTAATTTAAGCATTTGTTACACTTTTTCCGGAATTGATTGTTGGTGCTTTTGTTGATTAATCAAGTGAATTTCTGGATTTTATTCTTTTTCATTAAAGTAACTGCATGAATTCTTATATTAAATATATGAATAATGTGATTATGACAATGGATAACGAAACTCGATAACTAGGATTGTAGGAACCATGGGTGAATAATGTGGCAAAATGAAATTAAAATAGCAATTCTAGAATAGTGTCTTGCATGTATTGATAATTATTTCATTTCGCAGTCTTTTTAACGGATTGCCAACATTAGAACTCGCCTTAATGCTACTTGATGGATCAAGGAGGTAGATAATAGAAAAAAAATTATCAACATAGATTTAGTGTACACTATCTAATAGGCTAGTGTCGATTGGTATGAGGTAATAACTTAGTCAAATATCGAATACAATGCTTAATAAGAGGTAAAGGTAAGGGTTAGTATAGCAACACATGTAGCCGGATCAAGGTGCGGAGTGAAATTTTCTAGATGCCGGACCAAGTATTTTGTGATACATAACTTATAACTTTACATGCAAATACTAGGAAAGAATTGTTATAGTTAGAATTATAAAAATAGGAATTTGTGGGGAACACTTAAGCCCTAGGTATTTTTATTAATTGATTAAGCTCCAAGATTTGAATGTATCAGTTGTTTACTTTACTTTAGTTAATTATTTTCATTAATTTAGAAATACCCCCCCCCCCTATTGTCTTTTGTTTTCTAGGGAAATAATGACTAAATAATAGTAATAATAGTATAATCTAATGTCTGAACTATTTTCCTCATGAGAACGATCCCAACCTCATTAGTTGGGTTCTTTACTTGATACGATCGCTTCACTTCTTATTTGAGAAGTAAGTTTTAGACTATCAGTGTTGCAAGTAATTGTTTAGGGTGAGATTGATGTATAAAGGACCTTGAAATTTTAAAGTATATGTTTACGTTGTAAACACCTGGTTAAGACTTCCCAAGGGCCCAACAACAGGCCCTCAAGAATTATCTAAAGACTATCGAGACACTGCCTTGGAAGTGTGACTAAGCCAAATGACGCTTCGTCAGACCACCAACGGCCCGTCGATGGTGAGGAGTCGTTGTAAACTTGGACTGATGAAGGCTTATGGTAGTTGCTAATACTAATACCTAAATGACAGCCAATAGTATGGTCCGTCGATGGACCTACTGGGCGTAGATTGGTCTGTCGATGCAGGCTGTGTCAAAATGCCAGGAGACTGTTTTATTAAAGCGGTGAATGATAAATTCACCCCACTTGGTAACTTGACCCTACATGGTTTATTTGGTTATTTTTTGGTGTATTAAAGTGATAAATAATGTGAAAACATCATTCCCAACTCAATTCATACAAATTAGACTTTCCCTCCAAAATATTCTCTCTAGAACATGCATTGAAGGTGAAGGTCAAGAACAACTTAGATCTTCACTTCCTATGGATTCTTCATAAATTTATAGAGTTTGTCTTCTACATTAAGGTATGGTTATCCTTCATTTTTAGTTATCCTTCAATCTAGGAAGTTAATTTTAATGTTTTCAAAGAAATTTCATGATTAAACCTTCAATGTTTCAGTCTATGCATGAGTTCTTTATCAAAATGTTTTCAAAGGATTTCTAATGATGAATTGATGATAATGTATTGATTTTAACGTAAATTTCAATCCAATTGCATTATTAACCCATTTTCTCTTCAACTCTTGATATGGGCTATGCATGGTCATTATGATTGTGAATTTTTAATGATGGAATTGTTATTCTATCAAGATGAATTTGTTATATCTACTGTTTATTGTGTAATTGAGGATGAATTATTGATGAACCATCCATCTAGATCAATATATGACTGTTTGTACAAGACTAGCCTATGTTCTTCTATATGTTCACTGTAAACTTGACTTTATGACAATTGTTGTAGGATTCTAATTTTGTAAAGACCGTTGTAGCTAATGAGTTAGGATAATATTATGGATGAATTGTTGGTATGAATCCTTTGTCATCAAATCAAAGGAATCTTGGTAAGGATCGATGTACATGTTTATACTATAGATTGATGATGTTGTGAATGTGATGTGATCTTGATTCTAGGTTAGATGAAGTATGATATAGATTACATCTCTACTTATTTATCTAATTGCTTAAATGTATATTTTTGATAAATTATTATTGATGATCAAATCAAGGTAAATAGGTGAGTGATATACATTCACCTACTCTCTATTAAATTGATACTTTAGTGCTTATGTCGGTATCATGATCTTGTAGGGATTTACATATGGTTTGCTTTATGACTAAAGTATGTTTTGTTACTCCCCATACATGTATTGTTGATGAAAAAGATGTATTAATCAATGATGATCAAAGGTTTATGAAATGTTAAGAATAGCTCTTCGTTTATACTTTCTTGTAGTATTGACAGTTGATGAAGCCTTGTATGGAATTATATGGTATGGTCCACTTATGGTGGCGGTGTTAACTTTATTGCCAGTATATATATGTGTTAGTGCTGAACACCCTATGTGAAATCTATGCCTAGTTTTCTATTCTAGATATAGTATAGGTTGTGTTGGAAATGTCATGAGCATATAAATGGTTATGTTAAGTTTAAATGTACTAGCTGCCTGTGAATGTAATAACCTAAAAATGATTGGGCTATGTAATGCCTAAAGATACGTAGAATGCCTGAATAGGATCGGGGTCACATGACTTGTCGCGCCTATCCAACAGTCTGGGTGAGGTATTTAATCTAGGCAAGGTTGAAACCAACCATGTATGGCACCCGAATTGAAAAGATTTACCCGAATAAGTTTTTGCCGGATTTGAAAGGCGTAATCTTAGGTTTGGAGGGTCTAGGGGGAAATTGGTCTTTCCAAGGATAGTGTTAGTATTGTAATTACCCTAAGTATTTATTTAATTAATTAATTAATTAATTAATATAAAAAAATTGGGCAATTTGGGTAGGGTTGGCCGAATTTGACCCTTTTCACAAGTTAAGGTTAACCCGGGTTCGATACTCGGTGGAAGCAATGTTAAATTGAATTAGTTACTATTAATTATCTGATTTAAGTAAGGGCATGATGAGTCATTTCACTTAAAGGAGTCCTTTTTAAACTAAGTTTTCAACTAAAACTCCTACACTTACTCTCATCTCTCTCCACTCTCCTTCTCATGACTTTTTCAACTCTCTTCTCACGTTATTTCTAAGCGAAAAGAACAAAAAAAATCAAAGTTTATCATTTGAAGAAATTTCATACAAAACTCAAAAGAAAAACTAAAGTAAAAACGAAAAGCAAACACATTGTTCTTGACGGGTTGTACTTGAAGTTTGGTGGTGAGGCTTTGGTGTCGTGGAGTTGGCTGCCATTGGAAAAGATTTTGAGGGTGTTTTTAGACAAAAAGTATGGTTTTTCTTCCTCTTGGTCCCTTTCTGAAGAGACCCCTAAGTTCAAATTCTAATCCGAAAACTAGGATTGTTCCCTTTTGCATATCCCTATCACTAGCTCCCTTTGATTGTTGTAGGTAGGGTATGTTTGCTAGTAGTATTTAGGGATGTAACGTGTTTTCATGATTATTATATCCATGTATGTGATGATGGAAATGTGTGCAATGTGTGTGTAGCCGTGTTCTTGAGCATCGTTTGGAGCATGAAAATGGCATGTTTAAATACTTGTGTTTTTGTATAAAATTTCTTGGAAATGGTGCATATAATATTATATGAAATGACATCAGAATTTCCATAAAAATCTATCCTATAAATGTTGAAAAATGGGTATTGAAAAGATGACCAAATTTACTGAAATTTGGAAATTTTGCTCGGGTTGGGCAGCGTTGAGGGAGGCGCATTTAAAGTTTTTTTTAGTGAGGTCATTAGGGATTGAACCCAAGACCAACATATGAAATCTATAAAAAAAATGCAACAATAAAAATGAGGTAATGGGGATTCGAAATAAGGTAAGGCTCAAGTGAAGAGTTAGGAGTAGAATGAAAGAAAAATAAAATGAGTGTTGTGGGGATCGAACCCTCAACCTCTCAGATAGGTGAGGGAGAGAGGTAAAAAATGAAAAAAATATAAAATAAGGTATGTGGGGATCAAACCCACGACCTCTCTAATAGACAAGAAAGTTAGGAGAAAATTAAATAAAGGAAAAATGAGGTTGTGGGGGGATCTATGCCACATCCTCTTGGTCTAAACGGAAGAATAAATAAAGAATGAAATTAAAAGGACTGTGGGCATCGGTATTCGATATTGGGTTCCCAAGAGTAGATTTTTAACACAAAATCAAGAAAAGAAAAAAGGAAGTGTAGGTGTGGGGAATTGATTTCGCGTTCCATAGCCTAGAATTCTAAATCAACAAAAAAAAAATTTAAAAAAATACGTGTAATACAAGCAATTCAAAATAGGGTTCCCTTGCACTATTCCGTATTGACACACAAGTCTTACGTGATTAAACATTTAATTAATGCTGCCTATAGGAAAAGAAATTTAGACCTTGTCATACTTACAAGATGCATAATTCTTGTACCACATAAACTTGGGTAAGTATAAGTCACTTAGATGAATTATGATTGAAGCCTCATTGCTTGTACCTATGGGTTCATAAGTCCAACGTATGTCAAAGTTAAGTGAACTTAAGATACATCTGATGAATCGATGTGACCCAAGGAGGGTTAAGTAATGGTGTGAAATACACTTAAAGGCCAAGTGCATTGACATATAATAAAATGAACAACCACGTAAAAAGGGGGTGAGTAATTATGATGAGCTAATATACTAATGTTAATGAATGTGGTGATAACATTATAAGGGGATAATGTGATGGATTAGATCAATCTCAAATGAGCCTAAGTAAATGTAACAAATAACGTACTCACGTATGAGAATGTAAAGTTAATGTAGATATCGGTCTCTAAGAAATACTCTAATGAAAGTATTGAGATAAATACTCACTTAATACTAATGATGAGATGTGAGATCATCTAATGAGCAATGATGCCTCATGCTAAAAGCCATCTTCTATGATGTGTGAGATTAATGTAATTGAACTTTATACGAAACAGCGATAGTCTTTCTATGATTCGCGATTCCTTCTTTAGGGCAGAGGTTCGTGTAAATCTCATGAGATTACACTGTCCGTTTAGGCGGGTATGAATCTCCATATATCTCCTAGTCTTTGAACCTATGAATCAAACATAGGGATCTAGAAGGGTTCAATTCCCCATATACGCTAGCATGATTTGATTTAACTTTTGCTAGTGATTCCACCTCTTTTCGGTATGGGGTAGACACTAGATTTCATGGATCTCACATTATCTATGTCGGTTAATGTTAAAGTTCCCAACGAAAGAATGAGGCCAACGTCAGTAATGCACAATATGAAATGAATGATACCAAATGGGTTTGGTTAGGATTATACAGAGGTGAACTAGCCTCAAGTAATGACACTAGGTCTTTCTTGGTCATTGCACAGTGAACCCGAAGAGAGTCTTAAACTACATCCTAGGTATGGCTGGTGTTTGTACCTACCTATGAATAAATGAAACAAATGAAAATAAAGTATGCATGTATGAATGGAGCAGAGTTTGTGTTTGCTAAAGAAGTTTCCCTAGTTGAGGTCCCATATGTTTAACCCTCATTTTTGAAGTCCTAATGTTGAGCCCATGATTCCAAGGTCTCTGGCATCCCTCATCTCACTGGGAAAGAATCTCTCCAGAAAGGCTGTCTTAAAAAGGTCCCAAGTGACCGGAACTCCTCCCAAAACTCGGCTATCTTGCCACATATTGCACCTTGTCTGTGCAACATCCTTGAATTGATAGGAAGAAAACTCCGCTTTCTAAGTATATGTGGCCCCTATATACACCAAGATGTTATGCACCTCATCCACAAACTACTGAGGATCATCTGAAGTATTAGACCCTGTGAAAATACGAGGATTCATCCTCATAATGTTTTTCATCCTGTCATCCACAACTGCGAGACGGTGGGCTCTCCCTATGAACATTATGTTGGTTGACCTGGTCAGTCATGGCTTGGGCCTTCATTGTGGTGGCCTCTGCAATCTGGGCAAGAGATGCCCGCACCTCAGCATCAATCAACCCAGCAGGGTTAACAGGAATAATCACTCCTTCAGTGGAGCCTTGGGTGGAACCTGATTGCCACCATCAGCTACTCCTCCTCTCCTCTAACCAGTGATTCTCCAAGTATTCATTCTCTGAAAACAACATGTATTGATGTTAGACATGCTCATAACATGAATAAATTAGACATTAGGAAAGGCACAATCAGATCAGAAAAAGGGAAATTTTCCAATGCATCATGCAGTCTTTAATTTAGGATAGTGGTGTTGTTCACTACCATGACTTAGAAACTACTTAATGTGGTTATTGTTAACTTATTATCCTCGGAATTTAACCTAGTAATCTGATACGAACTTTGTCACAACCAGAATCTACACCCCAAACTAGACCGGCATTGTTGACCCCTCAGAGGTTGCAGAGAAGCCTACATACGTCATTCTTACTTAATCAAGGTTAATTTTAGCGGAAAATTTGAAATTTTTGCTTTCTTATTTCATGATAACATTTTATGCTTTACATCAACCATCTAATATAGAGATGATCAAATAAAATAAACAGTTTATATTTGCATTAATTGTATTCTTACCAAAACGGCACCAACACAATGTCAGAAATGAAAGTGGAAATAAACAATAGTGGAACATTCTCCACTTCCTATAGCCTACATCTAAGATAGAAAATAACAGTAGACATCTTCGAACGCATGAGGGCCTACAAAGTTCGAATGAAAGCTCCATGTCCGGATAGCTGCAATGTAAACCTTTAAGCTCTAGCGTCCACCTGTGCCTGCACCTAAAACGATAGAGTTGTATGGGATAAGTACACACTTGTACTAATTATGGGTATATGCTAGCACACGCTAAGGAAAGGCCTGAATAAGAATATCTTTTTCCTAACAACATGATTATGGAATGTCAATTCAGTGGACTTGCCAAATTAGGATTAGGAAAGTTAGTGAACTTTCCAAATTTTGATTAGGAGAGTGAGTGAGCTTTCCAAATTTTGATTAGGAAAGTCATGCCATGAGAGTAACATGCATCATCATACATATCATATTTCGCACATCACATATCATCTTGCACATAACACATAACATATTGCATGTAACACATAACGTTTTTCATATCATTAGTTCATATGCCATGAGACTTTTGAATTATGGACTTTACATCTAGACTTTCAAAACATGAGGGCTCAACATATGGGACCTCAACTAGGAAGATTATTAAGCAAACAGAGAGTCTCCTTCATTCTTTCATACGTACTTCATTTCATTTCATTCATAGGCTAGTGTGAAGACTAGTTATACCCAAGATGTAGTTCAAGACTTTCATCGGGTTTACTGTGAAATAATCAAGAATGAACTAGTGTCATTACTTGAGTCTAGATAACCTCTTGATTATCCTATCCTAACACCTTTGATATCATTCATTTCATTATATGCATCATTTGAGGCTGACCTCATTAATTCATTAGGAACTTTAAATTTAACTGACATAGATCATGTGAGCATCATGAAATCCAGTGTCTCCTCCACACCAAAATGAGATGGAATTACCGGCCAAAGTTACCCAAAACATGCTAGAGTACATGGGAATTGAACCCCGCTAGATCCCTATATTTCCAGTATAGTCTCAAAGACTAGGAGATATAAGGAGACCCATACCCGGCATGCAAGACAGTCTCATCTCATGAGTGTTAATTTTCTCTTAATTTTTTTGTTAATTTTTATCTCCACGGGAATATGTTATATGGTATCAAACCCACAAAACCTCATTAACTTTTAGGTTCAAATTCTTTTAATTTCTCTCCTTTGGGAGTGGAGGTGTGGGTTCGAACCCCCAAACCCACTTTAATTTCTTGTCCTTAATTTCAGTTGTTTTTGCCTATAGGTCGAAGGTTCGATTCCCACGCGCCTGAACCTTTATTTTTCTTTTAATTTTCATAAGTTGACTGAGAGGTGGTGCTTTCGAATCCCACTCCTCTCATTTCTTATTTTCTCAATTCATTTTCCAGCCAATGTCATGGGTTCGAATCCCATATGTCAGATTCCCTTTTTGTCATCTTATCTTATTTAGTTTTAACATGGGGAGTTCATGGGTTCAATACCTAGGGATCTCACATGTTTTAATTCATTTTTTCATAGCATGAAAATCCCCTTAGTTTTGCCGAAACTCATTAACAAGATGCTGGAAATTTTTGCAGCCTATTATCTCACTTCTTTAACATTAAATATTTCGACGTTTAAGTAGTTTTTAGTGAGTTCTTTTAGTGCATTTTAAGTATTTCATTCCATAAAAAATTGCACTATAATCAGCATCTTTACTTCAATTATTAACATCACGATTTACATAAACATGTGTACATGAAATACAAAGAACTAACATCACATTTTAGAGCTTTAAACCCGAGGCAAATAATCATGGTTCACATTGCACACACGTATACGTAGTTTCGAATCACATAGGTGATCCTTCATATAATTTAAAACACTCATACATGAACATATATATCACGAAAACACAACACACGCCTAATATCTACGAGCAAACATATCCAACCTACAAATCATTAGAAGCTAGTCACAGGGACATGAAACGGGGAACAACCCTAGTTTTCGGATTGAATATACTGAACATTAGGGGTATATTGGGACAGGGACCAAGAGAGAAGAGAACTCATACAATTTATGACGTTCAAACCTTGAAGTTTCTGCCTAAACCTTTTCCAACAGTCACGTCCAAAACCAAGTTTCAACAACAAACTTTCGACGGAAAACCCTCCCTCTGCCTAACGTACTTTGCTTAGCATTTGACTTGATTTTTCGTTGTGAGTTCTTAAAGTGTGAAGAACATTGATAAATTTTTTGTTCTTGTACGTTATTTTGGCAGAGAGAACGTGAAAGGGAATGATAGACACGTGAGAGACAAATGAGCATGAGAGATGAGAGTTTTCTTAGGAATAGGAGTCTAGTTTAGGACTTAGTCAAATAAGGTTTAATTAAATTGTAAAAAAAATCTTATTTCCCTTTTATTTTAAATCAAATAATAAATAATAAATATTAATCAATTACATTAATTTACCAACTAAAATTAAAACAAATTTAATTCATTGCTTCAACCTAGGTTCGAACACGGGTGGAGCAAGCCTTCACTCTAAGAGCAACTTTTTAGTCCTCTCTCGCCAAACTACCCCTACACATTATTATTGAAATAATTAATTATATATTTAGGGTAATCACGATACTACCTTTTTCCTAGAAAAGACCATTTTACCCTTAGACAGTCCAAACATAAGATTTCCCCTTTTAATGTCCGATAAAAACTCATTCGCGTAAATCTTCATATTCGGGAGACCCACATGGCTGGACCAGAACTTTACTAGCTCAACAAAATCCCCAAGTTAGTTGGCTGGCTGTTGTAAGGGTCGAGAGGTCTTGTTCTACGCGCATTAACCCGTGTTAACCCGGTCTAATTGTAGGCATTCTAAACACATTAACCATTGCTTAGCATATCAATTTTCAGCGTTGTTACAGTTTTAGCATACAAGTTCTCGATGAACCTTAGTTTTTGTTCTGTTCTTTTCTTTTTCTGATATGTGATTGTGTAAATAAGCTGAGAGTAGAGTGATACGTGAGAATGAGTTAGCTTAGGATTAGGTGACTAGGTGGAGACTTAGTCAAATAAAGACTTCTCTTAATTGTTTAAAAATCTTATTCTCTTAAATGGTAAGCAAAATGACCACCAAGACCATACAAAATCAGATTATAATTATCAATTTAATCCACCTAAATGTCGCTTCCACCAAGGCTCGAAGCCGGGTGAAACCTTACTTGCGAAAAAGGGTCAATTTCGGCCAACCCTATACAAATTTTCCCTCCTCTTTAAATTAATTAAATAAATAATTAGGGTAACTCGAATACGACCCTTAGATTGGAAAAGACCATTTTATCCCGAGACCCTCAAAACCTAAGATTACCCCTTTAAAGTCTAGTGAAACTCATCCGTGTGAATCTCTTCAATTAAGGTTCCCTACATAGTTGGTTCCTAACTTTCCAAACTCAACTAACTCACCAAGTATGTTGGCTAGTCTAGTGCATAGGTTCTGAGGTCTAGTTCTACGCGCAACAAGTCGTGTGAACCCGGTCTAATCTTTGGCATTCTAGATACATTAGGCATTACTTAGCATAGTCATTTTATGGTTGTTACAGTTCATCACTTGAAGAACTTGCACACAAATACTCAAAAGAAAAACAATACTAAAAATGAAAAGCGATAACATTGTTCTTGACGGGTAGTGCTTGAAGTTTGGTGGTAAGGGTTTGGTGTCGTGTAGTTGGCTGCCACTGAAGATGTTTTGGAGAGTATTGATCGACAAAAGGTATGGGTTTTATTCCTCTTGATACCTTTTCCAAGAGAACCCTAGGTTTCAGTCAAATTCTTATCCAAAATCTAGGAATGTTCCCCTTTGCATGTCCTTGTCACTAGCTCCCATCGATTGATGAAGGTTGGGTATGTTTGCTGGTAGAATTTAGGGATTTCATATGATTATTATATACGTGTATTTATGTTTGTATTAGTGTGATGATGAAAATGTGTGCAATGTGTGTGTAGCCCTGTTCTTGAGAATGGTTTGGAGCATGAAAATGGCATAGTTAAATCCTTGTGTTTTTGTATAAAATTACTTGGAAATTATACATATAATAATGTACGAGATGACTAACGAATTTGCCATAAAAACCTATCCTATAAATTTTGAAAAAGGGGTATTGAAAAGTTCACCAAATTTGCAAAAATCTTGAAATTTGGCTCGGGTTGAACAATGTTGATGGAGGTACATTTCTTTTTTTTTGATGTGAGGACATTATGGATTGAACCCAATACCTCATCATGTGCAAGCTATAGAAAATTTAATAATAAAAATGAGGTAAGGGGGGTTCGAAATGGGGTAAGTCTCAATTGAAGAGCTAGGAGAAAAATGAAAGAAAAATAAAATGAGTGGTGTGGGGATCGAACCCACAACCTCTCAGATAGGTGAGGGATATAGGAAAAAATTAAAGAAAAATAAAGTGCGGTATGTGGGGATCGAACTCACGACCTCTCGGAGACAAGTAAGTTAGGGGGAAATTAAATAAAGGAAAAATGAGGTTGTGGGGGATCGATCACACATACTCTTGGTCTAAACGGAAGAATTAACTAAATAATTAAAATAAATGGAATGTGGGGGTAGGGAATTGATCTTGGGTTCCCTAGCTAAATTACATATTGACACACAAGTCTTACATGATTAAATATTTAATGAATGCTGCCTATGGGAATCGAAATTAAGACCTTGTCATACTTACCAGATGCATAAGTCTTGTACCACATAATCTTGGGTAAGTATAAGTAACCTAGATGAATTATGAGTGAATCCTCATGGCTTGTACATATGGGTTCATAAGTCCAACATAATTAAAAGTACGTGAACCTAAGATGTTACCTAGGAGGGTTAAGTAAGGGTGTGAAACACACTAAAAGTCCAAGTGCATTAGCATATAATGAAATGAACATTCACGTAAAAAGGGGTGAGTAATTACGATGAGTTAATATGCTAAATTTAATCAATGTGGTGACAACATGATAAGGGGCTAATGTGAAAGATGAGATCAATATTTGATGAGCCTAAGAAAGAGTTACGAATAACGTACTCACCTATGAGAGTGAAAAGTTAATGTAGAGACCACTCTCTAAGAAACACTCTAACGAATGTATAAAGATTAATACTCACATAATACTAATGATAAGATAAGAAATCATCTAATGAGAAATGATTCCCTCATGCTAGAAATCATCTTCTATAATGTTTCAGATGAGTGTAATGGAACTTTATACGGAGCACCAATAGGCTAGCTATGAGTTGTAATTCCTTCAATTGGGAAGGCAGAGGTTCGTGTAAATCTCATGAGATTATAATGTCCGTTTAGGTGGGTAAGGGTCTCCCTATATCTCCTAGTCTTTGAACCTATGCAACAAACATAGGGATCTAGCAGGGTTTAATTTCCTTATCTACGCTATCATGTTTTGATTTCACTTTTGTCGGTGATTCCACTTCTTTTTGGTATGGGGTACACACTGGATTTCATGGAGCTCACATGATCCATGTCGGTTAAAGTTAAAGTTCCCAAAGAAAGTATGAGACCAGCCTCAGTAATGCATGATATGAAATGAATGATACCAAAGGTGTTTTGTTAGGATAATCCAGAGGTGAACTAAACACAAGTAATGACAGTAGGTCGTTCTTGGTCATTTCACAAATGTAAATAAATTATGTATGTATGAATCGAGTAGACTCGGTGTTTGCTAAAGAAGGATCCCTAGCTAAGCTCCCATATATTTTGTCCTCATTTTGGGAAGTCTTAATGCTAAGTCCATGATTTCAAGGTCTCATGGCATATGAACGAAGGATATGTGGTATATGTACGTACTATATGAAATATGTTATGTGTTATGTGCAATATGAAAAGAATGATGAAGCATGTTACTCTCATAGCATGACTTTCCTAATCTTATTTGGGAAGTCCCACTGACTTGGCTCTCCATAATTCATATTTTTAGGAGAGAGCCTTTCTTAATCATGCATGTCCTTGGTGTGGACATGCATAATCCCATACTTAATACAAGTGTGTACTAATCCAATACGATATTCTACTTTTAGGTGCAAGTGTAGATGGAAGCTAGAGCTTACGAGGCTACGTTAAAGCTATTTGGACGTGGAGCATTCATCCGGACATGGTAGGCCCTCATGATTTCGAGGATGGTTATATTTTATATTCTAGCTTAGATGTAGGCATGAGCTAGTGGAGAGTGTTCCACTAGCATTTCTATTTTATTTATTTTAGATGTTGCATTGGTGCAATTTTGGCAACTCTATATTTATGCAGTTATGAAGTATTTTCTTCATTTGAATATCTCATTATTAGATTATTATGGTGAACTGATGTGTTATATTGCATTTCTTGCTATAAAGTCTATGTATACTTCTAAGCAAACAAAAGTTTTAAATTTTGCACTAAAAATTAATGTAATGATGACGTATGTAGGCTTGTTTTCTAGCTCAAATAGGTCAACCATGCCTGTTTCGACTAGGGTCTATGCCTTGGTCGTGATAAATGACGAGGTCCTATAATTCTATATATATGATGTAAATCTAATATAGGTGCATAAAGACTAGAGCTTACTGTAAGAATGTTGTAAGTCTTGAATAAATGAGTCTTATGTTATGCTATCTATTCTATGATGTTGTGATGTATCATTCACTATGATGACGTGATAGGTGTACTAGTATGGGTAAGGGTATCTGACCTTGTAAATGCATTGCACATGTGTGCATTGATTGGATAGTTCCTAGGTTAGTCTTCAAAGTACATTAATAGGATTTTGTAAGAACATGCTATGAGTATCACTTATATGATATGTTGTTAAGTATATTATATGTATGTTCATAGTGTCATCTGTGGGTTTATATGAAAGGATTACTCATATAGTTGTATCTATAGACTTAAGAATTACTATATGAACATGTGTGACATTTATGTATTACGTGAAAGGTTTGCTCACATACAAGTATACACACACACATGTATGAAGATCTAGTAAATAGAGGGGCCTTTAAAGGTGTGCTCAAGTGTACCCTAAGCTAGATAGATGCTTACATGTTTTATGTCCATGTGAAATGGTTTATCACATGATATAGGTTGATGAACTCTCATCTATGACCTATGATCTAAGCATATGAGGTGATGACTCTCCTAAAACTAATTTTATAAAGATAAAGTTAATAAAGGCTTTTTAATAAATAGGGAACTTAGCTTAGCACTCTGTGAACTTGAAGCTGAGGGGCGTTCCTTCCTATTGTAGCAATATAGGTAACCATAACCCTGATGAGATTGATAACTAAAATTCATTAATAGGCGCAAAGTGGTTTTCCATAAGTGAATAACCATATCTCCCCATTTGGCATAATGAGGGTTTTCACGTGTACCTCCAAGTTCCATAACTATGCTTGCACCGTAGGATCTAGCAAGTGAATTCACCAAGTATGGTAGCATGTGTTAATTTTCTACCTTGTCTAGGTAAGAAAACCTTCCATTGTTTTAAGGCTCTACCACAAAAAATTCCATATAGCACCCATGGTCTTAGAGTCAGTTAAGGTTATAGTTTCTCTAAAGTAAAATGGACCATGGAATTAACGTAAGGACCCGAACTAGGACAACCTAAAGGTTGTTACTTAGTGTAGGTTGGGGTATGAGACTTCACCTATTGCATTACACAAGCGACTCTTGACGAAAGTCCTATGAAGGTGTTATAATGCATGTGTCTATTTACATGTTTCTTATGCATGACTTTGTAGTATTTGTTTACTTGTTATGAAGATGTGCTTGGTATGATTGCTAATGGATCTATGTGATGTGGTCTTTTCTTATATGAACTATTTAAATCTTATTGAATATATGATGTGGTCTTTCCTTATATATAAGATGTTGTTCTTATTGACTATGTGAATGAAGGTCCTACTTGGGTTACATGTAGTTGACGAAGGTATTATGTTGAAGTGCGAAGAACATGATTTGATGCGTATGGGCCTATGCTAGGTTTACTAAGTATTTTTGAGGTTATGGGCCTTCAAATGTGCATTGCACTAATGGACTTAGAATATGATTGTGAGTAAGGTAATTGATTATGGTTTACTATAATGTATTTTAGTTTTGACTTAAATGTGTCTATGTTGTAGTATACTTCTATGATGGTAGGTGATGTACGAATGATTCCTTGTGGACTTAAAGTGATGCATTGCACCTAGTATTACTAGAGGGTTTCTTGGGAGGTTGATGGGTTAAAAAAAGAAGTTCACTGTCAAGGGAAAAATGCTCACTATAAAGCATGAGGAGCTTACTGTAAAATGTAAATAGGTTACTGTAAAGTGACCCCAAATGTGACTTAAATTCTAAATGCGAATTTATATGATGTTTGACCTTTGAATATGAATATATGAAGTATGTGAATTGTATAGATTCTGTTGTATGAAAGTTTTATAAAGATTTCTACAAAGGCATGAAGCATGATTTTAAGTAAAATGTCCCTTTCAAATGCATGTTTTTGCATGGTTGCCATAATTATTGCAGTCTACTACTAACTCATTCTTCTCTACTTTTTACAAAAAATGTTTGCTATGGATGCTTCGAAGGATGTCTCTATGATTGAGGAGCTTGATATGTGATTCCCAAGATCAAGGAAAGGAATCCTTAAGTCCATGGATGTCCTAGTGTCTAGCTTACTGTAAAGTTATGTATGAGTATACTTAGACATATATTGTAAGGGACATATCCCTAATGTACTCTAATGATGTTGAGTCTAGAATGGCCAAAAGAGACTAGAGTCTAAATATGTACTTATGATATTCTATTTATATGGATTGATGTTTTCAGCATATGATGTTCTATGAAAAGTATTGAATTTTCCGCTAAATTTACCTATAAGAATGCGATGAATGTTAACTATGGGCTTCTATAAGATCTCCGAGAGGTCAAGTACATCATGTTAGTTTTTTGAGTTATCCGGTTTGTGATAAATGTGGTATCAGAACATCTGGTTTAGGAAGTGGTTTTCGGATCTAAAAGTCTCATATTTCCACGTTTAGTAGTGTCTCAATCATTGGTGTGCGTCGCGACACATCAATGAGCGAGAGTCTATACGGTGATAGAGTTTCCCTTCTTCATCATTCTCATTTCGTTCCATAGAACTTAACGCTATAAAGTCTCTCAATGTTTAATTGTTCGGTTGTCTTTTAGATGTGATTGCTTGGTTGAGATTATATCTAAATGCTCAAGGAATAAAAGGATATTTTGGATGCTTATCTTGGTTTTATGGTTTCATGAGTATGTGTGAACGTGAATTTTTGGTTTGCTGTGATGATGTGATGTCAATTATGGCTATGTAGTTAAATATGAAAAATGATGTGTTATGTTGATATGATATCATTTGTGTCAATATATGAGACCTATGTGGAATAGCATGTTATGTTAAGAAATGTATGTTTGATATGGTTCAAGCAGGTTACAATTTGTTATGGTTAGAATGAGTTTCTTTTGGAATTGTACGCTACGATATGGTTTTGAATGATGATAGCCTACTGTTATGATTTGAGTTGAAATGCTTAGCGACTACCTTGGAAGCATATTTCTTAAGTTTATGTTTAAAGGTTCAAATGTTGTCTTTGTTTATATGTGTGAACCTTCATTATTGCATTATATGGATTAGAGTCTTTTGTAAAGGATTGATCTTCGAATTTAGGGTATCATCATTGTCCTTGTAGGGCGATGATGTGGTTTTGGTTGACCTAGAAGTTACCTTACTGTAAATTTGACAGAAAATAAGGAGGCATTATGTCTAAGCCTCCTATATTTGTTTCCCCTAATGTTGATTGACCTTGGTTTGTATGGTATAGTTTATTATGACCCTCATGGCACTAGGTCTAACTAATAATGATCTTTGTTGATTCAATTGACTCAAGTATATGTGCATTGAAGTATGAGTGCATACTTGTTGTTGAGTATTGTTGAAAGTGCCTAAGTGTGACTTAAAGGAGTTTGCAAGATGAGATCTTAATACAATTAAGTGTAATAACCATGTTATGATTCGGTGAAGGATGTACCTCCTATGAACATGACAAGAGCCTATGTGTTTGATGCATTAAAGAGTGAGTGAATAAATGTTTTCCTTACTAATGTTGCATTGAGTGATAAATGGTTTGAAGTTGTAAACCTTGTAAGTTTTTTTCATTAACTTTTATGCGATGATGTTATGACTGTTGTGAGCTTCTCTATGATTTCTTTGAAGTCTTTGCTGTGATCAAGGTATTCTAAGTGTCATTTGAGAAAGAATGTTCCCAAGTGGGGGATATTGTAAGATTCCCTAAATCAGTTAGCCTTTCTAGAGACTCACATGTGACAATAAGATTTTTAACATGTTAATAGTGTTTTAAAATATGCATGAGTGACTTGGAGTCATTTTGAAGTCAAACGTCACGGAATGACCAAGACGTTCAATAACTAGTCACCTATGAGTCCTTATATGTTTTTATGTGCTTATGTGTGTGTAATGAGCTGGTGAGGTCCTTGGATGAGTTTTAATGATTTTTAGATACAGTATGTTGAGTTTCATGAATTTAAGAGGTCAAACGTCAAAGAACATCCAAGACGTTCGAAAGTTAGCTCTTGAGACATGCACGTGTGTGTCTAGAGTGTTCCTAGCATGTTTTAAGGTGTTGCGTGTAAGATTTTTAACATGCACCCCACATGCCTTCTAATAGGGTTGTGGTTTTATTGTGGTGGAAGTCTCTCCTCTGTTCTGGCCATAAGAGTTTGATACTCCTCTTTGGACTATATCCCAATTTGCTGCTATGAAAAAGTTCCACGTTTTGGTACTTCCTTTTTGATGTCGTACGCACATGTGGTATGTTTTTGGAGAATTCATCCTTTTGGATGCTCTCGACAAAGACTGAGATAAACTCATTAGCAATGCAATTCGAATGGGAGATAGTGTCTTTTACCGTGTTAACACTTGACTTCTCTCTCTCGACATTTGATGTCACCCGTTGGGTTTGACATAGAGAAATTAAATCTTATGTCCTATTTTGCAATCTAATCTTAAATGTACTCTTCATATTGATATCTATGAAATAAAAGGTTGATGCAGTGTGCTGGTTTTCTCTTGATGTGGTCTTTGATGATTCTCTTGGTTTTTACTCTTGTCAAAAATATAAGAAATTTGGTTGATGTAGATGGGTAAATATTCTCTAGGGATGCACGTTTTCTTTCTCTTTCAATGCGTGACTTCTTTTCCGATGCATGCACTTTCTCTTAAAGTGCATGACTTCTTCTCTGCAAAGCATGACTTTTTGCGATGTATAAATATTAAATCACAATGCATGATTTTCTGCGATGCATGAATATTAACTGCTGATTCGTGATTTTCCGTGATGCATGAATATTAACTCGTGATGCATAATTTTCTACGACGCATGAATATTTTATCCTGATGCATGAATATTTTCTCATGATGCATGAATATTTTCTCATGATGCATGACTTTCGTGATGCATTAATATTAACCTGCGATGCATAATTTTCCGTGATGCATGAATATTTTATCACGATGCATTATTTTTCGTGATGCATTAATATCTTATAGTAGTGCATAATTTTCGTGTGGCCATCCTTTGTACAAAATAAATATAGTGCTTCGATCGAGTGACATAGTGTCTTCTAGTTGTCTTCTAGATAATGGTATCGTTTCAATTGACAATATGGTAAATGACCCTCCAGTTTGTGTATCATTTTCATCAATAACACGAATAAAACGACCCTCCGGGAAGTGCATAACCTCAATCTAAAATACAAGTGTAATGACCCTCCGGGTAGTGATACTATCATGTGTAATAATACGATGCAGATGACATATTTGATGAAAACTTGTAACATGCCTTTCTCGGGGTTTTTACTTGATCCATCTTTGAACATAGTAGTATCTTTGCTTTAGACTTCATGTTTTTGGGAGATGTATGAAACAATGTTGTTCACATTCCCAATAATTCCCGCATCAACTGAAAAAAAATTGTTAATTTTTACGAGCTCTTTGCACCTAGATTTCTCTATATTAATCGATTGGATGAATTTGCTGATATTAGAGTAAACCTATAACCTACATCCACAGAAAAATCATTAGTTTTCAAACGAACTTATTTGTGTCGATTTAAACAGTTGTTAGGTGCTTGTCTTTCTATCTCAAGTTGATTTTATGATCACACGAATCTTGATACATAAGACATAATATTTTATTCCAAAATAAATAAAAAAGAAGGCCAAAAATTTTAAGAAAAATAAATTTTAGAAAAGTGGTATTTTGAAAAAGGTTACTGACAATTATCTTGTTATGTAAGGCTCACCGAACTTCTTTCAGTCTGACGCTTGGAGATCTATCTGACTATTCACTGAGGAGTATCTAAAGTCTATCTAGACTATCAATAAACCCTAGTTGAAATTTGGAGTCCATCCTCAACATTTCTGTCCTAGTTAACTGTCTCGGCTCATATTTAACGGATGGTGAGTAAATTACAAAAGTTTGAGATCCTCTCAAAAATTCTGTCCTAATTGAAAAATTCTAAGCAACTTCAGTCTTGACTTGTTGAGGAAAATTCTTTATGAGAATTTTTGAGTCCCTCTCAAAAAATTGTGTCCTAGTTTCTATTGTAAAGAGGAATAGAAATCTTACTGAAAATATGACCAAACACTTGTGGCGCATATGTATCCCGTTGAGGCAGGAATAAGGTAAAACGTAATTCCCCTTCAAGGTTAACAATAATAAGAGATTTTACAAAGAAATCAACTGAGGCCGACATAGGTCACCTATGTATCGCAATCATTAGAATTCAGGTCGAACATAGTTCAAATACAAAAGAATATTAAAAGATATAAATGGGGTGACCGAAGCAAACATAGGTTGCCTACGTATCTCGTTCTTGAATAATTCAGGTCAGACGTATTTCATTACAATAAAGATAAAATTTTAAACAAAAAAATTACAAGAAAATTGAAAAATTACAGGGAAATACAGAAATAAAAACTGAAGTTTCAAAGGTAATATCTCTGGACTACGTCTGAGTTGATCGGCTTCGACCATGCGGTGTCATCAATCTCCTAGAGGACCAAAGAACCTCGAGATAATACTTTGTGAACCATGTAGGGTCCTTGCCAATTTTGTGCAAATTTTCCTTTATACTCATCTTGACGAGGAAAAATGCTCTTAAGTACTAACTGACCAATTTCAAAAATTTTGGCTCTGACTCTCTTGTGGAAATCATAAATCATTCTTTTGTCGATAAAGTTGACCATGATAAACAACATCCATTCTCTTTCGTTAATCAATGTCAATTGATCAATCTGCTTGCTGACCCATTTAGCATTACTCAACTTAGCTTCTTGGATGACTCTCAATGATGGTATCTCAACTTCAGCAGGTATGACTGCTTCCGTTAAATATACTTGCAAATATAAAGTACCTCCAATAGAAGTTTTGGAATTTGTTTGATAACCAATTAAAGAATATGGAAACATCTCGTGCAAAACTCGACACTGGTCAATCATTCTCCTCAAGTTTTTATTCATATTCTTGTTTGCAGCTTTTACAACTCCAATCATTTGAGGACGATAGTCCATTGAGTTATGGTGAGCAATCTTGAATTGCTCACATATATCTCTCATCAAATGACTGTTGAGATTTGCACCATTATTAGTAATGATGGATTCTGGAACTCCGAACATGCATATCATATTGTTGCAAACAAAATCAGCTAAAACCTTCTTGGTCGCTGATTTGTGAGTAGCTTCTTCCACCTACTTGGTGAAATATCAATGGCAACCAAAATAAATCTGTATCCATTAGAAGCGACTTGCTTTGTTGGACCGATAAAATCCATGATCCAGGCTACAAATTGCCAAGGTGAACTCATAGCATTGTGTTTGTGTGGCGTCTTTCAGATCAAAGCACCATGCACTTGTCATTTATGACATTTTTGTACAATTTTGCAATAGTTATGCTCCATAGTCATAAAAAAATAACTGGCTTGCAAGATCTTTCTCGCCAAAGTAAGTCCATTCATATGCGTACCGAAACTCCAGCGTGCATTTGTTCAATAAGCTTAGTAGCTTCAACAGTATCAATACATCTGAGAAAACCTAAATCTAGGGTACTTCTATATATAATTTCTCCACATAGAAAGAAGTTGAGGGTCATACGGCGTATCGACTTCTTCTTGTTGGATGTTGCATCCACAAGATAACTCCAGCTCTCGAAGTACTTCTTTATATGAAAATACATAGCAAACCGTCTGGTTCTACTTCAATATGTGAACAATCGACGGACTACTCTTTCAACTCTATATCCATAGGACCACTATATTAAGTATCTCGAAGCTTAATCATTGAGGTGATGGAGGCAAGAATGTCGAAACTCAATCTTATGGAATCTTTTGCATAACTTCAGTATATATTTCACATATAGCGTGATCTATGCATTCTGCATAGCCCATTCTCCTTGAAAATCTGATGAATCAAAAAATCTGAATCTCCAATAACTAGCAACTCATGGACATTCATGTCAATATCCATCTTGAAACAAAGGATACATGCTACATATTCGGCCATGTTGTTCATGCAATTAAATTGATGTTTAGCTACTATAGGATAGTATTGTCGAGATTCATACACTAAAACTGCTCTAATACCTCTTCCTTGGAGATTAGTTGCTCCATCGAAGAATACATTCCAATCATGGTATGCTTCAAAAATATCTTTACCCATAAATGACAACTCTTCGTTTAAGAAATAAGTGTTGAGTGGTTCATACTTTTCGTTGACAAGATTTTCTGCAAGGTTATCAGCTAAGCCTTGTGCTTTTATCTCCTTCTGAGCTACATAAATGATATCAAATTCACTCAAAGGGATTTTCCATTTAGTCAACATTCCGATTGGAAACGCTTTTTGGAAAATGCTCAATGGGTCCATCCTGGAAATGAGGTACGTTATTTAATAAGAAAAATAGTTTCTCAACTTCTGGGCGATCCAAGTTAAAGCACCACATGGTTTTTCCAAAAGAGTTTAACGAGACTCGTATGGCATAAATTTTTTCTTATACAATAAATAACTCGCTCCTTCTTCCCTTTTTTGTCATTATGACCAAGCACGCATCCAAATGTGTTATCTGAGATAGACAGATACAACAACAATGGACTCCCTTCTCACGGAGGAACCAATACTAGTGGATTTAACAAATAGTTGTTGATAGCATCAAAAACAGTCTTAAATTCTTCAGTGCTCTTTTTCAAGGTGTCTTTCTTCAACACCTTGAAGATAGGGTCACACGCTATAGTAAATTGAGCTATGAACCGGCTGATGTAGTTGAACCTCCTTAAGAAACTCATCACTTCTTTCTTAATCTGCGGAGGAGGTAACTCTTGAATTGCTTTAATCTTTGAAGGTCGAGATTATTACCTCGTCTGCTGATTATAAATCCCAACAACTTGGCATCTAGCACCACAAAAACACATTTGAAGGGATTTAACTTCAAGTTTTACCGACACAGATGGTCAAAGAACTTCTTGAAATGCATCAAGTGGTCTGAACTCTTGTGTGACTTAATTATGATAGCATTAACATACACCTTAATCTCTTTAGGAATCATGTCATGAAATATGGTCGTCATAGCCCTAATATGAGTAGCACCAGCATTTTTGTGACCAAATTGCATCACCTTGTAATGATATACACCCCAAGGCGTAATAAAAGTTGTCTTTTCTGCATCTTTTTCATTTATCAAGTTCGATAGCCTGCGTAACAATCCTCAAATGACTGCATTTTATGCTTAGCATAGTTACAGGTCAGAAAGTAAATGTTTGGCAAGGAAAATTATCTTTTGGGGTGGCTTTGTTGACATCCTTCTAATCGACACAAATTTTGATCTTCCCATATTTTATGGCGACCGGAACAACATTAGCCAACCAAGATGGGTATTTAATCAATTCTACTGATCGAGACTCGGTCTGTTTGGTAATCTCAAATTAATCGGCAACTTGTGAGACACCACATTGGTACTGAACCAAGCATGTTGCTGACTTCCAAGACGAATACATCAATGTATTTAGTAATTTAGAACTCTTAGATCCTTGCTTTGAGCTTCATTCAAGTGGACACTAATTTAGAACTCTTAGACACACTCTTGGTCTCCCAGATTAACGGTTTTAGATTCTTCCAAATTCGGCTTATGTTTAATTTCAAACTACAAAAATTCCTCAGCAACATATTCCAGTACGTCATTTTTTTCTCTTCTTATTCTTCAACATCGTCATCACCTGCCTCGTTTTGTTCATTCAACTCATGACATGACATGACATTGGAAGGTCTAAATTAATATTACCGATATCATAAATAGACAAAGTTAGGAAAGTAAGATATAACAAATAAGTAAATAGACAAGTTTTCAATAAAAGAGGCTTCCATTATAAATGGAAAACAATGCAAAATTTTGCCATGGAAAAGGGCACTGTTGCCTTTTTAAACATCACGAGGAGAATTGTCAAAATTCAAACCATTAACGAAAAAGAAAAACGGTGGGTATCGGGACTCTTGATTACTACGAACGATTTACAAAACATGCATAAACAATATCGTTCTATAATGATTATTGGGGAATAAAGATTGTTGGGGAGGTGCAGTTCTGCGGCATCACGGATTCCAGCTTGTCAACCTCATTTTTCTATGATAGCATCAATATCTTCAAAAAGACTCAATATTCCTTCCCCAAGGATATCATGATCGGCAAACTCATGGATCGAAAATGACAGATAAGGGATTGAACTAGCCAATGCTTGATACCAATCTTCTTCATCTTTACTTCATCATCTCTGGGGACGTACCCCAAACCATAACTTTCTTCTTTGATGAAAACTTGAATAGGTTCACGATTCCTTGGAAAATCCTTCTCAATCCAAAAGCTAGACCGAATTCTTTCTGGAGCATGACCATGAGAGTCATCTTGTACGCAGAGGGCATAGAAGGTTGCTGAGCCAAATTGTCACCGGTGGCATTAACCAACTCCACCATTTGGAAATCAATGCCTCGAGATATTTCATGTATTAATGGAGTGTTCTTGTCGGAGTGACTTCCTTCACCATGAATAAACAATTCCTGCTACTTCCTGACAATCTTTATCAAGTGATGAAGGGTAGAGTTCAAAGTCTCATCCATGTGGATGAACGACCTTCCAAGAAGAAGGTTATAGCTAGTGTCTATGTCCAGTAAATTAAACTTTGTGTTGAACTCTGCCGGAAAAATTTACCTCCCCCAGTGTATGTCTCTAAAACCCATCAAGGGCTCTCACGTTTACATGGTTTTGTTCAAGCTTCCCCAGATCAAACCTTAACTACATTAGAGTCGACAAAGGACAAATATTGATAACAGACACATCATATACCAAGACACGATTTAAAATATTTTTGCTACATATGACAGTGACATGCAAGGCTTTGTTGTGCATCCTCCTTTCGAAGGGCAACTCTTCATCACATAAGCTGATTTGATGTCCACAGATAACCCGATTGATCATGGCCTCTTCATTGTCAGTGCTAGTGCACACGTGCACATATGTATCATTCAATGCCTTTATCAATGTTTACCTATGTAGCTGCGAACTCATAAATAGGTCCCACATAATAATATGAGCTGGGGTTTTCTCCAAATGCTTAACAATTAAATAGTTCTTCGGCCGCATCTTTCTCAAGAATTATTTTTCTTTGCCTTATCTTAGCGGTCTCTTTCCTTTATTTCTACTTTTCCCTCCATGGTATAACTCTTCTAGAGTGTAACATGCTCAATCTGGTCATACCCTGAGCTGAAGCGGTTTCGTTTACAAACCTTGGTCTAGTGGGAGTTTCTATTGGAACAAAGGCAACAACCTTTGCGGGTGTCAGAATAACGAACTCCTTCTTCTCCTTGATTCTCAAAGAAGTCAAGTCCCTTTCCAACTCATCATAACAAATGGATCTATATCCTTTGTCATTCCCCAATCGTCATTCGTCTCTATCATATTGATGTTGGTGCCCCCATGATTTGGCAAAGGATTACTGGTGACGTTGGGCACAGTTTTCTAGAGGGAGACCACGTTCTGTTGATTATGTCCTAGATATTGTGCATAAGGTTAATATAGTCCGAAGTATCATGTCAAATACTATTGGAGTGATATGCAAACTTCTGATCAGGTCTGTGTAATCGGGAGCTAGTGTCCACTAGCTGGGGCCCCACTAGAGGGATATAACTAGCCGCAGTTAAACGGTCAAACAACTTTGTTAGTCTTTTGTCCAGCACCTTGACAATTCTGGCGAGTATCTTCAAGAATCTGTTGCGAAGAGAATCATAGTTTCCTTGAGGAGGAGGCATCTGACGATAATTTTTTACATTAGGGCAGGGATTTTTATATCTTAGATAGGAGTTTGTTATGTAATTTTGCAGTGAAGATTGGTAGTTCGTGAGGGTATTTTTGCATATTGGAACTTGGTATACTGGGAGGCGACTTGTTATTTAATTGCACTTTGGCGCAGTTAGGGGTTGCTCATTTGTAATGAGGATATGGAGTTTGGTAAGTTGGTGGAGGATTTTGGTAGATGGGGGGGGTGGAGTTTTTAATTGGAAGGGGGAGCAATTTGATAAGTTGTGGGGGGGGGAGTATTTTTTTAGCTTTGAGGGGGAGCATTTTTATAATCGTCTTGCGTAAAATAAGTCCGGCGTGAACTCTATGAAGATAATGAACGACCTTGGTACAATGATAATCTTTTTGGGGTCTTATTCCCCTCATAAGAAACAGCTGACACACCTTCGCTTTTCTTTTATAACAAGCCCGACGATCCGGGCGGAGCAGCAACAAGTGCATTGTTCCCAATTTTCAAACCATCCTCGATAGTCTCACCTATCTTGACCATCTCGGAAAATTTTGATCAGACGAGCATCATGATTCTGTCATAGTATTCAGTTTCTTGAACCCGCAGAAATACCTCAACAATTTCTTTTTCAGAAATGGTGGGTCGAACTCCGCGTGCCTCTTTTTCCCATCTGTACGAAAACTCTCTGTAGCTTTCATTGGATTTCTGTTTCATCTTCTCTTAGGAATAATGATCAATAAATTGTTAGAAAATTAATCAACGAAGTACTTCGAAAAAGCATTCCAACTGGGACACCGTCTAGTCTTGTGAGATGTAAACTATTCCAAAGCTTCCCCGCTCAAACTTCGGCTAAAAAGCCGCACTAGTACAACTTCATCTCTTTGATCTCCTACGAGCTGGTCACAGTAGGACCTTAGAGGCACTAAGAGGTGGTAACAGTAGGCCCTTCTAGGAGGTCCATATTCGGATGATTTCATAAATGTTAATATTTTAAATCGGCGTTGTCAAGAACGCACTGAAGTTCCTTCATTGCTTTTCGGATCTCCTCCTTTATGTATATCTTAGCATCCTACTCTTTTGAGCACCACTCTCTTTCTTTCCCTTCATAATGGTCAAGATCAGAACCATTCACATCCTGCTCATTACGGATGGGAATTTGGAAAGTGGTTTTCTGGGTGGGGTAGCGCGACAAAAGAACTAGGGGAATTTTTAGTGGTTTTGTAGTTTTGGGGGTACGTGTAGGAGTTAGTATGTTGTTTTTGGTGATGGAGGGATATTTAGGTATGGAATGATTTTTTGATTTGTGGACGTGGAGCGATTTGGTCATTAGCATTTTGAGAGGGAGGTGGTATTTGAGGATTTAGTTTTCGAGGAGGTAGTGGAGTCTAGAAGGAAGCTGAGGCATACTGAGGATTTTGTATGGTTAAATCGATGACAGAAGGGTTTTGAGAAAGAGTGGATGGTGGGTTCTGATCGTGTTCCATGTTTGAAGAGGGAAACTACAACATAAGTCTCCAATCAGTCAAAGAATTGACAGTAAAACCTGGTGGAGGCACATTTTCTCTCCTTTCCAGTCTCTCCCTCATCTCGGTAATCTGTTACATTAGATGCAAAATCAATTCATTCTGACACGCTATAGTAGGTTGAGACACCACAACGTCAGTAAGACTGATTTCTTAGTTGTTTTCCCCCATTACTTCTTTTCCCTTATTTGATCTTTTGCCGAGAAAGGAATCTGCGAAGGAAAAAACTCAAAGAAAAATTTGTTAGCTTGAGTTTGGAATATATAACAGAAAATACCACATAGATTTCATTTAAACACATAAAAGTTGTTTTGTTTGAGGACATGCCAACCCACGAGTAAAGGGGAAAATGATTTTGAACAAGCAAGAGTTTGCTCGTTTTAATTTTGTATAATCTCAGGAATGTTAAATAACTTTAATCTAGGGACTTCTTTTTGCATCTCTTTAAACGTTCGTCAATCTGCACCTCATATTACCTTCTAGAGTAAAAATGGGGGGGATAAAAATTTTTAAAGATAGGGGTCGGGCCTTGAAAGTTTATCTACGTATCTCACAAGGAGAATTCAGGCCCTACGTAGTTTGGGTACAAAGGAATACTTGTTTTCTTTCATTTTAGATTATAACAGCGGAACTGAAAAACAAACAAAAGCTTCAACAGATAAATGTGGTTCCATCCGTCCTTTCTTTTTATCAACGTTACATCATCCACGGGGAAACGACTAGACATGAATCTATTCTATGCTGATGAGGCATTCCATGTCATGGCAGAATGCAAAAAAAATTTCAATGCTATGATTCGTGGACTTGAGATAGGGGCAACGTTTCTGAACTTTGATTCCAAGTTAATATACATTCCCACGTCCTTGTAGAGAGGGGTAAAGACCCCGCTTCGAACTAACTCTGATTAGACCTCCACTATTGTTTTATTAAAAGGGGTGAAGGAGAAAAGATAGAACTTTGTTCTCTCAGTGACCAATATGTTGAGCCTCATTTAATCACACGCAATGGTCATACTGTCACCCGAACTATATGCAAATCTGTCCACATCGAGCAAACGGAGGACGACATTCTTAAACTCTATGCACTCCTTTATTGTGTGCCCTTTCTAGTTAGCATGACACTCCCAAATCTTGTGGATTTCCCCTGATCCCACCTGGGAGAATTCTCTTTCGATGAACCTCAACATACAACTAGACTGATAGTGCTCGAAAGAGAGAGCACACGGAATGGCTTACGTCCCTATTCGTTATTCTTTTGCATATGATACAAAAGTGACTTTTTGGTCTCTTTATGCCAGACATCCTTTGAGAGAAGATTTGCGTAAATCTCTTCCTCATAAATTTCTTCAATCCTATCCAACTAGGATCTCAATAAGAGGAAACAATATGTTATATAGGTGTTTCGCGGGGTGCCTCTCTAGGTCGATCATGTCCTCTTCGATTTGTTCAATCAGAATATTCGTGCATTTGTCCATAGTAGTGATTTTACCTTTCGTGAGACGATAAAGAAATGTTTATGATTTGGGGATGAGATTTATTTTTTGTTGGGAAACTTATGACTCATGAAATTTGGTCGTATATTTTGTAATAGTGACTTGTGTATATTTTTTGGAAATTTTTTTGAATGGAATGGGTTAACGATGCCCTTATTAAAAAAAGTTATCACATAAATAGTTAAAAACACATATATCTCGTCCTAAATATACAAGGGACCCTTTTGTGCCAAGGATAGGACTAGCGCATTTGTATGATGTACGTGTTTAATTGAACTAGTTAATTACCCTCTAATCAAATTTAACATATGAATAGTTATTGTTATCAAGGGGAATAATGAGGGAAAATAAAGAACAAATTACAAAGCGACAAACCCATGCAAGGGCCATTTAAACGTACGAAAATGACAAAAATACATATAGCAAAAACCCATGCAGGGGCAAAATCTACTATGTTGTCCTTGATAACCTTGCTTCCCCTCTGCTTACCTGTGTCTTGTATTGCTGAAACATGTTCCATATTATAGGCAGGTAACCCTCGCTCTGGAGTCCTTTTTCCTCCCAATCCTCATATTGAATCCCCTCTATCATATCTTTAACCCACTAGTCAAACTCATCAAAACTACGTCTTAGCCTTTCCAATTTATGAGTTGTCTTTTCAAGAGTATTTTGATTTTCGATAAATTTGGCATATTTCTTGGGCGTCCCGTTTTACTTCTCTTAGCTCGATCACAACTTTAGCCTCTTTGTCTTCCTTACCGCGATAACGATTCGGGACTTGAGAGGAGATACTTTGTATGTTCTTTTTTAGCCAAGCCTTATAAGTTCAATCATATCCAGCATCAGACCGATCTGGAGCGATAGTGGCTTTCTTCATTAGCTTTGCCTCTTTCCATTCCCTTACAATATCTATAGCGTCATCAACTTTGTCATCCCTAATATTATACACGTAGGCACCATAATACGCCTCTCGGATAGTGATTTGCATCCTCCCAAACTATCGTAAGACTCAAAAGGGTGTGTAAAGATTGATTCCCCGATTACCTGGTAGTGGAAGAATGATTTTTCTGGGACTTGCTATGACGAAATCATTTCAGATAAAATGATCAAGCATCCATTGGAGATCCTCTTGTATATGCTCCGAAAATATCTGACCCCATCTTTCTATAGTCCTTTGATTTTCCAGCTTTTCCCAAAACAACATATCATTCAAATCCCTGAGAGTGTTATTATTATCCAGTGTATATATTTCCTATGTCTCATGCCTTTCGCTAAATGAATTAGGATCCACCATCGAAGGAGTAGGTTACATGTCTGATAGTATGCCTCTTTGCACTTTCCTAGGGCTTGTTACATGTCTGATAGTATGACCGAAGCAGTGTGATAATACATTACTTGTCCTTGTTTCATAATCCCGTTGAACAATGTGTGCGCAAACATTATAACTCAAGTGTTGAAACTTAGGGTCGGGTCGTGTGGAACGACCATTGTTTCTTATAGTGCAAAAGCAAATACCAAAGATCAGATTTCATTCCATTCTATGTAGGTAAATATAAAATCTTTTTTATTTTTTACATAAAAAACTGCATGCCCGAATCTAATGTATAGGTACCTAAACGATACTCTACATTCTTGGGCCTAGTAAGCATAATCTTTTTCCAACCAAAACCAATTTGTAATATTTTTGACAGAAGGTTTTTTCGGGATCAAGATGTGTTCTTGTTTTCTTACCCTTCTTTCTAACCTTGTACCGGCAGTGTCGATGAAGTCTCGAAGTTCCTCGATTATTGAGGTGATTTTTGCAGTTCCAAATCAAAACCATTTTTAATTAGCTTAGGCCAACAAGTCATGTTGAGTAGCTCAGACAGGCAACCGACATACTTTTTGAGGGATCATTTGTGATCTTCGTCAAGGTCGTCATACAATATTTTGAGTAAAGGCGGTGGTTCTACACCCATGTCCAACCTTGCAAAACAATTTATACCTACAAAACAAAATCCTATTATGTTTCCCCAGCCCACATGTGTTTTCCACATGTATATCATTACAATGTCAAACGAAATAATATGTCATGAGATCGGAGACCTTGGACATGATTTTGACAGTTTCAATTAATGGACTTAATACGACTTAGGTATTAAGCCTCTTTAGACTAATGCTTTGATTCAGTTTTGGTTTCGCTCTATCTTACATTGACTAGGATTTTTTTCAAAGTTAAGGCTACACAAATCAGACAAACGACGGGGTGAAGGTAAAAAGCGACGTTGGATTACTGGAAGCCATCTATTTGTTTAGTACTTCCAATGATAGACTTGTTTGTTTTCTAAAATATGTTGTATAGGCCACGTAATTCCTTTTATTATAATGCATACTATTTGTCTTTTGGCAGAAATTATTCCCTGGAAATGGAACAATTGATATAATACAATAAAGAAGCAAATGAACAGTTTTTTTTACATAGCCAAGTATGTTTAATTTTAAGGTTAGAATTCTCGAAATCCAAAACAGAGTCTCCATTCTGTTTTATTTTAAAGGAAAAATATTATTTATAAGTTCAGACTTTTTCGAGCCGCCACTTAAATTTTTTAAAGAAAAAAAAACTTAGTTATTAAAAGATTTAAACACGAAACCTAGTGAAAACTTTAAATGGAGTTTGGGGATTCATATTTATACTTTAGAAAGGTTTTTATAGCACCTAAAATACTCGTTAATGCAGTTTTTTAGCAACTTCTTAGGATTTAAAATAAGTCGATTCGAATTTATTTAGAATTATTTTGAAGATAAGACAAAATTAATCTAAATGAGCTTGCTTATTTTCACAAAAATATATTGTTTTTATGTCCATTTGAAGTCGATTGATCTAGTTTGAATTAAAACGAAATAGCGTCTTGCGGGGATTTTAGATTTTTAACCCTAAAATTAACGATAAAATATTAACAAATAAATACACAATAAAATAGGGAGTGAGAGAGTGAGAATTTTGTCCAAATCTTATTTTGTCCGCCTGGACCGATTATTGGCCCCATTTTTTGGGTCGTTTTCCCATTTTTGTTTGTACCTTTACTAAGCTAATCATATAATAATTAATTAATCAAAAGACCTCACGGTCTTAAGCCTAAAAAATAACAAAATACAATATTTTTGAAAATAAATTAGGGTTCCTCGGCCCAAAATCTCGGGCTCTTTTGAATTTTTCCGACTTTTTGACCTGTAGGTCAATTTTTTATGGGTTGGTAGATTCAATAAATAAGGAAATAAGCCTTTATGGCTCTATCTAAGATGCATGGAGAGGATATTGGAGTCAATGAAGAACTCAGACAGATTTTTACGTGCAACAACACACAAAATGGAAAAAAATAAAAAGGATTCAATAATCATATAACCAAACCATAACTTAACACAATTAGCTAATCTCAAAGTGATAAATGCGTCAAAGGAATATGAATTAGCAACCCTTAGACTAAGTAAGACAAATTAAATGAATTGGACAAAAAGCCTAATAACTAGCAGTGACCTCAGCAAACTATTAATATTTTCCCTCTTTTAACCCAGCAGTTAGTAAAAACAGAAAGAGTGCATTTGACATTCTCATGGAAATAAGAAAAATATTAAACGAACTATGTAATACAATAAAGAACCTAATGATTTAACAATGCACAAACCACCAAGTTAATATTTGTAATGAAAAATACTTCACATAACTCTCAGACATGAATAAAAGAATGATTTAACATCTATAGTTAAGGACGGAATGAGAAGAAAGATGATCCTTCTTTTAGCCTATATATTTTCTTTAGACGTTAATCCAGCAAGGATGATATAGGATAGTGATTAACAAATGCGAGGCTTATCACTTCGAGCTAATGTTGGCACAAAGAGTTGAACGATTAAAATTTACAGATGGTTTACGAAACAATATGACAAGAATCAGCGAGTTAAATCTAAGTACTTGAGGAAACTGATTACAAGGTTCAAGCCTTGTAATACAAATACAAACTTTATCCCTCTTCAAGTAGATTCAAAGGCTAAAAAATAACCTAACTTCATAACATAGAAATTATCCAAGGAAAATTCAAACCTCAAAACTAAGAATAAAGTTTTAATGAACAAAATGAAAAGAAACAGTTTCGCTAACTGGGCGTATAAATGATTGCTATACCAAAAAAAAATACTATAGTGAATGGACAAACTGATCCGGAAGAGTGAATGCCAGAAAGCTAGTAATCATCCTCAAACCCTTACCGAGATAAGAGAAACTACATCAAACTCTTCACATTCTTGACAAGAGGAAACATCAACTAACAATGCAACATAAAATAAAATACAAAATAAGACTCGAATCTATTGACAATAATGAGCTCAAAACGGTCTTAATAAAAAATGTCAAGAATAATAAATGAACTAAACTCTACAAAACTTGCAACCAGTGACTAGATTTAATAAAACACTCAAATTGACAAGAAGAATGTATTTAATTAATATCATTTTCCATATAACATTTTAGCAAACCGATGCAGAACATCGATCCCCCACTTCAAAACGTAAGTGAGAGCATGCGAGAACAATTCAAGTACTAATGTTCAAACAATAACAGGTCTTCATATATGAGTGTATTGCTCGAAACAAATGAAAACAATTCGAAAAAACAAAAAAAATAAACTATACCAAACGAGTTCAGCATGTTATGCTTAGAATAAAAACAAAACCAAGTGATTGGGGAAGCCATTACTTCTATGCGTGCAGAGATATGGGACGACAATGAACTTCCGAACAACGATTCCACTGCAACCACAAAACTCGAACCTCAAGCAGGGAGAATCTAGATAGGAACCTAACGCCAAACACCGAAGCAATTTTCTCTTCACAGTGGTGTAGTTAGTGTATCCTTTCTCAATCTATCACTATGTGTATTTTTTTCTCAAAATAAAATCCAAAAAAAAAAACTTTTCCCCTCTGTTCTCTGCCTAAAACAAATCCGAATAAAAAAATCTCCCTCATCACGAACAGAAAAGATGTTATATAGGAGGGGAAATTAGGGTTTTGGAAAAGGGGAAAAGGACAGAACGGAAATTCCAAATTGATTAAAAATGAAATAATTAGAATTTTTCATAACAAGACGAGGAAAGCTGCTTCTAGGACGAAAAAGAGGACGCCCAATCCGCTATAATCCGGACGAGTACAGCGGCGTGGACGGCTGAGATCGAAGAGTTTCCTTCTTTCTTAACGTGGCGCAATCTCAGGATACCAAGGACGACAACACATGCCAGGAAAAATTTGGCTTATTGAATGTAAAGGAATGTTATGGAAATTGGGTTCAAAATTGGGTAGAAAAAAATTGCTAAATAGAATGTAATTTTAGGAATGCATAGCTAAAATGGGTTGATTAGTAAATCGACTAAAATTTAAATATGATAAATTTACATTAATTAATTGACGAGCTTCATAATTTGAACAATATAAGATAATCAACTCAATTATAAACTAATAACTCAAAAATATAAGTATAACTTAGGTCAAACTAATCTAATTTAAATACAATACCAACTAAAATTTAAAATCCTCTTGAGATGATTTTTGAATATTTTTAAAATTAACTAATTACGTAAAAATTTATATAAACATATATATTACCTAAATTTATAAAAACTGACAAACTTATTCAAAATAACATTGCAAAATTTGTATTATATTAATTTTTTTATTTAATTTTTTTAAAAAAAAACTTGTAAAATTAATTACTTTAGATCATTCCAAATCGAAGAAGCTAGAGAATTAAATCATATGGTGGAGGTGCTGAATTGGGTATCAACACATATCATAGCATACTTGTTCATCATTATAATTGTAGCGAAGAGAAACAAGACTCGAGACCAGTATTCATGGTTCAAGTAAGAACTTCAACCATAAGTGGATCAATAATTCAATATAAGACTACGGATCAAATAAACACCTTCGTCATAAGTGGATCAACAAGTCAACATTAAACTATACTTAAATCGAAAACCTTCATTAACAACCTTAAAGTCTTTCTTAAACATTCAACCCTAATATTCATGATATTTATTCATCATATAGGTTAACGTCATAATATAATAAGGTTATACATAAAAACATACTAGATTCTCCTCTTCCAATCATCATTCAAGACAAGTTAGGGTTTAGAATTTAGAAAGAAGGAAGATTCATTGGCCTTGAGAGAATTAGGTCAAAAACCATAATCACTAGAATTCATCAATACACATTCATATAAAATCACAAATAATCAATTTAGATCAATTAAATAAAGTTTAGAAAGAGATATAGGAAATAGAGTAAAACCTAGCAATTTGGGGAATTTGGAAATCCAATTTTTTAAGGACCTCTTGTGGAAAATATCCCAAGAGTGAACAGATTCCACACCGTTGTAAATCCTTAAGGTTTTATGGATAAAATTAATGTTCTCTATTTCCTATGTTAATATTGGTTTTTCTTATTCAATGGAGTTCTTAAATAAGAGAGAGTTTTCACAGGGAAGTTGAGTTTTGATGCTTGACTTGTGAGTTTAGTTGTGCAAGTTGATGTCTTAGGGTTAGGGTCTTATAGTTAGGTTTAAAAAGGCAAATAACTTACTAACTACCCCTCATAACTTCTAATTATCAACCTACTCGAATTGAGACCCAAAAATAAAAGCTAAAAACTCACTTACCTGGTAGTACTTACGGCAACCACCAATGAACAATGAGTGGTTTATGGCTTGTACCGCATCTCGTCATTCCTGGACAGAGATTGGGAAAGAGGGAGAAATTTGTGGGTATACTGAGTCCCATGACACTCACCTATTCGGAGCATGGGTTTAGTGACGTCCCGTTACTGCCCTATGAAGGTCATGATATTATTTGACAACTTTGGCCCAAGGGTCAAGTCCTTTTAAAAGACCCTTAGGGTGGTCCTTGGGGGAGGGGGGTTATGCCCGGACGTTTGGACTCTAAGCATGTAGTTTTGGATAGTTGAACATTTTTACAAAATTTAATCATTATATGAAACTTCAAAACCATTTACAAGAACTCTTTTTCATTGTCGGTATAAGACTTTTGCAGACGTTGATCCATTTGTCAACCTATCTATAATAAGTCAGACTATCTCCATGGCATCATAAATTGAGAGTGATAAGAGCAAACTCTACTACTTCAAACAACTCAACCGGAGACCTACATCTCTTCCAATAAAACTACTTAAAATACACTTATGGCAATACTCAAATGGTAGCTATTATTGTAGGCAAACTCTATCAATTGACATGATCATCCCAAATACCCTTAAGTCAATAACGAATTCCCTCATCATATCCTCTATTTTTTTGATGGTATGTTTTTCTTGACCATCCATTAGGGGATTAAATGCGGTACTAATCTTCACTTAGTACCAACCCCATTTTGTAAATCCATACTAAAGTGAGAAGTGAATTGGGTACCCCTATCTGAAATAATAGAAACAGAACCCCATGTATCTTCACTATTTACTTAATATATAGCTTGGCATAGTCTTCCTCCGTATATGAAGCCTTGACTGGAATAATGTGGGATGATTTGGTCATTTTATCAATGATTATCCATATAGAATCATATGGCCTTTAGATTCAAGGTAACCCCTCAACAAAATCCATGGTGACATCCTCCCACTTAAAAGTATAAAATCCTATGTTTTGAGATAAACCTCCCGACTTTGGATGTTTTGCCTTGGATTGTTGATACTTTTGATATTTGGCCACAACATCCTCTATATTCCTCTTCAAACCATTCCATCAATAGATCTCCTGCAAGTCACTGTACATCTTTGTGGCTCCTTGATGAATAGAATAGCGCGAGCTATGGGCTTCCACCAAAATTTGTCTCCTAAAGTCGTCCAAATCCAAAACACTCAACCTCCCTTGATATCTAACTACCTATCTCCATTTGGAAGAATGCCTCAATGGATATCGTAACCATGGACTCTTTTAACTACATCCAGATATGATCAAGGTGTTGTTTGGACTTCACATCAGCCCGTAAAGAGAAATCCGAGCTATGTTGGACCATGAAACCACTATTATCTTCTATATGTGACACACTATCCATGAACATATGACTCAAACCATCCATAACTACATTGTCTTTGATGGGATGGAAGAGGATACTCATATCATAGTCATTCAAAATCTCTAACTTTCTTTGTTGCTTAAGATTCAAATCTTTGTTAGTAAAGATAATTTTTGAGACTTTTGTGAATGTGTGAACACATCTACATGCAACCATAAAGGTAATGTCTCCATATATTCAAACCAAACACGACGACTGCTTATTTGAGATCATGTGTCGGATAATTCTTTTCATGTACCTCAAGTTTACTTGAGTATAAGTTATCACCATACAACATTGAATGAGAACAAAACCCAAATCTACTCGGGAAGCGTCACAATACACTACAAACTCTTCATTTCCCTATTGTAAGGTCAACAATTGAGCAGAGGTTAGTTTTTTCTTCAATTCATGGAAGCCTTTATCAAAAGATTTCGTCCATTCAAACTTAGATTTATTTTGGGTTAATACCGTCAAAGGAGAAGAGATAGAGGATAATCTTTAAATAAATCTCCTATAATATCTGTCTAGAAAAAAAGCTTCTAATATCGGTCTGTTATAGAGGTCTAGGCCAATTTTTAAAAACTCTATCTTCTTTGGATCAACTGCTATACCCTTGCTCGATACTATATGACCTAGGAATGCCACCGAATTTAACTAAAACTCGCACTTACTGAAAATTGCAAAAAAATTCATGATCCTTGAAGGTTTACAATAAAATCCTCATATAGTTCATGTTATCATATTCATTTCTAGAATATATCAAGATATTATCAATAAACACAATGAAAAACAAGTTTAGATATTTATGGAATATTCTATTAATAAGGTCCATAAATTCCTCTGGGGCATTAGTTAGACCAAAAGACATCACAATGAACTCATAGTGCTGATACCTAGTTTTGAAACTTATTTCGGGATATCGAATTCCCTCACCCAAGTTGATTGTAACCCGAACGAAGGTTGATCTTTGAAAATTGACTAGATCCTTTCAATTGATCAAACAAGTCATCAAATCTTGGAAGAGGATACTTATTCTTCATAGTAACCTTTTTTTATTAACGATAGTTAGTACACATCCTAAAATACCCATATTTATTTTTCACTACCAATCAATACATGGGAACCCCATAGAGATATGATTAGTTTAACAAAACCCTTATCTATCTAATCCTTGAGTTTAACCTTTAATTCTTTCAACTTTTTTTGGTATACACGGTAAGAGGAATGAATATGGGTTTAGTATCTGGTAATAAGTCGATGCCAAAATCTATTTTCCATTCTAGAGGAATTTTTAGTATGTCATCATGAAAGTCTTTGAGAAACTCCTTCACTCTGGGGACCGACTCTAAAGGAGCAGCCTCGGACACAAGGTGTTTGACCTTCACAATATGATACATACATCCCTTAGAAATAATCTTACAAGCTTTTATACATGAAGTAATTTGACCTTTAGGGATTGAACTTCCCCTTTTCCATTCTAAAACGGTTCATCAGGATATCGAAACTTAACTACTGTTGTTCTACGCTCAATAGAAACAAAACAAGTATGCAACCAATCCATCCCAAATATGATTTCAAAATCAAACATATAAAGTTCTACTAAGTCAACCAATGTGACTCTATTTGATAATGACATGGGAGAAACACCCATAGACTATTTTAGTAACAATTCATTCACTCACCGAGGTAGAAATTTAAAAGGGTTCTTCTAAGAAATTCAGGAGCACATAAAATTTATAGATCCTAAAGGATTTACAAACAAAAAAGTGGCATCGGGGTCTAACAATGCATACACATTTGTGGAAAATACTTGTATCAAGTGTAACAATAATCGCAAAGTTCTGTTTATCACCTCGGGGTTGGAGAACATAGAAATGATTCTTCTTTAGAAAATAAGAATTAGAATCACTTGCTTGAGCTAGATTATTCTAATTCCATTGAGATCTGTTCCTAGGGAAATATCTTACCATGTGACCAATCTTTCCACAACCATGGTAATTATCTATGCCAACATGTTACTTTTTTGCATGCCTCTTGCCATACTTCGCAAAATTAGATTTCTCTTTAGAACACCATCGTTCCCTCCTTGGGGATTAGGGTAAGGCACCCTACTTTTGTTTTCCCTTTGAACATTAGAAAAACCTTTGTTGGAAAAACCTCTTCTGAAATGTTGGTTTATCCTGACTCTCAAATTTACCATTAGAATCACCTCCATCATAGGGTTTTGCCTTCTTGGCATCCATATTCTTCTTTTTAAACCTAGTTTCCTCAACTTGGTGAGAGTGAACCATCAAACAAGAAATGTCCATACTATCACAAAGTATTGTGGCACGACATTCATTCACAAGATCATCGGACACACCTATCGTATAGTGACTCATTCAATCTCCACGATTATACACTAAGAGGGAGCATACTTTGAGAACTTAGTGAATTTTAAAAGATTATTCTTGAAAAGTGAGACCTTCATGACGAAGGTTGATGAATTCTTTAACTTTTTATCTCTTTTCTCCCTTGAGAAGAAGATGTCAAGAAACACTATCCTAAAAACTCCCCAATTTATAGACCGGCACTCAAAGCCCTATTGTCCCTCCATTGAGTGTACCATGATTGATCTAAATCTTTTGAGTGACATGCCGCTAGTTCGGCCTTCTCATTTGCGGTTACAGCTATAGAAAAAAAAATTTGATAGACCGCATCTAGAAAGTCTAGGGGATCCTCATTTACCTTAGGCACAAATAACATTTGAGGATTCGGCCTACTGAAATCCCTCAAACATGAAGCCATGGTTCTAGCATTTGGGTTCACACAGGGTCCAACTTCCCAATTAACAAGTGTCATCATAGCTTAAGCATGTATAGTTACGTCTTGAGCTCGAAATAAGGTTAGGAAAGCCGCCCTTATCACTTCATATATTATAACCAAAGGATTGATGGGAACTTGGCAATCTAGAGGAATCTGCTAATTATGAGGAGCTTGGTTGCCTTGGGAAGGAAGTCCCTCATTGGAAATCTCCTCTTCAACCCTTCTTACTGCTGCTATTCTAGTAGTCAGATCCTATGTCTACAAGAAAAGGATTAGAAGAAAGGACTTATAAAGTGAAGACTCTTAGTTACGAATTGAAGAATATCAATATAATTGAAAGGTCCTAAGCATCATGTACTTTCTCATTCATATGGGTAGCGTTCTTCACACCCATGAACAAGACTCTACTAGACGTGGATAATGAAAAATAAATTCTAGAAATTATTTCAAAATCTTATGATCTAATACAAAGTTTGTCACGATCCAGGCGAACCCATTGATATAAAACGACGTACTTGACCCCAAAGGGGTATCATACAAGACATTAGCATATAATCCTTGCATTAGACATTGAATATTGTAGAATAATAAAACTTTTAACAATCAGTTTCAAACTGTTACGACCCGAGGTACCCCTAGAAGTTAGGGAATTCTCAAACTATTAGAACTTTTAACAATCAATGTCAAACTATTACAACCCGAGGTACCCCCTAGAATTTATGGCATTCTCAAATCAGAACATGGAGTTCTTGACCCCTCGGAGGTCTTGTACAAGCCATTTCAAATCATTCATTTCATATACATATATGAAAAGTGGTGCATAGTTAAAACTTTACACAACATTCTAAAAAATATCATACATAGACACAATAGAAATGCTAAGTCTTTAAGTAGCCAACTTAGACTCATGAAACATCCTAGGGTCACAACCCACACTACAATCGAATGCGAATTAACAAGGTCGATTACAATGTATATAACTTGAAAAGCTAAACATATTGGTGTCCTCGAATCGATAGAGTAAATACAAAAACTCTTCCTTGGATGATTTCTAATATCAAAGATTCACTTCCTGACCACCTCTAAAAAGCCACCTACAACTTTAGAGATAGACAAAAGTATGGAATTAATAAAAATACTTGTACTAAGTATGACATAACGAATAAAATAATGAGAAACAAACATTTTTATAAGACAATCTCTTTTTGAGTAAAACAACAAAATATAAGTATAATATAGAATACATAACATCAATATTAACACTTTGAAAATACATAAACATGAGACTATCCTAACAAAGGTGATTCTAAGGCTCAGTTGAGTGTGTTATGAAGTGACCGCCCATACAATCCCTTCGCACAAAAAAAAAGAGATCATTTAGACTACCAAAGATAAGATTATTCCCATTTCATTTGTTAAACTTACTACCTAGTTTTACTCTAAGACTTCTCTAAGCAAGATATGAAGAGACTTCCCATACACCCTCTTCAACCGTACCTAAGCAATCCTCAAAGCAACTCTCGATTTGTACTTTTTCGTTAACATTACTTTACTAAAGTCATTATGTTCACTAAGTTAGTAAGAAAACATTCATCACTTATGGACATTCACATAATTATCTTTAAGAAGACCTTGGGCACTCACACACTAACATCTTCAAAGCATAATCGTGCAATGTCCAGATAGCATCCCATTCAACTACCTAAACTTCATTGTACTTATACAACACTAGCATTTATCCCACATTATAAGATAGGCAATAACAGACAATAGACCATACTAGTTGAGCATGGAATCCGAAGTCATAAATCTACTCTGATGGAGGGTGTTCTACTTGCCAATGGTAGAACTAGGACACATTCTATGTAGAAACATGGTTAAGCAATATTAAGGGCTTCTTTGTAGTCAAGTCTCCTTCTTAACTAGATCTACTACCCAAGCATACTCACTATGTGCCAGCCTTCGTTCGCATAAAGTTACTCAATAAAGAATTATATACAGAGGTTCTATATCTTGTTCTTAACCAAATTATAACACACCTTTCAAAGTAGGTCCATTAGTGTTGCGTTCAATGGCAAAGAGGATAGCTCAATAAATTTCCTAAGGATGATTTCATGTCGTTCCATCCAATCAACCCTATGTCTACCATTTACACAAGAAGGATACCATTACGACTTTCAACTTCAAGGATATCATGATCTCTCAACTAAGTTGAGGGTTCCACATAGTTTGACCTTCTCACTATATTCAAGGCCAGATGCCCATCACATATACAAGACTAGGAATTTTAGCATACTAAATCAAGAATTTCACATATATATTCAGTAGGTACCATGTGAGGGATACAAGTCTACCAAAACAAGATAAATAATTTCTTCACTTTATGACATATAGCATATCACTTAACAAAAACATAGGCACAACAAATGCAACCACACATCACCTTATACACTATTATAGAACCTTCAATATAATTATCATAAGACTCATATAACCAAGTAGAAGGAATCATGTATAAATCCTAAGACTACACACATAAGGACATAATCATAATCTAACATGATCACCTAATGTCAATAGAAGAACACATACTTTCGCATTACTCATAAGTAGAAAGATATGATCATACTTCACATAAATCAACTGCACATATCATCATAATATATCAAATAGTGGCGACAAGGCCATAATCATCATAATACATAAAGTAACGTCAACGAGGCCACATAATTCACAAGTAAAACACATAGCACCGCAACCACAAGTGGACCATACCCATTACAACATAATTCAAGAACTAAATTACATAAAATAAAGAGAATTAGGACAGTGTACCACCAATTCACTCGCACCACTTCAATCTATATCTAAATCATCAAACACAGCATCCAAAGGCCCTTACCCATGGCCATGATCTCCAATTCAATTTAATTTTTAAAATAAACAATGAATCCAAGGTAAAAAAATATGAATGTATCAATATAATACAACCTACTCACAATTCTAACATAATTCTTTCATAATTTAATAGCCCAAAGTGAACTACACATGAATTCAATAATATAGTTACATGATCAAATCACCCACAATATAGTCAAAAGAAGGATTGTGTGATTTAAATGGGTTCATAAGGATTTTTATATAAAATAATTCACTTAACAAAAATTATAAAATAAAATATTTTTTTCAAATCATTTCATGCAACAACCCATGGCTAGAAGTTGAAATAGAAGAATTCATACTTTAATCATCTTTTAAAAATTATTGGAATTGACTCCATGAAGAAAGAGATTTTAAGTATGAAGCCCCATACGTTTATTATGATGAAAATCCCACAGGATTTATGGAGAAAAACTTGAAAAATCTATCTTCTTCGTCGGAGCTCCTAAGCTTCAACATTGGAGTTTCAGAGAGAAGAATGGGGAGGTTTCGTTTTGAGTTGAGGGTTTAGATTTGATTAGTGAGTTAAGGGGATTAAAAAGGTCTAATAACCATCATTAAGTCGGCCAAAAATTTCCCAAAAGACCCCTAAACTTATTTGACAATTTAACCAACTCAAATTTGACTTAAAAACGACGCGGCCAAATGAAGGAGTTTACTCCGCGTCACTGAGATAATTTCAAATCTTATTTCAGGAAAATTTCAAGACAGAATGATTTGTAATAGACCCATGTTGCAGGGCAAAACTTTTTCTCAATAAGTGTCAACTGCGCAACGCCCAACCACCACCATAATCTGGCTGGCGTGGCAGCTTTGTTGTCTCATGTTTGGGTCCTCTCTGGGGACCCTTTTGCTGGTCCCCTGAGCGTCGTTCTAATAACTATAAAACCTTTTCATATAATTCTAAGCGTAGGAACCATCAGTACTCAACTTCACCCTCAAACCATCCCCCGGAACATCACTACAAAACACTATGATATTCTAGTTCAACTTTGACTAGTTCCGCAACATCTTGGACGTTCTTGGATGTTGACCTCCAAACACTTCCAAACATTATAATTTCTTAAGAAAACTATTATGTACAATCTTATGACTTTAAGACATCATGACACTCATGTTAGGCAGTAGTTGCACCTAGTTCTTTTTGATGGTGTAACAATATTCCCTCACTTGGACAACATTCATCCTCGAATGGCACTTGCTAATCTTTTTATACACTATCAAAAGATAAGAAACTCAAGACTAACAGAATATAGACATACCACACTTTACACAAGACACACAAATAGTAGAAACATCAATTTCCTTATACAAGTGACTCAAGACACAACAAGAAGATAGAAACATTCTACCACTCATGATGCACATAAGACTCACAATTTTTTTACTCATTTCAAATAAAAGGAACTTCCTTCTCCACATATTATCATGCTCATATACATCAGTTCTATACACTTTATAATCATTTCTCATGAAAGAACAAATTAATCAAATATTAAAAATCATTATAGTGAACACCAAATTCATTACTGTGGAACATGCTAAAAATTCCAAAAAATGCAATCTTAAGCAATTCATGATGGAAGAATGAAAATATGAAATAAAAAACGATATGAAGTCAATTTACCATTTAAAAATAACTTTATGAGATGTAAAATGTTGTTGACACCACATTTTGACCCTCCACGATATGAATTAATTAGCGAGTTTCTCAAATCTAAATGATCTAAAATAACTAGCTTTATAAATTTCAAAATGTTTTTCAAGATATTTTAAAGTAATATTAGTAGCTTCTATAATGTTTAAATAGTAAATATATATTTTTATAATCAATTTGTTTTTTAAATTTTGAAAATAATCTCAAGGAAAATTTTAATTTTAGTAAGAATTTTGATAAGTTTAGTTTAAAGTATACTTCTATCTTTTAAATTATTTGGTTTACAATTAAATTAATTATTCATTTTTGTTAACACTAAGGAGCTCGTCGGTTAATTCATGTAAGGTTGGTGTATTTAAAATTTGATCAAATCCACCAATCAAAATCAATTTGTCCAATTGCAAAACCTCTGATCCGTTATCTCAAATTCCTAGTTCAAGTCTTCAAGCCCAAATTTAATATCAAATATAGACCGACCAAAATTCTAGAAATTTCGATTCCCAATCACCTCCAATCCCATTGACCCTTACCATTGCTCTAAATTAAAATCATCTCAACTCAATTCTTTTTTTTAACAAGAGAGAATCACCCAACTTTTAACTCCTAACCCGACCCGACCCAACCTTGTCTTCTTCCCAAAAGAAAAAAAATAAAGTCATACAACGACAGAACCCGCGACACAGTTTCTTCCGCGTAACAACATGTGAACCCAATTCCAATATGTCCTCCTTCCCAGACACGACGACAATGTGTCAAACACAAGTGAAGCAATTCCCTCTACCCGTGTGAACCGATGTTCGAATGTCTCTTCTTTTTTTCCTGTTAGTTTGGATTTTGACTAATTTTTCCTCTGCAGTCATTCGAGTCCAGTAGAAGGAGAGGCACATGGAAATCATCCTTGATAGCTTGAGATTGATCCATGTAGCATCTCAAGGATGCCAAAAAGATTCCAGCCGTCCATCCCCATTTCGTCTTCTAAAATGGTTTTAATCATCAGAAAATGGTGTTTCCCCTTGATGGTTAAAATGAATTTTGATTTTTGAAATTTTAATAGGGCCTGATTCTCACTCGATTTTCTCTATCCATTTCCCCAAATTTTTTAGACCTAAAATTCCTTTTAAATATTCTCGTTTTATTTCATTTGGAGGGTAGTTGTTTGGTTTTTTTTTGGGGGGGGGGGGACAAAAAAAATATTTTGAGATGGATACAAAAAGTGGAAAATGAAGAAAAAGCAGAGGTTCTTTTTTATTTTGGTTAAAAGAATACATAGAATAGTTTGAGAAAAAATATACTAAATACACTTCTTTAAGAGAAATGTGAATAGCTTCAGCTTTTGGCATTAGTCTCCTATCCATATTTTTCCTATCAAATGTTCTAGTCTCGTGGTTGTGGAATCGCTCTTAGCTCGTCTATAATCCCATCGCAGCACAACAATAGGTAGTTCCTCCCTTTATCTATGTTTCACTGGTTTGTTCCTTAACTGTATTCTCCTTCTTTTGGGTTAGTCTTTGTGCAACTTACATTTTTCTTAGGGTTTTAATAGTCCGTCTATGTGTTGTGGCTGTATTTTTATGTTAGTTATTTATGTGTAAATGCAATGATAAGAAGGTTGTGGTTTTGAAAGTCTGTTGTTGTCATTTCTGTATTGTTATTGCAAGTCTCGGTTGATGATATTCATCATTGTTCGACAAAGCGTGGTTATTTTGTTATCTTCTTCAACAAGAAAATATCGATTTTTATCTTGCTAAATCTTGAGTTCCTATTTGGATTCAAACTATCTCTCTATTCTTTTCCTATAGCTCATAAATTTAGAATCACAAAAATACAACATTTTGGGTCTCACTAATCTTTTTTGTATATAAGCACCTTGAAATGTTTTTTCTCTTAACGAGTTGAATGAGTATGCGGTTTTTGTGTCTTGGTGAATATTGTGCCGAAACTCGAAGCTATTCAATATGTAGGTCGGACATTGTTGTGGCTATTGATTATTGGATGTGATTTGATTTTGTTTCTTTTGTTCTCTCGCCTTCTCAATATCATGACTATTTAGAGGTGTAAGTTGCCTTGTTCTATGCAATTTTGTTGTCGTGTCGTTTAGTCTAGTAAAGGATTGATAGCATATCGTTAATCCCGTCCTAATATGAATTTTGGTATTTTCCTACTTCTCTATTCTCATAAGCCTATTTGTTCTTGCCTTGCTTTATTAATGTTGTGTCAAGTTGAATTCACTCATGATGAGTTTTTCATCTTCATTTTGTGTTGCTTTAGTTATCTGTTACTTTGCTAAACTGCATAAGGGCATTAACTAGTGTGCATCTTTAGCCTATTAATTTAGGCTCACTGCTAATTGAGCTGGAAGGATTATGTATAGATATGTTATTTCATGGAGATGAAGTGAGTGTTTTCCCACCAATCTATTTCTTTTTTTTCTTCATATTATTTTCTTGAAACTAAGGTATATTGGTTCAATGTGATGAGAAGCCATTTTGTCTTGTAAATGGTTTATTGTTTGTTGTTGTGTTTGCACCCCCCCCCCCCCTTAAATTCTCAATCTTCCCCTAACTGTGTTATATGAATTACTGTTTTTCCATGTTTTTGTGGTTTTTAGGTGATTGTGGTCTAGTCGTGATAGTTTCTTTTAGGAATCTGTAAGTGATTATTCATTTACTTATTACTGAAGTTTTAAATTTGTCTAAATTTTATTATAGCTAGTAGTAGTCTAGAGTCTTTCAGAATCACTTAGGTCAATATAAAGTCCTTTCTGTGATATTCCTACTATTATTATGGTATCCAAAAGTGAAATGTGGTAGTCTATAAGCCCAATTTACTTATACCTTTGAATATTAAATTGTGATTCGTTACGTACTGTGTTATTCTTTTATTTGCATGTGAAAATCCATCTAAGTCCCATGGAACTTATCTTTGCATTTCCCTATTGGGCCAAGGAGGACAAATTCTTCATTCCGAGTTAATCCCATTAAAATCGACGAATATGCTCGAAGCGGAAAAATTCAAAACAGGCCATGAATTTAATGATTTCAGCCAACAAGACATGTCGAATTTTCATTTACTTATTATTATCTTTCATCTTAGGACAGGTATTATCGAAATAGGCCTTAGTCTTAGAATGAAATGTGTCCAAATACCCATCCAGGTAGATAGAAATCGGACTTATACCCAACTATCTCTCTCTCTCTCCCTTATTTATCGCTTATTTATTTGTTAATTAATTATTCATAGTTTTAGGGTTAAAGAATCTAAATCCCCACAAAAACGTTATTTTGTTTAACTAAATCGAGCATGATTAATGAATTTAAATAATATTACATAAATTTACTAGATTAATAATTCACTTAGATAATAGATTAATATTTCATTTTTAACAAATTCTAAATAAATTTTCAATTGAAATCAAGGTAAACTTATTTTAGCCACGTAAGTTAGTCGTCGGATAACAACAAGTAAGCGGACGCCTATAGATGCTTTGAAAATCTTCGTAAAACGTTAATAACAATTCGCGAATTGGCCAGAAAATCATGCGCATAAAGAGTTGTAGATGAAAGAGATTCACTTACAAATCTTTCAATTTGATTTTCTGCTTTAGTCAATTCAAAAAATATTTTTCTTTATTTTTCTTTAAAATAAAGTGACAACTCTAACAACTTCTAAACAAACATAATAAAATATTTTTTCCTTTTTGAAATATAACAGAATGACAACTCTGTTGGGGTTTTGAAGGATTCTAACCTAACTAAACTTATTTGGCTATGTGAAACAACTGTTTACTTCTTTCTTTATCATAATATTAAAATTGTTTTACTTCATGGCATCAACATTGTCAAACGGCAAAATAATTTACATTTGAGCAAAGGGAGTTACGTAGCATATCACGACTTCTTTCAGAAAACACAAAAATCTATGTTTGGATGTAATAAATGAATATTTGGCTTGTGATCATCTAACTTCGTTTGTTAGCTTGACTCCATCATGTGTCCGACTCGGGTAACCGTCACTTTTGAATCAATTCTAGTAAACCTAATATACAGATAAACCTAAATAAAATCTAAGCATTAGACTAAGACGGCTTAATACACAAGCCATATTAAGTTCATTAGTTGAAACCGCCAAAACCATGTACAAGGTCTCCAACCAAATGATATACCATATTGTTTGACATTTTAACGATGTACGTGTGGAAACCAGGTTTGGCGTGGGGAAACTTAACTGGGTTTTATTTTGTAGGTATGAATCGCTTTCAAATGTTGGACATTGTTGTAGAAGAACCACGTTTACTCAAAATGTGGTATAACAACCTCGACAAGATCACAAAAGAAACCTCAACAAATATGTGGGTGCCCTTACCGAAATATTCAACATGGGTGGTTGGCCGAAACTAATCGAAGTCCTTGCAGACTAGTGGGACAACAAGAATATGGTGTTCTGATTCTAAATTTTAGAAATTACCATGACAATATAGAAACTTCGAAACTGTATCACACGCTTGGTACAAGTTTAGAAAGAAGGGTTAGAAAACAAGATGACATATTGATCCCTAACAAGCCTTCCGTCAAAGATACCACAAGCTGGTTGGGTTGGGAAAGGATTATGCCTATTGGGCCCAAGAATTTGTTCATGGACCTCCACATTAGATTCGAGCATGCCAACTTTTAAGAAAAGTACAACAAAGAGTTCAAAGTAACCTACAAGAAATTGAATGAAATCCGACTTTTGGCAGTCACTGTCATACTATTAGGAACAATTGTCTTTCCACATAGCCCGATCATAAATATCAACACTCGAGTGATAATAATTGCACATACATTATTAATCGAGTTTGAGAATCAAGGGAAAGTGAAGTTTTATCCCATCACTACGGTCTTACTGTCAGACATGTATCGAGCCCGACTAAAATGCAAAGAGGGACATCACTACTTTTAAGTATGTAACATGCTCCTTCAATGATAAATTTTAAGTCAGTTAGCGAAAGGGCATGGGACTCAGGAACTACATACCTTTGATAATAAGAACATTCTCATGGATTTGAACGATATATGTTTTGGGAAAATCTATAAAAACAAAGGACTAGAGAAAGATGGGTTCAGATCTTTTATGAGATAAGGGAAGAATATCTCCAATGGATGCTTAATCGATTCATCTCAAAGTATTTCATCACATGGGCCCGCAGACAACTCTTACTTCCACTACTAGGTTTTTGGTTAATGCGTCCTTACACACCCTTCTGAGTCCTACGACAGTTTGGGAGGAGGCAAATCACGCTCCAAGAAGCATACTACGGCGCCTAAGTGTATGATACTGGGGATGACAACGTGGATGACGCTACAAAAATGCCAAGGGAATGGAAAGGGGCCATGTGAATGAAAAAAGACAACATTGCTCCAAATCAGTTCGACGACGGATATGATGAAACGTATTAGATTTGGATGAAAAGAAAACAGAGTGTCTCCATTCCATATCAAAACAGTTGCCACAATCTAGAAGACAAAAAGTTAAAGTTGTGATTGAGTTAAGAGAGGTAAATTGGGACTCCTAAAAACTGCACACCAATTTTTTTGAAAATCTATGTACTCTCGAGAATACAACTTGGGAGTTGGAATGATTGAAATGTAGTTTTGATGAGCTTGACTTATTAGTTAAAGAGAGGATAGAGGGGATGCAATACAAGGATTGAGAAGAAAAAGGACGCCAGAGCGAGGTTTACCTGTTAATGCTACGATATACGTTTAAGCAAAACAAGATACATGAAAGTAGAAGAGAAGCAGGGCCTTCAGGAAGGGCATAGTGGATTTTTCCCCTGCGTGGGTTTTTCTATTTGTATTTCTTTCATTATGATACCTTGTGTGGGCTTCCCTTTCCTGTATTTCAGTATGTTTATTCGAATGACCCATGTGTGGGCCTGCCTTTTTTATTTTGTTCCTTATTTTTTTCCCTGGTTATTTTTGTTCCAAACATTAATTATTATATTCAAAATTTGCTTGGGGGTGACTAAATGGTTCAAATCCACACGTACATTTTTCAAATGCGGTAGGCCTACCCTTGACACAAAAGTACTCATATATATCTAGGATGCGATAGATATGTTTTTAATTGCTTATGAGATATGTTTCTTTAAATGAGGGCATCTCAATCCCACTACATTCCAGAAATTTCCAACAAATATATACAAGTCTCTACTACAAAGTCTGACCAAATTTTGCAGTCTTGAGTTTCCCAAACAAGAGCAAAGCTTATCACCAAATCCTAAAACATTACTCTACGACCTAAGGGAACGTAAGATCAAATGTATGGACAAAGGGAAAAATATCAATACTTAACCAAATGAATGGGAAACGATAGACATATGGTGTCAGCGAAAAACGCCTATTCAATGTATTTTTTACCCCTGAGAACACTAAGTTGGAGAACTTTGAAAAAAGTAAAGACGAAGAGATTGCCCGCAAACTATCACATCAGAAGAGCACCCCGTAGATGCGACCAGAGTCATTGTCCTCTAATAGACTCAGACAAGCCCTTAGAATTCGTAATAACATATCATTAGTTAAAATTAAGGAAAAATTAAAGACATTTAAAATTATGTGAAGAATACTTAGACATCTTTCATAAAATCATGAAAACATACATAACGATATTCTACAATTTGTCTCATATAAAAACCACCTAAGAGTATGGATCTTGACTTAGCCAATAAATGTCAATATGCCATATAGGCATTAATACAAAAGAATAAAAAGAAGATAAAATGGAGTAAAAAATATTCCTACTAACTACTAAAGTTTTCATAATCTAGAGTAAGAAAATATAGCATCCACGAACATGAGGACCAACCAACACTTGGAGAAAGAGTTCCAAACTTCTTCAATCTACCTTCTTATTCTTCAGTGGTCGGAATCTACATTTGTAGTAATATAAATTAATGGGGTAGTATGCCACATGTACAATGTATTTTTATACGCACATAACATTTAGGGAACTGCATGACAAGGGATCATTTCATAGAAAACATGCTAAATCATATGAAAGTCCTAAATGCACATGCCATAAACATATACGAGTTAAGGATTCCATCAACATAAAGCATGATCATAATCAAAGACATGTTAACATTTCATATTCAATAGATTATACACACATAACATAACAAACACTTACCAATGATACCATCCCCAACCTACAAGTGCAATGAGAATATGAAGCCTCATTATCCTACATAACCAAGTAGATAAGATAGGATACCATAAGTAACGTTTTGCTTCATATAACTTCTAACATAAGTAGTCATCACCTCATAAAGAATTATAGACTAGTAATATTTTCATTAACATAACAAACTTCATATAAGAGAAACAACATGTATCATAAGGATTATACCTTACATGTTATAATATTACATGAGAACAATTTCCAAGGTTTTCCCTTACAATTAACTTGTGCAATGTCTAGGTAGAGTCTAATACCCCTACCTATACTAAGTAGACTCCTCAAGTCACCCTAGCTAATGTCCATTTACATGTCTTTAATTTTACTTGAAGGAAAAATCGCCTTAACTGACATAGACCATGTGAGGTAAACATGTAATCCCGTGTCATATACCCTGACACTCAAAGAAGGAGGTCTACCAGCCAAACTAGAACCAAACATGACATATCTTTCTAGGTTGATCCACTAGCTAGTATCCTATGGTAGAGACATACTACAAGAACTAGGAGATGTATTAGAGACCCATAGTTCCACATACATTGCAACCTCTATCTCATAAGAGTCATTATGAACCTACCTTCGAACTAGGAAGGGACACCTCTCATATCAAGTTCACTCATGCTAAGCTAAACTGCCTTTTTTAGCTCAATATTTATTCATAAATATTATCATAAGTAATAGGATGTTAACTCCTTGTATAAACATGATCATATGCACTTTAGAATTATATTAGAATTTCCTTTCATTATAACCCTTCGTTTGTGAGATTAACATATCATAAATCATGTTATGTAAATCATACAAGAGAATATAATAAACTTGAATTACCGTATTATTATCATGATCTAACAAATTAACATATTCATAGCTTAACATATATGCATAGCATCCTCATACATACTTCATTAGCATTGTAACATCATTTGTTGGCTAACATAAACGTCATACAGTAATCACGACTTTAGACGACTTACCTTTTGAATGGAAGATCCTTTTAAAGAACCTATAATCAATATAAAACAATCATCCAACAATAGAGTGAAATACTCAACAGCAGAATCAATACTAACTATTCAACTCATAAACAAGACTAATTCGTAAATTAGAATATGGGAAAGGTCCATTTTGGAGTTCATTCAAGTGATAGTCCCAATACCAACAACTACATGTTATCAAGTAGTAGGTATACCTCATTCGAAACCATCAAATTGATAGGCTTCATGCTTCACACGAAATTCAAGCATTAAAAGTCAAACATTTGACTATATATATTAAATCAACCATAGAAAAACCATTATTTTTTTTCAATAGTCATAAATTTTAAGTAGGAAGAAAACCTGTTTTGTAGTGTAAAAACTCTAAGATTTGAATTTCTTGAAAACAAGACTTGAAAGGACCTCTTGGGAGAAGGAATACCAAGATAGAAGAACACATACATTATTGTCAAAAAATCCATGAATATTGGAAGAAAATCTTGAAGTCTTCGTCTTCTTCCTTAAGCTCTTCTTATTCTTCAATGTAGTTTGGAAAAGAGATTGTTCTTGAGAGAGATAAGAGAAATTCAGATGATTTTATTTAGGTTCATAAAAAGTAATCTAAAACTGAACAAAATCAACATATAGTCTTCCTATAAAATACTCAAACGACCCTTCAGTTAAATGGGTCTTTTTGTGATGCTAAATTATCAAAAATATGACTTTGACGAATCTGGGATATGGTTCCGCGTCGTGGGGCCAATTCCAATTTTTTCTGAATTTTTGGGTCGAGGCAGTGAGCCTCATGTCATCCTAGCGTCGCTCTTGAGGAAGTACAGTGCGCGTCACGCAGCAGCCCCTCCAATCTCCCTGCTTGCAGGCTTCTTTGGCAGCCTGCTCGCCCAAGTTTGGGTCCTTCCCAAGGACCCTTCGGGTGGTCCTTGGGGTGCCGTTACTGGACGTTTGGACCCTTTGTACTACATACTACCTATAAAAAGCAATTTTACTAATTTAAGACTTCTTTTGACACTTTGAAACCTTCAGCAAAATAGGGAAGTCAACTAGTTCAAATTAGCTAGTTTCCGGACGTCACGGTCTTTCTTTGTTATTTTTGTTTTAACCTTTTCCGAATGAACTTATTGCATTAATATAAGTGTGGAAATATCATTTGGAACATTATTTAATATATTAATATCCAGTCTAAGTCATGAAATTTCCAAAGTGTTACACAAACCTTCTCTCCAAGGACGTTTGGTAGAAAGAGACCAGAAAGTCACTCTCGATGCATAACCACATGAATACCGAATAGGGATGGAAGTCATTCTGTGCGTTGTCATTTTAGAGCACTATCGGTCTAGGTGTATGTTAAGGCCTGTCGAAAGCGCATCTTCCCAAGTGGAATCAATGGACACCCGCAAGACCTGTGAGTGTCATCCCAACAAGAAAGGGCACACAATAGAGGTGTGCATGGAGTTTAAGATGGAGGTCAACCACCTACTTGTATGGATGGTACCCCAAGAATTTGGGATTACGGCGTTATCATCTTGTGTCACGAACCGAGGATCCACATATCTTTCACTGAGAAGACTAATTTCTATCTTTCTCTTTCACGCCTTTCAAGAAAATAATGTTGGAGGCCTATTCATAATTGGTTCGAAACGGGTTCTTTAACCCTCTTTATAAGGACGTGGGAGTGGTATATTCTCTTGGAATTGAAGTTCGGAAATATTTCTCGTAACACAGGGCCATTGTTCATAGTATTTAAAAATGTCTTGCATTCCACCACGACATGGAATACCTCATCAATATAGGAAAGACTTGAGTCGAGTCTAATCCATGTGGCAGATGTGACATTGAGGAGATGAAAGGTTTAGATTTAGCCACCTTTATCTTTTAAATCTTTTTGTTTGTTTTTCAATTCCCTTGTGATTATCTAGAATTAATAAAAACAAGTATTTCTTTGTATCCAAACTACATAGGGCCTGAATTCTCCTTATGAGATACGTAGGCAGCCTTTCAAGGACCGACTCCTATCATTCCAAATTTTCATTCTACCCATTTCCATTATAAAAGGAAATATGAAGCTAAGATAAATGGAAGTCGAAAGATATGCAACAAAAAAAAAAAGCATAGCTCAACGTGATTTAACCTTTCCGAGATAATCCCAAATTAAAACAAGAAAATTTTTGCTTGCTCAAAAATTAATTTCTCCCTTTACTCATGGGTCAGCATGTTGTCGAACAAAGAAACTTTAATGTGTTTATCTACTCTCTATGTGATATCCTTCATTACGTATTTTGAGCTTAAACTAGCAAATTTGACTTTGAGTTGTTTTCCTCCACAGGTACATTAAAACTGGTCTGTGTCGATTAAACTGGTTGATCATCCTTACTACAATAGATCCACAGACCCTGCAGAATCCTTCACCGGACAAAGTTCATATAAACAAAAAATAGTAATGGGTGATAGCAATGAAGAAATCAGTCTTAGTGACGTTTTGGTTGCTTAACCCACCATAGCTGATCAGAATGAATTGATTATGTAGCTCATGGAGCAGACCGCCAAAATGAGAGTCGAAATGCAAAGAAGACAAGATTTTCCTCTACTGGGTTTTATTTCTAATGTTTTGACTAATGGGAGGCCTCCGCTTACTTTCCCTCTTCAAACATGGAATAGGCTCAGAACACGCAATCCACTCCTGCTCAGAACCCCTCCGTTATCGACATTAACGTGCAAAATCCTCAAGATGCCTCATCCTAATACGAGACCCCACCCCTCCTCAAAATAATATAGTCAAATTCTGCTTCCCCCTAAAAATGCCCATCACCAAACTGCTCCACCCCAACAAAACAAAAGTACATTCAATCCCCAAAAATTCCTCCATCAGAAAAACAACACACTTACCCTCAAACCTTTCCCAAAACTACCAAACTACTCAAAACACCCCAAGTCCCTCTATGGCTCTTCCAATACCTCGAAAAACCACCTTCCAAATTCCCGTTCCAAATAAGTCGAATGTCAACGGTTCTGAACTCGACCATTAAGAAGAACATGAAAAAGAATGCATCTTAAACGGAGAAGCTGGTAAGTGGATATAAAAGGCAATGAAAGAGTTACAATGCCTTCTTGAGGTAACCGACTTAATGTAGGGTGATATATACATTCATCTATATTTGGACCACCCGGAATGGTTCAAGGTATATAAATTCAACGTCAATGTAGGAAAAGGATATCTCTTAGAGCATATAATGGCCTACTCTGAACAGCTCGTGAGAGTTTGTAAAGATGAAGTTGTACTGATGCGGCTAGTTAGTCGAAGTTTTATTGGAGAGTCTCCAGAAGGGTTAACATCTTACAAAACAAAACAATAGATTAGGTGGAATGCCTGGTTAAGGACTTCTATTAACAGTTTTCTTACAATGTTGAGATCATCCCCAATCCTTATTTCCTAGAGAAAATGAAGAAGAAATTCAAGTATTTCCTATAGAGAGTTTTTGTACAGATTGCGGAAGGAGGAAGCTAGAGTTTGGCCACCTATGTCAAAAAAGCAAATTATTGAAGTATTTGTGCATGTTCAAAAACTCGAGTACTATGAATAAATCATGCTGCTTGTTGGAAAAAAGTTTGTTGAGATTGTAAAGGTAGGTCAGACTATAGAAGATGGATTAAAAACCGAGAAGATTGCCCATGTTGTTGCATTTCTCGGATAATCGGGTTTGTTAAAAAAGAAGAGAGAAGATGTGTCAGTTATCACCTATGAGGGAAATAATACCCCGATAAGATCATCATACTAAGGTTGTTCTTGACCGTTATGGTATCCATACCATGCTTGTTATACACAAGTCAATTATCAGAATGCTCCCTCTCCTAATTACCGAAATATTCTTCCCCCCAACTATCAAATTACCCTTCCCCCAAGTTATCAAAATACTTTCCCTCCTAGTTATCAAACTCCACCTCCTATGTAACAAGATTCCCCTTCACTTTACAAAACTACACCTACACTACCAAAAAGACACTCCCAACAGCCCGTGATGCAGTCAAGCTACCGAGCATCTCACCTAGTATATCAAGCTCCAGATTAAGTTTACCCAAATACTTCCCAAAACTACAAAGCTCCATTCAAAATTTACCAAACTAATCCCTAACCCGAAATATCAAACTCCCCGTCCTAACTTCAAAAATTATCATCAGATGCCTCCCCTATCAAGGCAACTATGAACCCCCCCCCCCCCCCCCCCCCGCTCAAGATTTGAGAAGAAACCGGCCAGAAAATTCACCCCACTCATTGAAAGCCGAACAATGTTTTTCGAGCGTCTAATTGTGACTGGATATATTCACCTAGTGGGGCCCAAGCCGGTGGATACTAGATCCACGTTTTATAGACCTGATAAAAAGTGTGTATATCACTCCAATGGTATTTGACATGATACAGAGGATTGAATTAACCTCAAGCACAAAATCAAGGATTCGATTGACCAAAAGGTGGTCTCCCTCAAGACACTCGCGCCCAATGTAAGTAATACTTTACCTAAGCATGGGAGCATCAATATAAATATGATAGAGACAGCTGAAGATTGGGGCTTGACAAAGGCGATAGTTCCGATACTTCATGATGAGCTTGAAAGAGTCGTGGCTTCCCTAAGTATCATGGAGATATGATTCTTACACCCGAGAAGGTTTTTGCCTTGGTGCCAATAGAAAATCCTACTTTGCCAAAGTATGTGATCGAAATCTCTTCTGCTCAGGGTATGACTAGGTCTGACAGATGTTATACTCCAGAAGAGTTTGCCTATGTAGGGAAAATATATGTGAGAAATTTACAAGAAAAAAACGAGAAAAGAACGACCTAGCAAAGAGGCCAATAAGTCAAGCTAAAACTAAAGAATTTTTGAGTAAAATACAGCGTAAAGACTACTCGATTGTAAAGCATTTTGAGAAAATCTTGGCCCTGTTGATGAGTTCGCAGCTACATAGGCAAGCCCTGAAGAAGGTTTTGGATGATACATAGGTACCCGTAGGCACCAGCAGCGACAATCTAGCTGCCATGATCAACCAGGTTATCCGAGGACATCGAACCCGCTTCTGTGACAAAGAGTTGCCCTTCGAATGGAAGATGGACAAAAAGTCTTTACATGTCATTATCATATGTAGAGGAAGGGTTTTAAACTGTATCTTGGTAGATGATTTATCTCGTCTCAATATTTTCCCGTTGTCGACTCAAAGGCAGTTAAGGTTTAACTTAGGGTACGTTGAACAAAACAAAGTCAACATGAGATCTTCCGGTGGGTGCAGAGAGACAAACTGGGTTTCCAGAAACGTTCAATGCAAATTTTCAAGTCCTGGACATTGACACTAGCTACAACCTTCTTTTAGGAAGGTCGTTCATCCACATGGATGTGGTTGTGCCTTCTACCCTTCACCAGCTGATGAAGCTTTTCTGGAAGGAGCAAGAATTGGTTATTCACAATGAAGGAAGCCACTCAGATTTCCATGCGCCAATTATTGATGAAGTCTCTTGAGGTTGCAATTTCTACATGGTGGATCTGGTTAATGCCACTAATGATGATTTGGCTTCGCAAACCCCTATGCCCTCTGTATACGAGATGAACGCTATAGTGATGCTCTAGAATGGATTCGAGCTAGGTTTTGGATTGGGAAGAAACTTCAAAGGAATTTTCGATCATATTCAAGTTCCCTCTAAAGGATCAATATTTGGTTTGGGGTACGTCCCCGCAGAAGATGAAGCGAAAATAAAGAAAAAGAGTGGTGATCAAGCATTTGCCAGGCCAATCCCACATCTGTAACAATCGTTCCATGTCTGTGAGTATTCCACTGATGATGGACTTGGGGAATGAATCTGGGGCATGTTCGAGAAAGTGGACTCAATCATAGAGGATGAGGCTGAGACATCCGACATTCGTTGCGTCGGAGGTGGGGAGCAGCTGCAGAATTGGACTTCAACACTAATCTTTATTCCTCGAACATCTATGTAGAAGGATATTATTTATGACTATTTTAAAAAACGTTGGTAGTCAAGAAGAAGCCTGAGACCCACCATTTCACACTTTCATTAAATACTTGAATTTTGAAAAACCCCAATAATGTTTAAAAGGCAGCATGGACCTTCGCCATGGCCCAAGTTTGTGTTTTCATTTCAATTTGAATAAAAGCCTCTTTTATTAAAAACTTCTTTATTTTCTTATTTGCTATATTTACTTTCCTAACTTTGTCTCTTTATGATTTGAATAATATTAATTTTAAATCTGTCAATGTCATGTCATGTCACAAATTGAACAAACAAAATGAGATAGGTGATGACAAATATGAAGAATATGAGGAGGAACTTGAGGTACTAGAATATGTTACTGAGGTGTTTCGGCAATTTGAGAATCAACATAAGCCAAATTTGGAGGAACACAGAGACTCTAAATCTTCTAGACAACGTCTGCATCACAGATGTCAAAATTAGTGTCCATTTGAATGAATATCAAAGAAGGGAGCTAATTCATTTTTTTACTGAATACATTGTTGTATTTGTGTAAGTTTACTAACACATGCTAGGGCTGAGTACAAATATAGTGTCTGATAAGTTGTCGATTAATCTAGGATGCAATCTAGTAAAACAGAAGGCTCAGAAGTTCAAACATCTATTAAGTTTAAATATTAAAGAAGAGATAAGCAAATAGATCGAGTCTAGATTAGTGGAAGTGACATATACCCATCTTCGTTGTGAGATGTTTTTCCGGGTTCCTAGAAATATGGAAAGATTAGAATTTGGGTCAATTATAGAGATCTCAACAAAGCAAGCTTGAATGATAATTTTTTGTTTTTGAACATTCACATTTTTGATAACTGTGATAAGAATGAAACACAGTCATTTGTGTATTAATATGCAGGTTATCACCTGATCCTAATGGATTGAAAGGACGCAGAGAATAACTTTCATTGCACCTTGGGTTGTATACCATTATAGGGTGATGTTATTTGGACTCAAAAACGTTGAATCCTACTTATATGAAAGCTAGGACAACCATATTTCATGAAATAATCCACAAAGAGATTGAGGTGTATGAAGATGACGTCATAATTAAGTCCCGCGAGTGTTCGGACCACTTGATGCATTTATGGAAGTTCAATGAATATTTGTGTCATTACAACTTCAAGTTAAATCCTGCTAAGTGTGCTTTTGGGATGCCATACAGAAAATTATTGGGATTCATAGTCAGCCGAAGGGGTATTGAGCTTGACCCTTCTAAGATTAAGTCAATTCAAGAGTTACCTCCTTCGAAGACTAAGAAGGAGGTAATGAGTTTCTTGGGAAGGTTGAACTACATTAGTCGGTTCATAACTCAATCCACCTTGGTGGTTCGCTGCCCCGTCATTTATTGAACAACTACATACTAGACTTGAGGTATGCACATCAATGAACTAACTCTAACAAGGAAGATCCTTTGTGTCGGTTATTTTTTTTATGAACATTGAACATGATCATTGAAATTTTGTGCAAAAATGTCATACATTTCAAGTACCTGGTGATTTGATTGTAGTGCCGACCCACGAACTCAACGCTATGAGTTCTCCTTGGCCTTTAGTAGCTTTGGGTATGGATGTCATTATTCTAATCGAGAAAGCTGCCTCTAATGAATAAAATTTATTTTAGTTGTCATTGATTATTTTACCAATTGGATGGAAGCAGCTTCGTACAAGTTGATGATCAAGAAAGTTGTAGCTGATTTTGTACGCAATAATCTACTATGCAGGTCTGGAGTGCCAAAGTCCATCATTACTGATAATGGTGAAAATCTTAATAGTCACTTGATGAGAGATATATGTGAGAAATTTAAGATTACTCAAAAAAACTCACCCTCTTATCTTCCTCAAATGAATGGAGCTATAGAGGCCGCTCATAAGAACATCAAGAAGATTCTAAGGAAACATATTGACAATTACTGAGGTTGGAATGGATGTTGTCAGATGCTTTGTTCGTTTATTGTACGACCGTCAGAACGATTAGAGCTACTCCATATTTGCTAGAATATTGAAGGGAAGAGGTCATACCTACAAATGTCAAGCTACCATCCTTGGGAATCATCCAATAGGATGATCTGAGTAATGTTGAATGGCTCAGCAAGCGGATTGACCAAGTGAAATTGATTGACAATAAGCAAATGGTTATTGTTTGTCATGGTAAACTATATCGGCAAAGAATGATTCGTGCTTTCCACAAGAGAGTTAGAGCCATAATTTTTGAAATCAATCAATTGGTCCTTAAACGCATTTTTCCTAATCAGGATAAGAACAAAAGGAAAATTTGCACCGAATTGGAAAGGGCCTTGCTTGATTCGCGAAGTGTTATCTGGGAATGCTTTGGTTCTTTCGGAGATGGATGGCATGGCATGGACAAAACCAATCAATTTAGATGTTGTCAAGAGATATTATGTGTGAACCTTAGTTTGTATTTATATCATTTCCTTTTACTCGTTCTATTTTTTTAATCGCTTTGTTTAAAATTTTACCCTCCATGTAATGAACTACGTCAGACCTGAATTCTAAAGAATGAGATACGTAGCCGGCCTATGTCGGCCTTAGTCACCCCCATTTAACCCTTTGAATATTTCTTTTATTGAGCTACGTTCATCTTGAATTTTCAAGAATGAGATACATAGGCAGCCTATGCTAGCCTCGGTCAGTTTTCTTTGTACATTTCCTATTTGGTCAACCTATGAGGGGTAACTACATTGGACCTTATTCCTGCCTCAATGGAATACGTAGGTATCACAAGGGTTCGGTCATATCTCTCGTAGGTTTTCTATTTGTATGTATAATGGAAACTGGACAGAATTTTTGAGAGGATCTGTAATAAGTCGAGGTGGTAATTACTTTAAAATTTACAACTAGGACAAAGATTTTGAGAGGACTCAAAATTCCGTGATTTACTGACCGCCAGTTAAAGATAAGCCAAGGTAGTTAATTGGGACAGATATTTTGAGGATGACCTGAAAATTTCAATATGGGTTTATTGGCAGCCTAGAGAAAATTTGAACACTTTCCACCAAATAATCAGGTAGACCTCAGAGCATTGGACTCAAAAAGTTTACTAAGCTTGAAATGACATGACACTCGACAGTGACGTTTTCCTAAATACTACTTTTCAAAAATCAATTTATCTTAAAACTTGTTCTTTATTTTTCATCTATTTCTCAACATAAAATATTTTGTCCAATCTATCAAGAGGCGGAAATTTGAAACTATACCGGAGATAGCAGGATAAGGAGTAGACAATCAAAGATATCGACATAGATCAGTTTGTCTTGACACTTGAAATTTTTCTGTGGAGGGGGGCAGAGCTCCTCAAAATTTACTATGAAATCATAAAATTCCTCTAATCTATGAATATGGAGAAGTGAAGGGGGTGAAGAGCTCCCCAAAATTTATGATTTTTTGTGGAAGCAGGAAATATATTATTTTTCTTATATCGAAGACATGGGAATATGAACGACATTATTTCATCCAATTCCCAACAACATGAAGTCTATATCAAAGATACAACTATGTTCAAAGATGAATCATATTAAAACCCCAAGAAAGACAGTTTACTATTTTTCATCAAGGACGTCATTTGCATTATATTATAAGACATGATAGTATTACTACCCAGAGGGTAATCTTATTTGTATTGTTGATTGTAATGAACACTACCTGGAGGGTAATTTTATTCGTATTATCGATTTACATGATACACTACCTGGAGGGTCATCTCACCATGTTTTCACTTAAGATGATATCATTATCTAGAAGATCACTATGTTGCTCGATTGAAATGCTATCTTCATGAGGCACCAAGGATGGCATCAAGAGAAGATGTTCATGCAGCAGAAAGTCATGCATCACGAAAAAATGTTCATACATCGCAGAAAGTCATGAATTATGAGAAGACATTCATGCATCGCATAATAGAGACCATGCACTGCAAGAAATGGAATCCATACAATGCAAAAAAGAGACCATGCATTGCAAGAGAAGTAGTTCATACATTATGAAAAAAAAAACACATGCATCAGGAGAAGATATGCATCGCGAGAAAATATTCATGCATTATGGAAACTCATGCATCACGAGAAGATATTCATGCATCGCGGAAAGTCATGCATCGCTAGAAGATATTCATACATCGTAAGAGAAGGAAGTAATGCACTGGCACCGAAGGTCATTCATATCAAAATAAAGATATTATGCATTGCGCAAAAGAAATAAAGCATTGCAAGAGAAGAAATTTATGCATCGCGGAGAATATCATGTATCGCGGAAAGAAGTAATGCACTAGAAAAGAAGGAGTTTGTTCATAGAAAAGAAGTCATGCATTGCAAGAAAAGGAAATCATGAATTCAAAAAAGAAATCTTGCAATGCAAGAGAAGGAAATTGTGCATCCCAAGAGAAAAAATTACCCATCAAAATAAACCGCATCCTTTTATTTGGAAAGAGTAATCATTGAGAGAACATAGAAGATGACATTGACAGAAATATCAACACTACATCAGCCTTTTATTATTTTAACATCAAATGAAGAATATATTGAAGATTGTATTGCAAACATAAGGCATAAACTTTATTTGATTTACTCAAAACCAACGGAGTTGACATCAAATATTGAAGGAGAGCAATTAATTGTCAATATGGTAAATGACATCGTATCTCTTTTGAATTGCATTTTTTATATAGACGAGTTTTATCTCAGTCTTTTTTGAGAGCATCCAAAAGGTTGAATTCGCTAGAAGAAGAAAAAAAAACTATAGGTGCGGATGAGATCAGAAAAGGATGCAGCACAACGTGAATCTTTTTCTTAGATGCGAACTGGTCATAGTCCGAAGATGAGTGTGAAACTCTTTAGACGCAAGTAGAGGAATGACTTCCACCACAATCAAAACCACACCCCTATAAAAATGTATGTGGGATTTCCTTCTGGTTTCATGGTTTCAATCTCACGTCTTGAAATTTTGGTATTTGCCGGAAGAACGTTACTAATTTGAGTGACAATGCGCCAAGAACATTAGAAATTATGTATGTGTAAGTTCTTAATTATGAATGTGCAGCTCTCCACATTCATTGCCAAGAGGTTACAAGCCTCATTTTCATACTCGAATTAATTTGTCCCTCTTCCAAGACCAAAGTTTATCTAACATAATAAATTTCCTTCTCAATCGATCGAGTAGAACTACAAACAACCTGATTTGTAAAGTTTAAAGACTTGTAGGCGGACTCAATGTTTGAAACTCGTATGCTAGTTTCTTAATTATAAATGATTTAATATAAATAGCTTTATAATTTTCAAAATGTTTTTCAAGTTACTTTAAAGTAATTTTATTAGCTTTGATATTGTTTAAATAGTAAATACATTTTTAATATAATTAGTTTGTTTTAATATTATTTGAAAATAATCTTAAAAGAATTTTAATTTTAATATGTATTTTTTATTAAATTAATTTAGTTTAAAGTATACTTATATCTTTTAAATTATTTGATTGATAATTAAATTAATTGTTTTATTTCTTAAACATTCAAGAGCTCGTTGGTTAATTCGTTAAGGTTGTCATATTTAAAATTTGGTCAAATTCACCAATCAAAATCAATTTGGCCAATTGAAAAACCTCTGATCCTTTATCTCAAATTCCTAGTTAAATGCTTCAAGCTCAAATTTAATATCAAATACAGACCCAACCCAGTCAATCAAATCCAATGCCCAATCACCTTCAATCCCATTGATCTGACCTGTTCCTCTAAATTAAAATCAGCCCAACCCAATTCTTTTTTTCACAATAGAGAACCAACCAACATTAACTCCTAACCCGACCCGACCCAGCATTGTCTTCTTCCAAAAAAATCAATTCGTACAGAAGCAGAACCCAGGTAACCCGTTTCCTCCACGTAACAGCACGCGATCGCAATTCCTATGTGTCTTTCTTCCCCAACGCGACGACAACACATCAAAGAGAAGCAAAGCGATGCCCTCCACGCATGAGAACCGACGTTTGAACGTCTCTTTCTCCTTTTCCTATTCGCTCAGCTTTTCACCAATTTTTCCTCTGCTGTCATACAAGTCCAATAGAAGTGGAGGCACGCGTAAATCATCATTGATTGCTCTAAATCGATCTATGTATCATATTTAGGATGTACAACTCATCCAAGTCATTCGTACCTATTTCCTCTTCCGGAATGGGTTGATGCATCAGAAAAAGTTGTTTCCCCTTTATGGTGAAATGGAATTTTGATTTTTGAAGTTCGAATAGGGCTCGATTCTCACCCTATTTTCTCTATTCATTTCCCCCCATTTTTATGCCTAAAATTCCCTTTATATATTCTTGTTACTTCATTGTGAGGGAGGTTTTTTTTAGGCGGACAATAGAAATTTTTTGAGATTGATACAGAAAGTGGAAAACAAAGAAAAAGCAGAGGTTTTTTTTTTGTTTAAAAAATTACACATAATAGTTTGAGCAAAAATACACTAAATACACTTCGTAAAGAGAAGACTGAACAACTTAAGCTTTGTCCTTAGGATCCCATCAGGATTTTTCCTATCGAAGGTTCGAATCTCGTTGTTACGGAATCGCTCTCAGCTCGCCTATCATCCCATCGCTGCACAACAAGAAGTATTTCTCCATTTTTCTATGTTTCACTGGTTTGTTCCTTGACTGGATTCTCATTCTTTTGGGTTAGTCTTTGTGCAACTTAAATATTTCTTGGGGGATGATAGTCCCACTGTGTGTTGTGTCTATATTTTAAAGTTAGTTATTTCCTTCTAAATGCGATGATAAGAAGGTTGTGGTTTTGGCAGTCTGCTATTGTCTTCTATTTATTGTTATTGCATGTCTCAATTAATGATATTAATCATTGTTCAACTAAATTGAAACTCACAAAAGTTCAACATTTCTGGTTTTACTAAATCTTTTATATGTATATAAGCACCTCCATATGTTTTTCTCTTAATAAGTTGAATGAGTATGCGGTTTTCTTGTCTTGGTGAATTTTTTGACAAAACATGAAGCTATTTAATATTGAGGTCGGACACTGTGATGGCTATTTCTTGTTGGATGCGAAATTTTGTTTTATTTTATTTTATTTTTCTTTCTCTTTCCTTCTCAATCTAGGTATTATCTTGAGGTGTAAGTTGCCTTGTTCGAGGAAATTCTGTGGTCATTCCGATTATTCTAATGAAGGATTGATTGTGTATCGTCAATTCCGTCCTAATATGAAATTTCTTCTATTCCTAGTTCTCTGTTCTCCTTAGCCTATTTGTTCTTGCCTTGCTTTATTAATGCTGTGTCAAGTTGAATTCTCTCATGAGGAGTTTTTCATATTCATTTTTGTGTTGCTTTAGTTATCTGCTATTTTGCTTAACTGCTTAAGGGCAATAACTAGTATGCATCTTTAGCCTATTGATTGGGGTTCACTAGTGATCGAGATGGAAGGATTATGTGTATATATTTTATTTCGTGGCGATGAAGTGAGTGTTTGCCCACCAATCTCATTTTTTTTGCATTTCCTTTTCTTGAAACTAAGGTATATTTGTTCAATGTGATGAGAAGCCTTCTTTGGCTTGTTAATGGTTTACTGTTTGTGGTTGTGTTTGCATCCCCTCCCACGTTGCTCATTCTTCCCCTAACTATGTTATATGAATTATTGTTTTTCCATATTTTTGTGGTTATTAGTCGATTGTGGGCTGGTCATGGTAATTTCTTTTAGGATGCTTTCAGTAACTATTGATTTATTTATTAGTGAGGTTTTAAATCTATCTAAATTTTATTGTAGCTTGTAGTAGTTTAGAGTCTTTGTAAATCATTCGTGTCACTATGAAGTCCCTTCGGAGATCTGCCTAGTTTTATTATGGTATCCAAAAGTGAAATGTGGTAGTCTATAAGACCAATTTACTTGATACGTTGTAATTTTTTATTATGATTCGTTACTTACTGCCCATTGCTTTATTCTGAGTCAAGCCCATTAAAATCGAAGAACAGGTCCGAAACAGAAAAATTCAATACAGGTCAAGACTATGAAGATTTGAGCCAAGAATCCCGAAAATTATTTTTCTACTTTGTATTTTTCTTGTTTTTGGGCCTATGTGCTTGTCGCATTTTCATTTACTTATTGTTATCTTTTAGCATAGGACAAGTACAATCGAAATGAGCAAGAGTCTGAAAACGAAATGGGTCCAAATACCGATCAAAGCGGATAAAAATCTGACTTGGACCCAACTCTCTCGCTCTCTCTCCTCTATTTATCGCTTATTTACTTTATAATTAATTGTCGTTAGTTTAACTGTTAAAGAATCCAAATCCTCATAAAGCGTTATTTTGTTCAACTAAATTGAACATGACTAGTGGATTTAAATAATAATAAACTAATTTGCAAGACTAATAATTCACTTTGATAATAGATTAATATTTTATCTTTAACAAATTATATATAAATGTTCAATTCAAATCAATTTAAAGTAATTTTAGTCAAGCAAGTCAGGTGTTGGATAACCGCAAGTACGTGGATGTCTTAGATTCTTTCAAAACCTTTCTAAGATGTTAATAACGATCCCCGAACCCCTTACAAATATTTCAATTTGATTTTCTTTTTTAGTCAATTGGAAGAATAGTTTTCTTGATTTTTCTCAAAAATGAAGTGGCAACTCGGACAAGTCTTAAACAAACATAATAAAATATTTTTCCCTTTCAAAATAAAACAAATGCAAGGAATCAAAGAAACACAATTTCAATAAGACTCCTAAACACAATACAACATGCTACTATGATATTCAATCTCCCATCTTACTCTCCCACTTAAAAGGAAACCATAACAACTAATATGGAAAACTTTAACTTACCGGCCTTATCATCATCTTCCGGTTTTGTTGCTTTTGGTCTAAGGGAATTCAAGCGATTCATCATTGGAGCACCACCATGCAAAACATTTGGAGGAAATATCTTGGTCTCTCTACCTATAGCCGCAATTGCAGGACAATTTCTCACCCTGTGATCATCCTTAGCACAATCAAAGCACCTACTACTACCGTCTAGACACTTCCCAAAGTGATTATTCCCACAAGTAGGCTTAACTACTTGGGAACCACCACACATCTCAACTTTGACCTTAGGATCACTAGATCTATCATGGTTTCGATCCCTCTTTTTAAACCTAGGTTAGCTTTTCTCATTTGATCTACTCCTCTTCAAGTTCATTGCCAACCTACTAAGTTTAGATTCCTCAATATATTGAGCATACACCATAAGTCTAGTTAAATTCATATCACTGTCAAGCATTGTCTTCTAGACTTCTCTTTCACAAGGTTGGCAACACAGGTCACATACTGATTAATCTCATCCCTTGGATTAGACACTGAGAATGGACCATACCTAGATAACATAGTGAACTTGAAGGAATACTCTTCCACACTATTGTTTTCTTGCTTGAGTTTAGTGAACTCTTTAACCTTCACCTCTCTCCTCTCACGGGAAAGTACTTCTCCATGAAAGCCTCCTTAAACTCCTGCCACTCTATGGGACAAGACTCAACCGGCCTAGTATCCTTCCAATGGCTGTACCACACTTGAGCAACATCCTCAATTCGTACGAAACTAACTCTGCCTTATCCCTAGAAATAACCCCCATGGAACTCAACATCTTGTACACACTCTATAAACTCTTGAGGATCCTTTCCCACCTTAGAGCCAAGAAAGATAGGAGCCATTCATCCTCACAAAGTCTCTAAAACTAGATGTCATATTGATCTCCATAACGTTCACCAAGGTTTAATACCCCTATTAGCATGAGTAATCATCGCTCAGGCTAAAGCAAGTAAAGCCTCTATAACTTCCCCAATAGTTATTTTTTGAGGAACCACCGGCACATCATTACCTCCACCCACAATAGGGACTTGATCACCTGAACCACTTTGAGGAACATGGACACCTTGTGGAACTTGTCCACCTCTGGGAGGAAGTCCCACATTCATATCATTCTTATCAACTCTCCTAGTCGGTGTCCTTCTTGTATTCATCTCCTATAACAAAAGGAAAACCATAGGAAAAGAACACTCATGACTTATAAATCTCTACGACACGATATAATAGTTGAAAAGGAGGGAAACTCTACTGTGCTATAGCCTCTCCCCCATGGAAGTGTCACCACTCACACCAATGAACAAGACTCTACTTGACGTGGCTTTTTGATACTTTTTGATTCCTAAGGCCACTTTCATAATCTATACTCTAATACCATGTTTTTTACGGCCTGAAAGTACTGCCTAGATTATAAGGCATTCTCAAATAATAACACCGCGTACTTGACCTCTCAGAGGTTTTGTACAAGCTTTTTTGTATCATTCATCGCATACATCATAGATGAAAATTAGTGCAGAATTAAAACTTTTCACGACATTCTAAAAATCTCATTTATAGAAACAACAGAAATGCTAAGTCTCCAAGTATCAAACTTAGACTCATGAAACATCCTTGGGTAACAACCCATACTACAACCGAATACGAATTAACAAGGTCTATTAGAATGTCTTATAACTAGAAAAGCTAAACATATTGGGGTCCTCGAATCAATTGAGAACATACCATAACTCTTGCTTGAATGATTGCTGATATCCAACCTTGACTTTCCAAACACCTCTCAAGAGCCACCTACACCATTAGAAATTGACAAAAGTATTTAATTAGTACAAACACTTGTACTATGTATGGCATAATGCATAAAATAATGAGAAAGATACATTTGTATGAGACATGCTCTTTTTGAGTATAACCTCATACTATAAGTATAATATATAACACATAACATAAATAACAATTTGAAAACACATAAACATGAAACTTTCCTACCAAAGGTGATTTTAAGGCTCACATTTGTGAGTTAAGAAGCGACCGCCCATATAATAACATCACACACACAAAAGATTTCCTTTAGAATACCAAAGATAAGATTATTCTCTTTTAAATTTGTTTAACTCCCTATAGAGAATTACACTAAGACTCCTCTAAGTAAGGTATGAAGAGACCGTTTATACACCCTCTTCAAGCCTACATAAGCAATCCTCAAAGCTAATATAGATAAGTACTTTTTCTTAACAATCCTTTACTAAACTTATCATGTTCATTTAGTCATTTAGAAAACATTCATCACTTATGGACACTCACATTAAGGTCTTAACGAAGACCTTTGGCACTCACACATGATAAGAATATGCAACAACCAACATAGACCATACTAGCTAGGCATGAAATTCGGAGTCATAAATCTACCCCAATGGAGGGTGTTTTATTTGCCAATGGTAGAGCAACGACACATCCCATATAGGCACATGGTTACGAAATATCAAGGGATTCTTTGTACTCAAGAATCCTTAACTAGAGCTACTACCCAAGCATACTCACTCGGTGCTAGGCTTTATTCTCATACATTAATTCAATAAAGAGGTATATAAATAGGTTTCATATCATGTTCTAACCAAATCATAACACACCCTACCAAGAAGGTCTACTAGGATTGCCTAAATTGGCAAAGAGAATAGCTCAATGACTTTCCAAAGAATGATTTCATGCCTTTCCATCCAATCAATCCTATGTCCACCATTCACAAAAGAAGGACGCTATTACGGCTTTCAGCTTCAAGGATATCATAACCTCTCAACTAGGTTGAAGGTTCCACATAATTTGACCTTCTAACTATATTAAAGGCCACATGTCCAAAACATATACAAGACTAAGGAGTTCTAGCATACTATGTCTGGAATTCCTCATATACATTCAATAGGTACCAAGTGATGGCCACTAGTCTACCGAAACAAGACACATCATTACTTCACTTTATCACGTTGATCATATAACTTAAGAAACACATAGTAACAACCAAGTTAACCATACGTCACCTGATACACTATTATAGAACCTTCAATATAACCATCATAAGACTCATATAGCCAAGTAGAAAAAATCATGCATAAATCCTAAGACTACACACATAAGGACATAGTCATAGTCTAACATGTTTACCAAATGTCAATAGAAGAACACATACTTTCACATTACTCATAAGAAGATAAATATGACCATACTTTACATGAATCAACTACACATATCATCATAATGTATCAAATAGTGCTGACAAGATCGTGACCATCATAATACATAAACATACGCCGATGAGACCACGTAATTCACAGGTAAAACACGTAGAAACGCCACCGTAAGTGGACCATACCCACCATAAATTAATTCAAGACCTAAATTACATAATATAAAGAGAATTAGGGAAGCGTACCATAAATCAACCCTCACCACTTGAATCCATAACTAAATAATCCAACACAATATTCAAAGGCTCTTACCCATGGCCATGATAACCAATTCAATTCAATTCTTACAATAAATAATGAATTCATGGTAAAACAACATGAACTTATCAATATAAGACAGCGTAATCATAATTCTAACATAATTCTTTCATAATTAAATAGCCTAAAGTGAACTACGCATGAATTCAATAATATAGAGACATGATCAAATCACCCACAATATATTCAAAAGAAGGATTGTATGATTTGAATGGGTTCATAAGGAATTTGATCTAAAATAAGTTCATTAACATCAATTATAACATCAAACATTGTTTCAATTCATTTCATTCAATAACCCATGGCTAGAAGTTGAAATAGAAGATTTCATGTTTTGATAATCTTTGAAAAATTATTGGAATTGACTCTTTGAATAAAGATATTTCAAGGATGATTAACAATACATTAATTGTGATGAATAACCCACAATATGGATGGAGAAAAACATAGAAAATATTTCTTCTTCCTTGGAGCTCCAAAGCTTCAACAATGTAGTTTTATATAGAAGAATGGAGTGGTTTTGTTTAGACTTGAGGGTTTAGATTTGATTGGTAAGTTTGGGGGTTTAAAAATGTCTAATAAATGTCAATAATTCACCCAAAAATTACCCTAAAGACCCTTGAACTTATTGGACAATTTAACCAACTCAAATTTGACTTAAAAACGACGCTGCCAAATCTAGGAGTTTATTGCTCATCTCTGAGGCATTTTCAAATCTTGTTTCTAGAAAATTTAAAGAATAAAGGGTTCGTGCCCACTAAGTATTAGCTGCATGACGTGCCGATACCACCATAATGTGGCTGGCGCGCCAGCTTGGTTTTCCCATATTTGTGTCCTTTTTGGGGACCCTCTGGATGGTCCCCGAGGCATCATTCTCGGTTGTTAGACCCTTTGCATATCAGTCTACACATAGGAAACTTCGATACTCAATTTTACCCTCAAACCATCCCCCAAACATCACTACAAAACACTACGATACACTAGTTCAACTTCGACTAGTTTCCAAAAATCATGGACATTCTTGGACGTTTGACCTCCAAACACTTCCTGACTTTATATACTGCCTAAGAATACTATTATTAACAATTTCATGACTTTAAAATATCATGAAACCCATGTTAAGCTCTAGTTTTACCTATTTCATTTTGAGGGTGTAACAGAAACTCTTTCATATACGAAAATAAGGTGTTTAGACTTGTCTATTCAACGATCTAGGTTAAACATAAGAATCTCCAATTAAGGAGCATAACCCTTTAAAATATAATGTCATAATACTAAGTACAATAATATTCTATTGACAGAATTGTTGTTAATTCGACGATTTTTATTCAATTGACATATGAACCCATTAATTGACGAACCCTAGTTTTTGAGTAGTTTATGGGTTACTTCATATTGACTTAATGCTTATAAATTCTAGAATAGTTTTCTATGGTATATTGAATGATGTAAGAATTGTATTTAATTGATGTATAGGTTGTCTTAGATTGATAAATCTATATTGAATTGACCTAGATTCATTGAGTATTATGAATTTTTTATTGAATTAATGTTCATGACCATGAATAAGAGCCTTATGGTATTGAAGTGGATGACTTAGCTATGGTTTGAAGTGGTGAGAATGGATTGGTGGTCGCTTACTTAGTTTTGTTTAGTTTAAGTAATTATCTCTTGTATTATGTTGTGATTGATATGGTCCATTTATGGTGGCAGTGCTATGTGAATGATGAGGACTTGCCGTTATTACTTTATGTATTTTGAAGATAATGCCCTTATCGGAAACTACTTGAAGTATGATGATCATTTGTGTAGTGATTTATGTGAAGTTTGACCATATTGATCTACATTTGAGTAATGTGAAAGTATGTGTTTCTTCTATTGTTATTAGGTGATCATATTAGACTATGACTATTTTGTATGTGTAGTCTTAGAGTTTATGCATGATTTTTACTACTTGACCGTATGAGTCTTTGATGGTTATATTGATGATTTTATTGATACGCTCAAATTATACCGCCCTATAGAAGTATAAGTGGTTGTTATCAAGTAAAGAACCAAACTATTAAGTTGGGCTCGATCCGATGAGTAAAATTGATTAGACTTAACTTTAATGTACGATTACTTCTATTTAGTCAAGTACTTTACAAAAAAAGGTAATTAATGGGGGGATTTTGGTGAAATGAAAGTCTTTTGTTATCTCTAACTAAGACAATTAACAGGAGTAAATCTTTAGTGTTTATCAAGTTGTGAGACAACCTAGGACATAAGTGTTCCCCATAGGTTCATAACGTCGTATCCCTAGCTATAACATATTTTTACTAGTGCTTTGCATGCAAAGTGATAAGCTAGGTATATCTAAATCCTTTGTCCGGCATTTAGAGAATTTCACCCCATATATTGGTCACGGGTACGCGTGTCTAAGTTACTAACCATTACCTTTACATAATATTAAGTATTATATTTGATGTATGGATTACTTATTAGTTTGCACCAATCAAGACTTGGATATTAGATAGTATCCCACTAAATCTATGTTGATAATTCTTTTCCTATAACTGCCTCCTTGGTCCGGGAAATATCAATAAGGCGAGTTCTAAAGTGTGCACTCGTTAAAAAGACTTCTAAGCGAAAGAATTATCAATGCATGAAATAACCTATTCGAAAATTGTTATTAAACTCAGTTACTTTGTTAATTACCTATGGTTCCCATAACCCTAGTTGTGGATTTAGTTACCCATGCATAGAAGAACACAATTCATATTGGATATCCAATAAATCATGAACTTACTTTGACAAATTCAAAAAAAATTCAAAAATTCAACTTGAAAAAACTATTATTCAGTTGAAAACGAAATTCAGAAATTTGAATTAAAGCTAAAGTTGCAAAAACCCAATCTCCAAAAACAATCTAAGAAAAATACTTATAGAATCCAACCCCAAAAATGAGGTTTTACCCACTATTTATAAGAAATATTGTCCTAAATTAAAAGGAAATTCGTCCAAAAAACGCGGCTTCAATCGATGACCCTTATAGACAGCCATCGATGAAACGATGGACCATCGACTGCCTCCGTGAGTCCAGAGATAGCATATTTTTTATCCTTTCTGTATTCCGATTGAGAAACCAACAAAATGGTCCGTCGATGCACCTACGGTCCGTCAAGGCCTTGCATCGTTCCATACATAGATTTTCTTCAACTTCACGTACTGGGACATTCTCCGATTAGATTGACGATTTAACAGGATGGTCAGTCGATCAATTGATAGACCTTCGATCCTTATATAGTCCCACACTTGGTCTAATTTCATCGAGTTTCCCCAGATGCCTTAATTTTCAGTCGAAGGCCACCATCTATGATCTGTTGAGTGAATGGCAGACTGTCGTTGGCCTTCATCGGTCAACTCTACACTAAATCTCAGTTGCCTTCTGCGTTTTGGTTTTGGATATCTTTCCTACAAAACAAAGATAAAAAACATATTAAAACTTATTAAAAAAAAGGTTCTAGACACACACCAATTCCAACTTGTTTGTCCTCATGCGCGCACTACGACTCAAGACAACATTTTGTACAAAAGTATCCTTATTTGAGCTTTCGCAATTACATGGATATCAATTCAAACTTGTTTGTTTCTTTAGTGCATGCTTTTAATCTTAGGCTTGAAATCTTACTCATCTGGATTATACCATAACATAAACTCACGATGCACAAACACCTCTACTCTTTTGACTCTCGCCAAGGTACCAACTTTCTGATATTGCAACTAATGTCCTCACTTCAAAAGATATCCTCCTTTTTAGCACAGTGACTCTAACTTTGAGTATAAAGATCATTATTCAACACTCACATTTAAAAAAATTCACACCTAGTTACTACTTGTATCCATAGGCTTACCCCTATTTTCAATGCTTAAGTTCACCACATTAAACTCTTAGGATCATGATAGGACTTTCTTGGCTTGTAATGTAGGCTTAGGGTCAGGTATGGTACATATGGGTATATTTTAGTGACTTTTTTCCTCCTTGACATTACGGCTAAGTGTCATACCTCTTTCATTATCTCATATGCCCTACTTTTCTTTTATTTTAATCTTTACCTTGCTTTTTCCCTTTGTTATTTTTCGAACTGACTCTTACTTGTTTTTGTTCAACTCTTTTCTTTATTTTATCTTTCTTTTTTTTTCAATTATTAATTTTGACTGAGTCACTTCTCTTGATCACTTTTTCTTTTCTTTTCCACATTACTCTTTTCGTACCCACTTTTTGGGTCATTACTCATAATTGCCACCCTCAACTTATGGATTTTCCATAAGTCAAGGTACACATTACAAAGGTTGGGTCAGGGAAGATACAAGGTCAATTTATGCATTATCCACCCTCAACTTATTCTTTTGTCCTAAGTTGAGGTGCACATGTCAAAGGAAGGACGAGGGCCAACACATTATACACAAGGAAAGTGAGTTGGTGAAAAAAAGAAATGTCTATTATAGGCTCAACATATTTGGATAAAAAAAGGATAACAATTTTATTTAGTTCACTTTACTTTATTCTAGATATTTTCTAATTTTGAACAAGGGCCTATGATCCTTTTTAAGTTCCCTAACACAAATTCCATTTGGAGGAATAACCGGGCAAGTTCTAGCTAGATACCAACAGAGGAAGAATAAAATATCTTCACACTCTCTTGACAAGAAATAATTCATTGGATGAAATGTATGACATATGTGGGATAATTCTATCCTTGTGCAGGCATAAGATATATATGGAGGAAGGCCACAACTTATTACATAACATTATCGTCACTTGAACCTAGACATGACAGATGTAGTAGGGAGAGAGGTAATCCAGTGGTTAGAAACATGGAAAGTGTAACCTATAACAGATAGAAAATGGGTATGTCTGGTGCATTGTGCGCCTAATAAAGGTGGCGTGATTGTTGTAATGAATGAAAAAAATAATTAATCCCCAATAGTGCAAAGAATTAATGGTGCATTTGTGACACCTCTAAAAAGACTTAGGTGAAGTAGAGCCTTACATGGTTTTCATGAGGGTCAAAGGTCCTAAAATGGTTTCTAATAAGGTAATGAGGCAATGTCTAAGAGATAAGGAGTATTGGAAGTCAAACGTTAAGGGATGACCAAGACGTTCGACGATTAAGTCACCTATATGCCTCATATGTTTTTTACGTGCTTAGGTGTGTTTCATGAGATTATGAGGTCCTTATATGAGTTAATATTGTGTATATAGGCAGTATGTTAGGTTTTCTGATGTTTGGAGGTCAACCATCAAAGAACATCCATGACGTTCGAAAGGTTTTCCTTGAAACTCTCTTCATCAAGGAGCCAATCTCCAAAGGGATTTTACTAGACTTTCTAAAAAGATGAATTTTTATCTTACAATCTAGACATTGTTTATTGCATAAAACGTTTTGAATTGTTTATTTATGATTGTATTGATGTTAAATATATGATTTTAACCAAAATTTCTCATGAAACCATGCAAAACATATTCTTTTTAAATTTTCTATATTTTGGATGTTATGATCTTGACTTAATGCTTATGAATTTTAGTGTAGTTTTCTATGAGTTACTGAATGATATAAGAATTGAATTAAACTTATGTATTGGCTATCTTAGATTGATAAATCCATATTGAATTGAAGTAGATTCATTGAGTATTTTGATTTTTCTATTTGTGATTAAGTGAAAGTATATAATCTTCTATTGATGTTGTTAGGTGATCATGTTAGACTATGACAGTGTCCTTATGTATGTAGTATTAGAGTCGATGCATGGTTATTCCTACTTTACTATATTAGTCTATGATGAGTATATTGATGATATTATAGTAGGGTATAGTATGACTTATATATGATAGTATTTATTCCTATATGCTTCTGGAATGATATGTAATATGTGCTAAAGTTAAGTCTTGGTGCGCCTTGCGTGGTAGACTTCTCTACCTTACTTAATACATGCATCAATGTGAATATGAGATGTCTTTACTTAGGATGCTAAATCCACTTATTATTTTATATAGTAATGACATGAGACCTTGACTGATGCTAAGAAGGTCCTTTATGTGGAACCTTCAACCTAGTGGTAAGGTGACGATCCTTGAAGTCGAAAGTCGTAATTGTATCCTTCTTGTATGAATAATGGGCTTAAGGTTTGTTGACTGGAACGACATGATATCATCCTAAGGAAAGTCCTTAACATATCCTCTTCGCCATTGAAAGACAGCCCTAAGGGACATCTTTGGTAGGGTGAACGTGATTGGGTTATGAACTAGATATGGAACCTCTTCATATGATCATTTATGTGAATTACTCTATGATAACAAAGGCAAGAACCGAATGAGTATTGTATGGGAAGTAGATCTATTTGTATTACGAAAATAGAGGACAATCAAACCCCATCATATTCCCGAACCATGTGACTACATGGAATGTATCCATTTTTTCCATTGGGAAGTACAACACCCTCTATCGGAGTAGGTTATAACTCTGGATTCTATGCTTAGCTACAATGGTATATGTCGGTTATTGACTATTCTCATCATATGGGATACCAACTAGTATTTGAGAAGTCTATGAAGTTTAGGTGGTTGTATGGGACGCTATCTAGACATTGCACCTTTAAGCATTAAAGATGTTAGTTAGTAAGTCCCTCGGTCTTTTCAAAGACCATTACTGAAGTGTCCTTATGTAATGAATGTATCTTAAATGAACCAATGAAGTAATGAATTAAGTTACAAAGCACATAAATTAATGATTACCTAATAAGTGTAATTTTAAGGATTTCTTAGTAAAACTGTGAAGGGGGAATAAAGGATGATCTTTTCATATGTTATCTAGGGACATCTTAGGAATGAGTCTACTTAGGGATGTTTGTGGATACATTAGGCATGATTTAAACTTAGGAAGTCTTAAGCATTATTTAGGTAACCTTGGCAGGGTGTATAACGTTCCCTTACAGAAATACATAAGAAAGTAATTTAATATCCTTGGTAAGAAGAATTTCATAGTATACAAGTTATGTGTATTATGTATTTTTGTGTCCTGGAAGTGTATTTGTCACATTATAAGTAGTCTTGAGGATCATTTATGCATGCTTAGAGAGGGTGTATGTGTCGTATCTCTTTGTATTATATAAGTGAATCTTAGAATAGCTTTAAATGGGAAGGATGCATTTTTTATTGGATTCACTGAATTGTTAGAATAATTCACTCTAAGGATAAGGTAGTTCACTGTAAATTGGCTAAGCTTACTATAACATTCCCTAAAATATAATAAATTGCTTATCTGATTTCTTGTGTGTTTCTAAGGTGTTAAATGTTGTTCTTATACTTATGCTATCATGTTTTAATCAAAAAGAGCATATTTCCATTAAATGTTCGTTATCATGATTTTTATGCACTAAGCCATACTTACTACATGCGTTTTTACTAATTCTGTATTTTATCTATCTCTAATGTTATTCATAGGAGTAGGTGCTTTTGGGAGCGAAATGGGATTATAGGATCTTTCAAGCAAGTTGAAGTATGCCCTCATATGATAGAAGGCATAGATGTCTTTCGTTTCTTTATTGAAGTATTGTAATAGACTTAGTAGTACTATATTTCTATTGTGTGGGTTGTATACCAAGTACTCCTGTTTCGACGATTTGATTACATGAGACTTAGTATTTCCTATGAGTTTTATATAAAAGATATTTTTAAAGACTATTCGAATGTTGTGAAAAGTTTTTAATTCCGCACTAATTTTCATATAAGAAAGGTTCTTGCACATGACCTCTGAGAGGTCAAGTACGCCGTGTTGCGTTCCGAGAGTACCTTATCTTCTAGGGTATGCTCTCGAGATGTGAAAAGATTGGTATCAGAGAATATGTTATGAAAGTTGTCTTGGGCATCCAAAAGTCCAATAAATTCACGTCCAGTAGAGTCTTGGCTATTGGTGTGAGTGGCGACACATCTATGGGCGACAGGCTATAGGACGATAGAGTTTCCCTTCTTTTCTTCTCCTAGTCGTGCCGTAGAAATTTAGAAGTTATGATTACACTTTTCTTATGTATTTTCCTTGTGTTTATAGGAAGATTAATATTAGAAGGATGGTTGTTAGAAGCTTTGAAGAGGGAAGGAGAAGGAGGAGCTTCCTCCTCAAGTTGAGAAAGTTCTTCAAGGTGTTCAAGGTGATCATGTACCTATTCTGGATGGATGTAATGATTTTCCTGTGACTCCCCCCGAAAATGACTGATTGGGAGATTAGAGAGGCTTTAATTGCTTTGGCCCGATCCATGACTACCCATGTGAATATGGGTATTGAGCAATGAGTGAATGTTGTTGAGAGCACTATGACATCTAGATTGAGAGATTTTGTGAGGATGAATCCTCCTATCTTTCTTGTCTCTAAACTGGGAGAGGATCCGCAAGAGTTCCTATATGGTATATATAAGGTCTTGAGTACCATGGTGGTGACTTCTAGGGAGAAGGAGGAGTTAGTGATGTACCAATTGAGATAGCTTGCCTAAGTTTTGTACACTTAACGGAATGATAATAGGCCAGTTGTGTTGGGTCTTATTGAGTTTAAAGAATTTAAAGAATCTTTTCTAGGAAAGTACTTTCTCCATGAGAGGAGGGAGGTATAGGTTAAGGAGTTTATGAACCTCAAGGAAGTTAATATGAGTGTTGAGGAATACTATTTGTCGTTCTCATGTTATCTAGATTCCTAGGGATTTGATGAGTAGGTTTGTGACCGGAGTCGCGGTCCTAGAGAGAGAAGAATGGCATACGACCATGCTCCATAATTATATGACCCTATCTAGACTGATGGTTTATGCTCAATGAATTGAGGAGTCTAAACTTGGTGGGATTTCTACAAACTTGATAAGTAGTGGTTCTAGTTACTGAAGTAAACCCAGCTTTAAGAAGAAGGTTTCAAGTCAAGAAGAACTTAGGAGTGCTAAGTTAAAATTAGACAAAGGAAGTGTTTCTCAAGTTGGAAAGCCTACATGTGCTACTTGTGTGAAGAGGCAATATGGGGAATGCCTATTGGTTATCAAGAGTTTGTTGGGATGTGATAAAGATGGCACAAAGTGAGGGATGTTCCTACTAGATATGGTCAAAAAGTTGCTCCTAATGTTCCGAAAGATGATGCTCAAAAGAAGAGGCGTTTCTATGCCCTCCGGACTAGTGGAGCAAAGCCGGATGAGGGTAATGATGATTATGTTAAGTTATTGAGTTTCTATAGTGCTATTAGTTCCTTCTCAATGGGGGATTACGGTTAGTATATGGGCTAGAAGGTCATAGAAGCATGTTGCATATCCATGGTTTTTAGGAGTCCTATTTGAAGTGAATTTCATTAACTCCTTTAATTGTGTATTTAATGAAGTTATTATTATTTTGTAAAATGTGTTTATATGATTTATCTTGCATATTATCATGTTTGAAAAATGGTGCATAATTCACTGCAAGGCTGCCACTTCATTGTAAGATTTTTGTAAAATTGACTAATTCATTCTTTGGTTAAAAATTGTTGTAATGTGTATAGAACTTATATATATGAGTATTAAAATGAATGTAAATGGATTTCATGTTATTTTGAATGAATGATGTGAGTTTTATGGCATAAGGAGTTGTAGAATGAGTTCCTATCTTCTTGTTGTGTTGTGATTCTCTTGATTATGTGAAATTGATGGTTTCTCCTTGATTGTCTGTGTATAATGTGTTATGTAGTATGGTTATTACTTGTTAACTTAATCTTTACTCTTTGAAGTGTTCGGACAGTGGCAAGTGTCATTCGAGGACGAATGTTGTCCAAGTGGGGGAGAATGTGACAACTCTAAAATGACTTAGGGGAACTAGATCCTAAAATTGTTTTCATGAGATTTTACGGTCCTAAAATGGTTTATAATATTGTAATGAGTCAGTGTCTAAGAGTTTAGATTTATTTGATGTCAAACGTCAAGGGACGACCAATAAGTTCGAAGTCTGAGTCACTTATGTGCCTTATATGTGTTCTTATCTGCCTATGTGTGTTTTATAAGCTTATGAGGTCCTTATATGAGTTATTATCATGTATATAGGCAGTGTGTTGTGTTTCATAAAAATTGGAGGTCAAACGCCAAGGAACGTCCATGACGTTCGAAAGGTTTGTCTTGAAATGACTTTGTGTATCTTAGAATGTTTCATCGAGTTTTTTGTGTTAGTTTTTTATGAAATTTATGTGGGAGGTAATAAACCTATATACGATCATTTTGAGTTTTAAACATCTGAGAAAAACTTCCCAATATCAAAACAAGGGTCCTTGAGGAATGACCCAAGTTGGTGGCCAAAACAGCCTAGGCAAACGACGGCCAGTGGCCTGGTTGGGCGTAGGTGGAGGTTGTCGATGAATACATAGACTAGGGAGATTAATATCCCATTTTTAAGGATCATTCCTAAATTACTTCCATCCAGGATAGTCCGTTTGTTAAAAAAAGGTTCGTCAGTGGCCAAATCGTTTGCGAGTCTATGATTTCACCTGCTTCATTGTAAAGTGAAGGGGTATATTTACCCACATCGAAATAAGTGTTTTGGAGGTTACTTAAGGGAATTTGGGGTATTTTAAATGTCTCTATAAGTCATAAACACCCAAATGAATTCATTCTTCAAAATCAAAACCCAAATTCTCTAGAACTAGGGCTTGGATTGGAGATTTGATTGGTGATTCTTCATAAAATTAGTATATTAACATCATTAAGGTATGTTTTATTCATTCTTGAAGATTGCTTCTTCAAGGATCCATTCTTCAAAGTGATTTTATACGACTTTTTCAAAAGAAGAATTTCTATCTTATGATCTAGCCATGGGTTAATGATAGAATTAAATTTTCTTAGACGATTTTAACCTAAATTTTTCATGAACCCATGCAAAACATAATCTCATCAAATTGGGTATATTTTGGATGTTATGATGTTGCCTTAATTCTTATAATTCTAGTGTCGTTTTCAATGGGCTAATGAATGATGGAAGAATTGTATTAAATTGATGTATAGGTTGTCTTAGATCGATAAATTTATATTTAATTGATTAGATTCATTGAGTATTGTGATTTATATATTGAATTGATTTTCATGGCCATGTGTAAGGGCCAATAAGTATTGTATTGGATGATATAGCTATGGATTGAAGTGGTTAGATTGGATTGATTGTACGCTGCTCCATTGATACTTATTTTAATTAATGTAGTGCTTGAATTATGTTGTGATTGGTATGATACACTTATGGTCGCGGTGGTATGTGGTTTTACTTTTGAATGATACGGTCTGGTCGGCGTTACTTTATGTGTTATGATAATCATGGCCTTGTCAACAACTACTTTAATATTTTGATGATTTGTGTAGTTGATTTATGTAAAGTATTATCATATTCATCAATTGTCATTAAGTGAAAGTATGTGACCTTCTATTGATGTTGTTAGGTGATTATGTTAGACTATCACTATGTCCTTATGTGTGTAGTCTAAGAGTCGATGCATGGTTATTCGAACATAACTATATGAGTCTATGTTGGGTATATTGATGATGTTATAGTATACAATGACTTAAAAATGATAATAGTTATTCCTATGTGCTTCTAGAATGATACGTAATATTATCTAAAGTGAAATCTTCGTGTGTCTTCTGTGGTAGACTTGTGGCCCTAACTTGACACATGCATGAATGTGAATATGATATGTCCTCAATTACGATGCTAAAATCTTTTAGTTTTGTATATATGAATGACATGAGACCTTGAATTATGGTAAGAAGGTCCTTTATGTTGAACCTTAAACCTAGTGGTCTAGTTATGATCCTTGAAATGGCAACTCGTAATAGTATCCTTCTTGTATGAATGATGGGCTTAAGGTTGGTTGGATGGTATGACATGATATCATCCATAGGAAAGTCATTAAGATATCCTCTTCGCCATTGAAAGGCAGCCCTAGGAGACCTCTTTGGTAGGGTGAATGTGATTGGGTTATGAACTAGATATGGAACCTCTTCGTATTATCCTTTATGTGAATTACTCTATGAGAACAAAAACTAGTCCCGAGAATGGTATGGGAAGTTTCTCAATTTGTATTACGATAATAGGGGACAAACAAACCCCATCATATTCCCGAACCATGTGCCTACATGGGATGTATCCAAATTCTACCATTGGAAAGTAGAACACCCTCCACCGAAGTAGGTTACTACGGATTCCATGCTTAGCTACAATGTCTTATGTCGGTTATTGCCTATTCTCATCATATGGGATACCTAATAGTATTTGAGAAGTCTATGAAGTTTAGATGGTGGTATGGATGCTACCTAGACATTGCACCCTTAGGTTTTAAAGACGTTAGTTAGTGAGTCGCTAGGTCTTCCCCAAGACCATTACTTGAGTGCCTTACAAAATGGATGTATTTTAAATGATCAAATGAAGTAATGAATTATGTTATATATAATATAAATGAATGAGTACGTAATCTAGATTAGCTTTAAGGATTTCCTAGTTAAAGTGTGATGGGGGCATAAAGGATGATCCCTTCATATCATAGCTAGGTAATTGGAATGACTCTAGTTAGGGATGATTGTTGATACCTTAGGCATGATCTAAACTAAGGATGTCTTAAGGACTATCTAGGTAATCTTGATAAGGGTGTATGGGCTTTCTCTTCTACAACTACTTAAATAAGTCTTTTGATATCCTTGGTAAGGGGAATGTCATATTATACATGTTGTGTGTTTTATTTGTTTTGGTGTCTTGTAAGTGTATTAGTCTCATTATAAGTAGTATAGAGGATAATTTAGGTATGCTTAGAGAGAGTGTATGGGTGGTCTCTCTTTGTATTACTTAAGTGAGTCTTATGATAGCTTTTACTGAGAAGAATGCATGCTAAATTGGATTCACTGTAATGTTAAAAAAGTTAACTATAAGGCTATGGTAGTTCACAATAAATTGTCTAAGCTTACTGTAACATTTCTAAAAGTGTGGAAAATTGCTTATGTGATTTCTTATGTGTTTGTAAGATATTTAATGTTGTTCTTATGCTTATACTATAATGTTTTAATGTAAAGAACATATTTCAATTAAATGTCCGTTATCATGATTTTTAGGTATGAAGCAATACTTAGTGTATGTGTTTGTACTTATTCCATATTTTATCTATCTGTAACTGATTCATAGTGAAGGTGCTTTTGGGGGCGTAGCTTTGATTATAGGATCTTTCATGCAAGTTGAAGTACGTCCTCTTTTTAATCGAGGTCATAGATGTCTTTGCTTTCTTTTATTTAAGTGTTGTAATAGACTTAGTAGTACTATATTTCTATTGGATGGGACATGTCCTAATTGATCTTGTGTCGAGGATTTGATGAAATGAGACATAGTATTTTTTATGAGTTTTATATGAAAGATATGTATAAATACTATTCGAATGCTGTGAAAAGTTTTAATTATGTACTACTTTTCATATATGCATATGCGATGAACGATAAAAAAGGGCTTGTACATGACCTTCGAGAGGTCAAGTACGTTATTTTGCACTCTAAGAGTGTCATATCTTTTAGGGTATGCTATCGAGATGTGACAAGATTCGTATCAAAGCTTAGGTTATTAAAGTGGTCTTGGGAATCCAAAATTCTCATAATGTCACATCTAGTAGAATCTTGACCATCAGTGTAAGTCGCGACACATCTATGTGGGAGAGTCTATGGGACGATAGAGTTTCCCCTATATCGTGCCATAGAAATTTAGAAGTTATGAGTACACTTTTCTTATCTGTTTTCCTTCTGCTTATCGGAAGATGAATAGTAGAAGGATGGCCGTTAGAAGCTTTAAAGAGGGAAAGAGAATGAGGAGATTCCTCCTCAAGTTGAGAAAGTTGAGGAAGTAATTAAATGTGCTCAAGGTACTCAAAGGTTATTAAGTCCCTATAGTGGGTGGAGATAATAATGTTCATGTGGTTCCCCTGAAAATGACAAAGAGGGAGATTAAAGAGGCTTTACCTGCTTTGGCCCGAGCCATGACTACCCATGTGAATAGGGGATTGAGCCTAGAGTGAATGTTGTGGAGAGCACTATTACATCTAGATTGAGAGATTTTGTGAGGATAAATCCTTCTACCTTTCCTTGCTCTAAGGTGGGAGAGGATCCCTGAGAATTCCTAGATAGTATGTATAAGGTGTTGAGTGCCATGGGGGTGACTTATAGGGAGAAGGCGGAGTTAGCTTTGAAACAATTGAGGGAGGTTTCTCAAGTGTGGTACACTAAATTGAAGGATAGTAGAACGGTTGATTTGGTTCTTATTGAGTTAGAAGAATTTAAAGAAGCTTTTCTTGGAAAGTACTTTCCCCGTTAAAGGAGGGAAGTAAAGTTTGAGGAGTTTATCAACCTCAAGCAAGGCAATATGAGTGTTGAGGAATACTCTTTGGCGTTCTCTATGTTGTTAGATATCCTCAATAATTAGTGTGTAACCCTATAGATGAGATGAGTAGGTTTGCAACCAGGGTCGCCAATCTAGTGAGAGAGGAATGTCGTACGACCACGCTCCATGATGATATGACCCTATCAAGAATCATGGTTTATGCTCAATCAATTGAGGAGTCTAAACTATGTAGGATTGCTAGAACATGGAAAGGAGTGGTTCTAATGATCAAAGTCAACCTAGGTTCAAAAAGAAGGTTTTAAGTCAAGAAGAACCTAGGATTGCTAAGGTTAAATTTAATAAAGGAAGTGGTTCTCATGTTGGCAATCCTACTTGTGCTACTTGTGCAGAGAGGCACTACGGGAAATGCCTATTGGGTACCGAGAGTTCCTATGACGATCCATCATACTTGCCATCGAGGGGAATGAAGAGAGCAAAAGAAGAAATTGCACATGTATGGGACGACGGAGTCCATGACGGTCCGCCGTGACCACGACGGTCCGTCGCGAGGTACGTCGACCCAGCCGCGTTTTGGCAGATTTCCAGTAATTAGAATCCTTGTTTAATTAGGTTTTTGTTTTTTTATAAATAGTTCGAAAAACCTCATTTTGAGATTAGACTTTGTATTGTTAGACTCCGTATTGTTAGACTCTATGAGATTAGACATCAGATTTTTAGACATTGTGTATTATTGTGGATTTTGAGATTTTTGCAAGTGATTTTTGGATATTAATCAAGAAAACTTTGGATTTTATTCTTTCTCATTGAAGTAAGTACATGAATTCGTATTTAATATATTTGAATATTGTGTTTATGGCTATGAGTAACTAAAATCCATAACTAGGGTGGTGGGAACCATAGGCAAATACTGAGATAAACCCTAAATAAAATATCAATTCTAGATTAGTATCTTTCATGTATTAATAATTTTTTCGCTTAAAAATCTTTTTAACGGATGGGCAACGTTAGAACTCGCCTTAATGTTACTTGCCGGACCAAATAGGTAGATAATAGGAAAAGAAATATTAACATAGATTTAGTGTATATTATCTAATAGGCTAGTATTGATTGGTACGAGGTAATAACTTAGCCAAATATGGAATACGATGCTTAATATGAGGTAAGGATAAGGGTAAGGATAGCAACACACGTAGCTGGACCAAGGTGCGGAGTGGGATTTTCTAGATGCCGGACCAAGGATTTAGAAATACATAACTTATCACTTTGCATGCAAGATACTAGGAAATAATTGTTATAGTTGGAATTATCAAGTTATGAACCTGTGGGGAACACGTAAACCCTAGTTACTTTGATTAATTGATTAAAACCCAACATTCAAAACTTTTAAGTGTCTCTTTCAAGTTCGTTATTTATATTCACTCATTTAGAAATCGAAACCACCCTTTATTGTTTTTACATTCCAAGGAAGTCATTGACCAAACAATAGTAATAACATGTTGAAGTTAAGTCTAGACTATTTTCCTCGTGGGAACGATCCCAACCTCACTTGTTGGGTTATTTACTTGACAGGACCACTTTACTTCTTATTTGAGAAGTAAGTTTGAGCGTATCAAATTTTGGCGCCGTTGCCAGGGATTATAGGTTTTAGATTAACTTGAACCTATTACTATAGTTCAGTTGATATTTTCTTGATTTTACATTGTTTTATTGTTTTTGATTTCTTTTCAGAACTATCCTCCTTGTATGCCAAATACACGGAGAGAAAGAGAACCCTTGTTTCCCTACGATCACGAGCTAGAGCGTACACTGCGCAATATGAATCAAAACTTGGGAATAAATGATGAGGATCCGAACTAGAACATCCCAACTCCGGTTGATGTTCATGGTCATATGTTACCCGATGCTCCGGGTGAACATCAATAGAAAGGACAAAATCCCATTCCACGGCCCCAAGCATACTACAGAGGGTATGATAACATAGCAGACTCAGATGGGACACTTGTCTTGCCCCCTCTACCCACATGCCACACTTTTGTGGTAACTAGTAGCCTGATGCAAATGCTCACTACAAGAGGTTTGTTTTCAGGGCTACCTTCTGAGGATCCACATGCCCATATAGCTAGGGCAGTGTGTAAAAGTTGTGTAGGGAGGCCTGATTTGGATCTAGATGCAATAGGTCTCAGAGTGTTCCGTCTCTCACTCACAGGAGAGGCTGCTATATGTATCACTGAGCTCCCATACAACTCAATCTTCACTTGGAACCAATTAAGAGATGTCTTCTTAGCATGCTACTATTCGGTCTCCAAGAAACTAAACCACAAAGACAGAGTGAACTACTTTGTGGCACTTCCAGGAAACTCAGTTAGTAGTTCTTGGGATAGATTCACCTCATTCTTGAGAAGTGTTCCAAATCACCGTATAGATAATGAGTCACTGAAGGAATACTTCTATCGGGGAAAGGATGATAACAACAAAGCAGTGTTGGACACTATAGTAGGTGGATCTTATGGAGAATTCCCTTATGCTGAGATTACTGAAAAATTAGGGAAAATCTCGCGGAATAACAAAGCTAGGAGTACTAGAAAGTCTGATACAGGGAGAAACACCTTCGCAGTGCAGTCCACTCACAACCCAGCCACAGAAGAGATTTGGGAAGAAATGGCTCAGATGAGAACTGAGCTTGGGTTGGTACTAAAACATGTCACAGGGGGCGCAGAAAAGATAAATGCAGTCAACTACTTCGCTAAACCACCACCTCCTAATGATGAGTGCTACTATGCGGAGGACACTTATGCAGTAAATGTGTAGACGGGGGGTTTCCGACCAAGCGCCCAAGGCTCATATTATGATAATTGGAGCAAAGGTCAAGGGAACCAAGGTCGAAACTATGGTAACTACAACCATGAGGGTCATTATGTCCGAGATGGAAACTACAACCGCGGCAACAACTTTAACAGGGGTAACTATGCTTATCGAAACGACAGGAATAGGCCCTATGTCCCTCCTAAAAATCGTGAAGTTACTCGTAGGGATGGTGGAGATAGTATGGAGCGAGTTGAGGATATGTTGCACAAAATGATGAGGAGGTTCGACACTAGTGATGAACACATTAAAGAGTTGAGGTGTGACTTAGCTAGTATTAGGCAAATAGTTGATGCACATGCAATTTCGATTAAAAAGATTGAATTGCAAGTGGCCCAATTATCTGCGACAGTGAACACACGGCAACCGGGCACTCTTCCTAGCAACACTGTCTAAAATCCAAAGCATGATGAGCACTGTATGAAAATCACTACTCGGGGTGGTAGGCAAACCATTGACCCACCTATGCGATCTATAGAGGAAAATGTGAGAAAGGATAATGATAATGTTGTAAAGGGTAGTGGTGAAGCAGAGAGAAGTAATGGAAAAGATGCAGAAGTACCTATCAAGGTTATTCCCATGCCTAGGACACCACCACCCTTCCCTCAGAGATTAGTGAAAAAGACCGAGGATGGTAAATACCGACGCTTCATAACAATGTTGAAGCAGCTCTCTATCAATGTACCTTTGGTAGAAGCTCTAGAACAAATGCCCGGTTATGCAAAATTTATGAAAGATCTGGTCACCAAGAAAAGATCGGTCACTTTTGAGGATGATGATAGACTGCAACATTGTAGTGCTATTGCTACAAGATCCCTTGTACAAAAGAAAGAAGATCCTGGTGCGTTCACTATTCCTTGTACAGTTGGGTCATTACATTTTGCAAAAGCATTATGTGATTTGGGGGCAAGCATATATCTCAATCCCCTCTCAATCTACAAGAAGTTGGGTTTGGGAGATTCAAAACCGACTGCGATGCGGCTACTGATGGCTGATCGGATAGTGAAACGGCCTATAGGGATACTTCATGATGTTCTAGTAAAAGTGGAGTCATTCATTTTTCCGGCTGATTTTGTTATTCTTGATTGTGAGGTCGATTTTGAAGTGCCTATTATTCTTGGGAGGCCATTCCTTGCCACAGGTAGAGCATTAGTTGATATGGAGAAGGGACAGATGACATTTCGGTTGAATAATGAAGAAGCGACCTTCAAATTTTTTAGGATTATGAGGTAGAGTGGTGAGCTCCAATCGGTATCTGCCGTATCCCACAAAAAAAGATGAAGAAGGATACTGAACAGAAAAATGGAAAAAAAGAGTTTATGGTTGGGGATTTGGTGCTTGTAGACAGTTCTGGGGTGCCTTGTCTTCTGGGCAAGCTCAAGTCTAAATGGACTGGCTCCTACTTGATTACCCAAATATTCCCTCATGGAGCAGTTGAGTTAAAAGCCAAGGAGGGAGTGCGGTTTAAGAGGAATAGAGATAGAATAAAACTCTATTTTGGGCATAAAGCATCGGGGAATAAAGTGAAAGAGACATACCATCTTGATGAAGTCTGAGTAATCAAGGATCCCCAGTCGTGCCGCGACATTAAATCAGGCTCTTGTTGGAAGGCAACCCAATACATATAGTCTTTTTTAGTAAGGGTAGAATTTTTGTACTAATGAGTTTTTAAATTTTCAGGAACATCACCAGGAAATTCTGCAGAAAATTAGTCCGCAGTAGTCACCCACAGACACATCGACGGACCGTTGCGCCTGCGACGGACCGTCGTATGCATCTGTCATACGAGGTACATTTTTCTGTTATATTTAAACTAGGGAACACACGACGGAACCAACGACGGGTCATCACAACTGCGATGGACCGTCGTCGATGAACTGTCGCGTGATTAATGAGTTATACCCGACCCGACCCCGCTGGACCCTTTTTCAAAATGAGACCGTTTAAACCCCCCAACCCCTCATTTTACCCCATTCCTTCATTATTCCTCTCATCTCCCCTCTTTTTTCAACTTCCACTTTCTCTCAACCACAGATCATTGCCCTCTCACAATTCGCCAAAGCTCTAAGGTGTTATCTACTAGTGGAAACTGCTGCTGTGAGTCTCTACCTTGCCACCGAGTACTTGTGCATTTGTTTTTCTCCATTTCTAAGGTATGTGTCTCTAAATTTATACTCATTTATCTTGCCTTGTTCTTTACTAGTTAGAATTATGCTTATTTCCTCATCGTATGTTGTTTACCTTAGACGATTCTCTCTAACCTAGGTTACAAATGTTCGAAATTGCCATGTTTACCACCCTAGACATAGGTGCTTCTGCATTGCTAGTTTCCTAGGTAGTTGGGCTATTCACATGTAAGTCCAAAACAACACAAGGTTGATGTGGGTTCATCGGGGATGCTTAGGGTACCTTTAGTTCTTTCACTGTCAATTAGAACGAGACCCCGATGACGGACTGTTGTACCTACGACGAACCATCGTAATATCCATTGCAAAAGCCCTAACGCCCCTATCCCAACGGACACATGTGACGGATCGTCGTACTAGCGACGGTGCGTCCTACACAACCGTCATGCTAGACAGAGACTCTGTTTCTAAGGGTCTCTCATTTTTTCCCCAAGTGTTCCCCAACAGACACATGCGACGGACCATCATCGTCACAACGGTCCGTCCTGCATGATCGTATGACGGTTAGAGACCGCTCTCCTAAGGGTCTTCATTTTTTTTCTCAAGTGTCCTACGACGGACATCTACGACGGATCGTCGTTCCTGTGACGGTCCATCCTGCACATACCGTCATGCTAGTCAGAGACTCTTCTTCAGGTTTCTCAATATATACATAGTCTAAGTAAAACAGGACGGACTTCACGACGGTCCGTCATAGTCACGACGAGCCATCACCTGGCCCGTCATGTGTCACTACTTCTACAGCAATGACATACTATTTTAATGTTTTATTTCGTATGGTTTTGCATGTCTTTTTTTCCACTACTAGTACTAATATTGATCCTTTGCATGTACTATCCACTATGGCACCCAAGCAAGACCGAATCTACGCACGCGGGCGATCAAAGTCTATCGCCCCATCTGCACGCATGATCATCTGCTCTGATCATGAGCGGGACCCTGTGTATGTGCCCCCAGGCACTTCCACACCTTCCCGTGCTGCACGTGCTCCCAGAGCCACACAAAAAAGTGGCGTCTGGCGTAGTCACTGCCTCCTAGTCTGATGAGGAGCACACACTGACCGGCACACCCTCTGGGTCAGCCACAAATGAGGAAGGAGCGTCCGGCTCCTTAGAAGTATCATGGTCCGAGGAAGCCTCTGGCTCTGCTGAGGTTCCTGCACCCGCCACTACTGCAGCGTCGGCCTCGTCTGATAAGGCTGATAGTTCATACTCTACATCCGGCTCACCCGCTCAGGTCCCCACTCCAGCCACTGACCAGCCCAACCGGTGGTGTGTCGACGGGCAGTTACAAGTCTACTCCGAAACCAAGTTCCTGACTTATAAAGGATTAATGACTCGAACACTCACTTTGGAGCGGCGGGTACTTATAGGGAGTCTCCCGATGATGCCGGAAATCCACAACCTCTTCACCAGGCATCGGTTGGAGTGGACAGCACGTCCGTTGGGACGATACAACGAAGAAATGGTCCGAGAGTTCTACGCATCCTACTTAGCGACTCTCTGATCACAGATTGATAGGCGGGCTGCCCCCGCTAAACAGGTCCAACTGGAGCAGGTCCGAGTCCGGGGCGTACAGGTTGACATGTCCCTGCCAGCCATCCGTCGATTTCTATACGGCGAGAGTGCAGATGCTACTCGGACCCCCATCACTGCCGCATTTGACTATCGTTTGCAGATAGTAAAGGATGGCGAGTTCTTACGCGAGCCAGCACTGAGAGAGACCACCAAGAGGTGGATGGCCCTGCACCTGTCAGTAGATGGAGAGGGTGCCAATTGGGTGACTGAGCTGAAGGGGGCCATCAAGAAGGCCAACCTCACATTCACAGCAAAGTTCTTGTGGCTGCTTGTCCGTCACTGCCTTCCCTCCACAGCTGCTGATAACATCGTTACCTAGGATGGAGCAGTGTTGATGGCGGCGATAATAGCCGGATTCGAGGTGGACTTCGCATGGCTTCTCCAGGCAGTCATGCACGAGAGGGCATTCAAGGTCACTACTACCTACCCTTTCCCGTGCATAATCTTTGCCCTTTACAGGTCTCCAAGTGTGCTCATATGGCACGTAGATTAGCTTAAGACCCCGCAGGGCACTATAGACTTCGGCCTCATCAGAGACAAGGACAATGAGTTGTCTCCACGCAGGGGCCCCCGTCTAGAGCTGCCCCAACTTGCTGATGATCTTGCTGATACGGTAGCCCAGGCCCGCATATATACACAGGCGTCCACTGACACTACCCCTGTCGAGTCTATTCCAGGTAGTAGCAGAGCCCCGAGCTCCTCTCGCACAGCCCTTCTATCGGCACTGGTCCTGCTTGCAAGGGTCCAAAAACTAGAGACACAAATGTCCACTCTTCTTCATCATATCTAGCTGTGGATGCAGAGGTCGATTATTGAGTCCGAAGAGCGTCTAGAGAGGAAGATGATGCAGTTTACAGAGCGGAAGATCGCTGAGGTTAACCAGCACCTGGACGCCTTTGAGTTGAGAGTGCTAGCCCGACCAGCCCCTCCGGTGGATGTGTCGACTCTTCAGGCTGCACTTGACAGTCTTTGTGCGGACATGGACACGATCTTTGAGGCTACGGTGCAAGAGTCTGAGGCCCCTTCTGTCGATCCTGCTGAGGACACCGTGTTGGCGTCCCTTTTTGCTACTTTTGACATTTCACCACCTCCCCCTCGAGAGAGTGCCAAGAGGCGTAGGGGTCGAGCAAAGGACGAGGCACGAGCACGCAAGAAGGAGCGTCGAGATATAGAGGCTGCGAGGAGAGCCTCCCTTGCTGAGGAGGAGGCGAACCGAATGAGAGCAGCTTAGTTAGCGGCTGGGGCGTCTAGCTCCCGCACTGTTGAGATAGCAGGAGACACTACTGATGGTGTGGTTGTTGCTGACGACACAACTGAGGGTGTCCAAAATGCAGAGGACGTGGGTTCCGGGGAACCGGACTCACCATCTTGCTGTTCGACGGCGCTTTGCGCCACAGGTTTGCTTCACCTACCACTCTTGTATTTAAATTTTTATGCATTGGGGACAATTGCATGCCTTTTTGTTTGGGGTGGGGTAAATTGATAGTGAGTGTTAGGGTGAAGTCTGAGTAGCCCAATTCACTATCCTCTTTTGGGGTTTTCTTGCCTGTGTTCTTTTTCCCCAAAAGACTGATTACTTTTTCTGTTGAACCTGCATGTTTATATCTTTTGTACATAGTATAAGTCTGAAGCATGATGGCTAAAATGATATCCTGATAAACTGGAAAAAAAAGCATGACTAGGTATAGTAACTGATAATTTTGTGGCTCTAAGCATGAAACAGAGTTACACCATTGCATTACCCTAAGTCTTAAACTCGAACTAGGTATTCTGATAATCTGGTATAGTTATGAGATTGCATGTGAGTGTGAGGAAATTTGAATAGTCCACTATTGGTACTGAGCTAGAACTTGCTTGGTTAGTCCTGCTAAATGTAAGTTGTAATAGACAATTAGGAAAGGATCATAGGCCCTTATTAAATATAGCCCATTTCTAGCCTAAAGAAAAGTAACCAAATGAAATTTATCCATCTTTGATCCAAATAATCTGAGCTTAAAATTTGACCTTTCTTTTTCACCCCAAATGATCTTTTCTGGGAACAATATGTTGGCGCTGGTCCCTCCTTGGACATGTGCACCTCAACTTATGCCAAAAGCATAAGTTGAGGGTGGCTAAAGCATAAACAACCTTCATTATGGCCCTGACCCAACTTTGGGTATTGTGTACCTTGACTCATGGCAAAGCCATGAGTTGAGGGTGGCTACTATGAGGAATGCTGTGGAAAGTGGGGTTGAAAGAACAAAGAGAGAGAAAGAACAAAAGTAAAGTGACTCAAGAATTATATGAAAAGAAAAGTAAAGAAAAAGAAAGATACACAAGAAATACAAGCATGAAAAGAAGAGAGTCACTTACACAAATGAAGAAAGAAGAGAAAATATCAAGGTGAAAGAATATGAGAAACTGGGCGAGATAAAATGAGAGACAGTGGAAGGTTTAGTTGATATGTCAAGGAGGGCAAAAAGTCACTAAAGTATACCAAAATATACCTTACCTGACCCCGAGCCTATGTTACTAGCTAAAAAAGTCCTATCGTGATCCTAAGGGTTGTATAGCGAAGTTAAGGCTGTGAAAATAAGGGCAAGCTTATGGCAAAAGGTATGAATGAGTGTGACTTTGTTCTGAGAGTGAGTGTTTAAAATAATCCTTTTACTCAAACTGAAATCATTGTGTGAAAAATGAGGATTTTGTTTTAAAGTGAGGTCACTAGTTACAATACCGGAATTGTTAGCACCTCGGTGAGAAATTGAAGGGGATAGGTGTTAGTGCGTGGTGAGTCTGTGTCATGTTCTGATCCCACAAAATAAAGCCTAATAGTGATAGCATGCATAGATGTGATGAGATTAATCGGGATTGATAGCCAAATGATTGCAAAGGATAAAACATGGATACTATTGTACAAAGATTATGTAGTGAGTCATTGTACGTCGCTTGAGGACAAACAACGAATTTAAGTTGAGGGTGTTGATATACCGTGGTTTCACGGTATTATTAATACCTTTTCCTTAAGTTTAGTGTGTCCAAAAGCCTTTTTGTGCTAATATTTATATAAGTTTCTCTATTTTTTGCAGGAAATCTATCAAAAGCTGAATGCGGAGATTTTGAGCGAAGAACTGCAGAAGAGACCACCTACGGAGCATATGACAGTCCATCGTGCTTGTGACGGTCCGTAGGTGGTAGTGTAGTGCAGCTGCTGAAGCAAGATGGGGAAGTCTGTCCAAGTGTGGGATTACGAAGCTTGTAACGGTTCGTCGTGGCTATGACGGTCCGTCCTGCAGGTTCGTTGTGAATTTCAGAGAAGTGATCCCAGTACCAAGATTCCAAGAGCTGAAGTGTTTTGGAACGAAGTCCCTCGACAGACCATTGTGCCTATGACGGTCCATCATACTTGCCGTCGAGGGGAATGCAGAGAGTAGCAGAAGAAATGCACAAGTATGGGACGACGGAGTCCATGACGGTCCGTCGTAACCACGACGGTCCGTCACGAGGTCCGTCGACCCGCCACATTTTGGCAGATTTCAAGTAATTAGAATCCTTGTTTAATTAGGTTTTTGTTTTTTTATAAATAGTTCCAAAAACCTCGTTTTTGAGGTTAGACTCCGTATTGTTAGACTCTATGAGATTATACATCAGATTTTTAGACTTTGTGTATTAGTGTCGATTTTGAGATTCTTGCACGTGATTTTTGGATATTAATCAAGCAAACTTTGGATTTTATTCTTTCTCATTGAAGTAAGTACATGAATTTGTATTAATATATTTGAATATTGTGTTTATGGCTATGAGTAACTAAACTCCATAACTAGGGTTGTGGGAACCATAGGCAAATAATGAGATAAACCCTAACTAAAATAACAATTCTAGATTAGTGTCTTGCATGTATTAATAATTCTTTCGCTTAAATGTCTTTTTAACGGATGGCCAACTTTAGAACTCGCCTTAATGCTACTTGCCGGACCAAGGAGGTAGATAATAGGAAAATAATTATTAACATAGATTTAGTGTATACTATCAAATAGGCTAGTATTGATTGGTACGAGGTAATAACTTAGTCAAATATCCAAACAGCTTAATAGGAGGTAAGGATAAGGGTTAGGATAGCAACACACGTAGCCGGACCAAGGTGCGGAGTGAGATTTTCTAGATGTCGGACCAAGGATTTAGAAATACATAACTTATCACTATGCATGCAAGATACTAGGAAAGAATTGTTATAGCTGGATTATCAAGTTATGAACCTGTGGGGAACACGTAAACCCTAGTTACTTTGATTAATTGATTAAAACCCAACATTCAAAGCTGTTAAGTGTCTCTTTCAAGTTCGTTATTTATTTCACTCATTTAGAAATAGAAACCCCCCCTTTATTGTTTTTACTTTCCAAGGAAGTCATTGACCAAACAATAGTAATAACAGGTTGAAGTTAAGTCTAGACAATTTTCCTCGTGGGAACAATCCCAACCTCACTAGTTGGGTAATTTACTTGGCACGACCGCTTTACTTCTTATTTGAGAAGTATGTTTGAGCGTATCAGCAGCTTCTCTTGACCCTTTACTTGAGTGTTTACTTGAAGATATCACCTTCAATTTTGGGTGATTATCTTTATATATATTGAATGAAATTCGATGATAAACTTATCATTTAAATAAGATTTTCACACTTTTCAAACTGAAAATTTGAAAATTGTCTTTAATGACTGCATGATTTCTTGATAAGTGGCTGAATAGAAATATCTGTTAAAAAGTCAGGCTGCTACATGCATTGAAGATGATGATTTATGCTATCATGGAAATTGATCATTTTTGGAAAAAAGTGGAAATATTGTTCTTGAAAGTCGAATCCATGTTGTGCTTGAAGAAATATAAAAACTGTGCAAAAAAAAAAAAATTGCCCCAGTTTTCACTAATAAAATTATGTGAGTTATAAGCATATGCAAATTTTCATAAATAAACTCAAAATTGAATGTGTTTATTCTAAGAGTAAAATGAAAAATAAAATCTTAGACTAGAAAGTGTTATCATAAAAGAAAGTAACCCAATTTAATTATGTAAGAGGATTCTGCTAATCTAATTGTCATTATTTAGGAAGATTCTCCTACACTTTAATCTGCTAGGATAAACACATCCTTATCTGTATATGTATTTCTTTGATGTATGTATTAATATAGTAGTGTGTGTTTTTGTAGTGTGAAGATTGTTTAGGGTTAATAGGGGGAATAAGAGGTGCAGGTGGGTAGTGTTTTTCTTTTTTGCAGAATGGCTGTATGAGAGAGTGTGAGGTGGTAGTGTGAGGGAGTGGTGAGTGGGGTAAGGGTAATTTGTAGGGTATTTTATTAAAAAATTGTAGTTAATTAATAAAAATGTACTAATAATGATAATATTAACTAAGAAAATTAATAGCTAGATTAAAAAATATGAAAATTAAAATCACTAATTTATTATCAAAACTTTGCAAAAATTAAAAATAAAATATTTTTCAAAGTGTGATTCTATTTTTGTAGTATTTATATCTTTTAAAATAAAATTAATAAAATAATATAAAAGTCTAATTATTTAATTTTGATTTTTAAAATATTTAAACTTAAAAAATGGAGTAAAATTTTAGGTTTGGTCAATTCCATGTCTATAGTTGGCTCCTCTTTAACTAGAAATAGACCAAGAAGTAGAAAAAGTAACAACTCTTGACATGACTCTTATGTGAATAAAAAATAATCATAATATACAACCGACTCTTGATTTTGAACATTCTACCTATCCCCGCTTATAAGGCAATCAGGTCACCTGTAATTCAAAGAGATGGGGTGACGAGTTTGATGTTTAGTGAGGTTCAATCGAGGATCTAGATCGTGACTCTTATCCTTAATTACAATAAAAAATGAAAACTAATAGTCAAAAGAAAAATAAAATTACAAACTCTTATCTATTAAGCATCTCTTGATTCTTCACTTGAGTCTTAACTATTAGATATTACCTTGATTTTTGGGTGAATATCTTGAATAAAATTCGATGTTCAACTTGTCATTTAGAGTGAACTTTTGTACTTTTCAAAATGACAATTTGAAAATGATCTTGAATGCCTTCATGATTTCTTGATAAGTGGCTAAATAGAATTAGATGTCAGGAAGTCAGACTGCTACATGAATTGAAGAACCTGATTGTGACTATCGTGGAGATTGATCATTTTGAGAAAAAAACAAGTTGAAACTTTTTTTCTATAATTTCAAGATTCATGTTTCTCTTGAAGTAACATGACAAAACATCACCAAAAAAAATTAACTAAATTTTTGCCCAGTGTTTTCACTAGAAACATTTTGTGAGTGATTAGCAGATTTAAATTTTCAAAAATAAACTCATACAAGGAAGTGTTTATCGTAGGAGAAAAAATGAAAAATAAAAATCTCAGACTTGGAAGTGATTATCCTAGAAGAAAGTAACAAAATTTCATTATTTATGGGGGTCCTACTAATCCCATCATACAAGAGGGTTCTGCTAATCTAACTCTCATTGTTTGAAAGGGTATATTTACTCTAATTCTCATTATTTATGAGTGTCTTGCTACTCTAATTCACATTGTTTAAGAGGGTCATGTTACACTAATTCTCATTGTTTACGAGTATCCTGCTACACTAGTTCTCATTGTTCAGGAGGGTGGTTCTAATCTAATTCTTATTGTCTAGGATGGACCTGCTACACTAATTTCTATTGTTTAGGAGGGTTTAACAACACTATTCTCATTGTTAAAGAGGACCCTACTACACTAATTCTCATTACTTAGGAGGGTCTTGTTACTCTAATTCACATTGTTTAAAAGGGTCTTGCTACTCTAATTTCTATTTTTTAGGAGGGTCATGCTACTCTCTTGTTATTTAGGAGGGTATTGCTTATCTAACTAGCATTGTTTAGGAATGTCCTTCTACACTAACTCTCATTTTTAGGAGGGTCCTGCCACACTAATTCTCATTATTTCGGGGGGGGGGGGGGTTCTGCTACACTTTTTTTATCATTGTCAAAATTAGTTCAAACCCCTTGAAAAAAAATATTTTCAAATCCAAGATGTGTCATTTTGATTTATGTTAAAAAATTATGATCACGATTAGGAAAACAAAACTAACAAAAATAATGATAATAACATAAATTGAAGGAATAAATAAGTGAATTCAAAATTAGATGAAAATAAAGAGATCCACACATTATTTTGACAAGAAATGAAATATATCAATGTCCCTATAATAACAAAAACAATCAATAGTTCATCATGATTGACTAATGGCAATATAATAAGAATAATAATCACTACTTCGCCTTGATTGACTAATAACATAATAAACTACACTTACATATGTAACACTCTGAAAGTCTAAGGTATGATCTAGAGCCTAACATGAGTGTCTAAGGTAAGGACACTATTTTAAGGTAAAAAATGTATATAAGTCATTTAGGAAGTTTTACAATCAAAACGTCAAAGAACGTCCATAACATCCGGAAACTAGTTCAATAGGTTTTATTGTGCCTTATCCAATTTGACTAGGTTTTAGAAGTCGAAATTTGATGAAAATTTATAGTACGTGTTATAGTTGGTTTATAGTCAAAATGTACATGTACGAATCTCCAATGACTAAACAAAGTTTGCATGAAGAGGACCCTTGCTTTTGACTAAAAATTTTCATGAGACAGCAGCCATCAACGATGGCAGGACAAGAGGCGTGGTCGAATTGATGGGTCATCGATTGCCACCGTCGATGGACAACTCAAAAATTTTGTGGAGAGTTCATTTTGTCAAGTCTCAGTTGCAAGCTACGGATGAGCAGCACGGGGGGGGAGGGGTTGATCGTGAACTAACCTACGGCCCGTAGGTCGAGGACTCGTAGGTCAAGTAACTGTTTTGCTACAACGATTTAGTTGTTCCATTAAATTAAGTTAGTGGTTGGTGAATTAATTGGGGGTTAATAGAGATCTAATTAATTTAGTTCATGAAATCTAAATACCCTAACCTAATTAAACTTACCCGACACTCATAATTCCCAAAACCAAATTGATCTTCCTTGTCTCTTCTTTCTCTCTCCCAAATAGAAGAACACCATTGGAGGTATAGGTCCAGGTATAAGGGCAAAAATGAGGGTACTTTTCGCAATCATTCTTCGTCAATTAACAAGGTATGTGAACCTTTCATCTTTGGAATTCCTTTCCCTAAAGGGTTCTTCCAAAATTGATTTCAAAAAGATGAGTTTCATGTGGGTTTCTATTCAATACTATTTTGATCTTATAAATTGCTTTTTTTTATGATTTATCTTGGTTATTATGAATATACTATGATGTATTATGATTCAATTGTGCTACTTCTTGATTAACTCACCTATTTTCGGGAATATGACACTTTCCCTTTAAACCTAGGTTGTGACCTTGAATTGAATTATGTAGTATGATACAATTGGCTTGGTTAATGTGTGTGTTACTATCCTATGTTCTTATTATGACAATTTATAAGTGAATTGGGGTTGTTTAACGATAGGACTGTGAAGATGGCTTTGGAAGAGGAATAGGTAAGACTTAGTGATCTTCAAACCTTAACTCTATTGTGATGACTTGTACCTAATGATTGTGATTCAATTGAAGTATATGTGTTTTGATTGGAATGATTAGGAAGGTATGATATTGGTATTGAAATGTCTTGTCTTATGAACGTCAGATCATGTTAAGGTTGTACAGATATAAGGATGATGTTAATTCATTTGCACCATGTGAATTTGATGTGACAGGTGACACCTATCCAATGACGAAAGGTAGGGTTCACCATTGTACTCACAGAGATTGGAGACTACAATGTAATGTACATAAAGAAGTTTCCAACTATATCTCCAAGTTTTTGAACTATGTTACCTCAATAGGAATACTAGCTTGTGGATCCACCTAGATGTTATGTTCATGTTTGGTACTACTTTTGCCGGTAGACCATCTCCCATCGGTGTAAGGTTTTACAACATCAGAGGCCACACTTAGCTCTTGTGGTCTATGTTGGTTAAGGAAAGTGTTCCTGAAATTAAAATGAAGTAAAGAAGTAAACACTAACTAGGGTGACTTAACAGGTTTGACTAAGCCTAGGCAGGGGTATGGGACTGTACCTATGCCTTGTACTAGTTTTCCTTGAGGGAAGCCTTAGGAGGTTTGTCTTATGTTCTATAATGTATATGTTGTGTATATGTTTACATGTTACTTACTTTATATGATGTTAGATTCACTTATGAGCATGTTGTTGGTCTATATTGTTAAAGTATGATGTTTGCATATGGTCCTTCGTTTGGTTTACTTGTCTAAGTGAGGTTATGCGGCTTTGCTTAGTCATTGCATTTGTAGACTTGATAAGGGAATATCATTAAGGTTTTTGTACATGTTCAAGTGTTATGAAGTTTTTATATGGATTATCTTTATACTATGATGTAGAGGTTGTTTGACTATACCTATGTTGACTAGACTTTGGATTGTTAATCTTGTGTTGAATATGATATTGTATGGAGGATAATGTTGTTATTTGTTCATATGATTATTAATTGTGCATAAAAGTGAAATTTTACAGTAATTTGGCATATATTTAAAAATTATGCCTTTTCAAGCATGATTTATATGTTGTTTGTGCATTGTGTCCATTCTTATTGCAAGTAATATGCTAATCCCTATTTCTCCCTTTTGTCCAACATATTAGGTAACGGTCATTGACAATGTTGAGGTCATTGGAAGAAAACTTTGACCCTCATTCTCAAAGTTGGCTAGGTTTTCACCACTTTGAGGACAATGCAACTTCCTATCATTGGATGTTGATTAATCTTAAAGACGCTTTATTCATTACCTTTCATTTGAGTATTAAGATTGTATAACCTATATGTGGATTTTCTTGTACTGATGCATGGTCTATGCCCAATGGTTATACTCTTGTTAATATGTGTGTGTGTGTGTGATGGCGCGCATGCAGTAGAAGATGATGCATTCTTCTTATAAGAAGAGCCTAAGTATACTCGATATGAATGTATTATGTGTATGCAAGAGTTCTATGTAAACCTCAAGATATGTATAGAAGAAGAGTTCCAAATTTTCCGCATTTCAACCTATGAATAAAGTGATGTATGATAAGAGGTTAGTCTTTGTCCTCTTCGAGGGCTATGATGACGATTACATCTAGGGGTGATCCCTGAATTAGACAAACTTGATATCAGAGAATGGGTTGAATATCTTTAGATTTGACGTCTCATAAAAACAATATCTATGTAAATTCTTATTCATAATTGTGAAGAGTGTCACACTAATGAATAGGAAACCATCTAATTCTTAGGAAACTCTCATTTTCTTGGAAATTTAATATCATGCCTCGAGAGTCTTGACTCTATGTACTCTTACCAATTAATTCTTTTATTGTGATTATAGCCAATGAATATTTTAATTGATGAAGAGATTCCCAATGCAGGAGTTCCTCGTCGACGCAATCAAGTCCCTCCTCTTGAAGAAGTTACAGAGGATGTACAAGCTTCGAACAATCCTCCGCCACTAACAGATGCGGTAGCCTTTCTCGAAATGGCCCAAGCTATTATCACCCAAGAACAAGTCTTCCCTACTCAAGCACAATCCATGAAGACACAAGCTAATCGAGAGGTGGTACCCCAAGGAAATCAACATGTTAGCACAATGTCCTTCCGTTTGAGGGATTTAAGAAGGATGAATCCTACTATTTTCTATGGGCAAAAGTGGAGGAAGAACCCAACGAGTTCATCGATGAAACTTACAAAATCCTCTATGTCATGGGGTTGACTACTATTGACTATGACGAGTTAGCCACCTACCAACTCAAAGATGTGGCCCAAACTTGGTACGTCCAATGGAGAGACAATAGGCCTTTAAAGGGTGGACCTGTGACATAGGAGATTTTCAGGATGGCTTTTCTTCATCAGTTCTTTCCTCAAGAGAAGAGGGAAGACAAAGTGTAAGAATTCATCAACCTTCCTAAAGGAGGTATGAGTGTACTTGACTAATATTTGAAATTTTCTAAATGATGAAAATATGTTCCTTCTTTGGTTTCTGACCCTAGAGATGAATGAGTTGCTTTGTGATGGAGTGTCGATGATTTGAAAGAATAATGTTGTTCGGCTACGCTACATGATAATATGAAGATTTCTCAGCTCATGGTTCATGCTCAACAAGTGTAGGTTACAAGTATTAAGATGAAGATTAGGGATGCCAATAGGGTAAAGTATTTTGATGGTGGTTCTTCAAAGGGTAGTCTTGACATCCGAGACAAGCCTACAATCAAAAAGAAGTTTTTTAATCAAGTTCTTTTCAAGTTTCCTAAAACTCGTGATGATAGGGTGTCTAACCCTAAGTCTCAAAAGGGAAGGGTACTAGTTGACCAACCAAGAAGACAAATTCTTGATAATGTTGAAAGATGCATTATGGTGATTTCATCATTGCGACGGACAATTACTTCAGTTGAAGCAAGAGTGTCCAAGGTGAGGGATTGTCCAAACTTTAAGGGTCAAGACAGTGGTAGTGGTCAAGCTCATTAAAGTGGTTTTAATGTTAATGCTCCAAAGAAGAATCACTTTTATGCTCTCCGCTCTAGGGGTGAGCAAGAGACTTCTCCAGATATGGTGACCTGTTATGTTGAATGTCTTTTCTATTGATATATATGAATTAATTTTCCCAATGCTACTTTGTCATTTGTTACCGCTTTAGTAGCTAGAAAGTATGACATTTTGACCGATATCTTTAATGAACCTTTTTCAGTAACTAACCCTAGTGGGTTATTAAGTTGTTGAAAAAAGAGAGTATAGAAATTTTCCGATAGTATTGCCCAATAGAGTTACTTATATCAAAGTAGGAGAAATTGATATGTTTGATTTTGATGTCATTTTTGGTATGGATTTGTTTCATGATTTCTTTGCTTCCATAGATTTTAGAACAAAAGTGGTGAAGTTTAACTTTCCAAATGAGCCCATTTTAGAGTGGAAGGGGGGAAATTATATTCCTAGAGGTCGTATTATTTCTTTTTCGAAAGCTTGTATGATGATCTCAAAAACGTGTTTATACCATATTGTAAGAGTCAAAGATTTAGACTATGAAATTCTTCCCATTGAGTCGGTCCCCGTCATGAGGGAATTTCCGAAGGTCATTCATTATTATCTTCCCAGTATTCCTCTCGAACGGGAAATCGATTTTGGTATCGACTTGCTACATGATATAAAAACCATTTGAATTCCTTCTTAATGGATGGATCCGTCATAATTTATTGAGTTAAAGGCTCAATTTACTAGACAAGGGATTTATTCAGACTAGTATTTCTTAATGGGGTGCTCCGATATTGTTCGTGAATAAGAAAGATGGTTCTTTTAGAATGTGTATCGATAACCGTCAACTCAACAAAGTCACAATCAACAATGAATATCATATTCATAAGGATTGATGATTTATTTGATCAACTCCAAGGCGCGAGTTACCTTTTTAAGATTAACTTGAGGTCAAAATATTACCAACTTAGGGTAAGAGGTAAAGATAATACCAAGACGGCATTTTGAACTAGATATGGTCACTATGAATTCTTAGTGATTACCTTTGGTTTCACTAATGCTCTTGTGGAATTTATGGACCTAATGAATAGGGTGTTTCGAAGTTATCTATATTTATTTGTCAGTGTATTCATTGATTACATCTTGGTATATTCAAAAAATGAGGGTGAACACATGGACCATTTGAGAGTGGTTTTACAAGTGCTTAAGAAACATCAACTATTTGCCAAGTATAGCAAATGTGATTTTTGGTTGAGGTCAGTAGCGTTTCTCGGTCATATCATCTCTAGTGAAGGTGTAGAGGCTGATCCATGGAAGACTGAAGCGGTGAAAAATTGTCCTAGACATTTGGCTCCTATGGATATTAGGAGTTTCATATACCTAGCCGGTTATTATAGAAGGTTTTTCGATGGAAGCATGAGAACGAAGCTTCAAACTTTTAAAAGATAAGCTTACTTCCGCTCTGGTATATTGACCCTACCAGAGGGTTCTATGTGTTTTTTTTGTATATTGTGATGTATCATGAGTCGGATTGGGGTGTGTTCTTATGCAACATGGAAAAGTTATAGCTCATGCTTCTAGTCAACTAAAATTCCATGAGAAGAGTTATATTAATCTTGACCTTGAATTAGCGGTCGTGGTATTTTCCTTAGAAATATAGAAGCATTATCTCCATGGGGTTCACGTTGATGTGTAATACGATACCATAAAAGTCTTCAATACGTATTCACTCAAAAAGAATAGAATTTCCAGCAAAGTAGATGGTTATAGTTGTTAAAAGACTACGACATAAGTGTACTCTATCACCCAGAAAGGCTAATGTGGTAGCAGACGCTCTAGATCGTTTGTTCATGGAAAGTGTGTCCCATGTAGAAAAATCCAAGAGAAATCTAGTGAGGGATGTTCATAGGATGACTTATTTAGGGGTTCAAATTGAAGATTCTCCAAATGGTGGTGTTGTGGTGCATCATAACATGAGTCATCTTTGGTGGTTGGGGTGAAATCTAAGCAACACCTTGATCCATTATTGATGGATTTAAAATAATCAGTTCTTGGGAAGATGAATGAGTCATTCTCCCAAGGGTGGATGGTGTTATTAGATACTAAAAGAAATTGTATGTGCCTAATGTCAATGATTTGAGAAATCAGATTCTTGAGGAAGCTCATGCTGCCCGTTACTCTATTCATTCCGGTTCTACTAAGATGTATCATGATCTTAGAGAATTGTTTTGGTGGATGGATTAAAAAGGAACATAGTGGAATTTGTTGCATAGTGTTGAAATTGCCAACAAGTGAAAGTGAAGCACCAAAAGTCAGGTGGTTTACAACAAGAGGTCCATGTTCCTACTTGGAATAGGGAAGATGCTAACATGGATTTTGTAGTTGGGTTGCGTTAGACTCGGAAGCAATATGACTCTATATGTGTGATGGTGTATAGATTGAACAAATCCACTCATTTTATTCGCATTAAATCCACTTTTTCAGAGAAAGATTATACAAGAATCTATATTGACATGATAGTGAGTCTTCATCGGGTTCCTTTGTCCATCATATCAGATAGAGGTGCTCAATTAAAATCTAGCTTTTGGAGGTCATTTCCAAGAGGTATGGGTACTCAAGTATAGATTAGAACTGGTTTTCATCCTTAAACTGATGGTCAAGAAGCGCATACCATTACATCTATTAAGGATATGCTTCGAGATTGTATTATTTATTTCAAGGGAAATTGGTATTAACACTTGCCTTTGGTGGAGTTCTCAAATAATAATAGTTTCTATTCATCCACATATATGGCTCCTTTTGAATTTTTGTCTGGTAGGAGGTGTAGATCTCCTATTGAGTGATTTAAGGTTGGTGAGTCTTCGCTTCTTGGTCCCGATTTGATCTATAGGACTTTAGATAAATTTCATATCATAAGGAACCGTTTGCAAACAGCCTATAGTCGGTAAAAGTCTTATGCCGATCATAGGAGAAGGTACCTTGAATTTGAATATGGTGATAAGTTGTATTTGAAAATTTTGCCCATGAAAGAGGTGGTTAGATTCAGCAAGAAGGGGAAATTAAGTCCTCGTTATGTGGGTCCTTATTGAATTTTTCAAAGGGTTAGCAAAGTTGCATATGAGTTGAAACTCCCTAGTGAACTATCTTCGATTCATCCGGTTTTCCATGTATGCATGCATAAGAAGTGCATTGGTAACCCCGAGTGAATTCTTCCTATCGAAGGTCTTCTGTGAGAGAGACAACCTCTACTATGAAGAGGTTCCTGTTGAAATCCTTGATTTTCAAATGAAGAGGTTGAGGAACAAAGAGGTGGCCTCCGTAAAAGTGTTATGGAGAAACCACCTAGTTGAAGTAACATAGGAGGCCGAGGCCGACATGAAGTCCCGTCATCCTCAGCTATTTGCTAGCAAAGGTTATTTATTATTACTAATAATAAAAATAATGATTAAATTTGATGTTGTCTTGATTTTTGGTGAGGTTTTACGAAAAGGTTCATGTTACAGTAAATTATTGTGAACATTAATCCTAAACATGAAATTTTTCTCTTTTACTTGTTTTTCGACTATGTTGTGTATTTCAGTATGTCCTGCCTTCATAAATTGTATTGATAATGTAGATATGTGTTAAATAATGTTTTGGCATAACTGGATACTCATATAAGTGAATGTTTAGCCCTTATGAATTGAAAGTGATGTTTTAGGTTGCATGGTGTAAAAGTTCATGTTATTTTATTGATTTAAGTTTTAAATCATATTTTAATATGTTGTTGTTGGTTTGGTTTCTAGTATTGAGTCTATTCCTTCCCTCCAAAAGATCTTGATGTCATTCGGGGACGAATGTTCCTAAGGGGCGGGGGGATAATGTAACACTTCGAAGGTCTAAGACGTGATCTAGAGCCTAAAATGAGTGTATAGCGTTTGAGACTATTTTAAGGTAAAAATAATGTATATAAATCATTTAGGAAGTTTTAGTATCAAAATGGCAAAGAACGTTCATGACGTCCGGAAATTAGTTCAAGAGGTGCTAGTGTTCCATAGCCTATTTGACTAGGTTTTAGGAGTGGGAATGTGATGGAATTTGGTAGTAAGGTTTCAAATACGTTTTAGAGTTGTTTATAGTCAAAACTTCAAGGTAGAAATCTCTAAGGACCAACCAAAGGGTCCTTGAGGAGGACCCTTGCTTTTCGCTAAAAAATGTCATGAGACAGTAGCCATCAAGATATGGCAGGCCACGAGGCGTGGTCCGATCGACAGAACGTCGATTGCCCCAGTCAATGGACACTGAGTAAATTTGGTGGAGAGGTCATTTTCGTAAGTCTCACTCACAAACTAAGGATGAGCAGCAAGGAGGGAGGCTTGTCCATCGGCTGGCCTATGGCCCGTAGGTTGAAGTCTTGTAGATCAGGTCACTGTTTTGATGCCACGATTTAGTTGGTTCAATTAAATTGATTAGGTGGTTAGTGTATTATTTAGGGAGTAAGGGAGGCCTAATTAATCTAGTCAAAGGGCAGGAAGGAGGGTGCTTTTCTCTATCATTATTCATCAATTAACAGGGTATGGGAACCTTTTACCATTGGGATTCCTTTTCCCAAAGGATCCTTCCAATACAAATTTGATCTTATAAATTACTTTGTTTATGATTTATTTTGGTTATTATGAATATACTATGATGTATTATTATTCAATTATGCTAATTCTTTATTAATTGACCTAGTTTGTGGAAGATGACTTTGTCCCCTTAACCCTTGATTGTGATCTTTAATTGAATTATCTTGTATTGATACATTTGGCTTAGTTAATGTGTGAATTACTATTCTATGTTGTTATTATAACAATTGATGAGTTAATTGAGGTTGGTTGATGGTAAGACCATGATGATGGATTTGGAAGAAAAAGAGGTAAGACTTTGTAATTTTCAAACCTTAACACTATTGTGATGACTTATACCTAATGATGGTGATTCAGTATATGTGTTGTGATTGGATTGATTAGAACGGTATGATGTTGTATAGAATTTTCTTCTATTATGAATCATGAGATCATTTTATGGTTGTAATGATATAAAGATGATTTTGATTCATTTGTGTGTACTACTACAATATGATATATGGATCTCACTATGAATGATGTTTTGAAAGGTGATTCTCATACAATTCCTAATGACATAATTATGATGATATACAAGGATTAGTCTCCTACGACCTAAACTTATTTATGGTTATTAATTAAAGACATTTCAAAAAAGAACTCTTGCTTAGCACCGAGTGAACTAGATGTGAGGGGGACACCTTCCCAATGAGGGAAGGTAGGGTTCACCATTGTACTCAAAGAGATTGGAGACTATTATATGATGTACATAAAGAGGGTCCCAACTATATGTCTCAGTTCATTAACTATGTTGCCTCTATAGAAATACTATCGAGTGGATCAACCTAGATGTTATTGTCACATCCGATAGCACCCCCTAGAAGTAACATGGCGTACTTGAGCTATAGAAGGTCTTATATAATCCCATTATCATTCATTGCATTGTCATAGGTAAATTAAGAGGAAAATTTAAAACTCTCTTACCACATCAATATGCTAGAACATTACTTTTATTATATATAAAATATCATCATAAATAGTTATAGACTCTAGTCTCTAGTATCTTTTATCCATACTATACTCAACATTATAAGAGTACTTTAGGGACACGAACCTTATAACACAATACATAAGTACAATAAGGAAAGACTTTAAAGTAACTAGACATTACTAGGAATCCTTAGACTTAAGGATTTCCTTTTCTTGAACTTTGGAATAAACCCAGCCACAGATGAGATTCGTGGAGAGATGGATCAGATGACAACTGAGGTTGGGTTGGTATTAAAACATATTACTTGGGTGCAGAAAAGATAAATGCAGCTAACTACTTGTCTAAACCACCATCACCAAATGATGTGTGTTATTATGCGAAGAATTCATAGGCGGTAAATAAGCAGACGGGATGTTTCTGGCCGAGTGCCCAAGGCTCAAATCAAGAGAATTGGCACCAAGTTCAAGAAAACAAAGGTTGGATCAATAATAACTTTAAACGTGAGGGTCATTATGTCTGAGATGGAAACTAAAACCGCGACAACAACTTCAACAGGGGTAACTATGGTAACTGAAATGATAGGAATGGTCCCTATGTCCCTCTTAAAAATCGTGAAGTTACTCATAATGATGGTGGAGATAGTATGGCGTGATTTGAGGATATGTTGCACAAAAGTATGAGGAGGTCCGATGCTAATGATGAGAATATTAATAAGTTAAGGAGTAATTTAGCGGGTATTGGGCAGAAAGTCGATACACATGCAATATCAATTAAGTAGATTGAGTTGAAAATGGCCCAATTATCTGCGACTGTGAACACACAGCAACCAGTCACTCTTCCTATCAACACTGTCCAAAATATTAAAAATGACGAATATTGTACGACAATCACTACTCGGGGTGGTTAGCAGACCATTGACCCAGCTATGCCGTCTAAGGAGAAAAAGGTGATAAAAGATAATGATAACGTGATAGAGGGTAGTGGTGAAGTAGAAGATAACACTGGAAAAGATGATGAAGTGCCTATAAAGGTAATTCCCATGCCTAGACCCCCCATTTCTCATAAATTAGTGAAAAAGACCGAGGATGGTAAATATCAGCGCTTTATGACAATGTTGAAGCATCTTTCTATCAATGTACCTTTGGTAGAAGCTCTAGAACAAATTTCCGGCTATGCCATGTCTATGAAAGATCTGGTTAGAAAGAAAAGATCGATCACTTTCGAGGGTAATGATAGAATACAGCATTTTAGTTCTATTGCTACAAGATCTCGCGTACAAAAGAAAGAAGATCAGGGTGCATTCAATATTCCTTGTACAGTCGGGTCATTACATTTTGCAAAAGCATTATGTAATATGGCGGCAAGCATAAATCTCATGCCCCTCTCGATTAACAAAAAGTTGGGTTTGGGTGACCCAAAGCGCACTTCCATGGGGATACCGATTGCCGATCAAATAGTGAAAAGACCTATAGTGATACTCCACGATGTGCTAGTAAAAGTGGTGTCGTTCATATTTCTGGCAGATTTTTTTATTCTTGATTGTGAAGTCAATTTTGAAGTGCCTATTTTTCTTAGGAGGCATTCCTTGCTATGGGTAAAGCCTTAGTTGATATGCAAAAGTGGCAGATGAAATTTAGATTGAACAATGAAGAAGCGACCTTCAACATTTGTAGGTCAATGAGGCATAGTGGTGAGCTCCAATCGGTATGTGCTATAACCTACAAAGAAACGATCAAGAAGAATTATGACCTAAAAAGAAAAAAATGAGAGTTTATGATTGGGGATTTGGTGCTTTTAGACAATTCTAGGTTGCGTTGGCTTCCGGGCAAGCTCAAGTTTAAATGGACTGTCCCTTACTTGATTACCCAATTATTCCCTCATGGATCATTTGAGTTGGAAACTAAGGAGGGAGTGCGGTTTAGGGTGAATGGAGAACGAATAAAACTCAATTTTGGGCATACTGAATCGGCAAATGAAGTGATTGAGGCATACCATCTTGATAAAGGCTTAGTAATCAAGTGTACTCACTCGTACCGCGACGTTAAATCAAACGCTTGTTGGAAGGCAACCCAATACTAACAGTTTTTCTTTCTAGTAATGGTAGCATCTTCCACTTATGGGTTTTAAATTTGCAGGAACATCACTAGAAAATTCTGAAGTAAATCACTCTATAGCAGTCACAGACGGACCCATCTACGGATCATCATGAATGCGACGGACCGTCGCATGAATCCGTCGTTTCAGGTACGTATTTCATTCATTTTCAAAACTAGGTTACACGCGATGGAACTAATGACGGACCTTCACAATTGCGACGGACTGTCGTTGGGGACTCAGTTGTATCATTAATGAGCGTACCCGACCCGACCCGGCTAGGATCTTTTAGAAAAATTTCAACCTATAAAACCCCCCACCCCTTCATTTGAACGGTTTCTTTCACTCATTCTCCCATTTACTCCCATTTAAACTTCCCATTTCCTACCTCTCTTTCAACCGATTATTTCCCCAAATTCTCTTCTTGATCACCAGGTACCTTCCTCGCTTGTTTTTTGCAAATTTTAAGGCATGTATCTCTTATTTTTACCCATTTACATTGCATTTTTATTTATCTATTACTATTTTCCAATTTTTTGTTGATGGGTTCATTCTTTAATACAAATATTATCTTACCTAGGTTGAGAATCCTCAAAATTTCCTTGTTAAAACTCTAGAAATAGGTGTTTTAATATTGCTATCTTACTAGGTATTTAGGTTAGAAAAATGTAGTTTAAACACTAAAAAATCCATTTGGGTCATAGGGGATTATTGTGGCATGCCCAGTTCTGTCACCGAATGACAGAATGAGACCCTAATAATGGACCGTCGTACCCACGACGAACTGTCATAGGGTCCGTCCCAACACCCCCATCACTTCCCTGTTAAATTTTCTCCAAGTGTCCAAAATTGGACACCTGCGATGGACGGTCATTACCACGACGCTCCATCCTGCAAAATGGTTGTGGTTGACTGAGACTTATCTCCTGTGGGTGTCCCATTTTTTCTAAAGTGTCCTCTTACAGACATCTACGATGGACCGTCGCTCCCACGGCGGTCCGTCCTGCACAACCATTCTGGTTGTTCGAGACCCTTTTTCTAAGGGTCTCCTACTTTTTTTTCTGAGTGTCCTCTGATGGACATCTACGATGGACCGTCATATCCACGACGGTCTGTCCTGCACAACCCTCATGGTTGTCAGAGACCTATCTCCTGAGGGTCTCAATACTTTTTCAAAGTGTCATCTGACGGACATCTACGATGGACCATTATACCCTCGACGGTCCGTCCTTCATAACCGTTGCGACGGTCATAGACCCCTCTCCTAAGGGTCTCCATTCTCTTTTCTAAAGTACCCCATGACAGACACCGACGGAGGTCCATCATTGTCACGACGGTCTGTCTTGCTTATCCTTTATACTTGTCTAAGACTTTCCTCAGGGGTCTCCACATAAACATAGTTGAAGTAAGACATGACGGACCCCACGACGGTCCGTGGTACTCACGACGATCCGTCACCTTGTCCTTCGTGTTTCACATTTACTATAAAAATGTCATTATATATTGACTCTTTTATTTATTTTGTTTCACTTTTGCACATCTTGTTTGCTCCTTCTCGTACTAATATTGATTCTTTAATGGTACTATCTAATATGGAACCAAAACAAGATTGAGTTTACGCACGTTGGCGATTAAAGTCTGTCACCCCGTCTGCCCACCTGGTCATGTGTCCTGATGATGAGGGTGACCCCGAGTACGTACCCCCAAGCGCTGCCACTCCATACTGAGTGGCACGTGCTGCTACAGCTACGCCCAAAAAGTGGAGTCCGGCGTAGTTACTGCCTCTCAGTTTGATGAGGAGTGCACACTGACCGGCACACCTTCTGTGTCAGATAATCATGAAGAAGGAGCGTCTGGCTCCTTAGGAGTTTTGTGGTCGGAGAAAGCTTCAGAGTCTGCTGAAGTCCATGCACCCACCACAGCTGCACAGTCTGCTTCGTCTGATGAGACTGACAGTTCTGAATCCACTCATGTCTCACCGACTCGTGCCCTCACCCTAGTTGCCGATCATCTCAATCGGTTGTTTGTCGATGGTCAGTATCAAGTTTATTCAAACGCAAAGTTTCTGGATGAGAAAGGAGTCACGACACGGACCCTTACATTGGAGAGGCGGGTCCTTACAGGAAGTCTCCCTACTATGCCAGAGATCTACAATCTGTTCACCAGACACCGAGTGGAGTGTACAGTGAGTTCTTTCGGCCATTATAGTGAAGAGTTGATAAGAGAGTTCTACTCTTCCTACGTGGCTACTCTCAGATCAGAGATTGATACGCGGATTGCCCCCGCCAAAAAGGCCCAACTTGAGCATGTCCGAGTATGTGGCATTCAGGTTGTTTCTCCCTGCATGACATCCGCCAGTATCTATATGGAGAGGATGTTGATGCCAACCGTACCCCTCTCATCGCTGAGTTCGACTACCGGTCGCAAATTGTCAAAGATGAAAAATTCTTGCGTCAGCCATCACTGAGAGAGACCACCAAGAAGTGGATGGATTTTCACTTGTTTATTGTTGGAGAGGGTTCCGACTAGGTAACCAAGCCGAAGGTAGTCATCAAAAATTCTAACTTGACCTTCACAGCAAAGTTCTTATGGTTAATTATCCGCCACTGCCTCTCCCCCACAGCCGCTGATAATATAGTCACATGGGATCGTGCAGTTGAGATGGCAGAAATGATAGCCGGGTTTGAGGTGGACTTTTCTTGGCTTCTACATGCGGTCATGGACGAGAGGGCTTTAAAGGTCACAACTACTTACCCCTTTCCGTCAATGATATTTTCTTTAGGCAGATGTGCCCATCTGGCACATTGATCAGCTCAAGACCCCGCTGGGCACTATTGATATTGGCCTCATCAGTGATGAGGCCAATGAGTTTGCTCCATGCAGAAGGCCCCATTCAGAGTTGCCTCTACTTGGTGAAAATATGGATGATACGGTAGCAGAGGCTTGCACAGCTGCGTAGGCTACTTCTTAAACCACTGACATTAGCCCGGTCGAGTCTATCCCGGGTAGTAGCACTGCCCCGAGTTCGTCTCGCTCAACCCCTTTCCCCGCTCTGGCCCCGCTTTCCAAGGTCCTGAAACTAGAGGCACAGATGGCTACACTTCCTTATCACATCCAACATTGGATGCAGAGGTCTATTGTTGAGGCAGAAGATCTTGGAGTGGAGAATGGTCAAGCCACAGAACAAAAGATCGCTAAGGTTCATCAGCGCTTGGAAGCTTTTGAGTTGCGGGTTCTAGCCCGGCCAACCCCTTAGGTGGATGTGTCGACCCTTCAGGCAGGGGTCGAGAGTCTTCGAGCAGACATTGATATGATCCTATAGGCTAGGGTGCCTGAGTCTGAGGACCATTCTGCAAAGCCTGCTAAGGACACAGTGATGGCGGCCTTATTCACCACTTTTGAGATTCCACCACCTCCCCCTCGAGATCATGCCAAGAATAGTAGGGGTTTAGAGGAGGATAAGGATAGAGCAGAAAGATGGAGTGCCGTGAGATGGAGGCTGCGAGGAGAGCCTTGCTTGCTGATGAGGAGGCGCGTTGGATGAGGGTTGTAGAGTTAGCTGCAGGGGCATCTAGCTCCAGAAATGTGGAGATAGCGTGAGGCACTGCTGATAGTGCTGTTGCTGATGAGGACACTAATAAGGGTGTCCAGATTACAGAGGTAGTGGGTTCCGGGCAACCGAACCCACCAGCTTGCTGATCGTCGACGCTTTGCGCCCAAGGTTTCCTTCACCCAGAACTCTCGTATTTCAATTTTTTAGGCATTGGGGACAATTGCATATCTTTTTGTTGGGGGTGGGGTAAATGGAAAGTGAGTGTTAGGATGAAGTCTGAGTAGCCCAATTCACTATCCTCTTTTGGGGATTTCTTGCCTGTGTTCTTTTTCCCCAAGAGAATGATTATTTTTACTGTTGAACCGGCATGTCTATATCATCTGTACATAGTTTAACTCTGAAACATGATGGCTAATATGATATCTTAATGAAATGAAAATGATGCATGGCTTAACATAGTATTTATAAATGTGTGGCTCTAAGAATGACATAGAGATACACCACTACACGACCATAAGTCTAAAATTTGAACTAGGTGTCTGATAATCTTGTAGAGTAATGAGATATCAAGTGAGTATGAGGAAAATTTGAATAGTCCACTATTTGTACTAAGCTAGAACTTACCTGGTTTGTCCTGCTAGAAGTAAGTTGTAATAGACAATTACGAAAAGATCATAGGCCCTTTTTCAATATAGCCTATTTTTAGCCTAGATAAAAAAAAACAAATGAAATTATTCCTTCTTTGATCCAAATTATTTGAGCATAAACTAGACCTCTCTTTTTCACCTTGACTGATCTTTTCTGGGAATAGTTTGTTGGTCGTGGTCCATCCTTTGACATGTGCACCTCAGCTTATGCCAAAAGCATAAGTTGAGGGTGGCTAATGCAGTAAACAACCTTTTTATGGCCTTGACCCAACTTTGGGTATTGTGTACTTTGACTCATAGCAAAGCCATGAGTTGAGGGTGGCTATTATGAGGTACGTTCTGGAAAGTGGGGTTGAAAGAACAAAGAAAGAGAAAGAACAAAAGTAAAGTGACTCAAGAACAAGTTGAAAGAAAAGTGAAATAAAAAGAAAAAAATAATACAATAAATACAAGCAAGAAAATAAGAGTCACTTACACAAATGAAGAAAGAAGGGAAAATAGCAAAGAAAAAGAATATGAGAAATTGGGTGTAATAAAATGATAAAAAGTTGTATGTTTAGCCGATATGTCAAGGAGGGAAAAAAGTCACTAATGTATACCTAAATATACCCTACCTGACCCTGAGCATATGTTACAATCTAAGAAAGTCCTATCGTGATGCTAAGAGTTGTATAGCGAACTTAAAGTAGTGAAAATAAGGGCAAGGTTATGGCAATATGTATGAATGAGTTGTGAATTTGTTCTGAGAGTGAACCTTGAAAAGTAATCCTTATACTCAAACTGAAATCATTGTGTGAAAAATGAGGATGTTTTTTTGAAGTGAGGACACTAGTTGCAAAATCAGAGATATTAGCACCTCGGTGAGAAATTGATGAGGATAGGTGTTAGCGTGTGGTGAGTCTGTGTCATGGTCTGATTCAAGATAATTCAATAATAATAGTGATAACATGCATAAATATGATGAGACTGATTGGGATTGATAGTCTAATGAATGCGAAAGATAAAACATGGATACTTTTGTACAAAGATTTTGTAGTAAGTCATAGTGCGTCGCTGAGGACAAACATCGAATTTAAGTTGAGGTTATTGATATACCATGGTTTCATGGTATTTTTAATGATTTTTACTTAAGTTTAGTGTGTGTCCAAAAGCCTTTTTGTATTAAATTCTATATAAGTTTCTCTTTATTTGTATGAAATCTGTCTAAAGATGAACGCGGAAGTTTTTGAGCAAGAAATGCAGAAAAAGTACCACTTACGGAGGTTGTGACGGTCCATCGTGCCTGTGACCGTCCGTAGGTGGCATCGTAGTTAAGCTGTTTAAGGATGATAGGGAAGTCTGACCAAGTGTGGGGTTACGAAGTGCGTGATGGACCGTCCTAGCCATGATGGTCCGTCGTGCTGGTTCGTCGTGAAGATCAGAGATTATTTTGATTATTAGGCTTTGGATTGTTACACTATTCTCTGGAGTTGATTGTTGGTGATTTTGTCGATTAATCAAGTAAATTTCTTGATTTTATTCTTTCTCATTAGAGAAAGTGCATGAATTTTTATATCATATATATGAATATTGTGATTATGACTATGGGTAACTAAACTCCATAACTAGGGTTGTGGGACCAATGTGTGAATAATAAGATCAAATCTAACTAAAGTAACAAGTCTTGAATAGCGTCTTGCATAAATTAATAAATCTTTCACTTAGAAGTATTTTTAACGGATGGCCAATGTCAGAACTCTCCTTAATGCTACTTGCCGGACCAAGGAGGTAGATAATCGAAAAAGAATTATCAACATAGATTTAGTGTAAACTATCTAATAGGCTAGTATTGATTGGTACGAGATAATAACTTAGTCAAATATCGAATACAATGCTTAATATGAGGTAAAGGTATGAGTTGCTATAGCAACACACGTAGCCAGACCAAGGTACGGAGTGAAATTTTCTAGATGCCGGACAAAAGATTTAGAAATACCTAACTTATCACTTTGCATGGAAGATACTAGGAATGAATTGTTATAGTTAGAATTATCAAATTAGGAACATGTGGGGAACACGTAAACCCTAGTGACTTTAATTAATTGATTAAACTCTAAGTTTGAATCTGTTAGTTGTCTCCTTTAATTTAGCTAGTTATTATCATTCACTTAGAAATAACCCCCCCCCCCCTTTTAATTGTCTTTGTTTTCCAAAGAAATAATTGACTAAATAGTTGTAATAATAGATTGAAGTTGTGTCTGAACTATTTCACTCGTGGGAATGATCCTAACCTCATTATTTAGGTTCTTTACTTGATACGACCACTTTATTTCTTATTTAAGAAGTAACTTTGAGCGTATCACCAATTTTAAATTTAGGTCGTATTATTCAACCACATAAGGTTTATTTTTTCAACAATATAATAGACACCAAGTTCATAAATTATTAAGGGAAAATAATAGAGGAGACGTAGTGATAAGGGCTCTTCCTTTACATTCAACCTTATAGTAAGGTAACTTCTAGGTCAATCAAACCCGCATAACCACCCTACCTGGAAAATAATGCGACCCTTAGTTTTATGACCAATCCTATACAAAGACTCCAATCCATGTAAAACAATCATGAAGGTTCGCACATATAACCGAAGTCAACATTTTAACCTTTTGAACATATACTTACGCAACATGCATCTCTACCATTTAACATATTCCTAAAGTATTTCAAGATTAGCCATATTATAGGATTATCATCATGCAAAGTCAACTTGTATCACACCAATCGAAAATAGACTCATTTTAATCATAATACTTCTAACATGTTTTAACTATATCATGACACATAGTTCTCAACATAACTTTCTATTTCACATAGGTGTCATATATAGCTACAAAAGGCATCATATAAACATATAATTGCAAAATTCACATTCACACATAATCATGAAACCATAAAACCAATATAAGCTTTAAAACTCACCTTTTGTCCCTCTTGCAGGGCCCTTGGGGAGTCATACCCGGATGTTTCGAACGTGAATATACACATTAACATGTTGAAGACCTTCCATGCAAGTTTAACCCAAAATGAACACATAAAATACCTCCAAAAATGTAAGGCACATTCAAGACACACATGAATGTCTAAAGGGCTAACTTTCAAACGTCTTCGACGTTCTTGGACGTTTGACCTCTAAACTCCATCAAACTCAACACACTGCCTATAAACATCATTTTTAATCATTTAAGGACCTCATAATATCATGACACACATATTAGCACGTAAAACCACATAATACCCCTTAGGTGACTAGTCGTCGAACGTCTTGATCATCCCTTGATGTTTGAATTCCAAATAACTTCAAATCACCCAAGCATACTTTAAAACAATTCATTAATGTTTTATAAATCTTATAGGAACAAGTGATGCTCTAGATACCCTAAATCATTATGGGTGTCTTACAGTTATGTTCATGTGTGGTACTACTTTTGCCGCTAAACAACCTTCCATCGGTGTAAGGTTTTATAACACAGAATTCTAACTTAGATATGGTGGTCTATGTTGGTTAAGACAAGTTTTCCCAAAATTAAAATGAAGTAATAAAGTAAACACTAACTAGGGTGAATGAAGAGGCTTGACTTAGCCTAGGTAGGAGTATGGGACTCTACATATGCCTTGAACTAGTTTCCCTTGAGGGAAGACTTAGGAGGTTGTTCTTGTGTTCTACAATGGATATGTTGTATATGATGACTTTAAATGTTATTGACTTTATATGATTTTAGGTTTACTTATGAGCATGTTGTTGGTCTATATTGCTAAAGTATGATGTTAGGCATTGCTTATGGTCCTTCATTTTGTTTACTTGTTTAAGTGAGGTTAAGGGGATTTTCTTGGTCATTTCACTTGTATTGTTGTTACGGGATATCGTTAAGGGTCTTGTATATGTTAATATGTCATGATGTTCTTATATATTCCCTGTGCTTATAATATGACGTAGAGCATGTTTGGCTATACCTACGGTTACTTGACTTTGGATTGTTGGTCTTTGTTTGAATATGATATTGTATTGAGGATTATATGGTTTGTACATATGATTCATAAAATTGTTCATAATTGTGGGATTTACAGTATGTTTTCATATCTCTTAAAATTTCTCCTTTTCAAGCATGATTTATATGTTGTGTGTGCATTGTTTCCATACTTAGTACAAGTGATGTGATAACCCCTATTTCTCCCTTTTCCCCAAAATTTTAGGTATAACACCCCTCAAATGTCTTAGTTGAAGATAGAGACTAACATGGTTTTCATGAGTATTTACGGTCCTAAAATTGTTTATAATTTGAAATTAATGCAGTGTATAGAGGTTTAGGTGATTTGGAAAGCAAACGTCAAGGGACGACTAAGACGTTCGACGACTAAGTCACCTTGATGCTTCATATGTTGTTATATGCATATATGTGTATTTTATGAGTTAATAAGGTATTAATATGAGTTATTATACTGTATATAGTCAGTTTTTCAACTTTCATGAAGTTTGGAGATCAAACGTCCAAGAACTTCTATGACGTTCGAAAGGTTGAAACGACCTTGTGTATCTTGGCATATTGCGTTGAGTTTTACGTGTTTGTTTTGGATGAAATTAATGTGAGAGGTACCAAACTCGTATACAATCATATTTGGACTGGAAACATTCGTTAAAATATCACCAAGGAGTATCCAAGGGTCCTTGAGGAAGGACCCTTCATGAGTGGCCAAGACTGCCCAAGACAGCCCAATCACGGAGGCAATCGACTCCCAATGGGTCAATCGACGAATCTTACGTGAGGTTTTTTGGGTGGATACTTAGGCGAGGGGAAGGAGGATCTATGAAAATCCTAAGTCACAAACCACAGACCAACATGATGATCTGTTGGTCAAGGGACGGGCCATCGATGGGCAACCTTAGGTTGGGTCTGTCTCTGCGCAACTTAATGTTATGTTCAAGGGGTGAAGTCATAAATTTTCCCCACATCAATAACAATAGAAAGGTAGGTTACTTAGGGGTCTTTTGGGTATTTTAAACAAGTATATGAGTCATTAACACTTAGAAGATTTCATTCTTTTAAATCAAAACCCAAATTCCCGTAGAAATTCTCTGGAACTCCATTGGAGACAAAAATCAACAAAGGGATTGCATAGGAGAATTGAGATAATATTATTTATTAAATAAGAGTATTAGATTTATTAAGGTATGATTTTTGATCCTTTAAACTATATTCATCAAGGAGCCCAACTTTCAAAGAATTTTTTTAAAGTTTTCAAAGGTGAATTGTCAAATATTAAAATCCATCCACGGGTACTTGCATTAAAGGTCTTAAAAATTAATTATTGATTGAATTTTTGTTAATTACGTAATTTTTAATAAATTAACCTATGAACCCATGAAATTGATGAAACCAAGTTTTGACATATTTATGCGTTAATTATTATTGGTCTAATGCTTATGAATTCTAATGTAGTTTTCTATGGGCTATTGAATAATGTAATAATTATATTGAATTTATATCTAGGTTGTATTATATTGATGAATATATAGTGAATTAACCTAGTTTCATTGGGTATAGTTATAATTGTATTGAATTATTTGTTATGGTCATGAGTATGGGTTTTATGATATTGAATTGGATGACTTAGCATTGGATTGAAGTGTTGAGGATGGAGTTGTGGTACACTGCCCTAATTTCCTTTATTTTATGTGGATTAGACTTTAATTATGTTTTTATCGGTGTATTCCATTTATGGTAGCGGTAATATGTGTTTTACTTGAAATTGATGTGGCCTTGTCGTCGTTACTTTATGTATTGTGATAATCATGGTTTTGTCGGCACTACTTGAAGTATTATGATGATTTGTGTAGTTGGTTTATATGAAGTATAAACATATCTATCTACATGTGAACTAATGTGAAATTATGTGTTATTTATATGTATGTTAAGAGATCATGTAAACTATAAATATGTGCTTATATGTGTTGTCTTAGATGTTGATGCATGATTGTTTCTACTTGACTATATGAGTTGTGATGGGTATATTTAGTATTATATGGTAATGTATAGGATTACATAAATATGATTAGGGCCATTCCTATGTGCTTCAAAGAATAATATGATATATCTAATAATGTAAAGAATGCGGTGTCTTGTTTTGGTAGACTTGTGTCCCTTACTTGATACGTGTATGGTAGGCTTTGTTCACCGTTGTCATGTATGAATTAATTATATGTGAGACCTTGAATGATGTTAAAAAGGTTATGTACATGAGAAAGGTTATGTTATGAATGCTGAAGTTGTAGAGTCGTAATGGTATCTTTAATGAAAAAGATGATGGAATTAGGTTTTATTAGTTGGAATGACATCATATCATTATTAGGAAAGTCATTATGAGCTTTCCTAGTAGACATTGAAAGGTAACCCAAAGTGGACCACTTTGGTACGGAGAATGTGATTGGGTTATGAGCTAGATAAACAACCTCTTAATGTGATCCTTTAATGTGAATTACTCTATGAGAACAAAGGCTAGGACAGAGTGACTATGTTAGTGACGTAGCTTTACTTGAGACGGAGACTAGAGTATAATGTATCTCTAATTCTTCTAGCTTATTTATGACTCCCCATGCTTCCTGGATGGATATTTCTCATTGGTGTTTCCTTTATTGTATTTCCTTTTGGTACATATTGCATATGGTCTAGGCCCTATATTGAGACAAGTCTAGACTTTCACTTTTCTTTATGAAAAACATTGAAGACTTGAAATGTGTTTTTCCTCTTATTGTTCAATCACTTATGTTATGATATGCTATGTTCCTTGTATGGAGTACTTAAGGCTTGTATACACCTTATAATATGTAAGGGGTACCCTAGGTCATGACAAACTATGTAATTAGGGAAAAAGTTTTAGAATAATCCTAGAATGATGTCTCATAAACCATGTTTAGTAGAGTGTTTTTCATAATGTGAACCACACTATATTTATTAATGAGAGGCTATAAAAGGTTTAGGAAATCTCACTTCATTATTACTCTTAGTAGTTCTTGAGAGAACTTCTGAAAGAATTCTCTTTCCTAATCCTTCTCTTGTGTCTTCATAACATGAATACACGAAGGGCTAATGATAGAAGAATGAAAGAGCAAGTGAAAGTGAATCAAGAATCTCCTCTCCAAGTTTCGAAGATCCTTTGGATGAAGATGTGACGAATGCTTATTTAAGGTCGTCCATCAAAATACTAGCTCAAGCCATGGTGAGCTTAGCTTCCTCAAGGGTTAGAGATTTTGCTCGAATTAACCCTATAAAATATTATGGCTCCAAAGTGGACGAGGATACTCAGAGGTCATCTATGAGGTTTATAAAGTTATTGCTATTATGGGGGTGTCTCCGGAAGATAATGAAATGTTATCCACCTACATACTAAAATATGTTGCTCATGTATTGTATGAATAGTGTAATGGTAAGATACTCTCAGAAATTGGGTTGGTAGAATGGACATCGTTCAAGTTGACATTTATTGATATGTTCTTTCTCTAATAGTTGAGGGAAAGTAAGGTGCAAGAGTTAATTAACCTTCGTCAAGGATATATAGAAGTGAATGAATATTCCAAAAAGATCACTCAATTGTCGAAGTAAGATCCACCTATAATGGCGGATTGAAGAGGTAAGATGAGTAGGTTTTTGATGGGTGTGTCCAACTTGGTTGAAAATGAATGTTGTACGGTAATGACATATTCTCAACAAATCGAGGAATAAAAATAAAGGATAATTCTAAGGAGGTAAAAAGGGCTAGGACCGGCATTGGAAATATTCAAAAGCTAGATTCAATAGACATGGTAAACCTAGAATTCAACAAAGGATTTCCGATCAAGTGTACCCCGATTCTCATAGGTATAACCAAGAGAGGATGTCTAGCCGTAGTCATCAAAAAGAGGGTTATAGTGAATTTTTGTTGCTTAAGCCCACTTGCACAAATTGTGCAACGAAGAACAATGATAGGTGACTAGCTTGAGTGGACGGTATCTAGGGTTTTAGCAAGACTTTTCATAAGATAAGAGAATTCATGATGCTTATGGAAAAGGGGAGAGAGTCCAAACAAGATTCTACTAGAGGTCCGGATCACAATGCTCCAAACTAAAATCGCTTCTATGCACTCTAGTATAATGATGACCAAGATAGTTATTTGAATATATGTACCGGTATGTTCATTGTTCCAAATAAAAGTATATATCTTATCAGATACTGATTCTACTTGTTAGACTTTTATGTTATTCTTGGCAAGAATTGGTTGCATTCCTAGTATATTTTTATGGGTTGCATAACTTATATAGTCAAGCTTTAGTTCCTAATTGAGTCTATCCTAGAATGGGAGGGGGAAAATATATGTTTAGAGGTCAGTTGTTTCGTATATGAAGGTTAAATATATAATCGAAAAATTGTTGTTTTACTATCTAATTAGAGTGAGGGAAATATATTGTTAATATTGACCAACTTCAATGGTTAGTTATTCCTTTAAGATTGATCTTCGTTCAGGTTATCACCACGAAGAGTCAAAAGGGGGATGATATTCCAATAATGGCTTCGATGACATGGTAGATTGTTATGTGTTATTGGATATGTTGTTTAGGAATGACTTGAATTAAGTGGTGCTTAAGTAATTAGTTGAGGCTTCCTCCCAAGGGGGAGATTGTATTCTTGGAAAGCAAAGTTGTAGAATGTCCCTATGTTCCCATCTATTTCCTTTTATTCCTACTCTAGCTTGAAACAAGGAGTTCATCTTGGTGTAATTTTATGTTTCGTAGTCATGTATGATTTATGTATTTCCGTGATTTCCTTATGTTGTGCATGTTCTTGAGAAATTATTTTTTAGTAAGAACATGGTATTTGATGATTTATGTTCCTCATATTGTTGTGCATAGAGTATGAGTTGTCTATATAACTTCAAGAGATGAATTGATAAAAATGCCTTATATGCATATGCTTTTCTTGGGTAAATTTCATATGTGACTCCATGATATTGTGTTGATCAACCTTTTACTTGGAGAAGGTAATTCCACCTATGAACATGAGAAATGTTTAGAATTTCATACATAATGGGTTGTTTGATGCAGTTCCTACTTCTTTCTGATGATAGATTATTTTTAAGATGGAGTTGAGGATTCCTCCATTAAATTGTGCATTATTTTGATGTTCCATTCATAATGAGCAGCTAGTCTGAGTATTTCCTTCCACAAGGTCTCTAGTTCATCATTTAAGGACCAATTCTCCCAATGGGAGATATTTCAATGCTCTGGAATTTAGTAGCGTAAACTAGAGCTTAATATGAGTGTTAGATTCATTAATGTAACTCCATGTACTTAAAATTAATGGGTTTCATGTTGTAACATAAAGGTATGACCCCAACGAAAAACCATGGGTCCTTTAGGAGAACCTTAGAAAAATTATTTGAAATTGACGCATTGAGGGAAACTACGACTAGTTGGTCAGTCCACAATCGTGGGCAAGGGGGTCATAGGTCGAACCAGAAAATGAAGCTCTCGTAACCCTAATACACACTTCACCTGTAAGGGTCTCATGGGTGGGTCCAAATTATCAGAGCATACATAAAGCTTTATTAGGATGGGTTGTGGTTCCATACAAGATTCATATGTCAGAGGTCCATGGTGTCATGACCCGACTCTACTCTCTAGACGTGACTGACACTCAAGAACCATTGCTGGTCCCCAAGTAAACCCTCATCGTGACTGACTACAAGCAGAAACTAACTTTAGCATGCAAAAGCTTAAATCTAAATAAAAGTTCACCAACTCAACTTTAGAAGCTTTAACTCAAATGGAAAACTTTGAATAAAATAATATATTCAACAAGCCATAAAGTAGGCAACTTTAGTCTTTAAAACATTAAATGAAATAATTGAAAAATACAGACTCCTTAACTAAACTGACTATCTTTGACGTATCTAACAAATAAAGATGGAAATCGGGACAAGACCCACGCCCTCCTAACTAAACTTGAAAGTAAATGAAATCACTCAGAAGCAAGTAGGCTGACTATACCTAACTCGAACTCTCAGATGTATCAACGAAGCTCCTTTAGATGATCCTACATATATGTGCCTGCATCATGAGAAGATGCAGGACAATTGGCTCAGTACGTGGAATGTACATCATGTAAGGGAAATTCTAAGGCATAACATAAGCTTGATACTTGAATATAAAAGAAACATAGTTACCTCTTTTCAAGTAAACTCAAAGAAAGATTAACATATTTGACATACAAATTCAATACTCAACTTCAAAGATATTATACTTGATTCAGTGAATCAGAGACAAACTCAAGATAATCAACTTAAGGTACTCAACTCAAAATACTCGACTCATGATACATAACTGAACTGATTTCAACATAAAGTAGTTTAAAACAAGTGCACCATAATGAAAAGTTGTTTAAAAACACGATGTTAACTCAAGACATATAATACCATAAAAACATATTATGCTCCCTCTGAAAGTCTACTTGTGTAATGTATGAATGAAGTCTCATACCCCCATTCATACCAAGTAAAACCCCTTGAGGAATCATGTAACTAATATTGTGGGAGTTTCTCTAACCGACAACCACTACAATAATCATAAGTGGTGATACAACGTCTTGCCCATGCTGCCAAAACTGTCCTATACTTTGACATCGCAAAGAACATCCTCTACTTAGTGGATCTACTGGCTAACTGAAATGATCATCTAAAAATTATAACAAGTAAATACCCATGATTGCTACATGGTTTACATGGGACTTGAGCTATCTGAACTCTCATTCCCATATCGGTGCTCAATACAACTCCCAAAATGTACTCCAGATCATTTTTTAAGAAAACTTCTTTCCTTTGGGTTGAGATAATTTACTGAACCCTTTTGCTTTAAAGACTCCTGGAATCATTGTTCCCTCTTTAGTTCAAAACGCTTGTGGAACTTCATAGTTTCCCTTCTTCAAAAATGTAATAATATTTATCAACGTTTAGGGAATACTCAGACCCTTTTATAACTTAGAAAAATAAACTTAACTCTTGCTCTTTTTTACTTAAGATGAAACTTTAACTTATTAGGGAATACTTAGTTCACTTATTGCTTTGGAGAATTTCACTCAACTCTTTTCTCTTTGCTTGACCTGTAACGTGAGCCTTAAATAAAAGTTAAATTGATTGCTTCAGACTCTTTGAAAAAATTAAGAACTCCCTTTGACTTGCTTCTTAACATTTAAACTTTACTCTATTACTTCTTGACTTAACTCATAAATTTTCTTTAATTGAACTATGGATTCAAGGTTAATGATCTCATTTTTATGGATAATTTCATTATTTTTAACTTCGAGAGTCTATGAGGAATTATGAGCATGAACTACTCAAATCGAGAACTAGCAGGTCCTTCTAAACTCTGTTAGGAATAAGGAACTCAATACTCAAAATGTATAAATTGGAGATACTCTTCCTCTCAATAATACTCAATTTAAGGAATTTATACGGAAATTATGGGCATGAATCACTCGAATCGAGTGTCTAAGTAACTAGATGGAACTCATGTATATTCATGTCTCATTCTATTATCTAGTTCTGCAAAACTTAGTTCAATTCAATGATAGATCTCAAAGAATTAAAAATTCAACTTAAAGACTTTCTTGAACACTACTCTTAATTGTCTCTTGTATGTGAATTATGAATTGAAGAATTCTAGTTGATGACACAGAGGATTTAGATGATACTTTTGAGTTATGAATACATAATATTCACTGTTATGTTCACTTGATTGAGTCTTAAAAATAAATTTCTAGAAGTTGTAGAAAACTCTTCAAAAGAACTCGAAGGGATTCTCTCAAAAAGGTTAGGAAGAACTCTCAAAACTTAATCTTCACATTACCTTGAATTTAAATTATTGTTTCAAGGTAATAATTCATGTTATTGATGATTTATAAGTGTTTAGCAGTATTTTAAAGTGTTTAGAATCAAAAGGAGTGAAGATACATTTTAAATGAGCTCAAACGGGACTATCAAAGCAAAAGCAGGGGTGCAGGAGACCCTGTCACGTATCGGGCACGGGGCACCAGTCCGTTACATAATAGAGTACATTTCGCCGCAGTAAAGGCGCGCCACCCCAGCCCTCTAGGACGATCTGGGCCGCGGCATGCCAACCCCTCTTAAGGTAAAATTTTGAAAAAAATTTCCTCTTGTTTTTAGTCCCTAAATAGCTTTTTAATCAATTTCTTTTCTCAAGTTTTCATTAAATTCAATAACCCAACCTAAGTAAATACTAATACACTGAAAAAAACACTCAAAAAAATCACTTTCATCTCAAGAAATCATCAAAATTCCAACAACATAAGATCTACGATGAACCTCAAGAACATAATTCCTTCAACTTTTTGAGATAGAAAATACGTTGGAAATAAAATTGGCATGTGGGTGAACAAACCCAATACTATAGAATCTTACATAACAATTAGGGATTAAATCCATGTCGAAAATCCGCAACTAGACTCAACAACATCGACAAACGTCTTTATCCCTTCCTTTTTTTCTCCTCTTTTATTTTATCGCCTCTTCTTGAATTCCTAACTAATACCCTAGGTGTATTTTATGTTTATAAAACTGAACCTAAAAGAATTAGACCCCTAATATATTTCTAAAAATGAGTTAAATCCGATGGTACGGAAAGGACCAAAATACCCCTCACTATTTTTGGTTAACTTTCCTTGATTGGGCAACCTTACTTCAAAAGCTCCAATCTCACTCATTTGAAGTTGAAAATTAGCAAACTCAGTGGCGTTTGAAAGATAATTCAAATTCCTATTGAATTGTTTTGCACACCTAAGTCATCCTGTGCTGAGATTTATGGTAGTTTAATGTTGACCCAAGCTCATACTTAACTTAACTTGCAAATTTTTACTTTTTTTGCTAGTCCCAATCAAATTCTTTTTGGAACTCTTGGTGCTAAATCTAGTGAACTCACCTTAATATTTAAGAAATTTTAAATTCCTTGGTCAAATCTCACTAACTACGATTAATGGTTTCGAGTCTTAGTTCAAAAATAACTCTAGGGTGTTTCACATGTTTCAGGCCTAGAACTGGTTTTTGGCAGCTAATCTTATGGGCACTTTGGGGTTTTCTAGTTATAATTAATAACAATGTAAGGGTTATTAATCCTAAATTATAAAACCTATAGAAGAATTTAAATTTACTAAACTATGTCAATTTTGTAATTGTTTATTAAATCAAAAACATGATCCTCTCCGAAGAATACTCACTATATAAAAGAACGAAGAGGATAAGGAGGAGGGGGATATGGAGAAGGATACTGAGAAGGAGAAGGATAAGGAGGACAAAAAGAAGAAGGAGAAGGAGGAGGATGAGGAGAAGAAGAAGGAGGAGGGAAGTGGAGCTAGGGTGAAGGATCAAGGTTTAACTCTCAAATTTATTGGGTTTAATTCAAATGTATGGTAGCTCTTAATCAATGGATATCATTCATACACGGAGCCCTTTAAAAATCCCAATTTCAAGGACACCAATCCCCAAAAGATAGAGTTTAATTCCAACACTATGTGTTCCTTTCTAAAACGATTCTAACACTTGAATTACGTTATATTATTATTGAATTGATTATTATTATGTTTTTTATGTTCAAATCCCCAAGAACCTATGAAATACCGATATTTCTCGATTATGATCTTGTGAAGTGGGTTTTTGGATGAAAAAAGATATTATGGGATTATTCATGTAGTAATTATATTATTTGATTTGCGATTATATCCATGTCTAATTTAGTGAATTGTGGATGATTTGATTCATATGATTTTCGATCTTGAAATAGTAAATTATTAAATTATACATGTTCGTAAAGTCTTTGTATATGTTTTAAGAGCACTCTAGAGTGAAGTGATTATGATTTTGACCTTAGTGTTGTGTTTTTGAAAGGCATCACAACCCAGACCTTCGAGAGTGGTACCTATACTAACACTCTAGTGGGAGAACAATTAATACTAACCAACTAATCAAAATACTTAGAAAAGAATTAAGTATTTCCAATAATCTCAAACTTAAGGTCTAACAACGAAAAAAAAGCCGAACAAAATGTGCTTAAAACCTGAAAGAGAATGTACCAAAACTCTACTCACAACAAGTCTAAAAATAAGTGGTATAACCGCGAAAGTTAGTAAACACCTTAAGAAATTATCCCAAGTCTGAAGAGAGTGGACATAAATAAGAGAGATCGATGGAAGAATGAGAGAATTGGCTCACCCTTGAATTTACTTACACGGAATACTCACATAGCTGAGGTCTATCAATATCTGCTGGAGGATGCCATTTACTTAACAAAAATAAGAGCAATTGTAGTATCAGTACACAACCACAGTGTACTGGTAGGATCACACGACTATCCGATTAGGTTAAATATATTTAAGTCAAAGAAACATTATATACATGCATACATAGATAACATACATTATCATATGAGATCTACACCACAACCACTCTTAATGTAACTTATGCAATGCATGAATTAAGTATGATACCAACACCCACACTAAATAGAAGTCAATGAGAAGTTATATGTCATACTCCATGTTCCTATTCTTAAAAATAAGCCAATTTATAACAAAGCAATGGTCCTCTCATGGAACCCATTCCAATGGTCCTCTTATGGAACCCATACAAAAACTTCTAGTGCATTTGAACGTGGTATTCATTCCCATGTTTATCTAATGTGGGAATGTGACAACCGATCCCATATTTATGCAGAAACGTAGAACTCTAATCCTTGTTTGTTATGCTGGGATGTGGCCATCCTTCAACACACTACCATCACAATTACAATGTATATTTCACAATAATACAAGAAGATGTGATTCATGGCATATAATTATTCATTTATACTCATTTACAAATAAAATGGTAAATAATTCCACATTAGCATACATAAATGCATCGAAGCAAAACAAAAATATATCACACATATGAAATAACAATCATCAGCTACCTCGAATCCAAGCTTAAATCCCCTAAGGCACTTGAATCTTCCCTTTCCGAATTTTTTCCTCTTGTTATTGGTCTACAAATAATTAAAATACGCAAGGATCAACAACAACAGATCTAATTATCAGGATTTCAACAAACCCTATAACCCTAGACAAAACTCTTGATCCCACATAACAAGATTAGGGTTTTTCCACCATAAATTTCATATCACAACCTTACCCCTTTGATATTAACCCAAGAGAATAGGTTCTACAGATTGAAAAATGGATTCATGGAGTGAAAACCTTACATTAGCCGCAAGAATATTGGAAAACTATCAAGAAGACTCGTATGTTCGTTCCTTACCTATCTAATTCGAAAAGTGTAGAATAAAATGATTTTGAGGTTTTATTTCCTACTAAAGTCGCATCTGTCCCTCTACAGAGACCCCGTCCCAACCAGCCTACACGGAGACAGAATTCTATGTAAATAATTCCAATGCCCCATTTTACAACAAACCATCATCCAATGAAAGTCATAAAATCCCCATTCTTTCTAACATCGATTATTGGAGTTCTATTAATCCCAATTTAATTCAGTAAGGTCGTACAAATTCCTCAATTACTTATATAACAACTCATGTGACCAAGATCATAATTAACTCACCCAATTTTTAACCTATTTCCCGAATTGTTTCGAATTACATTATTTTAAGTCAATTGAACTATGAATCCATGAAATTGATTAACCTTAGATTTTGACTACTTTATGTGTTAAGGGATATTGACTTAATGCTTATGAATTCTAGTGTAGTTTTCTATGGGTTATTGAATGATGTAATACTTGTATTCAATCGATGTATAGGTTGTCTTAGATTGATAACTCTATATTTAATTGACCTAGATTCATTGAGTATTATATTTTTTTAATTGAATTGTTGTTCATGGTCATGGGTAAGGGACTTATGGTATTGAATTGGATAATTTAGCATTGGATCGAAGTGTTGAGAATGGATTGGTGGTACGCTGCCCTAATTCTCTTTATTTAAAAAATTTAGATCTTGTATTATGTTATGCTTGGTATGGTCCACTTATGGTGGCGGTTCTATATGAATGATGTTGCCATGTAAGCATTACTTTAAGATTATGTGAATCATGTTCTTCTACCTATTATTGTATGGAAGTATGTGTTATTCTATTGATGTTGTTAGGTGATTATGTTAGACTATGACTACGTGTTTATGTGTGTAGTCTTAGTGTTGATTCATGATTATTCCTACTTGACTATATCAATCTATTATGGTTATATTAATGATGTTATATTAGTACATAAGATGACTTATATATGATAATAGTCATTATTATGTGATTCTAGAATGATATGCAATATGTGCAAAAGTGAAGTATGTTGTGTCTTAAGAATGACTCTAGTTAGGAATGTTGGTTGATTATGTAGACATGATCCAAACTTAGGTAGTCTTAAGGATTATTTAGGTAATCTTGAAGAGGTCAATCATGGACATTCTCTTCTTGATTTACTTGAGTTGGTCTTTTTATAACCTTTGTGAAGGGAAGATCATATTCTATGATTGCTATTTAGTTAAGTGAGAATGATTTTATACTAGGTAGTCCAAAGGATCTCTTAACTGTGTGTGAAAGCAATTGTATGGGAGGTTACTTAACAACTCACTCAAGTGAAACTTAGAATCACCTTTGGTAGGAGGATCTCATGTTCATATGTTTAATGTATTGTAAGTATATATGTCTCATTATAGGTGGTCTTAAGGATCATTTTTGTGTTCCTAGAGAGGGTGTATGGGAGGTATCTCTTTGTCTTACTTAAATGAATCCTAGGATAGCTTTTAGTGATGGAATTACATTCTATAAAGTGTCTATGGTGAAATAAAGAAACTTAATTGTAACAATGAAGGAGTTCACTTTAAGTTTTATTCTTAAAATGTGATGAATGGTTTAAGTGATTTCTTATGTGTTCCTATATTGTTAAATGTTTTTCTTATGCTTGAGTTTTGATATTTAATTCAAAAGAATGCGTATTTCATATAAATTTCCGTTTTCATAATATTTATACATTATGCCATAGTACATGTGTTTGTAGTAATTCATTTCTTTTATCTATCTCCAAAGTGATTTAGGTGAAGGTGCTTTTGGAGAGCTAAGCTTTGATTACAGGATCGTTCAAGCAAGTTGAAGTATGTCCTCATTTAAATAGAGGGCATAAATGTCTTTTATTTCTCTTATTGAAGAATTGCAATAGACTTAGTAGTACTATATTTGTATTGTGTATGGGTCATTTCCCAGAGTACTCTTGCGTCTACGATTTAATAATTGGAGACTTAGTATTTCGTATGAATTTTCTATGAAAGATTTTTTAAAGACAATGCAACTGTTAGTGAAAAGTTTTAATTTTTCACTACTTTTATTTGTATATATGCAATAAACGATATAAAAGGGTTTGTACAAGATCTTTAATAGATCAAGTACGCATGTTACAATATCATAGATTGTCATATCTTCTTGGGTATAGTCTCAGAACCTAACAAGCTTGGTATCAGAGCATAGGTTATGAAAGGAGTCTTAGGAATCAAAAAGTCTCATCAAGTCATGTCTATTACACTCATGGCATTAAGTGTGAGTCGCGATACATCTATGGGCGAGAGGCTATATGAAGATAGAGCTTCTCTTCTTTTCTACTCCTATGTCTTTTTCTTGCAATTTTTCTTGTGTTATAGGAAATGCATACAAGGCGGACACCGACTAGGAGAGAGAGTTAAGGAGAATGATGTGAATGAAGAGATAACTTGTCAAGATGAGCAAGTTGAGAAAGTACCTCAAGGTGCTCAAAGTGATCAAGTCCCTATTGTGGTTACCCCGTAAATGACTAATGGGGAGATTAGAGAGACTTTAATCACTTTTGTTTGACCTTTTACTAACTATGTAAATATGGGTATGGTGCATAGAGTGGAAGTTGTGGAGAGCACTATGTCATCCAGATTGTGAGATTTTGTAAGGATGAATCCTCCTATCTTTCTTGGCTCTAAGGTGGGACATGATCCCCAAGAGTGCCTAGACGGAGTGTACAAGGTTTTGAGTACCATGGGAGTGACTTCTAGGGAGAAGGAGGAGTTGACTTCGTATCAATTGAGGGAAATGCTTAAGTGTGGTACACTCAATTGAAAGATAATAGGTCGGTTGAGTCGATTCCTATTGAGTGGGAGGAGTTTAAGGAAGCTTTTCTTGGAGAACACTTTCGTCGTGAGGGGAGGGAGGTTAAGGTAGAGGAGTTCGTGAATCTCAAGCAAAGCAATATGAGTATTGATAAGTACTCCTTGAAGTTCTCAAGGTTGTCCAGATTTGTTTATTTCCTTGTCTCTAACTCTAGGTATGAGATGAGTAGGTTTGTGACAGGTGTTGCCGATCTAGTGAAAAAAGAATATCATATGGCCATGCTACATGATGATATGACCCTATCTAGATTCATGGTGTATTCTCAATCAATTGAGGAGTCTAAATTTCGTATGATTGCTAGAAACTTGAAGAGTAGTGATTAAAGTGATCAAAGTAAACCTAGTTTAAAAAAGAGGGTTGAAACTCAAGACGGACCTAGTGGTCCTTAGGTTAAATTTGAGAAAGGGGGTGGTTCTCAAAATTGCAAGACTATTTGTGCTACTTGTAGAAAGAGGCACTATGGGGAGTGTCTACAGGGTACCGGGAGTTTCTTTGGTTGTGGTAAAGAGGGACACAAAGTTAAACATTTTTCTACTAGAGATGGTAAGCAAGTTTCTCTTAATGTTCCAAAAATTGATGCTCCAAATAAAATGTGTTCCTATGCACTCCGGACTAGAGGAGCAAAGCCGGATGAGGGTGATGATGATGATGGTAAGTTCTTGTATTTCTCTAGTGATATGAGTTTCTTCTAAGTGGGGAAGTATGGTTAGTAGATGAGCTAGAAAGTTATAGAAGCTTGTTTTATCTGCATTGTGTTTAGAAGTCTTGTTGAAATCGAATTCAATTAATTTCTAGCATTGTATATTTCACGAAGTTATGAACATGTTGTAAAATGTGTTTATATGATTTTATCTTACATATTAGCATGTATCATTTATGAATTGCCTAAATGTTGCATTTTTGAAATTTGGAAGCATGTTTAGTCTAAAGTTGTCAGGTATTTCTGCCCAGTGTAACAATTTTGGAAATTTGACTAATTCAGTATTTCATTTAAAAGTGTTTTAAGATGGTTAAAACTCATTTATATGAGCAGGATAATGAATATAAAATGTGTTTTTTTCTATTCTAAATGAAGGATGTGAGTTTTATGGCATAATAAATTATAGAATATGTTCTAGTTTCTTATTGTGTTGTGAGTCTCTTAATTATGTGAAATTAATGTTTTCCTAGATGTTTGTATTGTAAAAGTTTCTATATGGTATGGCTATGAGCTTCAAATTGAATATCTATTCTTGGAACTGTTCAGAGAGTTGCAACTGTCATTCGAGGACGAATATTGGCCAAGTGGGAGAGATTGTAATACCTCAAAAATGACAAAGGTGAAGCTATATCCTAACAGGTTTTTCTTAAGGTTATAAGTTCCTAAATTTGTATATAATGTGGTATGAAGTCAGTGTCCAATGTTTTAGGTGCATTGGGAGTCAAACATCAAGGGACGACCAAGACGTTCAACAACTTAGTCACCTATGTGCCTCATGTGTGGTTATATTCTTATATGTGTATTTTATGAGGTTATGATATCATTATATGAGTTATAATAATTTTTGTAGTTAGTTTGTCAAGTTTCATGAAGTTTGGAGGTCAAACATCCAAGAACGTCCATGATGTTAGAAGTGTTTGCCTTGTAACGACCTCGTCTGTCTAAGCATGTTTTATAGAGTTTTATGTGTTCATTTTGGATTAAATTTATATGGGAGGTTATAAACTCGTATACGAACATATTCGGGTCGGAAAAATCCAGAAAACAAGCCCAAGGACCATCTAAGGGTCCTTGAGGAAGGACCTTGCCTTGAGCCAAAGGCCGTCTTAGACCAGCCCAATAGACTGAGACAATCGACGTCCAGTAGCCTGGTCGACGCCCCGTTGATTGAGGGAGTCGGTCAAGACTTAGGCGTGACGGGTAAAGCTTCATACGACCAGCCTCAGTCCCAAACTACGGACCATTAAGACGGTCCATTGGTTAGGATACCACCCGTCAATTGTATCCATCCAAAGGGCAGTTACTTAGGGGTATTTGTGGTATTTTAAGTGGGTTTATAAGTCCTAACTGCCTACATGAATTCATTCTTCTAAATCAAAACCCCCAAACCTCTAAGAAATTCTCTAGAACGCCATTGAAGCCAAAACTCAAGAAAGATCTTGGATTGGAGAATTGAGTGGAGATTCTTCATAACATTGGTTGATTTACAACATTGAGGTAAGGTTTTAGATCCTTTAAACTCTTTTTATCAAGGAGACAAAAATTCAAAGAGTTTTCTAAAGTTTTAAAAGATGAACTTGTCCAATTTTATTATCTATCCATGGGTGCTTGCAATAATGGTTTTGAAGCATTGTATATTGATTGAATTTTTGTTAGTTATATGAATTTAAATCAATTAACATATGAACCCATGTAATTTATGAACCCTAGATTTTTACTACTAGAAAATAAGAGCTTAAGTTTCGGCTCATCGGGATAGGAATTATGGGTAAAGTGATATTGACTTAATTCGAATAAATTCTAGTGTAGTTTTTTATGGGCTACAGAATGATGTAATAATTTTATTAAATTGATGTATAGGTTGTCTTAGATTGATGAATCTATATTGAATTTACCTTAGTTGATTGAGTATTATTGTTTTGTTATTCAATTGATGTTCATCGCCAAGGGTAAGGGCCTTATGTTATTGAATTAGATGCTTTAGATTCGGATCGAAGTGTTAAGAATTTATTGGTGGTACGCTGTGCTAATTCTCTTTATTTTAAGTAATGTATTACTTGTATTCTATTGTGATTTGTATGTTATGGTGGCAGTGCTATGTGAATGATGTGGCCTTGTCGGTGTTTCTTTATCTATTATAATGATCATGGCCTTGTCAACAAACTACTTGAAGTATTATGATGATGTGTGCATTTATTATGTGATGTATGATCATGTTCTTTTACTTGTGATTATGTGAAAGTGAGTGTTCTTCTATTTATGTTTTTTGGTGATCATGTTAGACTATAACATATGAGTCTATGTTGGTTATAATGATGATGTTATAGTAGTGTATAGGATGAATTATAGATTATATTGGTCATTCATGTGTGCTTCTAGAATGATATGCAATATGTGCAAAAGTGAATATGTTGTGTCTTGTTTTGGTAGACTTGTGTCCCTTACTCGATACATGTTTGAATGTGAATATGAGATGTCTTGACTTAGGATGCTAAATCCTCTTAGTCTTGAATGTATGAATGATATGAGACCTTGAATGATGTAAAGAAGGTCCTTTATATGAAACCTTGAACCTAGTGGTAAGGTTATGAACATTAAAGTCCAGAGCTATAATGTTATCCTTCTTGTAATTAATGATGGACATAGGGTTCATTGGATGAACTTGATATGGATCCTCTTCATGTGATCCTTTAATGTGAATTACTCTATCAGAACAAAGGCTAGCATAAAGTGATTATGTCTTCATACTCCTTAACCATGTGCCTACATGGGATATGAGTTCTACCATTGACAAGTAGAACCCCGTCTATCAAAGTAGGTTACAACTACCGATCCCATGTTTTTCTACCATGGTCTAATTATCTTATTGCCTATTATCATTATGTGGGATACCAACTAGTATTAGAGAAGTTCTATGAAGTTTTAATGGTGGTATGGGACGCTATCTAGAAATTGTAGGATAGGCTTTGAAGATGTCAGTGAGAGTCCCTAGGTCTTCTCCATGACCGTTACTTGAATGTCAGGATGTGATGAATTAGTTTTAATTGAACTAATAGATGTAATGACTTATTTTAAGAAAGCATGTTAAATCAATAAGTACTTACCTAGAGTAGTTAGGGTTGTCTAGTTAAGGTGATAAGGGGGCATAGGAATGGTCATATCGTATCTTACCTATATAAATCAAAAGAATGACTCTAGTAAGGGAAGTTAGTTGATTATGTAGACATGATCCAAACATAGGTAGTCTTAAAGATTACATAGTGAAACTCTCAAATTGTACTTCCCCAAAGAAGTATAAGCGGTCGTATCAAGTAAAGAACCTAATTGTTAGCTTGTGTTGATCTTACGAGGAAAATATTTAGACTTAACTTCAATCTACGATTACGTCTATTTAGTCCATTCCTTTCCGAAAATAATTAATTAAAAGTGGGTGGGGGTAAGTTTGTGTAACAATATTTTTAAATTATTTCAAAGTAAGACAAATACCAAGTTTATAACTTTGGTGCTTATTAAGTGATTAGTGTTACTACGGTGTAAGTGTTACCTATAGGTTTATTACATGGTAATCCTAGCTATAATAATTATTTCCTAGTGTCTTGCATGCGAAGTGGTAAGTTATGTATCCCTAATTTCTTTGTCCGGCAACTATAGAATTTCACTCCGTACCTTGGTTCGGCTACGTGTGTCTACTTTACTAAACCTTACCTTTACCTAATATAAAACATCATATTCAATGTATAGATAAGTTACTACTTTGCACCAATTGAAACTAGCCTATTAGATAGTGTATACTAAATTTATGTTGATAATTATTTTCCTATCAACTACCTCCTTTGACTAGAAAGTAGAAATAGGGCATGTTATAACGCGTGGACTGGTTAAATAGTCTTGTAAGTTCAAGAATTATTAATACATGAAACAACCTATTCGAGAATTGTTATTCAGCTAATTTTACCTTGTTAATTACCCATGGTTCCCACAACCCTAGTTGTGAATTCAGTTACCCATGCATACAATTACACAATTCAAAGTTTTTAAACAAGAATTCATATACTTACTGTAACAGGTTTGAAGAAAATCCATAAATTACACTTGAATTATAGAAAATATCTTGAGGATCAATTCCGGAAAAGTTGAATTAATTTCCAAAATCCAATGTTCAACTTCCAATAACAAGAGTATGCGAAATAACAAAAAGTCTAACCTCAAAAATGAGGTTTTCAACACTATTTATAATAATAAAGTTCTAAATTAAAGGGGATTCTGAAAAAGAAAATTTATACCAAAACGCGTCTTCAGTCGCCCAACTGACGGTCCGTTAATTGAACGACGGACCGTCAACTTCCTCCGTCGGTCCACACTTAACAATTTCTTCACCCTTCACTTTTGCATCCTCTCTGTAACAACCGATGGACCAACACAACAGGCCGTCATCTCACTTACGGTCCATCGATTCCTCCATCCTTCCATCCTTAGAGATTTTCTGCAAGTTGGGTAGTAGAACTACTCTCTGTTAAAAACTGGAACTACTCTATGTTAGAAACGACGATTGGCCAGGACATTCCGCCGATCTTTCGATGGACTGTCAATCCTTACGTAGCCCTACACTTGGTCATATTTCCTCGAGTTTCTTCTAAATGCTCACAGTCTTCTGCTTTCCATTTTTTAAAAGCTTTCCTGCAAACACAGATAAAAATATATCAAAACTACTATAAAAAGTGCTTAGACACACACTAAACTTAAGGAAAAAGCTTTGAACGTACCTTTAAACTACGGTACAACAATACCCTCAACTTAAATTCATTGTTTGTCCTAATGTGACGCACTATTACTCACCACAATACATTCGTACAAAAGTATCCTCGTTTGAGCTTTCTCAATCATATGTCTATCAATCCCAATTATTTTCATTGGTTTCATACAAGATAACACTCTTAGGCTCATTCATGTGGATCATACCATGACACAGACTCACCACACTGGCACCTCTACTCTTTCATCTCTCACAAAGGCACCAACTCTCCAATATTGCAATTAGTGTTCTCATTTCATAAGATATACTCTTTTTTCACACGGTGCTTTAAAATTTAAGTATGAGCATAATTATTCAAAACTCACTCTCAGAACAACTTCACACCTAATTGATACTTGTCCCTATTGCTTTGCCCTTATTTTCACTGATTTAAGTCCACCATATTAGACTATTAGGATCACGATAGGACTTTCTCGGCTTGTAGCATTGGCTCGGGGTCAGGTATGGTACAAATGGATGCATTTTAGTGACTTGTTTCCCTCCTTGAAATTATGGCTAAGCGTCCTACCTCTTTAATTGTCTATTATTCATTGTTCTTCCCTTTCTTATGCTTTTTGCCTTATTTTCTTCTTTCTTCGTCCTTTTGTGCAAAAAATTCTTCTTTTATTTTTAATATTATCTTCTTTCTTTTAATCTTTAACTTGATTTGAACTTTTATTGATTCATTTATCTTCTTTTCTATTTCATTTCTTTTTCCTTTCACATTAATTCTTTCAACCCCACTTTCGGAATATTACTCATAATAGACACCCTCGACTCTTGACTTTGACATGAGCCAAGGTACACAATACCCAAGGTTAAGTCAGAGACAAGATGAGATTTGTTTATCCATTAGCCACCATCAACTTATGCTTCTGGACTACGTTAAGGTGCATATGTCCAAGAAGGGACCAAGGCCAACACATTATACTAGAAAAGATGAGTTGGGGTAGAAAAGAAAAGTCCATAGTAAGCTCGAATCATTTAGATCAAAAAGGGATTAATTTCATTTGGTTTTATTTTATTTAGGCTAAATATAGGCTAATTTGAACAAGGGTCTATGATCCTTTCCTAATTGTCTAACACGGAGTACTTTTTTTTATGCAGGACAAAACAGGCAAGATCTAGCTAGGTGCCAACAGTGGACTATTCAACTTTCCTCACACTCTTTTAACACCTTATTACCCTACCAGATTATCGGACAACTAGTTCAAGTGTTAGATTGATGGGTCATGCAATAGTGTATCTCGATGTAATGCTTAGAGCTAACACATTTAACATTCAATCTGCCTAATCATGCAAGCATTCTTTTTAGAAAGGGATATCATTCTATTTAGCCATCATGCTTAATATTTCACATTCAAACTTTGTGCAAGATACTAACATGTTGATTTAAAAGTAAAATAACCAATCTCTTGGGGGAAAAGAACAGATGCAATAAAACCCCAAGAGAGGATCGTGTGTTGCGGTACTCAGAATTCACCGTAACACTCTCTTTCCATTTACCCTACCACCAAAAAGAAAGCATGCAATTGTCCATAATGCATAAGAAATATAATAATATGGTGGTCGACGAAGCAAACATGAAACACATAGCTTCAAAGATCAACAAGAAGGTGGGTCAGATTTCCCAGAACCGGTTCCATCAGTAGTAGGGACACCACCAATAGTGTCCGCAACAATGTCTGCACCCTCAGTGGTGCCCCGCTCAACATCCTCAAGCCAGGATCTAGACGCTCTAATAGCAAACTCATGATCCCTAATCTGCTGGGCTATCTCATCTACAAAAGTGGATCTCTTTACGGCCTCCAACTCAGTGCACTACTTCTTCCTTGCCTGATCCTCATCAATCTTTATGGGCTAGTGCCTCTTTGAACGCTCACGTAGAGGAGGAGGTGTCACAACGGTGTTCTAGAAAAGTGCACTAAGCACCGTATCCTCAACAAGCTCCGAGGTGTGGCCTAAGGAAAATGTACCCTCACATCCAGAATGACATCCACATCAGCCCTCAGACTTGCCACAACAGCGTGCAAAGTAGTAAAATCAATATTAGGGGCTAGCGGAGCAACAACTATCAACTCGAATGTGTCAAGGCGATGGTAGAATAACAAAATGTTCATCTCGGTCTGTTGAGAAATCTTTTTCTCAAAGTGATCATCCGCCTCAGAAATGGACCTCTTCATCCAAGGCTGGATATGATGCAGCAATGTGGCCATCTAGGCCTCTAACTTCTGGACCGTAGAAATTGGAACCGATGCTGCTGATGGGTTAGATTGGGAGGAACTCGGGGCTCTGCTAGTGCTCGGGATAGACTTAATTGTTGTGGTGTCGGTAGGCTCTGATGTAGCTTGATCATCTCCTTGGGATTGCTCAACCATGTCTGCAAAGTTCTCACCTAGTGGCTTCACCTATACTCTGGGCCCTCTGTTGGGTGCCGCCTCATTGGCCTCATCCCCGATGAGACCAATGTCCACTGTCCGAGTAGGAGTCTTGAGAACATCAATCTGCCAAATAGGCACTCCAGTAGTCCTACACAACTATAAAATTATACAAGGAAAGGGGTAAGTGGTTGATGCATGAAAGGCCTTCTAATGGATGACAGGAAGCAACAGCCTCGGAAAATCAACCTCGAACCATGCAACCAAAGCAGCAACCAAGACTACTCTATCCCATGTAAGAATGTTGTCAGCGGCAGTGGGTTATAGACAGTGGCGGACCAATAGCTTGAAGAACTTGACATCAAATGTGAGGTTGATGTTCTTGATAAGGCCTCTAAGATCCAGTACCCAGTCTGCACCCTCACGATCAATGCAAATGTGCTTGTTTATCCACCTCTTGGTGGTCTCTCTCACAACTTTTATTCTCTAGAAGTGGCCCTCCTTAATAAGTTTCTAACGGTAGTCAAACTCGGGGGTGAGGGGGACCTTGGTGGCATCAATATCAGCACCCTATAAGAAATGACGAATGGTGGGCAACAGATATCCACCCGGTGGACACGGACATAAACAGAGTTAAGTGGTGCCTATTCGGCGGGATATGACCGCCTAACCAAAGAAGCCCTAAGAGTCGCTACGTAAGAAGGGTAGAACTCTTGCACCAACTCCTCACAGTAGCGTCCCAGGCTCCTAGCCATCCATTCTAGCTGATGGCAAGTGAAGAGATCATGTATGGGAGGGACTATGTGTAGATTCCATGTAAGAACCCTTCGCTCGACTTTAAGATTCCAAGTAATGACCCTCTTATCATTGAGAAGCTTAGCATCCTTGTAAACCTGGTATTGGCCTTTTTCGCACCACTAGTTGGTCTAATAAGAAACAAGTGCAGGGACGTCGAACTAGGTTCTGCAGTAGAATCTGCACTATCAGCCTCATTAGATTAGTAATAATGGGCAGGTGAAGCAGGAACAGTGGAACCATGTGATCCTGAAGAGTGGGCCGACCCAGACCCGAAAGCCTCCTCGGAGCCAAAAGCTCCATCTAAACACTCGGTAGACCCAGATTGTATGTCGCTTTGTGTGCGCTGTTTATTAGAATTGGAGGCAGTGACTACACCCGACGCCACCTTCTTGGGCGTTCCCCGGGTGGTTTTAGTAATACGTGTTGGTGTATGGGTGCCCGTTGGCACGTATTCGGGATCAGTCTCATCGTTCGACGAACCAATAACCTACCAGCGTAAAGGGGAGAAAACATGAATCGTCCTCGAGAGTAGACTATATCGGGCTTGGGGGACATTTGTACATGCAAATGAGAGTTATTAGGTCCAGTATAATAATTCACTACACTCAAAAGAAGCAATCACCAAAGTTGGAACACAAAACACAGTGAAGTGCAGAACTGCAAACCTGAACGACGGGAACTATTGAAGATCCGTCGATAGAACGACGACCCATCGATAGAGTCCGTCATTGGACACATAGTACATTTCAAAAGTTATAGGTCCACAGTAGTGGGAGTTAGAAATGACCGACGTACATGACGGCGTGTCACTAAACTGACGGACCGTTGTCCACTTCCGTCGTTGGACACTTAGACAAGATTTAAGAAAGCTTTAGAGCCAAAGGTTTTGTTAGAAACAGCGGACGTGTTGGGCAGTCCTTCAATTAATCAACGAACGATAGTCCCCTTCTGTCGTTCCATAGTTAATCTAGGTCGAGGTAGGGATATTGACGGTTCGTTCATTGACCAAAGGTCCGTGGATTGATCGACCGTTCGTAGATGGAGTCTCGTACTATTGGGCAGAGACATATTTTTTTATATACCCTTTGCACCCACACATACACAAATTCAAGCACATCAATTAACAACATGTTCTATAGCAATCAACACACCATTGCTTCATTCCTAGGGCTTCCATTATTCCAATTGCAATCATAGATTATAAGAGACTAAAAATCCCTAAGTCAAAAAACTAAAAAATTAATAACAATGTTCATTTATACACTAACACCCCCAACCCATTCACTTTCCATCATTATAAAGAACTAGAGACCCAATTTTAAAAAGTTAATCAAGCAATTTCGTCCCGAAGTCAAGACCCACATACATTTTTCATCATTTTCTCTTGCAAATGATTTAGAATTCATTGAGAGGATGAGAATGGCATACCTGTATACTTTAATGGGGTAAATGGGAATATGAATTTTTCAAAAACAACACTGAGCCCGCCTTCGAATACCGACCGAAAAAAATGAAAAAAGAGGATGGGAATTTGGGAGAGAAGTGTTTGAGAAACTGAGGGATTTTTGAATAAGATGGGAAATTAGAAGGAAATTATGGTGGAATTAGTTTGGGAGCGAGTGGGTGAGTAAGAGAATAAGGGAAGGAAACGGTTTGAGATAATTCGAAAAGATGGGGGTGCCTGAAAATGTGTTATTTTAATATATAGCAATTCGGGTCGGTTCAAGTCATGGGTTTCTGGGAAACAAAGGATACCCTATCGACGGATCATAAGTCAATCGATAGTTTGTCAACTTTTTCATCGATTGTTCCCTAACTTACACAAAATTAAAAATCTTAACTTCGATCCACGGACTCCATCAACGGTTAGTCGACGGGACGATAACCCATCTTTGGTCCGTAGATCAGTGCACCAGACTAATTTCTAAAGATTTCCTTAGGTTTGGTACCTTCACATTGAGCACCCAATAAGCCATTCTTTTTTGATTTTCTGGACACTTTTTAGACACGAACCCTAGACTACCCTCTAGACAATACTCTAAAAGAAAAAAAATCTAGACATGACATTAAGTATAAACCGAAATAATGCAACTATTCCTATGAAGACAAGAAAAAACTAATGTTTTCTAGAGGATACATATTGGGTTACCTCCCAATCAGTTCTTGATTTAACGTCGTGGCACGACGCAAGACTCTTGATTACTCTGACTTTATAAATATGGTATGGCTCAAGAACTTCATTCGCATTTTCCACATGCCCTAGGTAGATTTTGATTCTTTGCTTGTTTACCTTGAACCTTGCACCCTCCTTGTTCTCCAACTCAACCGCACCATGAGGGAATACTTGAGTGATCAGGAATGGACCGGTCCATTTGGACTTGAGTGTTCCTAGAAATAAGTGCAACCTCGAGTTGAACAAAAGAACAAAATCCCCAATCACAAAGTCGCGCTTATAAATCTTTTGGTCATGGTACTTCTTCATCTTTTCGTTGTAGAGGGCTGAACTTTCATATGCCTTAAAGCGAAACTTATCAAGCTCATTAAAACCATTCAACCTCTATTCCGCTGCTTCATTCCAATCCATGTTCAGTTTCTTCACTGCCCACATGGCCTTATGCTCTAACTCAACCCACAAGTGACAAGCCTTACCATATACAAGTTGGTATGGAGACATACCTATGCGGTCTTGTAAGCTGTCCGTTAGGCCCAAAGATCATAATCAAGCCTCCTTTACAAATCCGTTCGACTAGCATTCACCGATTTTGTTAGAATTTGCTAGATTTGTCTATTTGAAACCTCAACTTGACCACTAGTCTGAGTATGGTAAGGAGTGGCTACAAAGTGTCGAACCCCATATTTTGCAAACAACCCTTTGAACAACTTGTTGCAAAAGTGGGATCCCCCATCACTAATAATAGCTCTAGGGGTTCCAAATCTGGAAAATAATTTCTTTTTTACTAATGCAGTGACACTCGTCCCTTCATTGTTTGCAAGTGATATGGATTCCATCAATTTTGAAACATAAGAAACAGCTACAAGAATGTAGTTCATCCCATAAGAACTCACAAAAGGGCCCAAAGAGTCAATGCCCCACACATCAAGCAACTCAATTACAAGAATAGGATTTAAAGGGACCTCTTGCCTTCTAGAAATGCCTCAATCTATTTGGCACCTATCACATGCCTTGGAAAACTCATGAGCATCTTGGTGAATACTATCCACATTGCATGATTTTAAGAGTAGTTGAGATACCACTATGATGCCCACCCACAGGTGAGGAGTGGCATGCCTCTAAAACTCTATACATCTCAACTTTGGGCACACATTAGCAAATAAGACCATCAGCACAACTCCTATATGAATATGGCTCATGCCAAAAGAAAATTTTCACATCATGCATGAATTTTTCATTTTATTAATGGACAAGTCCGATGGAACTATGTCACTAGCAATATAATTTGCAAAATCGGCAAGCCACGGAATCAAGTAATGGGAAGTGGACAAAACATGCTCATTAGCGAAAGTATCATTATTTTAAGCCTTTTCACCCAACTTTCCCACAAATTTATTTGTTACCGGGAGAAGTGATCGGAAACTTGATTTTCAGTCCCTTTAATATCTTTCATTTCAAAATCAAATTCATGCAATAGTAATACCCACACAATAAACCTTGGCTTTGCCATCAAATATAGAAAAGTAGAATGATCAGTATGCACTATGACTCTCGTGCCAACCAAATAGAAGCAAAATTTCTCAAATGCAAAAACCACCATATTGAGCTCTTGTTCAGTAACAGTATAATTCTTTTGAGCTTCTTTAAGGGCCTTACTTGCATAATAAATGGGGTGAAGGATTTTATCGCTTCTTTGTCCCAATACTACACCAAGAGCAACCCCTCTAGCATCAAACATCACATCAAATGATTTGCTCCAATCCAGGGAAATAATAATGGCCGCAGACACCAACTTCTCCTTCAACTCATCAAATGCCTTCAAACAAGATTAATCAAAATAAAATTTACAATCTTTCTCAAGTAACTTGCACAGAAGATGTGCACTTTTTGAAAAAAACATGATAAACCTCCGGTAGAAGCCCACATGCCCAAGAAAACTCCCCACACCTTTTACAAAGATGGGTGAGGAAGTCTCTCTATCACGTCAACTTTGGCTCGATCAACTTGAATACCCTTCTCAGAGATGCGATGGCCCAATACAATACCATTTTTAACCATGAAGTAACATTTTTCCCAAATTAGCACATGGTTGTAATCTTCACACCTCTTGAGAACTTCGGCCAAGTTAGTCAAACAATGATCAAACGAGTCACAAACGATAGATAAATTATGCATAAACATCTCAATGGTGTCCTCAACGATATTGTAGATATAGACATCATATATCTCCGAAAAGTAGCCGGTGCATTACACAAAACGAAAGGCATCCTCTTGAACGCGAATGTTCCATAAGGACAAGTAAAGGTGGTTTTTTCTTGATCTTTTGGTGCAATAGAGATTTGGTTATAACCTGAATAACAATCAAGCAAACAATACCACCCCTTTCCTACAAGCCTATCAAACATCCGATCCATTAAGGGCATAGAAAAATGGTCCTTCTCAGTCTATACATTCAATTTCCGGTAATTCGTACATATTCCCCCATCCAATAGCTGGCCTCATTCGAACAAGCTCATTATTCTCATTAGGGACCACATTCATTTCCTCTTTCATAGGCACACAGTGAACATGGCATACCCAACTACTATCAGCGATCTGATACATGACTCGGGCATCAAACCACTTTATAATCTCCTTTTTCACTACCTCTTGTATATGTGGATTTAACTTTCTTTGATGCTCTATTCTTGGATTACGGTCGTGCATGAGTTTGACTTTGTGTGAACAAATATCAGGTAGAATCCTAATAAATTTCGCAATTGTCCAACCAATGGCTCGTTTAAAACTCTTCAACACCTCTACAAGACCCTCCACTTGCTCCACATTCAAATCTAATGCAATTATTACCGGAAAAGTGTAACCTTTTTTCAAGAATACCTCCGATGAGGTTGTAGAGCCGTAAGCTCCAATTTGGGGGCCACCTCAATATATGGTCTCGCGTGTAGAGATTCGCGGTGTTTCATATCTAAATCAAATTTCTTTGATTTGAACCAAATATCACCTCGATCATGTGCCACAACCAATGACCCATACTCTTCGATACAATGACTCTTAAAGTTCATGATCACCGCCGCTAGTTCCTAAAAACCTAGATGCTCTTCTATTTGTACCTCGGACGAACTATCAATCTTTTACAATATTATAGATACCAATTGTAGCACACCACTCTACCTCATGGACCAATAAATATTGAAGGTCGCTTCTTCATTTTTAAACCAAAACTTCATCTGCCTTTTCTCCATGTCAACCAAGGCGCGGTCGGTAGCAAGGAATAGCCTTCAAAGAATAATATGCACCTCAAAATCCACCTTACAATAAATAATCACAAAATAAGCAAGAAAAATAAATGACTCCACTTTTAGTAGCACATCATGAACTATCCCAATAGGGCTCTTCAACATTCGATCCGCCATCAGTAGCCGCATTGCAGTGGGTTTTGGGTCACCCAAACCTAACTTTCTGTAAATAGAGAGAGGCCTGAGAGTTATGTTTTCCCCAACATCACATAATGCTTTAGCAAAGTGTAACAACCCGATTGTACATGGAATAGTGAAAGCATCTGGATCTTTTTTCTTTTACAAAAGAGACATTATAGCAATAACACTTTATTGTTGCATCCGATAATCATCCTCAAAACTAACTGATCTCTTCGTAGTGACCATATCTTTCATGAACTCGGTGGAACCGAGAATTTGTTCAAGAGATTTTATCAAAGGGACATTGATGGAAAGTTGTTTCAACATAGTAATATATTTCTAGTATTTACCATCCTCGGTCTTTTTCACCAATCTTTGCGGGAATGGAGGTGGTGGTCTAGGAACAGGACTCGCATTTTGGGGTATCTCATCTTCTTTCCCCGATTTGTCTACCAACTCACAACTAACTTCCTCTACCACATCATCTCGTGTCATCTCATCTTCTACGCTAGACAACATAGGTGGGTCAATGGTTTTCTTACCCCCTCGAGTAGTGAGTGCCATACAATGTCTAACATTTTTCGGATTTTGGAAAGTATTGCTAGGAAGAGTACCATGTTGTCGTAGGTTCACAGTCGAAGACAATTGGGCCATTTGCAACTCAAAAGACTTGATTGATATTGCATGTGCATCCACCTTTTTAATAATAAGTCACTATATCACCTCTCAACTCTTTGGCGTGCTCATAACTAGCATCAAACCACGTCCACCTGTTGGAACATATCCTCAACTCGAGCCATACTACCTCTACCATCCCTAGGAGAAAATTCCCAGGTTTGAGGTGGTAAATAGGTCTCATTCCTATCGTTTCTGTTACCATAGTTACCCTAGTTGAAGTTATTGTCGTGGTTATAGTTTGGATCTCGAACATAGTGAACCTCCCGGTTGTAATTCCCATAGTTCCGAACTTTATTTACTTGACCTTGGTTCCGATTCTCCTGATTGTAACCCTGGGCGTTAGGTCGGAACCCCCTCCCCCCCGTCTGCTCATTAACTTCATAAAATTCTTCATCATATTGGAATTCATCTACCGGCGGTGGTGGCTCAGTCAGATAATTCACCACATTCACTTTCTCTGCATCCTAGTGACATGTTTCAATACTAACCCAAGATCAATTCTCATTTGAGCCATCTCTTCATGAATCTCATCTGCGGCCGGGTTGTGTGCAGCTTGCACTGCAAAGGTATTTCTTCAAGTGTCCTACTTCCTAGTTCTCTAAGCCTTGTTGTTTCAGGAAATTTTCTCCAACTTTTCTGTGATCTCTACATAAGTCCACTAACCATATTAACCACCGACAATAGTATTGAGTACCTCCTTATTGTTATAATCTTGCCCCCTATAGAACTACTCTTTCAATAATTCATCATCAATGCGGTGGTTTACGACACTTTTCAGAAATGTGGTGAATTATCCCATGAACTACATACCGACTCCCTAGTCAATGCTATAAAGTTGTTCACCCTATCTTAGTGGTTAAACATTTTAGACACTAGGTTATACCATAGTAGGAGTACATCCCTCAACTGCTCCCATGGATAGATCAAATTATAAGGCAACTCAGTAAACCAAATTGCGGAATCTCCTATTAGTGAGAGTGGGAACACTCTTAATCCAATGATATCCATGTCCAAGTTCGGCCTTCCTACACAACTGTTCCATACCAATCTTAGTTTTGCGATGTGAGCATGTGGATCCTTAGACGGTAGCTCCAAAAATAAACCGCTAGTGGTAAGCATTTACATCAAGCTACTAGTTACAATGAATGAATGACTTACGGTAGAGGAGGTAGGACAAGAGGTCCATCGGAATTGGTAATGTTAACATTGTCCCAATGGGGAAGGAGGTTGTCTCCTCAGAGCGCCCTCATCAAGGTTTTCAACGATCACTTGGTTATGAGCATCAACCAGCGGAGGAAGTTTACTGTTGATCCCATCACTAATATTATCAGGATTATGTGGCTCGTTCATTCTGCGGAATGTATGGTTTATTCTGGATCAAATAGAAGTATTGGTTCTCCTTGACTCCGTTTACTTTGCATACACTAAAGCTAGACCTTAAAGAGACAAAAACAAAGAAAAAAAGTAAAATCAGGAAAATGTTGACTAAACTTCAGTGATTGCTCTTAAAGTTAATCTAAACGCCACTATCCTTGGCAGCGGCACCAAAATTTGATACTCTCAAATTATACTCCCCTAAAGAAGTATAAGCTGTCGTGTAAAGTAAAGAACCCAATTGTTAGGTTAAGGTATATCCCACGAGAAAAATGGTTTTGGCTTAAATTAAATCTACGATTACGTCTATTTGGTCAAGTCCTTTCCGAAAACAATTAATTCAAATTGGGTGGGGGGGTGTGTGTAACACAAATGTTTAGTTATTTCTAAGTAAAACAAATAGCCAGTTTATAACTTTGGTGTTTATCAAGTGATGAGAAAAACTAGGGTGTTAGTGTTCCCCATATGTTCATAACGTTGTAATCCTAGATGTAACAATTCTTTCCTAGTGTCTTGCATGCAAAGTGGTAAGTTATTCATCCCTAATTTCTTGGTCAGCCAACTAGAGAATATCACTCTGTACCTTGGTCCAACTACGTGTCTCTACTTTACTAAACCTTACCTTTACCTCAAATTAAACATCATATTCAATGTATGGCTAAGTTACTACTTTACACAAATTGAAACTAGCTTATTATGTAGTGTATACTAAATATCTGTTGATAATTCTTTTCCTATAAACTACCTTCTTGGTCTTCAAAGTAGAGATAGGGCAAGTTCTAACGCGTGCACTCGTTAAAAAGACTTCTAAATGAAAGAATTACTAATACATGCAAGAACCTATTCTAAAATTGTTATTTAGCAAGTTTTACCTTGTTAACTACCCATGGTTCCCACAACCCTAGTTGTGGATATATTTACCCATTCTTAGAAATACACAATTCATAGTTATTAAACAAGAATTCATGTACTTACTTTGACAGGTTTGAAGAATTGATTCCAGAAACATGAAGTAACTCCCAAAATCCAAATTTCAACTTCCAATAACAAGATTAGGAGAAATAACAAAAATTCTAACCCCCAAAACAAGGTTTTTAACACTATTTATAATAATAAAGTCCAGAATAAGAAGGGGTTCTAAATAAGGAAAAGCTGACCCAAACTGCGCCTTCAGCCAACGACCCTACTGATGGTCCGTCGATGGAACGACGGACCGTCTACTTCCTCCATCGGTCCACAGTTAAGTTTTTTTTAGTCTTCACTTTTGTATTCTCTCTTTTACAATAAAAGGACCAACAACACGGTCAGTCGTTTCACTTAAGATCCGTCGATGCCTGCGTCCTTCCATTCATAGTGATTTTTTCAAGTCTGGTACTAGGAATACTCTCCGTTAGAGATGACGGTTTGTCAAGATGGTCCATCATAAAGTTGATCCTTTTGTAGACCGACACTTTGTCATATTTCCGTGAGTTGATTAAAAATTCTTGAACCTCCATTCGATGATCCCACCTAAGGACTGTCAATGGGTTGACGGACCATCGATGGCTTCGTATGTCATCATTTCTCCACTAATTTCAGCATAGTCTTCTTTATTTCCATTTTTAACTGCTTTCCTGCAAACACATATAAAAATATATTAAAATTACTACAAAAAGGCCTTAGACACAAAGTAAAGTGAAGGAAGAAGCATTAAAAGTATCGTGAAACCATGGTACATCACTTAGGTAATCTTGAAGAGGTCAATCGTGGACATTCTCTTCATTATTTAATTGAGCAGGTCTTTTGATAACCTTTGTAAGGATAAGGTCGTGTTCTATGAATGCTATTGACTTAAGTGAGAATGATCTTATCCTACGTAGTCTAAAGGTTCTCTTCAGTGTGTGTGAAAGGGATTGTATCGTCGGTTGCTTCACGACTCACTCAAGTTAAACTTGGAGTCACCTTTGCTAGGAGGATATCATGTTCATATGTTTCGTGTATTGTATGTATGTACAGTTAATTAGTTCACTATATGTTCTTTTCTAAAAATGTGATAAATGGCTTAAGTGACTTCCTATGTGCTCCTAAGTTGTTAAATGTTGTTTTTATGCTTATATTATGATATTTAATTCAAAATGATACATATTTCCAATAAATTTCCGTTCTCATGATTTTTTTATATTATGACATACTAAGTATATGTGTTTGTACTAATTCCATCTTTTTATCTATCCATATAGTGAATCATAGGTGAAGGTTCTTTTGCAGAGCTAATCTTTTGATTAGATGATCGTTCAAGCAAGTTGAAGTATGTCCTCATTTTCCTCGAGGGCATACATGTCTTTTATTCCTCTTAATGATGTATTTAAATAGCCTTAATAGTACAATATTTCTATTTTGTATGGGCCGTGTCACAAAGTACTCTTGCGCCTAAGATTTCATGAAATGAGACTTAATATTTCCTGAATATTATATGAAAGATTTTCTAAAGACTATGAAAATATTTTTTACAAAGTTTTAATTCTGCACTAATTTTCATATGTATATATGTGATGAACGATATGAAAGAGTTTTTACAGGATCTCCGAGAGGTCAAGTATGTCGATTGCAATCCTGATAGTGCTATATCTTCTTGGATGTGGTCTGGGTCGGGACATTACGAAACAATTCTTTAAATTTAAACACTGCAATAATAGACACAATAAAGGGAGACTGACCTCTACATGTCAAATAGAGCCAAATAAGTTAAATAATCCTGTCTAGTCAGTTTCATACCACGCATGAAAGATACGACCTTAGATGACTTAGGCTTGTACCCCTTCCCACTCTAATATTTCCCTATCCGAGGTCCCTAGGGTTACCGGGTTCGTATTACAGTAAATCTTGTATAACAAGGGTACAAACAAGTGATGCCTTATATTATATCAAGCCCTTCATGTCTAGCATAACGAAATCAACCCGTCTGAAATCCATAAACACAAAGAAAAACACGATATACAAGGGTGACTATCACCAACTCTCTAACACGGGTACAAACATCGATGAGGTAATCAAGTATATCAAAAACAAAAGTAAAGGAAATGACACTTACGAATAAGTAGAACCAAAATAACACAAAACAATAGCCATCCAGGTACATACAATAGTAGCACTAGTGACCACTACATTACACCTGACACTTTGTCTTGCCCAAAAAAGCATATAACTGAGCATGCCATCCTGATAGACGACATCCTTGCCTGATCACACTACTCCTTTGATTCATTACCAATTCCCCGTCCCCCACGGCCTCGCTGATTACCTCCTCGAATTTCCCAGGTTCTCCATAATTTTAACTTACTATATAATTTATATCCGATTATTGAAAATTGCATTAGATCGCGGGGGTTAGTTCGATTACAATTCAGGGTCCATAAGTGTGACTATGGTAAAACACGGGAGACAGGGTCGAGATTCTTTCTTGCCCTATCTCACTATGGCAGGAAAAATCCGAAACTAGTGATCTCGCCATGGAGGGGAGAATACCGCCCCAGAGGCCCTAAAGGAAATAGAATCCCTGCAAACAATTTCTTAGGTTCCTCTATTTTCTACATTATCCTTAGCTATCCCACCTATAACTATGAATTTAAGAAAATTCCTTTAGCTACAACAATAATTGTCTACCCCTCGGTCAACCCGACGATGTACGCACTTTGGAAACCTTTACATTATTTCAACACTACCACATGCATATCCACATGATGCACCAACAATCTCACATCGTAATCAATTGGTCACAACGCACGTGTTGACACCCTATTTTGACCCTCCCCAATAGGAATTAATTAACGAGCTTCTTAATTCTAAACGATTTTAAATAATTTGATTTTAAAAATTTTAAAAAATCTTTTTAAAGTAATTTCACATTAATCTTGTTCCTTTTTATTAATTTTAGATAAAATATATGGTTTACATTATTATGTATATCACTAGTATACTGTATGTTTACTCGAAAATCGTCACAAAAACATTTTATTTTTCCTAACTATTTTAATTCATTAGTTTAGTTATATAGTAACTTATATTTTTGATTAGTTGTTTTTATAGTAAAGTCGATTATTTTAAAATACCCTTGAAGTATAGAAAATGGTACAAAATTACACTTCATCCACCAATTGCCTCCAAAATGCCTATTTCATCCACCTATTGGCTCCAACATACCCTTGTCATCCACCTTTGAGTTCAAAACTGACAACTTGTTTAATGATTTTAAATTTAAACTATCTAAACATTTTTAAAATACTTGATGTTCAACTATTGGTTATAATTTAGTTTCTTTGTAATATTGATAAACCAACCAACTACCCAACCATTACTAACTAAACCCCACCCAATTAATAATCCAACTATAATATCAAAATCTTCATAAACACTACTAAAACACAATGAAATTATAGATTAATGAAAATGACATCCAAAATTATTCAAGTCCGAATTGAAGCCCCAATTAAATTTATGTTGAGCCGCTAATTTAGGAGCACACTTTCAATTTGATTCTCTTTCAAGATTGAATTAGAAATTTATGATTAAAGGTAAAGAAGTAATACATACCGAATAAATTCATGCAATTTATTAAAATAAAATTTTATAAATATTTATGATTTATTTTAAAACATTTACTATATTATTTTGAAAAAAAGTTACCTATGAAGTAACATCACATAATTGAGAAGTAAGAAAAATTAAGATGAACATAATCAGACTTTTATGTTTATCAATAATTTTTATTTAGACTCTTGAATATATGATAATTTACTTCTATAGATATTTTCGTCTCAAATTTTTAAAAACACTCAATTGGCAGTAGCTTTTCTGTTGTTGCATTTGAATTGTGAGTGATTTATTACTTTGGAGGGTTTAATTAGTAATGGATGTGTAATGGATTACTTTACGAACCATACTAATAAGTTAAATTATAACAAATAGTTTAGTGCCAAGTATTTAAAAAAATATTTAAATAGTTTAATTATAAAACTGTTAAATAAGTGGTCAATTTTGAACCAAAAGGTGCATGAAAAGGGTATTTTGGACCCAATAGGTGGATGGGAACGACATTTTGGAGCCAATAGGTGGATGGAAGGTAATTTTTTACCATTTACAATACTTTTAGGGTATTTTAGACCCTTTTCCGTTTATATTATTTATTTATTTCAGCCGAAGACAACAAGTAAATTCAATTTGTTTTATTTATTTATTAAAAAGAAAAAGTTTTGGGCCTCGTTGTAATGATGAACAACCTATCTCCAGATCGTTCTTTACAAACCAAAATCCCAAGTGAATTCCAAGTCTTTTATTCATTAAAATTCCAAGTCACCCAAAGGAAGCATACCCAACCCACTCCCTATCCTCCCTGACCCGGCCCACTCTTATTCTCCTTCACAAAATGACCCAAACAAATTTTTCTGCTTCGTCCTCTTTAAGAATGACCCAACCCAGCCCAGCACCAGTCGTGAGAAAACCTAGAAGCCAATCAAGCAGCACAAGTGAATTGCACCAAAGGTTACCCCTACGAGCGTCTCCTTCTCTTCACACGTGAATGACCTCCAACATCTCCTTCTCCCTTTTTCTGCATCGTACAACTTTTCACCAACCATAGTCGCCTGCAAAATTAGCCTTACAACAACATGTACTTATCCTTGTGGCTGTGAGATGAAGCCACGTTAAATCTCTAGGATGATGGCAATAAATATGAGTCATTTGTTTCCCCTGTCGTCCGGATTTTCTGCGATTTGGACAAAATTTCGTACAAACCATAACCTTTACCATTCATTGAGGGAGAAATTTCAAACTTGGGATGAAGGGGAATCACGATTTTAGCCCCAAACATCTCCGAATTTCACCTGCCCTTTACATTTTTAAACCTTAGATTTTCTCCTCTATATAAACAACTCTTCCTCTCTAGACCGTGGCGGATTTTCGTGGGAGTTGAAAAAAAGAAGAAAAGGGGATTTTTGAAAGATTTACAAAGAAAGAACTTCAAAGCCATGAAATTACTTCAGAAAACATGACCGAAATACTCTTTCCGCATGAGTTCATTAGAGTTTTTGTAGTCCGCTGGAGACATCTTCGGGTTATCATCTCCGTTCGCTGCACCACGAAAGGTAATATCCTGTTCGTTTCACATACATATTGTTCTGAATGTGTTATTGCTTGATTCTCGACTATGTGAAGTTATTTATATGTTTTCGTTTAGGATGTGTATGACATTACAGATAATTTATTTTCAATAAGTCCCTTGCTATGGTTGGTCCTTCATTTTCAAGATGGTTTAATGTTTAATTCAGCTTCTATCTCTGTCTATGCTCTTCTTTAATTCTTGACGGTGATGCTCACCTTGAAGTTGTTTTTTTAATTTCTTTAGCTAATCTGTAAGATGCCATCCTATTTCTTTTTCCAAAAATAGTTCCCATAGTTTGTTACTTGTTGTCAAGGTGTTAAAGGATTTATCTCCCAGCTTTTCTCGCGCTTATATTCTAGTTTAGATCAATAATTCTTGTCTGAATTATTATAGCTTAAACTATGTTTTAGTTGTCTTATGGTTTAGCTAATTCTTTCATATTCATTTATTTGATTTTTTCTCTAGTTCTTTAGATGTTATCTTGGTTGGGATTAAATGTTCTTTTTCTTTAAAATTATGGGTATCGTTCCTGCTATTTGGTTACAAGATGCATAAAATATGTTGTAGTCGTTGTTCATACATTTATTTTGTGTGTTTATTCCTTTAGGATAAATAAATCTGCCTTCATTGCTACATGAGATCTCCGTGAGCTTCATGCCTATCTTTAACAAATTTCAATTACGTGGGAAGTACATGAAACTTTTAATGTGCATTCATACTTCTGGCTTGTTTTGTTCTTCGATCTGTGCATGTTTAAAAATTTGTTAAGGATGTTGTTTTATTTTGTTTTGTTTTCCTTTTTCTTCTTTGTTCTTTTTTTACTTGCTATATTGATCGCCAACTTTTATTTCCCTTCTATATATAACTTGATTTGGTGTCGTTAAGACTAAAATCGGTAGTATGAAAGATGTCCAAATGATGTCGATATAAGGCTCTATCCATCTGCAAAATTTGAATTACTGAATACCCATTTATTATTAGTACTATTATTATTATATTTGTCTAGAAAGCTCATCTATGTAAACAAATGATAATTTATTTATTACTTTTGACTATATCCTACATGTCTTACTAAGTGTAAGCTCGTATTACCTAACAATTATTGGGCTTTGAGAAAAATATTAAATACACTTAGTAAATAACATATTTTCTCATTATATCTTTGTATCATAACTAATTAAAATTGCTTTCTTCTTTGTTCGAACCTGTTACATCTCATATAACCATTGTTCCTAGTCCTGTTACTTGATTATTGTTTCCCATTCATGATACATATATATTAACAAGTCATCATCAATTTTCCCTTTTGATTATTGTCAAGTTTTATGTTGTTTATGACTGATCGGCATGTTATTTTGCTTACAAATTTAATTTTATCCTACCAGTTCATTCCTTTCCCAAAGATGCTAGTTTTGTTACTTATTTATCATTTTTGCATTTAAAATATGTCCGAGTTCACATGAACTCTTATCTCTTCCATGCATTCATGAGTGCCGTAAAGTCTTAATTTCCCTTATTCACGGTAGCCCGTCAAATTGAAGAATAAGTTCCAAAAAAAGGCATACATTTCCCGAATAGAAAGTAACTGAAGTGGAAGAAGTTGATGATTTTGGACCAAGAAGCCAAAATTTATTTTCTAAAATTTGTATTTTGTTATTTTGGGCCTAAGCCCTTGTTTCTTTTATCATTGTTGTACTGTTAGTATTTTAGAACAGGTGGAAACGAGCCAAAGGCCCAAAACAAAATAGGTCCAAATACCAGTCAAGGCAGACAAAAAATAGATTTTGACCCAACTCTCTTTCTCTTTCCCTGTTTACTTTATTACGCTTATGTACTTGTTCTTAATTGTCTTTAGTTTTAGGATCGGAAAATTCAAAATCCCCACAAGATGTAGTTATGATTTAATATTTAAACTGAATCAACCAAGTCTAGATGGACTTAAAAAGATAACAAATTTTTATATTCGGCCGACACAAGAAAACAAAATACTAACTATTACTACTTTACATAATGGCCTCTTCTTTATTTATGGCCGACATACACACTATTTTCTTTATGATTTTTTCAATTGGCTTTTTACAGCCGACACAACACGACAAAAATAAAAATTATTACTTTTTACATATGGCTGATATTCAGCCGACACAATTTTAACAAAATTCAAAATAAATTTTTTTTATTCGATTTGAACGTCTGGTATGATATTATCTTCTCCTTGACATTTTGAACATATATGGTCGGGGTATTTTTGTCCAATAATTTTGCAATATCTCGTCAATAATTCTTCTGAAATAAACCCTTTCCTTAATGCTCTTGTTGTTGGTTTTTGCTCTGGCTTGAGTAGACTAAGTATCCATTGGCGTATCTCTTCCATATCTTGTTCTCTGATTTCTTTAGAATTTGAATATATCATAACTTGTTCTCAACCTTTTGTATTTCTTGTTGTATTCCGATATCTTCTGGAATTATCATATCTCTGGTCAAACCAATTTTTATGACTTGTATAATTGGTTTTATCTCATCAAATAATATCTCTGCTGGTGCTGAATAAAACTTTATATAAAACAATGTTCCTTTAGTAATTCTTTTATAGTTCATAAAGGCTTTGTATAGCTCTGGTATGGTAGATATTTCATCTCCTGTTTGGGTATAAACTGTACTAAGTAATCCATAATTATAACATGTTTTTACAAGATTTGCATTGGTACCTGGTTGTGCTATTAACTTATTATATCCTTGTAGCTTTTGGGTTATAAAATCAGTATTAGGGTCTTTGGTAATTGGAGATCTAGGTGTTGAGTTTAAATAATTTTGGATTTTATAAAGGTTTTCAATATATGAGCGGGTTATATGGTTGTAGGCTTTTTTATCTTGGTTCAAACTTTTTGAGTAAGTATGTATTTGTGGTGGTATAAATAATGAGTCTTTTTGGTTCTTTGGAATAAATGGTTTATCGAAGATTTTGTTCATATTTAAATTTGTATATCTTATTCCACTAGCTCCTTTTGTTGTAGATGTGCTTGCTGTAGCTGCATTTAAACAAACATTGTCATGGGTTTTATGGAGTTTCCCAACGTCTCCTTCTAGTTCTGGCTTTTACCGTCCGCCGAACGACGTAGCTCCGCATTTTTAGAGTCATGCTGCTGACTGTTAGCTTTCAGATTTTGTAACTCTTTTCCCATACTGTCCACCTTCGTAGAAAGTGTAGTAATTGCTTTGAGTATTTCTTCTATTGTATCTTGTTCAGTTTGAGTCCCTTTTTCTTGATAGGTAGTCTGCAACAAGGTTCTTGTCAGTCTTAATTATTTCAATTGTAAATGTAAAATTTAATATATTCAATACTAATCTCCTTATTTCTTTTGTTGTAACTGAATCATCTAACTTTTTTGTTATCCACCATTTTACTTGTGTGTTATCTGTTCTTACAATAAATTTATTGTAAACAATATATGGTTCAAATGTTAATAAACATTTATATAATGCGAATAATTCTTTTCTATTTATTTTCCATTTTATTTGTGCTTCTGTGTAAGATCCTGAATAATATCTACAATGGTGTTCTATTTTTTCTTTTTCATATTTGTATTTTAAAACTCCTCCGTAACTATGATCACTCGAATCTGTTTCAACAATGTAAGTGAATGTTCTATTTTCATCAGGAAAATATAGTTTTGGTAATTTTTTACATAGATTCTTAATCTTTTTTATATGTTCTTTATCTTTATTATCAAAATGATATTCTACATCTTTTTTAAGTTTTTTATGTAATGCTTTTAGATGCTCTGCTAATTTTGGTATATATTCTCTTACCTGATTTACTAATCCTAGAAAGGATTGTAATTTCTTTTTTGTATCTATATTTTCATCAATAGTAATTACTTTTTGTACTATATGAGTTTGCATTTTTATTCCATTTTTATCTATTTGTATTCCTAGAAATTCTATTTGTGATTTCATAATTTCTGCTTTTCTTTTACTCAAACTTATACCTGTATTTTTTACTATATGTATAAATTTTTCCAATAATCTTATATGTTCATCTTGTGTTCTAGAATGTAACAATATGTCATCTATATATACAATACAGTTTTCTAGCTGGTTAAAATAGTTATCCATAAAATGTTGGAATCTACCTGGTGCATTTTTATATCCAAAGGGTAAAACATTCCATTCATAGAATCCTTGTGGTACTGTGAATGCTGTTAATTGTTTGGATTCTTCTTCTAGTTTTAGATGGTAAAATCCTGATTTACAGTCAAATTTGCTAAAATAATTATATCCTTGTATTTGTCTTATTTTAAGTATTTTATTAGGTATTGGATAATTGTACGTTTTGGTTTTAGCATTTAGATTACGATAGTCTATGACCATTCTACTTTTACCTCTTTTTTGTTCACTATGTTTTATAACTATAAATGCTGGGCTTGTATGTTTACTATTACTTTCTTGTATGTAATTATTTTCTAATAATTCGTCTATATGTATTTTAAATTCTTTTAAATCATCAAAGTTATACTTTAATGGTCTCTGTGTTATTATGCTATTTTCATCTATTAATGTAATTTTTACTTTTGTCTTATGTTTTTCCCATTCTTGTAATGGCTCTTCACTATATAATTGTTCTAGTTGTTCAATAATTATTTTAACTTTGTCTATTGTAAATATAATAATTTCTAATTGTGATATTTGTTTTTCATTTATATTTTCCATTTCTTGGTTTATCTTTTCACTTCCTTTTATCCATTCCATAGGTTTTCGTTGTTTATTTTTTACCCTTTTTGCTCCTATCTTATTTCCGCATGGTGTAGTAAGCCACCAATATGTTTTTGTTATTATGTGTGGATAAAATCTATCTAGAAATAACATTCCTAATAACATATCTTTTGTAGTAAATTCAAAATTATACATTTCTTCTATTGTTAGTATCTTATCCCATATTTGTATTTTTATATTTTTTGCTCTGTATTTAATCATACTTCCTTCATTGTTAAATCCTGTTACTACCATAGGTGTTTTTAATTTTTCTCATTTATCTTCTGGTAAGCAATTATATTTACATATATTTGCTTCTGCTCCTGTATCTATCATAGGGGTATAATATCTGTTGTGATATCCTTCTACTATAATTTTTGCAAGTATAAATATTTTCATTAATCATTTTGTCCTTTTTATAATTATTTTCTTATTTTGGCAAGTTATTGTTAATTGTTCATTTTCTATATTGTATGGTTTGACTTTTTCTAACCATTTATTCCTAATGTAATATTATGGTCTCCTTGGTATATCTTGAATTGTATTACTAAGGGTATTCCTCCTATAATTATTTCTTTTTCTGTTGTTTCTTCATTTGTGTTTACTATCTCACTAGGTAGTCCAGGGCATGTATATCCTGTTTTTATAATTTCTTCTTCTAATACTAACTCTCTTGTTATATAATTTTCTTCTTGTCCTGTATTTATTAATATTTTATATTTTCTTTGGTCTATTATTCCTGTTATGAAATAATGATATGGTGTTATTTCTTCTTTATCTAATAAGCTTTGGGGAATTTCATATTTTCTTTTAGATGTACTCATCGTTGATGAGGTAGCTCTTGTCAATGTATTTGGTACGCTTGAAGTGCTTAATCTTTCTTTTACTATCTCTAAATCTTCTTCTATATCAATTTCTTTATAGCTATAGTCATTATTGTCTATTACAGTAATTATTTTTTCAAAAGGATTTTCTATTTTTATTTTGTTAATTTTATTTCTTGCTGTTATTTTATGCTTCGTTGTTAATATATATAGATTTTTACATCTTGCTGTAAATAATTTGCTTCCTGGTGCTAAAACTATTCCAGATATTTTCCAATATAGAACTAATGATCTATCTATATTTTTATCTGTTAATGATACTGTATAATTAGCACTTATTGTAAACTTAAATTTTTGATATATCAAGTTTCCTTTTACTGCACTAATTATGCTTTTTTCTATAGGGTGTACAATTCTATAATCTGCTAAGTATATTTCTATAGGTGTATCTATTCCTTCTCTAAAGCAGGCTTTTATTAATATTTCTGTTCCTCCTAAATGTAGGTATTTTATTGGTGTTTTAGCTTTTATATCTTGTATTTCTTTGTTTATCATTCTTTTATTTATTATAGGTATATATGCTTTTCCTTTTGTGTATTTACAATCTATGATATGTTCTTTTTGACTAACTACATAATATTCTTCTTTTTGTCTTTTAAACCAATTTCTTAAAATAGGTATTTCTAGTACCTTTTCAACACTTAAATCTAATTCTTTTCCTTTTATTTGTTCAAATATCGTATTATCAAATATAATTTTCTGTTCTGATGATTCTCCATCTTGATATTCTTCCTTAGATATTATTTTTATTTCATTTTCAGACATTATATTTCTTCATCTGTTTCGTTATTATCTATGTTAATATTTTCTTCTTCATTCTCAGTTTCTATATCTGATACTTCATATATACTATCATTTTCACTTAATTCATAATCTATGTATTCTATTTGCATATATTTTTCATTATCTATAATTAATTCTGCAATTTGTTTTCTTTTTGGATTTTTGGGTAATTTACAATCTTTAGCTATGTGTCCTATCTTTCCACAATTATAACAAGTATATTGGGATATTTTTCTTTTTGGTCTGTATGGTCTTTTTATTTTATGGTTTTTACATAATACCTTCACCTTGGTTGTTTATATTTATATATAGTTTTGTTTTTTCTATAATTATATCTTTTAGATTTTTGTTTTTTAGTTGTGCATCCAAATTGTGGTGCCATTTTATTTTTGCAACATGATAAATTTTTATTTAATACTTTTTCCATTTTTAATCTTTCTTTTTGGTTTTCACATAGTTGTATGAACCATTGATTTAAAAATTTTATTCTAGATCCTAAAGTTTCTACTATTCCTTCATTATTCCAATCTTTTATTACGTTTGTACTAAATGGTTCTGGTAATTTTGTATAATATTGTTTTCTTATTTCTTTTGCTTCGTCAAAATTGTATTTAGCTTTGTAATAATATTCTTTAAATGCGCAAGTATATTCTTCTAAGTAACACATTTTACATATAGCTAATTTTGTCATAAGTTGTCTATTTATTATTTTTTCTCTATTTTGTTCTCTTATATCTGTAGTCATACCTCCAAATTCATTTCTTATCGCTGATTCATATTTATCTAGTATATCTATATTTGTTGCTGATGCGGATCCATCCATTTTCTTATCATTCCTAAGTACTTCTAAACTTTCCGAGAGTAGATTTTCTATCCATAATTTTGTTGTTCCTACGAATGTTCTTTCTATGTATCTTGGTGTTTTCGCTGTTTCTATTTTGTTATCTATTAACTGTTTAGACATATTTTCTATCCATAATAATATTGTTTTATTTATATCTGCGACACAATCTAAATCTAAGAAATTGTATTGTTCATTTGCTGGTTTAGGTGTCCAATTTTTATTTAGTCTACTGTTCCATATTGCATTATTTCTGTCTGATTGTTGATAGCTTTCTGTATAATAAGTTGGTGGTGTCCTCCTAGGACTAACTCTAGGACTATTTCTGGGAATATTATCTGGGGTTTTAACTCTTGACGTACTAGGCCTATTCATATCTCCTGTGTTTATTTCTAATTTTTTTGGTTTATTTATCTGTTCTAGAATTTCTGTATATGTTTCACTTATATCGCTTATTTCTGATTGTTGGTCATTTTCATTTCCATCTATTTCATTTACTTCAATATCTTCATTTAGGTCTTCATTCAGTTTTTGTTCCATTTGTTTTATTTCATTTGTTAATTGTAGCTCTTTATCTTTTTCTTTTTGTTTTTGTTTATTTTCATATAATAATTTTAACCTAGCTAATTCTTTTTCTAATTCACTTATTCTTGTATTTTTTATTTCTTCTAAATTTTGTACTTCTTGTTTTGCTTGTGTTTTTATTTTTTCAATTTCTCTTGATTTATCTATTTCTTCATTTTCTTTTGTTATTCTTACCATAGCTGTTAAACTATCTTCTAATTTTGCTGTTTCTTTTTCTAGCATTAAGTATAAATTATTTCCTATTTTCTTGTATCTTCTTCCTAAATTTGAAAATATTATTTTTATTATCATTCCATCTTGGTTTTCATATGTTTTTTCGTCTACTGCAAACTCTTCTTTGTTCATTATGATCTATGTATTATATTATGTTGTAATTCATATTCAAGACAATCTAATTCTAATTCTAACATTAATATATCTTTTCTTTGTGCTAGTATTGATTTATTACATACTCCTGCTAATATATTTTCTTCTAACCTTCTTTTTTTATGTTGTAACTCTTGTTCTTTTTCAGTTATTTGTTCCATTATTTCTTCTATTAATTGTTGTTTATAGATTTCTCTGTTCATATTGTTTTTTCAAATAGCAGACATATTTATATTCTGTTTTTGAAATTATGTTTATTAATTGATCTTTTTTATCATTATCTGTTTTGACTAGTTGTGATAATTGGTATTCTATATATAAGGATTTTAATTTTTTCCATATTTTTCTCACCTTGTTATCTATCTTAGTTCTTTTTATTTTAGTACTTTTATTTTTATTTATCATAACCTTTTATATAGTATTTTAAAAAGCTTACTTAATTTTTTTGGATATTTAATCTTTTTTAACCTGTAATTTGTACCATATCGCCTTAGCCAATGTTCAGTCATATTTAGTCTCCAATATCTAAATCATCATATAAATCATATATGTCATAATGAAGTTCATCCTGTATACTTTGTATAGTTAACTCAGTCCAACCTTGGGTTGTTATTTCTATTATTTCATATGTTAATAATTTATTATAAATTTCTCTTTTTATATCAGTATTCAAATTTTTTAGTACATAGAGTAGTAATATCTTATAATTAACATCATCATCTAATAGGTATGTTTCCATTTCTATTATTTTCATTTTTCACTAAAATTTTATTCCTTCCAACCTCTTAATAAATTATACTTGCTTATTATGCAAAAATAATGGTTTAATAATCATCTCGTCTGGTCACTACTACAGCTTTCTTCTTTGATTAGTTACCCTAACAGCGCCTCAACTTTGTTACTCCCCTAAACGGCCTTCTCTGCCTACCGGTTTCAACCTTAGGATGGCATAGTCTGGGCGTACTTATTCAAAGAATATTTCTGTAGCAAACTTTCTAAAGATGATTATTATAACATTATTCAAACATGATAAACAATTATAATTAACAAGAGATTTTCAGGAATAATTTAATTTAGCTACTCATGAATATAAAATGGTATACCTGTTTTTGTAGATCTTCCGACATAGTTGATTTGTTTTCCATAGTTATTTAATTAACTAGCTTTGATACCAATGTAGGGGGGTGGAAGCGGATTTATGATTTGAGAGTAGAGAGTAGAGAGAAGATTGTTAGCTGGAAGATTGATGATTTTATTTATGAGGGGAAACCCTCTATTTATACACAAAATTTACAGACTTTTGGCCAAAAAATGGCCGACACATACTTTACACTTGGCCTTTTTATATGTGAAGTAACAACCTCACTCAAATATTAAGTTTATTTTAACCTTTTTAATGATTCCAAATATTTTCAATTCAAATCAAGTTAACTTTTATACTAAAACTATTAATTGTCTAATAATCGCAAGTAAGCGAGTATTTTAGGTGCCTTTAACACCTTTCTAAAATTCGAATAATAAACCCTGAACCCCCTGAAATATTTTCAATCGATTTAGTGTTTTAATCCGTTGAGAATAGGTTTTTCTTGATTTTTTCTTAAAAATTAAGTGGTGAATCTAAAACCAAGTCTAAAACACGAATATTTGTTCCAAATAAAAAAGAATTGTGACTCTTTTAGGGAATTTGAATGAATATAAACATAAAAATACGGTGTTTGGTTACATGTGTTTAATTGTTAACTTGTCTTATTTGATTAATGATAAATTGTCGCATCTCATGGCATCAATTTCGCCAAACGGTAAATAGAATGCATCAAGACAAAGGAGGTTACGTTACTTACCACTACTACCCTTCAAAAATCAAATAAGTCTAATATTTGGAACTGATAAACGAATAGTTGACTTGCGGATTAATCTTCACCTCGTTGTTTGTTCGACTCGGGTAACAATTATTTCGAAATTGATTCTAGTTAACCTAGAGTAGAGAGAATCCAAATCCAAATCGAAGCATTAGCCTAAGACGACTTAATACCCAAGATGTATTAAGTCGATTAGTGAAACCGCCAAAATCATGTCCAAGGTCTCCGACCTAACGACATATCATGTTTTTTTTATATTTGAAAGATTTATGTGTGGAAACCTAATTTTGGGGTAGGGAAACTTAATCGAGTTTTATTTTTTTGGTATGGATAATTTTCCCGAATTCGACATGGTTGTAGAAGCCCCGGTTTCGCTTAAGATGTGATATAATGAGCTCGATGAGGATCACAGAAGAACCCTCAACAAATATTTGGGGGCTCTAACTGAAATACTCAACATTGTTGGTTGGGGTGAGTAGATAGAAATCCTCACACACCTTTGGGATATTAAAAAAATTGTGTTCCGATTCGGAACCATGGAAATTACCTCGACAATTGAAGAAATTTGTAACGATATTGATATAGTTAGTATACATATGGAAAAAAAGAGAAAGGAAACAAGAAGACAACTTCATGCCTAAGAAGCCTCCTGTCGAAGATATTACCAACTGGCTTGGATTAGGAAACGATTACGCTTACTTGGCAAAAGATTCTAGTATCTCATTTATGGACTTCTACATTAGATAAGGGAATGGAGCTTTTACGTGAATTATAACCAAGAGTTCAGAGTTACTTACGGGGAATGGAATTAGATACGACTGTTAGCGTTATCTGTCTCATTGTTGGTTACTATTGTTTTTCCACATGACCCGAGCCCAAGCATCAACACTCCAGTGAAAATGCTTGAACAAACTCTATTCCACGGGAACCTGAATCATGGGGAAGTGAAGTATTACTGGGGAAAATGAAAGAGGGAAATGTGGCGAAGGGACATCGGATGCAAAAGTGCATACCTTCGATGATAAAGACACTCTCAAGGATTTGAACAATATGTTGTTTTGGGAAAAATCTGGGGAACTTGAGGATTACAAAAAGGCTGGCTCAGATTTTTTAAGAGCTACGAGAAGATATCCAATGGATGTTCGATTGCTTCATCTTAAAGGATGCCATTGTGAGTGCCGCAACAACTCGTAGTTCTACTACTAGGTATTCAAGAAATTCATACATATGTACCTATTCGAGTCCTAAGACTGTTTAGGAGGAAACAAATCATGCCTCATGAGGCATACTATCACATCTACGTGTTTGACATAAGGATGATCGAGTAGTTGATGCTTCAGAGATATTGAGAGAGTGGAAAAGGGCTAAGTGAATGAACAAAGAAACCATTGCGCCAGATCAGTTTGATGTCGGATAAGACGAAACTTAAAATATTTTGCAAAAAAAAATATACAAGGTATCTCCCTTCTAGTCCCAAACAGATATGACAATGTGGAGGATTGAGCTAAATGAGGTAAAGTGTGAAGCTCAAGAAGTGCATGCCCAATTTCTCAAAAATCAATGTACTCTTGAAAATAAAACTCACGAATTGGAAAGATTGAGGCAATTTTTTTATTAGCTTGACTTATGGGTTAAATAAAAGTTAGATGGAATGCAATACGAAGATTGGGAAGAAAAAGGACGCTGGAGCGAGGGTTACCTACTGAGGCTACGGTACACATTTCAGCAACACAAGACGCATGAAAGAAACATAGAAGCCGGTTCATCAGAAACTACATAGTGGACTTTGCCCACGTGTGGCTTTTTCTATATGTATTATTGTCACTATCAGCCCCTGCGTGGGCTTGTCTTTCTAGTATTTTGGTACGTTTTTTAAATGACCCTTGCGTTTGCCCATCCTTAGTATTTTTCATTCCCTATTTCCCTTTTTTTATATCCCGTTCAAACGTTAACTATTATATGTGGATTTTTCTTGGTGGGTAACTAAATGATACAATTACACACATGCATCTTTCAAATGCGTTAGGTCTACCCTTGTCACAAAAGTGTCCTCTTACTTGTTTTGGACGCACATTAATTGCTTATAAGCTTTACCTATGTATGTGATATTTTTACTTGAACCAGGATATTTTGGCCCACTACCTTTAAAAATTTTCATATAATCTCTACAATGTCAAAAATAAGTCTATATCCCAAGAATGCTCGACCAAATTTTTCTGAGTCTTTATTTTCTCAACTGAAAAGTAAATTCCTAGTACTCATATCCTTAAACATTACTCTTTTGTCTTAGGAAAGACAGGAACACAACTGTGGATAAAATCATGAACATCTACTGAACCAACCGGAGAGGATTTGCAGTTGCTTGAACAGTGACTCCAAGAAAGCATAGAAAAGAGGTTCGGGGTAGAGATCGCCACTTCGGCCATTAAAATTACAAGCATGCCATTAGAGGAGGAGTTGGCAACTGAGATATTGAGTCACACTATGATGGACGAAGAGATGATTTCCATACGGAGGCTGCGCAAAAAATACCCTCTTCTAGATAACACACTCCATGTCTTTGAGCAAAAAATACCCTCTCCTATTGCAAAATTTAATTCACTTGTTTTAGTTTTGTTATCTAACATTCTTTGGTTTTGTTTCAGCAAAGCAAAATATATAATTTTTTAAATCCTGTCAATATCACGTCATGTCACAAGCTAAAGGAACATGATGAGGTATATGAAGATGAGTTTAAAGATTATGACGAGGAAATCATAATATTCAAACGCATATTCAATGATTTAAAACAATCTGAGACTCAAGGTAATTCAAATCTGGATGAGACAGATTGTAAATCTACAAAAGGATAACTATGTCAAAAATGTCAGAATCAGGGTCCATTAAAGAGAATCTCAGAAAAGAGAACTCAACAGTTTTACTTAAAAAATACCTCGAATACACTTGTTTGATAACAAGTCGTGGTGGAACACTGATATTCATTTCAAGTTGTCAATCGACTTAAATGCTATCAAAAATTGCAATATTTGAAGATTTAGAGTGTTATTTATTTCTGTCCTTGTAATCACATTGTTTTTTTAAAATAATCTTATGTTTTATAGTTAGAAAATTATTTCTTGTAAATGAATTACGTCTTACGTGAATTTTCAATAATGAGATACGTAGGCGACCTATGTCGGCTTCGGTCACCCCATTATAAAATTTTCATATTTCTCTTTGTATTTGAAATATGTTCGGCCTAATTTGTCAAGAATGAGACACGTAGGTGGCCTACGTAGGTCTCAATCAATTTCTTTGTAAATTTCTTAATATTTTTAACCTTTGAAGGAGAACTAGGTTTGACCTGATTCCTATCTCAATGGGATACGTAGTGTCACATCCGGGGAGAACACTTTAGACGTAATAAGAGTCGTCGTCCTTTTTGAGGACTATGACTAGACTCGTATTTTACATAATAACATTCATAGGTTAAAATTTGGAAAGAAATGTCTATCAATAGGTTTACATAGACGTCTCGCATACACGTAATTTATTCATATCAAGTATACATAGACACTTTGCATAAGAAGATTACATAGACCTCCACTTTTATAGAACATAGATATATAATATATAACATACTCTTAAAAGAGTGTCTCATCTCAAAACCATCGAAAGCAAAAGTATATCAAGTGGGCATAAATCCACATATAGGCTATACAATCTTTAGTACTAAAACGAAAAGAAAAGAATATAGAATCCTTAAAACTAAAACACATCATTAGCTTGATAGTGACATTTCCCTCAATAAGTGAGAACCTACCCAAGTTGGATGATTGAGAATTCCAAGTTTTCGTCAAAGTCGTCTCAGAAGCCCTTCAACAATCGAAACCTAAAATGTTGGGGAAAATGGAAAAATGGGGTTAGCACATCACATATGCTAAGTATGAGACCATATGCACATATAATATCAAATCATGCTAAAAATGGACATTTCATTAAAACATATTATTTTACATTTGGGAAATCTTATGGATATTGAAGAACCAATACAAGTCATTAATGCATGTTTATCAAGTCAATATCACGTACTATACATTATCAAACCACCTTAAGTCAAATCAAGTCACATGCATATCAACTTATTTGAACCCATAATCTAATACAATTTTATTATCAAGTCATAACATCACAGGCATGAACAAGAGTTCATTACAACATAACCAAAGCAAGGCCATTTTTCATTACCATCATTAAGTCCACTTTTGCAATGCTCAAGAAAACCCCATAACCTCACTTAATAAACTAAACCTAACTAGAACCATAACCAATGTCAAACTTCACATATCATGTTATTAAGAGTACATAACATCATAATTTATCAATAAAGACCAAATACATGTAGGGTAACCAACATCACATTGTTTCATTTACATGTAAGATAATCATATTATCATAATTTACTTTTATAAGCATACACATACATAAGAAACACCTCCTAAGGCTTCTGTCAAGGCTAACTAGTTCAAGGCCTAGGTAGAGTCCATACCCCTACTTAGGCTAAGCCAAACCTCTTGAGTTACCCTAGTTGATTTGTACTTCTTTACTTCATTTTATTTTAGGGAAAACTGACATAGAACACAAGAGCTAAGTCTGACATCCGGTGTTGTAAAAGCTTACACTTATGGAAGGTTGTATACAGGCTAAAGTTGAACAAAAAATAAACATAACTTTGTAGGTTGATCCACTAGCTATTCTTCCTATAGGGGCAACATAGTTTAAGGAACTATGAGATAGGTATTAACTCTCTACATGCCACTTGGCAATTGGAGGCTCCTCCCACGAGAATCCATAGGGTGAGTATCCCTCATAGGGGAGTCAACACATCATATGGAATTATAGGGTGAATCTTCCTCTACGAAAAGGCAATACCTCCCAATGTCAATTTCTTTCGGTGCTAAGATAATGCCTCTTTTTAAATGTCTTTAACTCATCCATTATTATCAAAACTTAGTTTAGGTCATAGGGTATATACCTTATATAAACATCATCATCATATCTCATTAGGAGTTGTATGAGAATCATCTTTCAATACATCTCTCTTAGTAAGATCAAAACCTTACATCATATCATAGTAATTCACATAATTGAAAAAACAACATCCTTGTATCATTTAAAGCTTAACATGATCTCATAATTAATAAGTGAAGACATTTCAATACAAATATCATACCATCCCATCAGAACATACACACTTCAATTGAATCAACATGACAAGGTATAAGTCATCACAACATAATTAGGATTTCACGATCACAAGACCTTACCTCTTCCTCTTCCAAATCTATCAATATGGTCTTATAATCAAACACTCTCAAATCATCCATAAATGGTCATAATATAATCATAGTATAGTAATTCAAGAAATAACCATGTCAATTGAACCAACACTACACAATTCAACTCAAGATCACAACCTAGGGTTAAGGGAAAAAGTTAATCTTCTACAAACTACGTCAATCCGTCAATGATTATTGTAAAATAGTCATAATTCAGCATAATCTAATCAATAAAATCAAAATATATCATAAAAATTTTAATTAAAATATCAATTTTGAGATTGGAAAAGACCCACATGAAAACTCATCTTTTGAAATCAATTTGAAAAAGCCCTTTAGGAAAAGAGATCCCAAAGGTGAAAGGAATCCCATGCCTTAATATTTGATGAAGATTGATGGAGAAACTTTTGTGATTTCATCCCTAGAACCGAATTTAACCTTGACTTCTATGGTGTTCTTGAACTTGGGAGAGGGAAAGAAGAGAGAAGGAAGAGAGTTTGTGTTTGGAATTTATGTGGCTAAGGTTAGTTTAATTATCTTAGGGTCTTTAAATAGGTCTTTAACCCACTTAATTAGACTTCACTAAAACCCTAAATAATTAACTAACTATCTAATTAATTTATATAACCCATTTAAAAACGTGCAGCAAAACATTCGCATGAAAGACGAGACCACGAAAAATGGTCTCAATATACAATTCTATAAAACCTTTAATGCAATAACCTATGGATTGATCATAAAATTTGACAAGTTCATTTATAAAAACTTTAAAAAACTCTTCTAATTTTTTGCTCCTTGATGAATAGAGTTTGAAGGATCAAAAATCATACCTAAATTATGTTAATCCACCAATTTGATGAATAATCTCAACTTAGTTTTCCAAATTATGCTCTTTCTTGAGTTTTGTCTTCAATGGAGTTCTTGAGAATTTCATAGACATTTTGGGGTTTTGATTTTGAAGAATGTATTTATCTAGGCATTTATAACTTATAAACCCACTTAAAATACCTAAAATACCCCTAAGTAACCATCGTTTCACTTATTTTCTTATGGGATTAAATATTTTATACACCCCTAGAGTTTACAGTAAAGCTGCCAAGGAAAACAACTTTAGAGATAGATGCAACCGACTGGCCATTTCCCAACAAACAGACCGTCCTCTTGGTCTGTGGTTTCAGAATGAGGCAGTTCATATGATGCTTGCCCTGCCACGCCTAAGTATTGGCCCACGCCCTGAATCAACGGTGAGTGGACCAGGCTACTGGCCATCGATTGCCTCCGTCGATTGGGCTGGTCTAAGACAGCCTTTGGGTCAAGGCAAGGTCTTTCCTCAAGGACACTAGGATGGTCCTTGGGTTGTTCGCCCACAAGTTTCCAACACTAATAATTTATATGAGTTTAGGAGATCCCATATAAATTTCATTCAAAACAAACACTTAAAACTCAAACAAACATGTTATGACACACGAGGTCATTTCAAGGCAAACCTTTCGAATGTCATCGATGTTCTTGGACTTTTTACCTCCAAACATCATGAAACTTTACACAGTGACTATTAACACAATTTTAACTCATATAAGGACCTCATAAGCTAGTGAAACACTTATATAAGCACATAAACACACATGAGGCACATATGTAACTTCGTCATCGAACGTCTTGGTCTTCCCTCGACATTTGACTCCGAATGCACCTAAAACTCTGGACACATACTGAATACCACATTATAGAAAAATTTAGGACCTCGTACCGTCATTACAAACATGTTAGGATATATCTTCAACTAAGTCATTTTTGAGGTATTAAACATACGAATTTGCATGGTATGCCTCCAGATAAAGATATAAATTTCTACATTGAATTAGAGAATGGCACTCGCCCTATTTCACTCCCTCAGTATCATGTTGATCCAGAATAATAAAGATAGTATAGGTTCAAATCAAAGAGGTTCTTGATAAAGGGCTTATCCGTACTAGTATTTTCATGTGGGGTGCTCCTATCTTATTTGTTACGAAGAATGAGGGTAATATGAAGATTGAGGGTAGTATAAGGACTTGTGATTTTATCTTAAGAAATAAGAAAATTAGTATAAAAGATGGGCTAGTCCTTTCAATTTGCTGTGTATACTTGAGTTTGAGGTTTTATGTTGATGAAAATGGTAACATGTAGCTATAATTAGGGCTAACTGCGCATAATGTTGATAATATTTCATAGTCGATTGTGACGTGACACAACTATGTAATAAGATAGTAGCTAAGGAAATTTGGTGTAGTCGAGTATTTATGGCTGTGCTATTCTAATATTTGGTTAATAATTTGGTCATATGGAAAGTTTTAAGAGATGGGGTAACACCACTTTAATAGAATTTAAAAGAGCTAGAGTCATAATTATGAAAAATATTGTGATGAGTGCACTTTAAAAGAGAGGAGGGAACAAGAATATTGTATTGATTGCAAAGGCTAAAAAAATATCTTAAGAGGTGTACATAATTGGGTGCAGACATGTGTAATTTCATTTGTTTTGTTGTGACTATTTTAATAGTATCACAAGTCCATCATATTGGTTATAACAATTGAAAAAAAATGACAAAGGAGTGTACAAACACTATCTTGAATGTGATGATAAGTTTTTTTGTTTTGCTTTGAATTTTGTAATGATTACGATGAAGTTTTAGGCAAAATATATATGAGATAGATGGATATGCCATTCATGATAATCGAAGATCCATGAATTTATAAAAATCTTTGAGGTATACGCTAATGTTGATAGATAAGGGGATTGTGTTATATGGTTGAATTTTCAATTTAAAATTTTCATTTTAAGTCTATATTTGTGGTGATATATTTTGTCATGGTATAATTTTAAAGGTATGAAATGATCAATTGCATTAGGTATTGAGAATTTTAAATGAAATATACCTGGGTTGACTTTTAAAGTTTATTACTTTTGATTGTTAAAGTATTTATGAATGGTTTCCATTTTAAAAGTACTAGTTTATAGTTAGATTAATGATCAAAGTGCTCATGATTGTTGTTAGTATTGAGAGTATGTACTTCAATGGAACGATGGTGTGTGGAGTCAAGACTCTTCAGATGAAAACCTTTCATGTTATTCTGTTATCTCTTATGTGACCATCTACTTCGTTTTATACATGGTTGTGTGGGTGATGCACTATCTAGGCTCACACATATTTTTAATTTTTGGGTGGATCCCTAATGGAGAATCAAGTGTACCAATAATGCATTGTTCTCTTGATTGAGTGGAATAATTGGGAAGAATTGGTTATTTAGATGACTTCTGTGGTGGTGTCTTGGAGTTGTTAACTTATTTAGTGGTTGTACACGCACCACCTTGCTTATGAGAGTTATAGAAGAGATAGCATGTGTATTTATGGTTGTGTGACAATCGTAATATTCATCTACTTGTCGAGGTCAGGTATCGATTATGTGTGATTGAATGTGGTATAATTGGGTCCAATTATCTTATTCTTAAGAGGTAATCTACAATTACTAAACATGATACTTCGATAGTGTTACAGGAGGGTTTGTTTGCTTAGACATATCCCTCGAATCTGATCTTTGAATATTAATTCTTTATAACTTAAACTCAATGGAAATTTGGTTGTGAAATGGATAGGTTGATAAGAACTGTGATTTTTTTAGCAGTACAATTGTGTGTTGGTTGTCTGAAGTTCACCTCTAATTGTGGCGAGTTTTGATTTAAGATTTTATCATGGTTATGTAAGAAAGGGTCATGCTGATGGTTTTGTCAAGGTCCTTGATAAATGTTTCAGACATGTGAATGATCAACTTTGGTGGTTATTGGGAATATCGTTGTGGTTAGCTATGTGTACATACAACAATAATTAGAACTCAAGTATTACGTGTTGCATGGGAGGATGTATATGTATTAAATTGGTTGACTGGGAATGAGGAGAACATCACACAGTTAGAATAAGTTTTGTTAAACAAGACCTTCAATATGATGAAGAACTGGTTAAACTTGGTCACAATGTTAGGAAGCTAAGGACATACAGGAAAAGTACACCCCAGTAATTTGATGTTTTAGATACTACTTTGCCCTTACTTAGGCCATCTTTCCTAGTTGATCCATCACATCCCGAAACCACACTTTAGAAGTTAGGGCAATCTCGGATTGCAACCAGCGTACTTGACCTCTCGGAGGTACAAGCCCTTACATATCATTCATCGCATGAACATAATGAAATGTAGTGGGAAATTAAAACTTTTCACAAAACATAACCTTGTATTTTAAAAACTCTTTCATATAAATTCAAAGGAAATATTAAGTCTAAATCTCATCAAACATAAGACATGAGAATACTTTGGATACGGTCCATACTTCAAAATATAAAAATACTTAGTCTATTACAATACATCAAATTGAAATAGAAAAGACATCTATGCCCTCAAATAAAATGAGGACATACATCGACTTCTATTGAATGATAATATGATCCAATTATCCACTTCCCAAATGCTCCTTACCTACCAACAACTATAGAGATCGATAACAACCACATGTACTAAGTATGGCATGATGCATAAAAATCATGAAAATGGATATTTATTAAAAATATGCATCTTTTCATTTAAAAATCATAGTATAATCACAAGAACAACATTTAACAACTAAGAAACATATAAGATAACATTTAAACCAATTAACCTAATTTTTTAGCTAACCTAACAGTGAGCTATATTCACTGTACAATGAATTGCTTCATTGTTAGGGTGAAGTATCTCTTTCTTCCTTTCAACACTTTCTAGTGTGTAGTTTTCTCACTAAAAACTAACCTAAGACCCACTTAAGAAACAAAAAGAGAGACCACCAATACATCCTCCCTAAGCATACCTAAATGACCGTCAAGAATACTTATAATAAGATACATACACAATCACAAGGCATCAAACACATCAATATGAGATAATATGACATTCTCATGCCAAAGGCTATCAAAAGACCTAATTAATTAAATCAAGAAGATAAAATCCATTATTGAACTCTCAAGACTACCTAAATAATCCATAAGACTACCTAAGTTTAAATCATGTCCACATTTTCAACATCTTCCCTAACAAGAGTCATTCTTAAGACTCATCTAAGTAAGATACAAAGTGACCATTCCTATACCCCCTTCACAACTTAACTAGACCACCCGTAACTACTCTAGATAAGTACTTATTCATTTAACATTTTCTTAACTTAAGTCATTGCATCCAGTAGTTCATTTAGGAGACATTCCACACATAAATGATATTCAAGTAAAGGTCTTGGACAATACGTTGAACACTTAGTAAAACCTTCAAAGCCTATTTTGCAATGTCTGGATAGCATCACATACACCCACCAATACTTCATAGAACTTCTCTAATGTTATTAGGTATTCAATATGATGACAATAGGCAATAATTGACATAGTCCATGATAGAAGGACATGAAATCCGGAGTTCTAACCTACTCTGATGAGGGTGTTCTACTTGCCAATGGTAGAACATAGATACAATTCCATGTAGGCACATGGTTAAGGAATATGAAGGGTATGCTTTGTAATCTAGTCTCATTCTTTAACTAGAACTACTTCCCTTACCATACTCACTCTGTGATAGCCTTTGTTCTCATAGATTAATTCACGTTATGGTTCATATTAAGGGTTTCCATATCTACTTCATAACCCAATGAAATTTACCCTACCAAAGGGTTACCTTACAATGGCGACAATAAACTCATCATGACTTTCCTAAGGTTAGATTTGATGTCGTTCCAGCCAATGAACCTTATGTCGAACATTTCTTTGCTTTGTAGAATACCATTCCGGCTAAGGACTTCAACATTTTTAACCTTACCTCTAGGTTCAAGGTTTCCAAATAAAACAATCTCTTAACATAATTTAAGGTCTCATGTCATTCGTACATATAAGACTAAGAACTTTAGCATACTAATTCAATACATCATATATACATCAAGTAAGGAACACAAGCCAACAAAGACAAGACACCACATACTTTACCTTAACACACATTACATGTCATTATTATCATAAATATGACCATCATAGATTCATATAATCAAGTAGGAATAAATAAGACTCAACACTAAGACTATACACACAAGGTCAAAATCATAGTTTAACGTGATCACCTAACTAGCATTAATAGAAGAACACAAATACGACTTCACACGTATATAGATATTGTCATGATTCACATAATTAACTACACAAATAGCAACATTACCTCAAATAGTTTGCCTACAAGTCTATGATCATCATATTAATTAAAATACCGCTGACAAAGCCACATCTATTCAAGGTAAAAGACATAACACCACCATCATAAGTTTACCATACAAATAACAACATATTAGAAGCCTAATTAATCATAAAACAAAGGAAATAGGTCAGCTTACCACCACATAATCCTCAACACCTCAATCTACTACAAAATCACCACTTTCGATATCACAAGGTCCTTACCTACGGCCATAACAAAAAACTCAACATAATTGTAATAATATTCATGAAAATAGGTCAAATTACTATATATTAATCAATCACATACAACCTAGATATCAATTTACTACAATTATTACATCATTAGACATTCCATAGAAATTTACACCATAATTCATCAACATTAGGTCAATATCAAGTAACCCATATATTTGTTAAAAAAATAAGGTTCATCTAATTCATGGGTTCATAGGAAATTTAGGTTAAAATCATCAATAAAATAACAATTTAATCTATCATAAGTGTTTAAAACAATTAATGCAAGAACCCATGGTAGATTCATGAAATTGAATAATTTAACTTTAAAAATTAAGAAAACATCTTTAGCGTTGGGATCGTTGATAAAGAGAGTTTCAAGGATCAAAATTCATACCTTTATGAATATAATTATTCACTTTTATGAATAATATCCACTCTATTCGTCACTCGAAGCCCTTCCTTGAGTTTTTACTCCAATGGAGTTCTAGAGAGAATTTTAAGGGATTTGGGTTTTTGATTTGGAAGAATGAAATATTCTAAGTGTTAAACAATAATATAAACATTTGAAATACCAAAAATACCCTTAAGGAACCTCCAATACTCTTATTTGGAAGTTGTGTGAAATTACAACTTCACCAGTCACTTAAAAGTGAAGTTGCACGCAAGAAAGACTCCATCGACGGTTGGCATTTGACGGACCGTTTGTACAAAAACAAATAGTTCTGTCCTTCCGATGTTGGGTTTTGAGGCTCAACATAATTCCCTTATATCCCCATCCTAAGTATCTACCAGCGGCACACATCGACGGAGCATTGACTGGCCCACAAGCTGTCGATTGCCTCAGTTAGCTTGGGTTTCCTTGGACAGTCTTGGGCATCACTTTTGGGTCTTTCCTCAAGGACCACTGGATGGTCCTAGGGATGTTTTCCTTGATGTTTCAAACCCACAAATGATGGTATACGAGTTTATCACCTCTCAGAAGAATTTCATCCAAAACGAACATGTAAAACATGACGAAACATTCCTAGACACATAAGGTCATTTCAAGGAAACAATTTCGAACATAATGGACGTTTGACCTTCAAACTTCCCGAAAAATGACAAAATATCTATATGATATATAATAACTCATTTAAGGACCTTAGAACCTCATAAAAACACATAAACATATATATCCAAAAATGAGGCGCATAAGTAACTTTGTCATCGAAGGTCTTGGTCGTCCATTGATGTTTGACTTCCAATGAACCTAAACTCTTAGACACTGCCTCTATACCACATAATAGACCTATTTATGACTTATACCATCAAGACCAACATGTTAGGATCTAGTTCACCCTATGTTTTTTTTGGGGTCTTACAATATCCCCCACTTGGACAACATTCGTCCTCTAATGACACTTGCCACTCTCCGAACACTTCCATTAATAGATATTCAACTAGCGTCTTATGAACATACCACATAACATAAAATCGATAAGAAAACAACAATTTTACATAGTCAAGAGATTCAAAACACAACAAGAAACTAGAAAAAAATTCACTCATTATGCCACAAAACTCACATGCTTCAATCGAAATAACGAAAACTCATTTTATATTCAATATCATACTCATATAAAGCAGTTCTAACCAATTACAACAATTTTAGACCAAAGAATCAATCAATCAGATTTTGAAAATCTAACAGTGAGTAGGTAAAAAATTTAAGTGATTTAGGAAATTTTTTCAAAAATCCAACTTTTAGTCAATTCATAATATAAATATGCTAATATGCAAAGTAACAACGTATCAACACGTCTAAGAACATATTCATGGCTTCATAAAATACACAACGCAAATAGATAATGAAATTCAATTTCAACAAAACTCTATAACATGCACATCATTATAAACATCATGCACATACAACATACTTGTATATCATTCTACCCATCTTCTAAGCATACTACACCACTTAGACAAAACTCATATCGCTAAAAAGAAATGCAAGTACTTACTCTCATCACAATCATCAACCTCATCCGAATTTGATCCTCTTGTCCGGAGTGCATAGAAATTCCTTTTCGTTAGGGCATCATCCTTTGGATAACTAGAAACAACTTTCTAACCCTCTCTTCCTCTAGAAGCAATGTTAGGACAATCTCTCACCGTATGTCCTTCTTTACCATAAAAATAGAAACTCCTAGTACCCAATAGACACTCAACATAATGCCTTTTTCCCCAAGTGACACATGAAGGTTTGACATTTTGATAACCACCTCCATTTTTCAATTTCACCTTAGCAATAGGTCCATCTTGAGTTTGAACCCTCTTTTTTAACCTAGGTTGCCCTTGATTACTAGTACCACTCCTTTTTCAGGTTTATAGCCATCCTCCTATGTTTAGACTCTTCAATCAGTTGTGCATACCCCATGTGTCTAGCTAGGGTCATATCATCATGTAGCATCACCGTATGACATTCCTCCCTCACTAGATGGGCTACACCAGTCAGAAAACGACTCATTTCATCCCTTTCTTGAGATTGATAAACTCTTATACCTTAACATCCCTCCTCTAACAGGGAAAGTACTTTCAAAGAAAAGCTTCATTAAATTCTTCCCACTCAATAGGACCTGATACTCCGGCCTGTTATCCTTCCATTTATTGTACCGTATTTTGAGAAACATCCTTCAGTTGATACAAAGCCAGAGCCGACTTCTTTGTAAATGTAACTCACATAGCACTCAACACCTTATACGCTCCATATTGGAACTATAATGGATCCTCTCCAACCTTAGAGCCTAGAAAGATAAGAGGATTCATTCTCACAATGTCTCTTAACTTAGATGTCATAGTGATCTCCACAACATTCACCCTAGGCACCATACTGAAATTCGCTTGAGTAGTAATGGCTCGAGCTAAAGCAAGCAAATCATCCCTTATATCTATAGTACTCAACTCCGGGACATCATCATCTCAACCGATAATATGGACTTGATCACCTTGAGAACTTTGAGGAATTTCTTTAACTTCTTAAACTTGAGGAGGAATCTCATCTTGCACCTAATTCTACTAAAATCTCCTTGCCGGTGTCCTTCCCGTATTCATCTTCCTAGAAACACAAGGAAAACAATAAGAAAAGAGTACTCATAACATTTACTCTACCGCACCACATAGAAGTAAAAAAGAAGGGAAACTCTATCGTTCTATAGGCTCTCGCCCATAAATGTGTCGCGACTCACACTGATGGTCAAGAATCTACTAGACTTGACTTCATGAGGCTTTTAGAATCCTAATACTACTTTCACAACCTATGATATGATAGCAAGTTTGTCACGTCCCGAAACCACACCCTAGAAGTTAGGGAAATCTTGAATTGCAAACGGAATAATAGACCTCTCGGAGGTCTTGTACAAGCACTTACACATCATTCAACACATAAACATAATGAAAAGTATTGGCGAATTAAAAAATTTCACAAAACATATCATATTCTTTAAAAACACTTTCATGTAAAGTCATGGGAAATACTAAGTGTCAATCTCATAAAACTTAAGACATGAGAATACTTGAGACATGCCTATACTTCAAAATATAGAAATACTTAGTCAATTATAATACTCTAAATGGAAAAATAAAGACATCTTTTCCCTTGAATCAAATGAGGACATACTTTGACTTCTCTTTAACAATGCTATGATCCAAGTCTTCACTTCCCAATTGATCCTTACCTACAAATAAATATAAACATAGATAAAAGAATGGCTTAGTACAACCACATGTACTAAGTATGGCATAATGCATGAAAATCATGAAAATGGACATTTATTTAAAATATGCATCTTTTCATTTAAAAAACATATTATAATGATAAGAACAACATTTAACTACTTAGAAACACATAAAATAAGATTTAAACCATTTAACCAAACTTTTTGCTAACTTAACAGTGAGCTATATTCACTGTATAATAATTTGCTTCACTGTTACAGTAATGTATCTCTTCCTTCCATTTAACACTTTATACCGTGTAGTCTTCTCACTAAAAGCTTTCATAAGACCAATTTAAGCAACACAAAGAGAGACCGCCCATACAACCTCCCTAAGCATTCCTAAATGACCCCCAAGAATACTTATAATAAGAACTTATTAGTTGGTCCAACTGCTTGTCCTTCATCAAATGTCACCTCCTGTCTTTCTTTTAAATTTCTCGCGTGAATATCCTTAGATGTTGTTTAGCCTCGAACTTTTTTTGGCTTCAATATTTATAGATTGATGTAACAGATAGCAAAAAAGTTATTTCTTTCATAACGAGTACTAAATCTTACAAGGTTTAGGACATACCTTTTGGAATAAAATAAATGTTAATTTCCTCTTTGGCATCACATTCATCTCCACCAAGTTCTTCTTGATCCACTAGATCATCCAATCCTTTGTTGTGTTCATTAATAATAGGAGTATGCATAAATTCCACATCAGTTGTTGTTTGGTTATCATGTTTTGTTTCATCATCTATGTGTATCACTTATTTTTTTAGAAACTGATCAATAGTACTAGTCGGTATGATAGGCTTCCTATTTAACTGCTTGCAATTTGGTACATCAAGAATATCATGTTCATTATGAACCACTCCATTACCTAGTTGTTGTGTATCCTGAAACTGACCAATACTGGTGGTTGGTCTAACCAACATCCTCTTCACATGATTGAAGTAAACTAGATCCTCAATATCATGGTGTACCACTCCATTACCTAATGTTGTTCCAGTCACCTGTACTGAAGCAGTAACACCTTCCTTCAATGACGTTTGGAACCTAGAGTTCATAGGAAGTTTAATTCCTTTATCTTGAATGTACTCTTCAGATTGAAATAACCTCTATTTAGTTTGTCATTTCCCTTCAATCATATGTGAGGTTCAAAGCTCTTCCCTAGAAAACAATTGAATTACTGATTTGTGCCCAAGTAATTTACTCCTTCCCTATGGAACGACATCCTCAGAATCTTCCTTTAATGTGGAATTGATACCTGCTCTTTCTTATCTTTATCATTGCATTCATTGCAAGTTTTTCTATCTTGATCTTGAATTTGTTGGCCAATTTAGCACTTGATCAGTATTGTATATCAACATCTAGATTTTTTAATAGACTTTTAGCTTTGTTTTGATTTGAACCTTTTTTCTTGAATATTGTTGATTGATTCATTCTTCTCTCTTTGTTTAAATCTCTTTGATTTCTTTTCTTGTAGTAAGTAAACCAAAAAAATAATAAAGTTCTATAAATGAAAGAAGTAAAAGCAATATAATTCTAAAACAAGGCTGACAGATGGATAACTTATTATAGCATATTATAACATGAAATGAGAATCATGTGTTTTATAATTAGCCACTTTTATTTCATTCAAGTGCACATACCTAGATATATTGGAGGCACTACCATCAGGTAGCTTGGCTATCTTTACAACTCCACAAAAGATTGATTTCTCTCCATTGGTCATTTAGATGGACGCCTTTGTGAACTTTGTTCTCTTACTATCTTTTATATCTTTTGGATGAAGGTTTTTCATGATTCCCATATCTTTTAAATCATACCAGGCTTTCTCTTGATACTTTATTTTTCCAGGAATATTCCTTCAGTAACGTTTGGAACCTAGAGTCATAGGAAGTTTAATTCCTTTATCTTGAATGCACTCTTCAGATTGAAATAACCTCTATTTAGTATGTCATTTCCCTTCAATCATATGAGAGGTTCTAATCTCTTCCCTTGAAGACGATTGAATTACTGATGTGTGCCCAAGTAATTTACTCTTTCCCTATGGAGCGACATCCTCAGAATCTTCCTTTAATGTGGCATTGGTACCTGCTCTTTTTTAACTTAATCATTGCATTCATTGCAAGTTTTTCTATGTTGATCTTGAATTTGTTGGCCAATTTAGCACTTGATCGGTATTGCATATCAACATCCAGATTTTTTTATAGACTTTTAGCTTTGTTTGGATTTGAACCTTTTTTCTTGAATATTGTTTATTGATTCATTCTTCTCTCTTTGTTTTAATCTCTTTGATTTCTTTTCTTGTAGTAAGTAAACAAACAAAATAATAAGGTTCTATAAATGAAAGAAGTAAAAGCAATATAATTCTGAAACAAGGCTGACAGATGGATAACTTATAATAGCATATTATAACACGAAATGAGAATCATGTGTTTTATAATTAGCACTTTTATTTCATCCAACTGCACATACCTAGATATATTTACGGCACTACCATCAGATAGCTTGGCTATCTTTATAACTCCACAAAAGATTGATTTCTCTCCATTGGTCATTTAGAAGGACGCCTTTGTGAACTTTGTTCTCTTACAATCTTTTGTATCTTTTTGATGAATGTTCTTCATGATTCCCATATATTTTAAATCATACCAGGCTTTCTCTTGATACTTTGTTTTTCCAGGAATATTCCTTCAATGACGTTTGGAACCTAGAGTTCATAGGAAGTTTAATTCCTTTATCTTGAATGCACTCTTCAGATTGAAATAACCTCTATTTAGTTTGTCATTTTCCTTCAATCATATGTGAGTTTCTAAGCTCTTCCCTTGAAGACGATTGAATTACTGATTTGTGCCCAAGTAATTTACTCTTTCCGTGTGGAACGACATCCTCAGAATCTTCCTTTAAAGTGGCATTGGTACCTGCTCTTTTTTAACTTAATTATTGCATTCATTGCAAGTTTTTCTATCTTGATCTTGAATTTATTGGCCAATTTAGCACTTGATCGGTATTGCATATCAACATCCAGATTTTTTTATAGACTTTTAGCTTTGTTTGGATTTGAACCTTTTTTCTTGAATATTGTTTATTGATTCATTCTTCTCTCTTTGTTTTAATCTCTTTGATTTCTTTTCTTGTAGTAAGTAAACAAACAAAATAATAAGGTTCTATAAATTAAAGAAGTAAAAGCAATATAATTCTGAAACAAGGCTGACAGATGGATAACTTATAATAGCATATTACAACATGAAATAAGAATCATGTGTTTTATAATTAGCCACTTTTAATTCATCCAACTGCACATACCTAGATATATTTGAGGCACTACCATCAGATAGCTTGGCTATCTTTACAACTCCACAAAAGATTGATTTCTCTCCATTGGTCATTTAGAAGGACGCCTTTGTGAACTTTGTTCTCTTACAATCTTTTGTATCTTTTGGATGAATGTTCTTCATGATTCCCATATCTTTTAAATCATACCAGGCTTTCTCTTGATACTTTGTTTTTCCAGGAATATTCCTTCAATGACCTTTGGAACCTAGAGTTCATAGGAAGTTTAATTCCTTTATCTTGAATGCACTCTTCAGATTGAAATAACCTCTATTTAGTTTGTCATTTCCCTTCAATCATATGTGAGTTTCTAAGCTCTTCCCTTGAAGACGATTGAATTACTGATTTGTGCCCAAGTAATTTACTCTTTCCCTGTGGAACGACATCCTCAGAATCTTCCTTTAATTTGGCGTTGGTACCTGCTCTTTTTTAACTTAATCATTGCATTCATTGCAAGTTTTTCTATCTTGATCTTGAATTTGTTGGCCAATTTAGCACTTGATCGGTATTGCATATCAACATCCAGATTTTTTAATAGACTTTTAGCTTTGTTTGGATTTGACCCTTTTTTCTTGAATATTGTTGATTGATTCATTCTTCTCTCTTTGTTTTAATCTCTTTGATTTCTTTTCTTGTAGTAAGTAAACAAACAAAATAATAAGGTTCTATAAATGAAAGAAGTAAAAGCAATATAATTCTGAAACAAGGCTGACAGATGGATAACTTATAATAGCATATTATAACATGAAATGAGAATCATATGTTTTATAATTAGCCACTTTTATTTCATCCAACTGCACATACCTAGATATATTGGAGGCACTACCATCAGATAGCTTGGCTATCTTTACAACTCCACAAAAGATTGATTTCTCTCCATTGGTCATTTAGAAGGACGCCTTTGTGAACTTTGTTCTCTTACAATCTTTTGTATCTTTTGGATGAAGGTTCTTCATGATTCCCATATCTTTTAAATCATACCAGGCTTTCTCTTGATACTTTGTTTTTTCAGGAATATTCCTTCAATGACGTTTGGAACCTAGAGTTCATAGGAAGTTTAATTCCTTTATCTTGAATGCACTCTTAAGATTGAAATAACCTCTATTTAGTTTTTCATTTCCCTTCAATCATATGTGAGTTTCTAAGATCTTCCCTTGAAGACGATTGAATTACTGATTTGTGCCCAAGTAATTTACTCTTTCCCCGTGGAACGACAGCCACAGAATCTTCCTTTAATGTGGCATTAGTACCTGCTCTTTCTTAACTTTATCATTGCATTCATTGCAAGTTTTTCTATCTTGATCTTGAATTTGTTGGCCAATTTAGCACTTGATCGGTATTGCATATTAACATCAAGATTTTTTTATAGACTTTTAGCTTTGTTTGGATTTGAACCTTTTTTCTTGAATATTGTTGATTGATTCATTCTTCTCTCTGTGTTTTAATCTCTTTGATTTCTTTTCTTGTAGTAAGTAAACAAACAAAATAATAAGGTTCTATAAATGAAAGAAGTAAAAGCAATATAATTCTGAAACAAGGCTGACAGATGGATAGCTTATTATAACATATTATAACATTAAATGAGAATCATGTGTTTTATAATTAGCCACTTTTATTTCATCCAAGTGCACATACCTAGATAAATTGGAGGCACTACCATCAGGTAGCTTGGCTATCTTTACAACTCCACAAAAGATTGATTTCTCTCCATTGGTCATTTAGAAGGACGCCTTTGTGAACTTTGTTCTCTTACAATATTTTGTATCTTTTGGATGAAGGTTATTCATGATTCCCATATCTTTTAAATCATACCAGGCTTTCTCTTGATACTTTGTTTTTCAAGGAATATTCAAAAGAGTTCCAAGTATACTATCAACTATGTTCTTCTCTATGTGTATCACATCAACGTTATGATTTAACCAGTTATGCTGCCAGTAAGGTAACTAAAAAAATGACCTTTTTTCCATGGGCCATCAATTGATCTCTCTCTTATTCCCAAACACATTTTCAAAATCATGTATGCTATTAAGCACATCAGTTTCCTTTAAGGAAGGTGGAGGAGGCCTGAATTACGTTTTTCCATTGAAAAATCTATTGTTAGATCTCCATTGATGATCCATAGGTAGAAAAACACGATGATCCATATAACACATTTTCCGACTATGTTTAAGATAGCAAGAATTTGTGTCACAGTTACAACAAGGGAAAGCAAACTTTCCCTTTTTACTCCAACCAAATAATATAGCATATGCAGGAAGTCACTGATTATCCACATAAAAGTTTCTCGCATTTGAAAAGTCTCATTTTTGAAGCATCATATGTTTCAACCCCAAAATCCCATAATATTTTAACTAATTGATCAATGGTTGTAAGTAAATATCAATATCATTTACTAGTGATCACGGCGAAGGAATAAGTAAAGAAAGTATAGAATATATTGATTTCATGCACTTTCAAGGCGGCAAATTATACACCATTAACATAACTGGCCATGTGTTTTGTGATATACTCATGGTTATTGAATACATTAATTTACAAGCCAAGTTTCACATTGAGATAATCTAGTGCTAAATCTGGATACAGCCTATCAAAGTCTTTCCATGTTAAACCATCAGCAGGATGCCTTAACTTTCCAACTTTAGAACGGTCCTCTTCATGACACCTCAAAGAATCTATCATCTTTGAGTACATAAATAGCCTTTTGAGTCTAGTAATTAATTTAAAGTGCGTTTATGTCTTTGTTGAAACTCGATGTTGGTTTTTTGAAGGCTCAAGCATAGTATCAACTTCAGAAGATTGAACATATCGTGAAGCTCCACAAGTATTACAAAATTCATCATCCTTTTGATCATTCCTGAACAACATGCAATTATTAGGACATGCATCAATTTTCTCATAATCAAAACCAAGATTCTTAATCATAGACTTTATTTTATTGTAAGATAGAAGAATATTAAACTCGGGCATTGCCTGTTTTGATAAATCTAAAAGAGAAGTGAATTATGTATTGTTCCATCCATGTAGACACTTCAAAAAATATTAACCAAGTGTGATTGATAATTTAGAGAATCCTGTACGACCAAGATATGATTCTTGGCTTGCCTCTTCAACTAAGTTATAGAATTTCTTGGCATCTTCATTTGGACTATCATAAACTCTTCAGCCTCTCCACATCTCGAAATTGATCATTCAATAATCGATCAGTATCATCACCCGAGTAATCCATATCATCGTCAACATTATACTTGATATCCCATTCCCCGTGATTGATCCATTCAGTATATAGTCTTTGACGAATCCATAGCATATAAGATTATCATACACTTCATTATTTCGATTCCAACAAATATTAAAACATTCTGCACATGGACAGTAAATTTCCTCTCCTTGAGGATATCCGTAAGAGTAAGCAAAATCTAGAAATGATTCAACGCAATAGATATACACTTTACTATACCTTGCTAAATTCATCTAATCCTTGGATGGGATATGTGACTTCCTAAATGAAGATATGAATGTTTAGTCTTTGATTAAGAACCATAAACTACTTAACAAATATGTTTTAAAAATCACGAGTAACGGAGTAAGTTATTAGAATCATGTGTTATGAGATGATAAAAGTTTCTTACCTAGTCATGACACTTTTTCTATGTCAAATCAGATCTTGAATCCTGAATAAATATTTTTTGAATCTTCATGATACTTCTAAGGAAAAAGAATCAGTACACAAGAAGGAAATTAGTACACCAGAATGTAATTAAATAAATATTTTTTATTTTATCTGTAGGTAATTAGTACACCACAATTATTCTTAAAACTTGTGATCTTGAACATATCCGAACAATTGTATAGCTATAAGAACATGTTAGTAAGGATAAATGAGAGATAAATGTTGTGTCCTTAACTAATAAGCAGTAGTAAAACCAGCTACAACAAAAATCACGTTCGTCAGCGAGAAGTTCTTCAACTCTTCATCGAGAAATCTGTCTAAAACAATATCATCATATTAATACTTGTCCAGTTCTTTATCAATTTTCTGAAGTAATTCTACATTCTCAATTTCAAAAAATTAATTAAATTTAATGCATATTTTTTTCTATTCTAACATTTATTAGAAAATATATGCATTAGATAAATGATGCAGCAGGTTCGCAGAAGTTAATAGACATTGATAGTAAATGTTTTGATGGAAATTTATGGCAGCGATATTAAATGGACCTATTCTACAGACGAGGAGGTCCATTTGACTAACATATCAATTGATCTATCACAAAAACACTGTCAAAATCCAATTCTCTCAAGTTTGGCAATCAATCAGCAATTAGAATTTAAAGAACACAATACCTGGGAGGCTATATAGGGAGGCAAAAACAGAATCAACTTTTTTCCAACCACTAACATTGAAATAAAAGTTTATATAGGGAGGCCAAAATACGAGCTACACTACCAAAAATCAACTGATGAAGCTAAAATACTAGTACACTCCTAAAATTCCTATAAAAACACAAGAATATCAAAACATTAAAGTTAAATTTAGACTTTGAAAATAGAATTTCTTGCCTCATAAACCCTATCCAAACAAAAAATTGCTGAAATCGTGCTCTACAGTGGGAACTTGAGAGAAAAGTTTGACAGAGACTAATTAGATTCAAATCATCATCTTGCCAACAACCCAAAAGTATTCAATTCCTTCTAAACGCAAAATAAAAAAATCAATCACTTCAGCTAACAAGAAGACTGTTTTAGTACTAAAACTTGATGAAATAGGTGTCAGAAAAGAAAATCATACTTACTTTTCAAGAAGTCTTTATTGGAGAAGACAACTTCAGCAACAGTTCTTTGATGACTTGAACTCTTCAGTTCAGTTTTTCGATGACTGCAACTCTTTTAGCATGTATAAGAAAATAGAACCAATTTTTCATCTGTCTTCACCTCACTTCACCTTGGTTCATCATCTCTTTGGTTCATCGAAAATTTATATTGAAACCTGAATGAGGAAATTTGAACGAGGAAACTTAACTTTTGTCTTGAGATACAACAATATACACAACATAATCACACAAGTTGAGTAAGTGGAGGGTAGAGTTAATATGAACTGAAAAACGTAACTAACACATAAACAAAAAATTTGCACTGGTAACCTAACTAACTTATCTTATTAAAATAATCATATTATTGTCTAACAAAGCACATAAGAATTACAAATAATCATATAACATAAACATATATAACATAACACAAAGCTATAACCATAACACCGATAGAAACAGAAAGTATATGTTCATCGCTTCGTATACATATAATCAGTCCATACTTACAGTATTCATCGATTAGAGAAGACATAACTTGGTCAAAGTCTCCAATCATTTGAAACAAAATAATAATTTAATACTCAAACATCCTATATATCAAAGAAGAAAAATTAAAGAATCTCCGCCCGGCAGTAACAACTCTGAGCATGGAATAAACCTTACCAAAAGGAGACTCCATAATGAGAATACAAATTGAATCTCTAGCAATCTTAATGTTCAAAAATGATCCCAATATATGCATCTTACTATCTGTAAATACCATCCTTGTCTTTGTCGCATTCTCTATAACAAATTTCATCTTTCATTCTTTACGAGACAATCATCCAATAGCCCTAGACAAATGCTCTCCTCTTAGCATCTCACATCCTTGATCATTCTTGTCATCCAAAAGAAGACAATTTAACACAAACAATCAGATGAGAGTCATCTATGTACCTATTATAGAAAAGTGAATCAAGACCATAGATTCCCTGCTACCACCCTAAGCTTCACATTCAGAATAAACAACAAGTTCCAGAGAGGTCTAAGGTTAATACTACAAGTCACAGTCAGAAATATTCCCTGCATTTACAAATTTTTGCCTTAACTTAAATGTGGCTGAACCAGCTTTTACTACTGCTCCTACTGAAGGGAAAGGACTGGGACTTGAACTAGAACTACTAAATATCAAATCCAAGGTATCAGCAACCTCTTTTGGAAAGCTAACAACAAATCCTATCAAACAAGTGGTGGTGCTAAAAATGCAAAGCCTTGAACTGTTTGTATAGTAGAGGAATTGACCCAGAGCAAGACTATGATCGGATCGTTTCTGATAGATGAAGCATTCTAACTAGATATTCCTAAAAAAATCAAATTATCTTAATGTTTTGGTGCAAAAAATAGTTGGTGAAAAGGCAGTGAACTAACTAGAGAAAACATTAAACTCCAAACATTAAGCTACTGTATCTAGACAAATTCAAGAACAATTTCAAACCTCTGGCAAGCAAACTCTACAGGAAACACTGAAATTTACTCTAGAAGTATCAATGATCCCTGCCTTCGAGTTTTTTATGCAAGGCAATGTTTAAGCAAGTAAATTCAACATTTGACAAAGGCATTGCTGACCACACATTTGCTGCACAATGACAATTTGAGTCTATGCATTCACCATTAGAAATTCCTTTTAGAGATGTCATCAATTCAGCATCGACAATGACACATACATTGAGTGGAGAGTTTGCTAATAGTCAGAGACAATTGCATGATCGTGTAGTTTCTGGGGAAAATTCCCAATCAACAAATTCAGTCAACCACATGATTAATGAATCATTGCTACATGAAAAGATTGAGACACCTCCAGATCAAACAAAAGATATATCTAGACAGTTAGGGAAGCATAAGTATGAGGAAGCATTCACTGCAGCATTACAAATGAATGATGTGTCAATTGTGTCATTATTATACTCTAAGGCTGATTTGGCTGGGATTTTATCCTTGAATCCCGTCACTCTTTGCCAAGGAGTGCTCTTTTCACTTAATAAAAGCCAAATATCCATGGCTACAAGCTATTCCTTACCGTTGGTCAGGTATGTTTGATTTACTTCAATAGTATAAACCAAATCTTTACTATCATATAGTAAAGTGGTTTACACCAGGCAAAGGTTGGGTAAAGTGTAATACGGATGTTACTAGCAAAGGCAACCAAGGAGAGAGATCTTATGGATTTTTTTATTATAAGAAGCTAAGGAAATCTAGTATAGGAAGAAACAGAAAGCATACGCAACACGACAAACATGGAAGTTGAAATCACATACCAAATAATTGAGTTACAAATTAAAATTTGCATTTACACAAAGTAACTCAAAACATCAATTACAACACATAAGGGTCAAAATCACAACATGAGGAATTTCCTTCTCACATCAACGTGAGTCAACATATCATTAAAGAGTCAATTTTGCGAAAATTCTAACTATCAATATTCTCAATATCACTTCATAAAGGCAAAAACATACCAAGTACACAATAAATGCATTATTAAGCAAAGAGCATTTTCACATGAAACTTCTTTTTAGCAAAACCATTTATCATAAATAAGCATATCTTTTCAAAACAAGTCAATGTCAAATTAAGTCATTATTTTCATTATTAATAGGAACAACTAACCTTTATTAACAAAGATATGAGGTCAACGGGACTTCATGTCGGCTTCAGCCTCCCATATTGCTCCCTCAACTAGGTGGTTCTTCCTTTACACCTTTGCAGAAGCCACCTCCTTGTTCTTTATCTTCTTTACTTGTCTGTCTATGATTTCAATCGGAACGTCCTCATAGGATAGGTTCTCTTACAAACCTAGATCCTCAATAGGAACGAAGGATTTGGGATTACGAATAAATTTTTTAAGCATGGAGACATGGACTACCGGATAACCGAAGCCAATTCACTAGGTAATATCAACTCGTACGCAACCTTGCAAATTCTTTGTAAAATTTCATAAGGACCCACATAACGCGGACTCAACTTTTCATTCTTGCCTAATATTACCACTCCTTTCATGGGTGAAATTTTAAGATACACCTTATCACCCTCTTCAAATTTTAAGTCTCTCTTCCTATGGTAAACATAGATTTTTACCAGCTATACATTGTTTTCAATCGGTTCCTTATCATATGAACTTTCTCCAAAGTCTTATTAATCAATTTGGGACCCAAGACTAAAGACTCACCAAGTTCGTACTATACAAGGCCTCGAAAGGAGCCATAGATATAGTTGAATAGTAACTATTGTTTTAAGAAAAATCAAGCAAAGGCAAGTGTCTATCCTAATTTCCCTTGAAGTCAATTATACAAGCTCTAAGCATATCCTCAAGAGTTTGAAAAGAATGCTCGCTTGACCATCCAGTTGGGGATGAGAAGCGGTGCTTAGCTTCACTTTTGTACCCAAACCTTCTTGGAATGATCTCTAATACCTAGATCTGAATTGTGCACCCATATCCGATATGATGGATAATGGAATACCATGGTGACACACAATATCATCTATGAAGATCCTTGGATAATCCTCCGCCGAGTAAGTGAAGTTGATGGGAATAATATGAGCCTATTTAGTCAACCTATCCACAACCACTCATATGGATTCATGGTGCTTGTGTGTCCGAGGCAAACCTACCAGGAATTCCATGTTAATTTCATCCAACTACCAAGTGGGAACTTGTATTTCTTGAAGTTAAACACTTGGATTTTGGTTCTCGGCTTTCACTTGTTTGCAATTTTGACATTTTGCAACAAATTTTGCTATGCCTATTTTTAAGCCTTCCCACCAGAACACTTCTCTAAGGTCATGATAAATCTTTGTAGAACCTGGATGAATGGAATAACGGTAACCATGAGATTCCTAAGGAATCAAGTTTCTCAAATCATCAACATTAGGGACACACAACCTTCCTTGAAAACTCAAAAAACCATCCCCCCTCCTAGGAGAATGACTCATTTAGCTTACCAAGGACTGACTCCTTCAACTCCATCAATGATTGATCAAGATGTTGTTTAGAATTCACCTCCACCATTAAACACAATTCGGGGTTGTGATTAATCATAAAACCACCATTTGGGGAATCTTCTAATCTAACACCCAAATAAGCCAACTTATGAACATCTTTCACTAGGTCTTTCTTGGCTTCTTCTACATGATACACAATACCCATCGTCAAATGACTTAGAGCATCCGCAACCTCATTTGCCTTGCCGGAGTAGTAGAGAAAACTCAAGTCATAATATTTCAACAATTCCAACCATTTTCTTTGTAAGAGATTTAACTTATTTTGAGTAAACACATATTGTAGAATCTTATGGTTGGTATATGCATCAACATGAACACCATACAAGTAATGCCTCTATATTTTCAAGGCAAATACGATAGTCGATAAGATAATTCTTCTCATGCACCTTAAGTTATCTAGAGGCATAGGCTACTACTTTCCCATGTTGCATAAGAAAATACCCTAAACCCACTCGGGATGCATCATAATATACCAAAAAACCCTTGGTACCCTCCGATAGGGTCAATACAAGAGCGAAAGTGAGCCTATCTCTCAAAATTTGGGATCTTCTTACACATGCCTCCGACAACTCAAATTTCACAATCTTTCTGGTCAAGGTAGTCAAGGGAGAAGCAACGGATGCAAAACCATTCACAAACCTCCTATAATAACCTTCTAAACGCAAGAAACTTCTAATGTCAATTGGATTCAATGGTCTAGGCCAATTTTTCACCGGCTCAATTTTCCTTGGATCAACCTCAACTCCGTCACTAGAGATGATATGACCAAGAAACACCACTGACCTCAACCAAAACTCACATTTTCTAAACATGGAAAATAGTTGGTGTTCCTTTAGCACTTGCAAAACCACTCTTAAATGGTCCATAAGTTCACCCTCATTTTTCAAATATACCAACATGTCGTCAATGAAGATAATGACAAATGAATCTAGGTAACTCCAAAACACCCTATTCATTAGGTCCATAAACGTCGCTGGGGCATTAGTGAGACCAAAGGACATTACTAAGAACTCATAGTGAGTATATCTAGTTTGAAATGTCGGTTTTAGTATGTCCTCACCTCTCACCCTAATTTCGTGATACCTTGATCTCTAGTCAATCTTAGAAAAGTAGCTTGCCCCTTAGAGTTGATCACATAAGTCGTCAATCTGAGAAAGAGAATGCTTATTCTTAATGGTGAATTTGTTGAGTTGGCGATAACCAATGCACATTCTAAGGGATCGATCCTTCTTTTTCATAAAAAATATCGGTACACCCCATGGAGAAATTCTAGGTATAATGATTCCTTTGTCAAGAAAGTCCTTGAGTTTAGACTTCAACTATTTTAATTCAACCTAAGCCATCCAATAACGAGGAATTAAAATACGATTGGTATCCGTTAGCAAGTCAATAACAAAATTAATTTCCCGTTTGGGAGGGATTCCGTGAAGATCATTAGAAAAGACCTGTGGAAACTCCCTCACTACATGGACTAAGTCAAGTAGACGATTTTTGGAGTCTAAATCTTTGACTCTTACAATAAGGTATAAATACCCTTTTGAGATAATTTTACAAGCCTTAATACAAGAGATAATACGACTTCTAGGAATAGGATTTCTCCCTTCTCTTCTAAGATGGGTTCATTTGGAAAATTAAACTTGAAAATTCTTGTTCTAAAATCAATGAAACCAAAAAAAAATGCAACTAATTCATCTCCAAAATTACATAAAAATCAACCATATCAAGTTCTACTAATTCAACACTAATAACTCGATTGGGCAATTTCATAGGACAATTTCTATATACCGTCTTTATAACCACCGCATCACCTACCAGAGTAGTTACCGTAAAAGGATCATTTAGGACATCGGGAAAAATATCAAACTTCCTAGCTACAAAAGGAGCAACAAAAGATAATGTAAAGCATATATATCAATAGATAATACTTGTAACATACCGGTCACCATATTGAGAGAACTCTCTTTTTCACCACTATAGCGAAGAGCATAAAAGTGATTATGCTTTGAAGCATCAACATTAGAATCACTAGCTTTATATTGCCCACTTCCACTTTGCCCATTCAAATCAGGTCAATCCCCTAACCTTGTGGGCACTCTTGCCACAACCAATGAAATTGTCCGTCCCAACACGGAATTCACCATATTGCTTCTTGCCACACTTTCCACATGTTGACTTCTTCCTTGGTGAGATAGTAACTCTTCCATTTTGAGACTTAGGGTTAGACACCCTATCATCACGAGTCTTGGGAAATTTGGAAGGAACTTGATTAGAAGACATCTTCTTGAACCTAGGATTATCTTGAACGTCCAGCCTACCCTTTGAAGAACCACCTTCATAAGACCTTCCCTTCATGGCCTCCCTATTTTTCCTCCTTAGCCTACTTTATTCCACTTGTTGAGCATGAACCATGAGACGAGAAATATTCATGTTATCATGAATAATAGCTGAATGACATTTTTCAACTAAGCCTTCAAACACCCCCGTAAGAAAACAACTTATCTCATCCCTTGGGTTAGACACCAAGGATGGAGCATACTTGGAAAATTTAGTGAATTTCAAGGAATAGTCAAGTACATTCATACCTCCTTGATGAAGGTTGATGAATTCTTCCTCCTTGAGTTCCCTTAAGTCTCTAGGAAAGAACCTATCAAGGAAAGCCTTTTTGAAGATCTCCCAAGTCACTGGACCACCTCTTAGTTCCCTATTATCTCTCCATTCTAAGTACCAAGTTTGGGAGACATCTTTGAGTTGATAGTCCGCTAACTCAGCCTTCTCAATTGAGGTCACACCCATAGCATAGAAAATCTAATAGACCTCATAGACCAAATCTTAAGAGTATTCACCTGATTTTGAACCGAAGAACATAGGTGGGTTCATTATAGTAAAGTCTCTCAAACGAAATGACATGTTGTTGACATGATGAAAAACTCGTGTTCCAACCTCCCTATACACATGGGCCATCATGGCTTTGACTTAAGAAGTGACGGTGTTGTCTTGTAAGGTCAAGTCTTGGGATAAATTGAGAAATTCCTCCCTTATCTCTCCATATGTCATCGGTGGAGGAACAACCGAAACTTGATCACCCGTAGCATCTTCTTCAAGTGGAGGAACTTGGTTTTCTTGTGGAGGAGCTTAGTTGTCATTATCTCCCACATTAGCAATGCCTTTTTTGGCCCTTCTTACTGATGCTCTTCGAGTATTCTTACTTATAACCTTTAAATAAAAGTTTAGGTGAAATCACATAACAAGACTCTAGAGGCACAACATAGGAATACAAGAAAATGAGAGTTTTCTAAGAATCAAATAGTCTCGCATTATAAGTGTGGTTTCGCTACATAATATGAAGAAGAATCTACATAGACGTGCTTTAATGAGAAATAAATTCTAGGGATATCAACCTCATGCTCTGATACAAAGTTTGTCACATCCGGGGAGCACCCTCTAGACATAACTGGCGGCGGCGTCCTCGGAGTGGACTAAGACTAGGATCTTAGCATTAATTATTACATTAATAGGTTAAAAAGAGTAAAATATAAAACTTTTCATCTGCAATACTTCATGAGGTTTACTTTGACCTCTAGCTTACACATAATATATTCATAACGAGTCAACATGTATATAAAAAGTCAAACCATACCAAGTCTTGTCTAGTCAACATGCATATTAACATAATTGATAACTTAACCAAAGAACTCTAACATCAAGTTATAACATCCACAAGCATGCATAAGAGTTCATGACATCATAACCTAAGCAAGACCATTACTCATAAACCCCCATTAAGTCCAGTAGTGCAATGACTAAATAAGGGCCTATAACCTCACTCAATAAAGCAAACCAAACAATGACCATAAGCAATTCCTAGTTTTAGATACCATAACATCAAGAATAGTCATCATCATATTTAGCAATAGAGACCAACAACGTGTTCATAAGTGAAGTTATATCACATAGTGTCATTAACATGTAAGATCAACATATACATATCATTTACATTTATAATAATATAAGCACATAAGAACACCCATATGAGACTTCCCTCAAGTCTAACTAGTGCAATGCATAGGTAGAGTCTTATATCTCTACCTACACTAATAAGTCAAACCTCTTAGGTCATCCTTGTTAGAGTGCACTTTATTACTTGATTTTACCTTTGGGGACATCTTGACTTAACCGACATAAACCACATGAGTTAATGTGGAATCCGGTGTAATGGAACCATACACTGAAAGAAGGTGGATTACTTACCAAGGTAGTACCAAAACATGAACATAACATCTATGACACCATGAAAATGACTTAAGGTAATATATAGCCTAAAATATTTTTAATGAGAGTCTAAGGTCCTAAGTTGGCCTATAATGTGGTATTGAGGTAGTGTCTATATATTTAGGTGCACTGGAAGTTAAAAGTCAACGGACGACCAAGATGTTCGAAAACAGGTCACCTATGTGCCTCATGTGTGGTTATGTTCCTATATCTGTATGTCATGAATTTATGAGGTCCTTATTTGAGTTATTATAGTTTATAAGAAGTGTGTCAATTTTCATGAAGTTTGGAGGTGAAACTTCTAAGAATGTCTATGATGTTTCAAAGGTTTGCCTTGAAACGACCTTGTGTGTCTTGGTATGTTTTGTTGAGTTTCATGAGTGTCATTTTGTCAGAAATTGATATGGAAGGTCCTAAACTCATATAAAATCATATATGGGTTGGAAACGTCCAGGCAAAAGTCCAAGGACCAACAAAGGGTCCTTGAGGAAAGACCCTTGCCTTGAGCCAAAGGTTGCCTTAGACAAGGCCAATCGACTTGGGCAATCAATGGACGGTAGGCTGGTCGATGCCCCGTCGATTGAATTGGTTGATGCCTCCAAAGAACTATTATTGTGCAGTTCAATATAAACTCTAGGGATGAATTGGTAAATTCACCGACGTCCAAATAAGATCTTGGGCGGTTACTTAAGGGTATTTTTTTATTTTAAACATCTATATAAGTCCTAAATATCTACATGAATTTAATCTTCCAAACAAAAGCCCCAAAATCTCTAAGAAATTCTCTAAAACTCCATTGAAGCCAAAACTCAAGGAAGAGCTTGGATTGGAGATTTGAGTGGCAATTCTTCATAAAATTTGTGTATTAGCATCATTAAGGTATGGTTTTTGATCCTTTAAACTCTATTTATCAAGATGCCAATCTTCAAAGTGATTTTCAAATACTTCTCAAAATATGAGTTTTCTAAATTTAAATCTATTCATGAGTTGTTGCATTAAAAGTTTTAAATCATTTTATATTGATTTAATTGTTTGTAATTAGATGATTTTAACTCAATTAACCTATGACCTATGTAATTCATGAACCCTAGATTTTGACTACTTTGTGGTTGACTTGATATTAACTTAATGCTTATGAATTCTGGTGCATTTTTCTATGGCCTATTGATTGTTGTAAGAAATATATTCAATTTATATATAGGATATCTTAGATTTATAATTCTATATTGAATTGACCTAGATTCATAGAGTATTATGATTTTTGAATTTAAATGTTGCTCGTGGCCATGGGTAAGGGCCTTATTGTATTGAAGTGGATGATTTAGATTTGGATTAAAGTGGTAAGAATTTATTGGTGGTATGCTTCACTAATACTATTTATTTTCAGTAAATTATCTCTTGAATTATGTTATGACTTCTATGGTCCACTTATGGTGGTGGTGCTATGTGAATGATGTGTCCTTGTCGGCATTACTTTATGTATTATGATGATCATGGCCTTGTTGGCAAACTACCTGAAGTATTATGATGATTTGTTTTACTTGATTTTTATGAAGTGTGATCATATTCATACACTTTTGGTAAAGTGTAAGTATGTGTTCTTCTATTTATATTAGGTGATCATGTTAGAATATGATTATGTCCTTATGTGTGTAGTCTTAAAGTTGATGCATGATTATTCCTACTTGACTATATGAGTCTATGATTGTTATATTGATGATTTTATACTAGTTTATAGGGTGACTTAAAGAGGATAATGGTTATTATTATGTGTTTTTAGAATGATATGCAATAAATGCTAAAGTGAAGTATCGGTGTTTTGTGTGGTTGACTTGTGTCCCTTACTTGATATGTGTATGAGTGAGAATATGAGATGTATTGACTTAGGATGATAAATCCTCTTAGTCTTGTATGTATGAATGACATGAGACCTTTAATGAAGCTAATAAGTTCATTTAGGTGAAACCTTGAACCAAGTGGTAAGGTTTTGAACCTTGAAGTCAAAAGTCGTAATTGTATCTTTCTTGTAATGAATGATGGACTTAGGGTTGGTTGGCTAGAAAGGCATCATATCATCCTTAGGAAAGTCATTAGAGATATTTTTATCGCCATTGTAACTAGCCCTAAGGGACCTCTTTGGTACGGTGAATGTGATTGGGTTATGAACAAGATATGAAACCCTTTGTATAAACCTCTAATGTAAATTACTCTATGAGAACAAAGGCTAGCACAGAGACAGTATGGTAAGGGAAGTAGCTCTAGTTAAAGGATGATGCTACAGTGCAAAGAAAACCTTTCATATTACTTAACCATAAGCCTACATGGGATATGTCCAAGTTCTACCAATGTCAAGTAGAACACCCAGCATCGATGTAGGTTAGAACTCTGAATTTCTTGCTTTGCTAATATGGTCTATGTCGGTTATTGAATATTCTCATCATATATGATACCTACTTGTATTGGAGAAGTTTTAATAAGTTAAGGTGGTGGTATGGGAAGCTATCTAGACATTGTACAATTAACATTGAAGATTTTAGTGAGAGTCCCTCGGTGTTCTCCAAGACCATTATTTAAAAGAACTTTACTTGATGAATGTCTTTTAAATAAACTATTGAATGTGATGACTTATGTTAAGAAAGCATGTTAAATGTATAAGTACTTATCTAGAGTAGCTAAGGGTTTTCTAGTTAAGGTGTGAGAGGGGCCATAGGAATGGTCACTTTGTATCTTTCATAGATAAGTCTTTAGAATGGCTCTAATTAGAAAAGTTGGTTGATTATGTAGATATGATCCAAAATTTGTTAGTCTTAAGGATTACATAGGTAATATTGAAGAGGTCAAACATGGACATTATCTTCTTGATTTACTTGAGCAGGTCTTTTGATAACATTTGAGAGGTGAATGTCATATTTTATGATTTTTATTATCTTATCCTAGGTAATCTAAAGGATCTCTTATGTGTGTGTGAAACGGATTATACGGGCGGTAGTTTCATAACTCACTCAAGTGAACTTTAGAATCACCATTGGTAGGAGGATCTCATGTTCATTTGATTGGTGTATTATAAGTGTGTGTATCTCATTATAGGTGGTCTTAAGGATCATTTAGGTGTGCCTAGAGAGGGTGTGCGGGAGGTCTCTCTTTTTCTTACTTAACTGAGTTTTAGGATAACTTTTTAGTGAGAGGATTGCATTCTAGAAAGTGTTCCTTGTGTATTAGAGAAAGTTCACTGTAATAGTATATTAAGTCACTGTAAAGTGATATGGGTTTACCATAAAGTGTTCCCTTAAAATGTGATAAATTTATTAAATGACTATTCATGTGTTCCTAAGGTGTTAAATGTTATTTTTATGATTATAATATGATAATTAAATCAAAAGATACACATTTCCAATTAATGTCAGTTTTCATGATATTTATGCATTATGTCATACATAGTATGTGTTTGTACTAATTTCATGCTTTTATCTATCTCTAATGTGATTCATAGGTGAAGGTGCTTCTGGGAGCTAAGCTTGGATTATAGGATCAATCAAGTTGAAGTATGTCCACATTTGATTTGACGGCATAGATGTCTTTGTTTTCCTATTAAAGTATTGTAATAGACTTCGTAGTACTATATTTTTATTGTATTGGTTGTGCCCCAAGTGCTCTTGTGTCTAAGATTTTAGAAATGAGACTTAGTATTTCCTGTGGATTTTATGTGAAAGAGTTTTTGAAAGATTATTAGAATGTTGTGAAAAGTGTTAATTCTGCACTACTTTTCATATGTATATATTCTATGAACGATATGAAAGGTCTTGTACAAGACCTTCGAGATATCAAGTACGTTAGTTGCACTCCGAGAGTGCCATATCTTCTAGGATGTGGTCTCGAGATGTAACAAGCTTGGTATTAGAACATAGGTTATGAATGTGGTCTTAGGAATCCAAAAGTCTCATCATGTCACGTCTAGTAGAGTCTTGACCATTGGTGTGAATTGCAACACATCTATGGGCGAGAGGCTATAGGATGATAGACTTCCTTACTTTACTACTCCTATGTCATGCCGTAGAGTAAAAGTTATGAGTTCTATTTTCTTATGGTTTTCCTTGAGTTATTGGAATATGAATACGAGGAGGACACCGGCTAGCAGAGTTTAGGAGAATTATGTTAATGAAGAGATTGCTCCTCAAGTTGAGCAAGTTCCTCAAGGATCTCAAGGTGATAAAGTCCCTATTGTGGGTGGAGGTAATAATGTTCTGTTGGTTCCCCGGAAATGAATAATGGGGAGATTAGAGAGGCTTTACTCACTTTATCCCGAGCATTGACTACCCATGTCAATTTTGGTATTGCACATAGAATGAATTTTGTGGAGACCACTATGACATCTAGATTAAGAGATTTTGTGAGGATGAATCCTCCTATCTTTGTTGGCTCTAAGGTGGTAGAGGATACCCAAGAGTTCATAGATGTAGTGTATAAGGTGTTGAGTGTCATGGGGGTGACTTCTAGGGAGAAGGTGGAGTTGGATTCGTATCAATTGAGGGAGGTTGCTCAAGTTTGGTACAGACAATGGAAAGATAATAGGTTTGTTTAGTCGGGTCCTATTTAGTGGGAAGAATTTAAAGAAGCTTTTCTAGGAAATTACTTTCCCCATGAGAGGAGGGAGGTGAAGGTGTAGGAGTTTATTAATATCAAGCAAGGCAATATGAGTGTTGAGGAATACTAATAGGAGTTCTCTAGATTGTCTAAGTTTGCTCCATCCTTCGTGTCTAACCATAGGGATGAGATGAGTAGGTTTGTGACTGGGGTCGCCATTCTAGTGAGAGAAGAATGTCGTACATCCATGCTACATGATGCTATGACCCTTGCTCGACTCATGGTGTATGCTCAATCAATTGAGGAGTATAAACTTTGTTGGATTGCTAGACACTTCAAAATTAGTGGGCCAAGTAAGTAAAATCAACCTAGGTTCAAGAAGAGGGCTTAAACTTAAAATGGAACTATTGCTCCTAAGGTGAAACATGAGATGTGTAGTGGTTCTCAAGGTGGTAAACCTACTTGTGATACTTGTTGAAAGAAGCATTATGGGGAATGTCTATGGGGTACGGGGAGTTGTTTTGGATATGGTAAAAATGAACACAGAATGAGGGATTATCGTAGTAGAGATGGTAAGCAAGTTGCTCATAATGTTCCAAAAGATGATGATCCAAAGAAAAGGCATTTCTATGCACTCTGGTCTAGAGGAGCAAAGACAAATGAGGGTGAATATGATGATGGTAGGTATTATATTTCTTAAGTGATATGAGTTCCTTCTAAGTATGGGAGTATGTTAAGTATATCGGCTAGAAAGTCATAGAAGCTTGATGTTTGTACATAGTGTTTAGAATTCTTGTTGAAATTGAATTTCATTGATTTCTTGCATTGTTTATTTTATGAAGTTATGATTATTTTATAAAGTGTGTTTATATGATTTTATCTTGCATATTAGCATGTTTCCACCAAGAATTGCCTAAAAGTTGCATTTTGAAAAAAAATGCATAATTAGTTGTAGCTTTGGCGGTTTACTTTAAAAAATTTGACGAATTGACTAATTCATTCTTTGATTTAAATTTTTGTTATGTGATTAGAACTGATATATGTGATCATAATAATGAATATGAATTGAGCTTCTGCTATTTAAAATGAAGGATGTGAGTTTTATTGCATGATGAGTAATAGAATTTCTTCTAGTTTGTTGTTGTGTTTTAAGTCTTTTGATTATCTAAAATTGATGTTTGCCGAGATGTTTGTATTTTATAACGTTTTATGTGTTATAGTTATGACTTCTTATCTGAATCTCTATTTTTTGGAAGTGTTTGGAGAGTGGCAAGTGTCATTCGAGGACGAATATTGTCCAAGTGGGGGAGATTGTGACACCTCAAAAGTAATTTAGGTGAAGCTAGAGTCTAACATGTTTTTCATGAGTGTATAAGGTCCTAAATTGGACTATAATGTGTTATTGAGGGAATTTCTAAAAATTTAGGTGTATTGGAAGTCAAACGTCAAGGGACGACCAAGACGTTTGACGAATAGTCACCTATGTGCTTCATGTATGGTTACATTTCTCAACATATATTTCATCAGCTTATGATGTCATTATATGATTTATTAGAGTTTTAATAGGAAGTGTGTCGATTTTCATGAAATTTTTGAGGTCAAACATACAAGAACATCCATGACGTTCAAACGGTTTGTCTTTAAACGACATTGTGTGCCTTGGAATGTTTCGTCAAGTTTTATGTGTTCGTTTTGGATGAAATTTATATGTTAGGTCCTAAACACATATAAAATCATATTCAGGTTGAAAACGTCTGGGATAAAATCTCCAAGAACCAACCAAGGATCCTTTAGGAAAGACTCTTGCCTACAGCAAAAGGTTGTCTTAGACCATCCCATTCGATTAAGGCAATCAACTGCTACTAGGCTGGTGGACGCCCCGTAGATTGAGGGTTTGGGTCAATAATTAGCCGTGGGAGCTGTCTTCCAACGACCAGCCTTATTCCTAAACCATGGATCAACAGGACGATCCGTTGGTTGGGGAACTGGCCATCGTTTGGGAAGTCATCGTTGAGCACTATTCCTGTGCAGTTCACTGTTAACTATGTAAATTCACCCCATGTCCAAAAAAGAGATTGGGAGGTTAATTAAGTGTATTTTTTGTATTTTAAACATCTATATAAGTTCTAAATACCTAGATGAATTCATTCTTTCAAATCAAAACCTCAAAATCTCTAAGAAATTCTCTAGAACTCCATTGAAGCCAAAATTCAAGGAAGATCTTAGATTGGAGATTTGAGTGATGATTATTCAGAAAATTTGTATAGTAACATCATTGAGGTATGGTTTTTGATCCTTGAAACTCTATTCATCATGGAGCCAATCTTCAAAGTGATTTTTAAAGACTTTTCAAAAGATGAGTTTTCTAAATTTAAATCTATCCATGGGCTCTTGCATTAAAGGTGTTTATTCATTAAATATTGATTTAATTGTTTTTAATTACATTATTTTAACTCAATTAACCTATGAACCCATGTAATTCATGTACCCTAGATTTTGACTACTTTGTGGTTAAGTTGGTATTAACTTAATGCTTATGAATTCTAGTGTATTTTTCTAAGGCCTATTAAATGATGTAATAAATGTATTCAATTTATGTATACAATGTCTTAGATTGATAAATCTATATTAAATTGACCTACATTCATTGAGTATTATGGTTTTTGTATTGAATTGTTGCTCATGGACATAGGTAAGGGCCTTATGGTATTGAATTGGATGATTTAGCTTTGGATTGAAATGGTAATAATGGATTGGTGGTACTCTGCCCTAATCTATTTATTTTAAGTAATTTAGCTCATGGCCTTGTCGGCAAACTACTTGAAGTATTATGATAATTTGTTTAGTTGATTTATTTGAAGTATAATCTATTCATCTACTTGTGGTTAAGTGCAAGTATGTGTTCTTCTATTGATATTAGGTGATCATGTTAGACTATGAGTGTGTCCTTATGTATGTAATCATAGAGTTGTGGCATGACTATTCCTACTTGACTATATGAGTCTATGATTGTTATATTGATGATTTTATACTAGTTTATAGGGTGACTTAAAGAGGATAATGGTTATTGTTATGTGCTTTTAGAATGACATGCAATATGTGCTAAAGTGAAGTATTGATGTTTTGTGTGGTTGACTTGTGTCCCTTACATGATACATGTATGAATGTGAAAATGATATGTCTTTAATTAGGATGCTACATCCTCTTAGTATTGTATGTATGAATTACATGAGACCTAGAATGATGCTTGAAAGTTCATTTATGTGGAACCTTGAACCTAGTGGTAAGGTTATGAACCTTTAAGTCAAAAGTCGTAATGGTGTCTTTCTTGTAATGAATTATGGACTTAGTTTTGTTGGCTGGAAAGGAATCACATAATACATAGGATTGTCAAATCACCACATTCGATATCACAAGGTCCTTACCCATGGACAAAACAAATTCAACATAATTATATCTATATTCATTAAACTAGGTCAAATCACTACATATTCATCAATCCAATACAACCTAGATATCAAACTACTACAATTATTACATCATTAGAGAGTCCATAGAAATCTACATCATAATTCATCAACATTGGATCAATATCAAGTAACCCATAACATAGTCAAAAACTAGGGATCACCCAATTCATGGGTTCATAGGTAGTTTAGGTTAAAATCATCAATACAATAACGATTTAATCCATAATAATCGTTTATAAACAATTGATGCAAGAACCCATGGTAGAATCATGAAATTGGACAATTCAATTTGAAAACTTTAGAAAACATCTTTGAAAGTTGGGTTCCTTGATGAAGATAGTTTCAAGGATACAAATCATACCTTGATTAAGCTAATTCTTCATATTGATGAAAAATCTCCACTAAATTCGTCACACCAAGCACTTCTTCGACCTTGGACTTCAATGGAGTCTGAAGAAATTTCTAAGGGATTTTATGGTTTTGGTTAAAAAGAATGAAGTCTTCAATGTGTTAGAGACTTATATACACACATAAAATACCCAAAAGGCCGTTAAGGAATTGCAAAACCTTTTATTTGTAAGTGGGGTGAAATTACATGTTCACTCCTCAACTTACACTGAAATGCACGCAGGGAGGCAGTCCACCAACGATTGGCAGTCAACGGACCATTTGTCCACGAACGGACCGTCCTATCCTTCTGTTAGTTGGATCAGTGACTCAATATTGGTATACTACGTCCCAATCGATGAGATTCTACCAACGAGGCATCGATTGACCCACTGGGCGTCGACTGCCTCCATGGTTTGAGCTGTCTTGGAATACCTTGGAACCTATTTTGGGTCCTTCCTCAAGGACCCTTGGTTAGGTCCTTGGGGATGTTTACCTGAAGTTTCCAACCCAAACATGATCGTATATGAATTTATCACCTCTCACATGAATTTCACAGAAAATGAATACGTCAAACTCGACAAAACATACTTAGACACACATGGTTGTTTCAAGGCAATACTTTCGAATGTCATGGACGTTCTTTGACGTTTGACCTCCAAACCTCACAAAACTTGACACACTGCTTATATATGCTATAATAACTCATTTAAAAACCATATAACCTCATTAACACCACATAAAAACGTATAACCACATATGAGGCACATAGGTGACTTAGTCGTCGAACGTCTTAGTCGTCCCTTGACGTTTGACTTCCAATGTACCTAAACTCTAAAACACTGCGTCTATACCATATAATAGACATATTTAGGACCTTATACCATCATGACCAACATGTTAGTCTCTAGTTCACCTAAGTCATTTTCGAGATCTTACAGAGTATACACAAACCATTCGTATAGGAAGGTTACATAGCCTTCTACTTTTATTGCACATATGTATATAAAACATAACATAGACATAATAGTCATAATATTTGTCTCATCCCATAACCATATAATAAGAGTGTAAGAACTTGGTCATAACCCATACATCAAGTAAAAAGGCCTCACATGGGCTACACAGTGTTTCATACTAAATGGAAAGAAAGAACCACATATGTCTTTAAATAAAAAGCAAACTCCATAAGCTAGATAGTGTCATAGCCCTCAGAAAATGAGGACTTACCCTACTTTGATGAATGAGAGATCCAAGCCTTTTTCAAGTCGACTTCAAAGCACTTCAACGGCAGATACCTAAATTGTTGGGCAAAAGGAAGAAATCGGATAAGTACGCCACTTGTACTAAGTATGAGACCATATACACACATACTATGAAAACATGCTAAGAAAAAGGACATTTCATAAAGATATGAAATTTACTTTGAAAACACTTATGGATATTCAGCAAGACCATACCAATCCATAGGACATGTTTATTAAGTCATAAGCATGTACATTACCAAACGAACATCATCAAGTCTAGTCAACTCAACATGCATAGCATATAATTAGGTACATATTCAAGTAACTCGATCATCAAGTCATATTAACAATAAGCATGCATAATAGTACATTTCATTATGAATAAAGCAAATCAATTACCATGCACCCATATCAAGTCAACAAGTGCAATTACCAAGTAAAGCCCCATAACCTTATTCAGTCATGTAACCTAACAAGAATCATAAATAACATCCTACTTCACATAAAATGGCATTTATGCACACATATCGTCTTAGTTTAACAATATAAACCAACATATATTCATAAGTGAACTAATCAACATATGGTATCAACAATGTGCAAATTCATCACATACATGTCATATAACATTATAAGAATAATTACACATAAGAAAATCCTCCTAAGACTCCCCTCAAGGCTAACTAGTGTTATGTTTAGGTAGAATCACATACCCCTACGTAGACTAAGCTAGACCCCTTAGGTTATCATAGTTTAAGTTCAATCCTTTTGTTCATTTTACCTTTTGGGAACATCTTCCCCTAATTGACGTAGACCACAAGAGCTAGTGTGGAATCCGGTGTCATAAAACTCTACACTGAAGGAAGGTGGACTACTTTCCAAGGTAGTACCAAAACATGAAACACAGCAAATACGTAGATCCACTAGCTACTATTCTATGAGGGCAACAAAGTTCAAGAACTACGAGATGCAGTTGGGACCCTCTTTATGCTATGTGCATTATAGTCTCCAATCTCAAGAGTATATCAGTGATCCGACCTTCTCTATGTGGGAAGGGACACTCCTCTATCTATTTCACTCGGTGCTAAGCTAGCCCTTCTTGAAATGTCTTTAAGCCTTTATCATCAAGCGTACCCTAGTTTAGTTCATAAGGTCTACCCCTTGTATAATCATCATCATCAATAGTTCAATAAGAATTGCATCAGTATAAATCTTTTCATTACAATTCATATAGGTGAGATTAGCAAATTAACACCTTGACATCATGATAAAGCACATTGGTAAATCATTCACGCTCCTTAAAAGATTTACATCTTAAGACAACACCTCACAATAATAATGAAAACATTTCAATTCAACATCATACCTCCCTATGAATCCTAATACAAGCCATACTCCAATACAACATCATGACTTAATCACAATTACCACAATTTGAAGTAAAGGATAAAGACCATGAGACTTACCAAGTCGCCTTCATAGATCATCATCAACGTCTTACCATAAACCCTAAATTCAACCCAACTTGGGTATACATCATCATAAGTCAATAATCAACGTGATAACAAAGCTAGAAGAATCACTACATCATAATTCAATACTAGATCATAGCTTAAGACAAGATGCTTAGGTCAATTCACTTCCTAACCTAGATCATCTTATCAACAACTAGAATGAAAGTATACAAATCACACTAATTTGTTATTTAATAATGTAACATCATCATATAATAGTAATTCAAACAATAGCCAAGTCAACTGAACCAATTACCACCTAATTCATATCAAGATCAAACCTAAAAGAAAAGGTTCATCATCTACAAACTAGACCAAACCATCAAGAGATATCATAATTAAGTTAGAATACATGTTAATAAATTAATATAATCTAATAGAAAACCTAGACACACCAATTTAAAACATAATTTTCGAGATTAAGAAAGACCCACATGAAAACTAAACTTTTGAAAATACTTTGAAGTAACCCTTTAATAAACTTTTGAATCCCTTAAATCCCCCCCCCCCCCTAGCTTGTGTTCAATGGTGTCTTCGAATAGCGAGAGAAAGAAGAGAAAGGAAAAGAGTTTTGTTTTGAGAGTTGTAATTAGACTAATGGGATTGGGGTCTTTATATGGGGTGTTAATTAAGTTTATTAGACTTACCTTAATCCCTAACACCACCAAAACCCCTTAATTAATTAGTTAAGACTAATTAAAATGTGCAGGAAATTATAATGCCATAGACGACACCACGATTGACGGATCTTCGGTAAGTCAACGGACCAGCCCTCCTCTGTTCAATACATCTGTAGTTCTTGTCAGAGAATTGTGAAGGCAAGGGATTCAACAATTTGTCGAAGTGTTTGTCGACAATTGGAAACGATGCCCCGTCGATCCACACACAAATCGTTGATTATCTCTCGTGGGTGCACACTGCCTAGGCAGTGTTGACTCCAACGTGCAAAGGTTCTCCTCAAGGGTCCTTGGTTGGTCTTTGGGGATTCCTACCCCAACATTTTTACCTTGAATCCACTTAAACACATGTTACCTACCCTTTCACAAATTTTCATGGATTTCCGACTCCTAAAAGCTAGTCAAATAAGCTAAGGCACGCTATTACCTCCATGAGCTAGTTTTCCTAATGTCATGGAAGTTCTTGGACGTTTTGGTTTCTAAACTTCCTAAATGACCTATTTTAATTAAAATTAATCTTACAACAGTTTGTAGACCGCATGACACTTATGTTAGGCTTTAAGACACGTCTTGGATTTTTGAAGTGTTACACATTACATCCTAGCCAACAAATCACAAACCATAAATCAAGACATTTCAATTCAACATCATACCAACCCTAATAAATCTTATCATAAGGTGCAATTCAATTTAACTTCATCACTAAACACAAGTAATTATAACTGAAGTAAAGGTGTGAGATCACAAGACAAACCCTTATCTCCTTCACAAGCCATCATCCAAGGTTTTACCATTAACCATCAAATTCAACTTAATAATGGATGCAATATCATCACACAATAGTAATTAACAAAACAATTAAGTCAATTGAATCACTACACATCAATTCATCACTAGTTCATAATCAAAGGATAGGAACTTGGGTCAATTCATGATCTACTTCACATACTAGGTTAATTTTGCAAGAACTAGAATAATTGAATCATAATAAATCATAATCTAACTATAATAATCAAAATAAACCATATACAATAAAATTTAAAGGTTCAAATCGTAATAGAAGAAAACCCACGTGAAACTCATCTTTTTAAATCAATTTTCGAAGAACCCTTTGGGGGAAGGAATCCCAAAGGTGAAAGGACCTCATACCTTGTTAATTGTTGAAGTTCTATGGATAAAATCACCCTTCTTTCTGCCCTAATGACCTTGACCTATCCCTTCAATGGAGTTCTTCTTTTTGGGAGAGAGAAAGAAGAGCAATTTGGTTTTGGGAAATTGTGGGAGTTGGGTTAGCTTAATTAGGTTTACGTCTTTATATAGGTTCTTACTTAATTATACCTCCCTTAACCCTTAATTTTTAAACTAACTAATTCAATGAAATATATAAAACTCATCAGAAATTGTAGGCTTGACCTACAAAACCCCGACCTACGGGTCGTAGGTCAATTGACGACCATGACCCCCACCGTCCTACACACTGTCGTTTTGCCTAGAGACTTGACAAAATGGAAATTTTTCCAAAAAGTCTAAGTCTTCATTAATGGAGGCATCGACACCCCATCGATTTACTTACGCCTCATCTCTTGCACCTCATCGATGGCTACTGTCTCAAGACAGCTTTTAGCCAAAATGAATGGGTCCTCATCAAGGACCATTCGATTGGTCCTTGGGAGTCGTACCCGAAAGTTTCGACCCTAATCCTATTCTAAACATGTTAGACACCTTTCTAACAAATTTCATCAATTTACAACTCTTAAAATCTTCTGAAATAGGCTAAGTCACACGAGCACCGTTTGCACTATTCTCCAAACGTCATGGACGTTCCTTGACGTCTTGAATCTAAAACTTCCCAAATTACTTTTATTCACTATTATTAACCTTAGAACAGTGCCACAACCCTTTGAAACTCATGTAAGGATATATATTAGGTTTTAGACTTTTGGAGTGTTACAACATTGCAAATATAAGACATATGCTTTATTTGCTTCACGTCAAACCCAATGAAGTTGACATCAAATGTTGAAGGAGAGCAATTTAATGTTAACACATTAAAAGAAATTTTCTCCCATTTGAATTGAATATTTATGCTAATGAGTTTTATCTTAGTCACTGTTGAGAGCATCAGAAATGATGAATTCTCCAAAAGAAACCACAAGTGTGGACGACATCAAAAAGGAAGCAACACAACGTGAAACTTTTTCTGAGCAACAAACTGGGACATAGTCCAAAGAGGAGTGTCAAACTCTTAGGACACGAGTAGAGGAGAGACTTCCCCCACAATAAAACCACAACCCTATCAGAAGGCATGTGGGTTTTTCTTTAGGTTTCTTGGTTTCAGTTTTGCATCCAAAAATGTTGATATCTATCAAAAGCAACTTTTAAATCAACAAGACAATACATCAAGAGCTTTGGAGATAATGTCTGTGTAAGTTCTTACTTATGGATGTGAAGAGATCTGCATTCATGGATAAGAGGTTACAATACTCCTTTTCATACTCGACTTAATTAATCACTTGTCCAGAACTAAAAGTTATCTAGCATTATGGATTTCCTTTTTAACCGACCAAATTGAACTACAAACAACCTGATTTCTAAGGTTTAGAATATGTAGGCGGGTTCAATATTAAAAACTCAATTGTATTCAAGTATTTGCTCTTAAATTTTATTCTCCAGCATCTCGGTCACTCCATAATCCGATATCGAGATGACTTTTGAATTCAAGTCGTGCGTCAAATCATGTGTAGCATACTACAAGTGGCCCAAATTCTCATATACCGTGAAATGTGTAGGAAACCCATTTTATGGGTTCTTCCTTACTCCCAAAAGTCCTTACCAAATCCGCTTCTAAGATGAATATGTGGTCGGTCAAAATTGGCTTGGTCAATTCATTTTCATCAAATTTGTTGCATCAATCCAAGTAAAACAAGGGACAGTTATTGACAACCAATTTTCACCCTCCCCAATAGGAATTAATTAACAATCTTCTTAATTCTAAAAAATTTGAAATAATTAGATTTTATAAAGTTTAAAATGTTTTTCAAGTCATTTAAAATTAATCTTGTCACTTTTTCATAATTTTAGATAAATATATGGTTTACATAATTATGTATATAATTAGTATATTTATGATTATTCGAAAATTGTCTCAAAAAGATTTTATTTTGCTTAAATGTTTTACTAATTAGTTTAGTTATATAGTAGCTTACATTTTTTGTATGAGTTGTTTTATAAGAAGGTCGATTATTTTATTTTGTTAAAACTAAGAAGCTTATTAATTAACTTATATGAATTTAACTTATCTATTTATTTCAGCCGAATTCACCAAGTAAATTCAATTTAGCTGATTTACCAATTCTAAAGACAAAGTTTTGGGCCTTGTTCTAATGATCATCTATCCATCTCCCATTCCTTTTTCCAAATCCAAAATCTCAGGAGCAATACCTTTTTTTTTCTTTCTAATTTCAAATAACCCCAAAGCAGCAGACCCAACCCACTCCCTATCCTCCCTGACCTGGCCCACTCTTTTTCCCCTTCACAAAATGACCCAGACTCGTTTTTCTTCTTCTTCCTCTTTAAGAACGATGTAGCCCAGGAGTAGTTGCGAGAAAACCTAGAAGCCAATCGTACAGCAGCGAGTGAATTGCACCAAAGGCAATCCCTGCGCGCATCGCCTTCTCTTCACGCATATACGATGCTCCAACATCTCCTTCTCCTTTTTTCTGCATCATAGAACTTTTCACCATCCATAGCCGCCTGCAAAATCGTCCTTACAGAAGTATCTACTTGTCCTTGTGGCAGTGAGATGATTCCATGTTACATCTAAAGGACCATAAGGATAAATCTGAGTCGTCCGTTGCACCTGACGTCCGGATTTTCTGGGATTTGGATGAAATTTCGTACAAACCACATCCTTTCACATTCCTTGGGGGAGATATTTCAAACTTGAATGAAGGGGAATCATGATTTTACCCCCAAACGTCTCCAAATTTCACTCGCCCTTTATATTCATAAACCCTAGATTTTCTCATCTGTAGAAACATCTCTTCCTCTCTAGATCTGGGCAAATTTTTTTGGGGAGTTCAAAAAAGAAGAAAGTGGGGTTTGGAAAGATTTACAGAGAAAGGAATGCAAAGCCATAAATTTTACTTCAGATTACATGCCTAAAATACTCTTTCCTTCTTCCTTATTCGCGATTGGTAGGGATCTGCAGGAGTTCATTAGAATTTTTGAAGTTCGGTGGAGTTGTCTTCTTGTCGTTGTCTCAGTTCACTAACCCTCGAAAGGTAATATCCTCTTCATTTTAAATGCATTTTTTTCCCAAAGCGTTATTTCTTGATTCTCGACTATGTGAAGTTATTTACATGATAGAGTTTAGGATGTGTTTGACTTCATGCAAATTAATGGTAAAATTTGTTTGATAAGTCCCTTGCTATGGTTCTTCCTTCGTTTTCAAGATGGTTTAATATTCTTTTGAGCTTATATCTCTGTTCGTGCTCTTCTTGAAGTCTTGAATTCTTGACTTTGATGCTCACCTCTAAGTTCTTTATTTTATTTTGTTTGCTAATCCATAAGACGCGATCCTATTTATTTTTCCCACACTAGTTCCCTTAACCTATTACTTCTTTTGAATGTGTTAAAGGATTTATATCCCTGCTTTGTATCGTGCTTATTTTCTAGTTTAGATAATAGTTCCTATCCGAATTAGTATAGCTTAAAATTTGTTCTTGTTGTCTTATGGTATAGCTAATTCTTCCATTTTTGTTTATTTGATTTTGTCTCTAGTTCTTTAGAAGTTGTCCATGCTGGGTTTAAATGTTTGTTTTCTTTAAAATTATGGGTATCGTTTCTGTTGTTTGGTTCCAAATGGTACATAATGTTGGTCTTGATTGATTTGACATACCTTAGAATAAAATCATGATAGTATTTTTGTTACGAGCCGAGGGTATACACTACAAGTTATGGCATCCTCAAATCATCACGCGGTGTCGTCGAGATCTCAGAAGTCTAAGACAAGCCCTTAGACATCTTTCATCACATAATCGTTAAAATAGTGGAAATTTTAAAATTTTCATAGCACATCATATACTATAACATTACTATATATATATATAAAATATTATAATATATATTTAAAATCTATGTCTCTTTGCCATCTTAGACTCAACACCAATAGAGTAGAATAGGGACACGACCCTTAAAAACATAAGATAATATCTAAGCGATTACATAATTTAATAGGAACTTGACATAAGGAAATCCTTCAATCATAAGGATCCCTCTTCTTGAACTTGGAAGATCTATCCAAGCTCTTCACCTAGGAGACGTCCTCTAGTCATCACCACCTACACTTTGTGTAAAAAGATTAAAAAGAGTAGTATTAGTACAAGAATTTACTAAGTATGGCAATCATGCAAAAACTTGCATTTTTTAAAAAGGACATTCATTTGAAATCATTCAACATGTCTTTTTAGTAAACTTCATGAACATAGGCACATATAAGCTCAATATATTTCACATTCATCATATGGACATTCATACTACTCATAATAGCATATAGAGTCATTTATCATACTTTGAGGCTTATTCAATACATACAATACATTACTTCTATTTTTATCTTACTTTTGTCCTTCAGTAACCCTCAAGTGTACTTAGTACAATGTATCACCTTGAAATCACTTTACAATAACCTTTCATATATATGCATCATTAAAACAACCACATATATTCACAAGTCATAAGCACATCATAGACATCAACTTCACATAAATACCATCACCTAAGACAACTCTTAAGTCACACTAGTGCAATGTGTACATCCCAGAATACTAATTCCACCAAATGTACCTAAGAAAACACCGTAGACTAGGAATAATATACCTAACAAGTCATAACACTTCCAATTATAACTAAACGTAAGGCCACATACTTCATAACATCATATAAGGACTCTTTTATTTACTACAACCTTAGTCATAAACCATTTAGTTCATATCATAGGTAAATCACCCTCATAACCCTTTAGAAGCTTACTTACACAATGTACACATGAAGTCTCATACCCCCACATATACTATGTAAACTAACTTAGAAACCATAAGTGCAATTCGCATGCATACTCATAATTCATATCTTCACATAGCAAAGTCACTTAACATGCATTCATACAAGTCATACATAACATAAGTCTTTACTTCATAAGAGGTTTTTAATCCTGTCCTTTCTAGGTGTCATCTAGTGCAATGCATAGATAGGGTCCACAGTCCTACTTATGCAAAGTACACTTCTCAAGGAATTTCGATTATAATTCATATTCTTATATTAGTTAATTTATTAAGCTTTGGAAAACATATCCATAACCGACATAGACCATGTGAGCTGCATCAAAATGCGGTGTTCTACTCCCACACCAAAAAGAGAGGGGTTAATACTTTCCAAAGGTTCAACCATTCGTACATAGATATCTCGGTTGATCCACTAAGCTAGAGTCCTATGTGAGCCAATAGTTAAGGGTCAAGCAAATTATTGCTAGAGACATTGACTTGCTGAACGTGAAGGTTTCCATCTCATGAGACAAAACATATCTTGGGAATCTGGACATAACTTGAAGAAACCCATGTGGGAGGACGGACTTACTAACGTGACACCTCCATCTCATTTGCATACCTTTTTGGTGATAAGCAAAAAACTCCCTTTTATAACATCATTAAGCCTTCAGATAACATTATTTCATAAAGATTAGGCCTTAGGGACTTACTTCCTCATATATCATATAGCTCAAACGTATCTAAGACTATAAAGTCCTTTCATCATAGAACCTATAGCATGTGTGAATGTCATTTCACAAAATCATATCATATTCATACTCTAGTCTAGTTTAGAGTACAATTTATTAATACCTTTCAAGAGACACTTATTTATTAGACCACCATTACATACTTCACCTAAGCACCTTTAGGCACACATGTTCATAAATTCATTAATCATATACTTAACATGCATAAAAATAGGCAATGATGCATAGGAGAACTATCTTTCCTTAGTCATCATTAATCTATCCTACTCATAGATATGAATGAAGTGTATATGAGAACTAACCTTTCCTTAGTCATCATGAATCTATCATACTCATAGATATGAATGAAGTGTGTATGTGTGTGTGTGTGTACATTGGTCAATATGATCACATAATGACTATTCAATAGCATTGATGAAGCCATCCTCTAAAGATCACAACACATGTACAACATTCCTGAAGTATCATGTCATACACACATATATAGAATTAAGTACAATAGACTACACACACTCAAATTACACCATAGAAGACATGAGCATATTCAACTTTAGAGTAGAAGACTCGTAGCATAATTTGATCACACTTTCATATAGGGATTTAATAGGTTAGAACCATGCTACAAGAATATTCATCATCATTAGCCGAATAGACCACACCTAACCCTAACATTATCATCACACATATGCATATAACATCATCTCCACACCTAGGTCATACAACTAGTGTGGAATACTATTCATATAGTTCACATGACATCAATTCACTTAGACATGATATTAGAATCAACGCTACATCCTTCAACTTCCTAAACATGGAAATCATTATATAAATTCATCTTGCATCTAATGTCTTCAAGGCTATGATTATAACATATCAACATGTACAAGAATGTAAACACGGCCAGCATAAGTGGACCATACCAATAAACACAGTTCACTATACATTCTAAGCTAATTAGAGGAGATAGGTCAAATTACCAAATCTCCAAGCTAATGACCATTCCTCTAAAATTAATATTCAATTTATATATATAGAAATAGCAACAACCAATTCAATAAAATCTAATCACAATTCTATAAACATAAAATAAAGATCACAAGACCCACATTATGGACCAATTTGAGAAATTAGGAGGATCATGGGTTCTGCATGAAATTTGATTGAAATTCATAATTAAAACATTAATTAAACATAATTAAATCATTAGAATTACTTTGAAATAAATTTGACAATGAACTCATGGCTAAATTGAAAATTAGGAATTTTGGTCTTTGAATCACTTTTGAAAATCATTGATTTAACTCCTTCGATGAATGGATAACTAAGGATGAAGGATCACCATACCTTATTTATTGAATACCCATGAATAATTGTAGAAAAAACTATAGAAACCCATCCCCTAGCTTGATCTTGAGTTTTGGTCTCCCATGGAGGTTTTGGGAGAATTTGGAAGAGATGAGAGTTTTGGGGTTTTGATTTTTCTTATTGGGTGTTGAGATTTTGACGTGGTAAAGGGGTTAAATAGGTATTAAAATCAATTTATAAACATCATCCAAAGTTACCAAAACACCCTCATAATTATTTGAACTTTCAGACATGTCAAACTTTACTTTTATTTTTGGAATCTTCGTAGTGGTGGAGTTCCCGCATGAATTTTTTTGAAAATAACTTCAGGCGCAGTTGATTCTATTTTGTGTACGTGACGCGGACCAACATTATTACCTATGAAGGGCCAAGTCCGCGATACGGACCTATTTGACCAAGGAACAAAAATTGTTGTCTTGGTCATCTTGTTTGCCCAAGGTTGGGTCCTCCTCAAGGACCCTTTGGTTAATCCATGGGGAGTTTTTCCCGGACGTTTCCACCTCAAATACTCATTTATAAATGTTAGGAACCTCTAATATCAATTTTAACTCCAAAAAACACATAAAACAAGCCAAAACACACAGAGACACACAAGCACATTGCAAGGCAAAACTTTCGAACGTCTTGAACGTTTGACCTCCAAACATAACACACTACCTTTTAAAACTACAAATAATCATTTAAGGACTTAATTAAATCATAACCAACATGTTAGTCTCTAATTTAACCTAGATCATTTTGAGGGTGTAACACTTTTCTTGGTTACAAGATGCATAAAATATGTCGTAGTCCGTGTTCATTCATTTCATTTTTTGTGTTTATTCCTTTAGGGCAAATGAATATTCCCTATTTTCTACTGGAGATCCCCATGACATTCATGTATATCTTTAACAAATTTCAATAATGTTGGAAGTACATGAAACTTTGAATGTACATCCATACTTCTAGCTTGTTTTCTTCATCGATCTTATCATATTTCAATATTTGTTAAGGATGTCGTTTTATTTTATTTTATTTTGTTCTTTTTTCTTGCTTTGGTGATCACCGGATTTTATTTCCCTTCACTACATTGCTTGATTTGGTGTCGTTAAGACTAAAATTGGTGATAAGAAAGATGTCCAGATGATGTATATATTAGGCAATATTTGTGTGCAAAATTTGAATTACTGACGGTACATTTCTTATTATTATATTTTTTTAGAAATCTCACCTACAAATGATAATTTATTTATTACTTTGGACTAAATCCTACATGTTTTACTTGTTTATAATGTTATTTTAAAAGTTTGAAAAGGGGATTTGAAAATCTGTTTCCTTTTACTTTATCTACTGATCGTAGGCTTGTTTTAGCTAACAGTTCTTGGGCTTTGAGACAAATATACAATAGTCACACTTAGTAGATGACATATATGTTCAATAATCTATTTGAACTTGCCTAGTAATGATTTTAGTCTTGTAATATTGAAACATTTTTGTTAAAAGCCAATAATTTTACATTCATATGACCTTTGTTCCAATGCTTGGTCTTGATTACTGTTCCCCATTCATGATACATAAAAATTAACAAGTCTTCATCTATTTTTCCTTTTAGTTTTTGTAATTAAGTGTTGTGTTGTTATTGACTAATCGGCATGTTATTTTGTTTGCGAATCTATTTTTATCTTACCACTTCATTCCTTTCCCAAAGATGCTAATTTTGTTACTTATTTATTGTTCTTGCATGTGAAATATGTCCGAGTTCACCATGAACTCTTATCTTTTCCTTGAATTTCGAGAGATTCGTAAAGGCTTGATTCCCCTTATTAGAGTCAGCCCGTCAAATCAAAGAATGAGTTTCAAAAAAAGGTGTACAGGTTCCCGAATGGAAAGAAACCTAACTGGAAGAAGTTGAAGATTTTGGGCCAGCAAGCCAAAATTTATTTTCTAAATTTTGTATTTAGTTAGGTTGGGCCTAAGCCCTTTTTTATATTATCATTGTTGTATTGTTAGAATTTTAGGACATGTGGAAACGGGCCAAAGGCCCAAAATGAAATTGGTCCAAATACGATCCAGGCGGACAGTTATATTAGAGTCGGAAAATTCTAAATCCCGCAAGACTAAGTTATGTTTTTATTATTTGAACTAAATCAACCAACTATAAGTGGACTTAAAAAATATTAAATTTTGCAAAGTAAAAACCTCACTCTGATAATAAGTTTATTTCACTCTTTTAATGATTCCAAATATTTTCTATTCAAATTAAGTTAAGTTTAAGCCAAACAAATTAATTGCTAGATATCACAAGTAAGCGAGTATTTTAGGTTTTTTGAATTGATTTACTGTTTTAATATGTCGAGAATAAGTTTTTTCTTAATTTTTCATAATAATTAAGTGGCGACTCTAAAACCATATCTAAAACACAAATATTTTTTCCAAATAAAACTGCACGTCCAGATTTCTCATTTATGAACCACATTGTAATTTATATATACCATTGCAGCTAATCTCGTGATGACTTTATTTTTCACAACAAGTTTCATGACATTCAAGCAATATAAATTGTACAGTTTCAACATTTAAGCCAACACATTACACATACCAGGATTCATACAAGAAATATTGCGCGCACAATCATAAGAAAAATGTAACATCTCGCAAATTGAAATATCTAGGAGAAGCTTAAAAGTTGAAATATTCAATTTTGGAAAGAATTAAAATCTAGAAATTTTCTTAAATTTTTAAAAAGTGAGTTTTTGGTGAATTTCAAATGGCCATAACTCATTGATCATGATTATTTAGGTTTAGTTCAAATATGGTTGGAAATCCCTTGGAACAATCTTTCCAATGCCGCCGAGTTTGCACGATTCCAAGTTCGTATGAGTGATTATGCCCTTTAGAAGTTGGATTGTTCAGTTAAGGAATTGGCCAATCAATATTTAGAAGGGTAGTTTGGTCTTTTCCGTACCTAACAAATTAAATTTGTTTTTGGTAATTAATTAGGGTCTAAGCTGAATTATATTTGTTTAGAATTTATCAAAAGAGTTAGGGTTTTGATTGAAGAGAAAAGAAGAGGGGAAAAAGGGAGAAAGGAGAAGCTCGTTCAAGATTCATCAAGATCATCGAGTTGGTGAAGAATTACTTGTGGATTTCGCCGGTGGTGATCCCTACAAGGTATGTAACTCTTCCATAATGTTGGGTTCGTTCACCCACGTTCCAAGCATGTTTGATTCAATGTGATTTCATCCTAAAAAGATTGGATTTTTTAATGTTCTTGAATTGCTTCATTTTTGAACATGAGTTGAGATTTAGAAGTTCATTGATGATTTAGGTGTTGTTCTTGAATTCATTGGGTTATATAATATTATATATGATACGGGTACATGAATATAAAGTGAATTTGAGAAAAATAATCGAATTAAAATAATTTATGGGTAGAAAACGAGAGGATTAAATTTGGTCGATTTTTGCCTAAGGTACAGGTTGGCGCGACGCACCCCCATAGTGCAAGGAGGGCTGGGGCAGTGCACCAAAATGGTGCCTCAGTCAAGTGAGGCTGGCGCAGAGCGCCTCGGATGTACTCTAAATATCATTTTTCACCTTGTTTTTGTTATTCCATCCGTTTAAACATTTCTAGAGTGTTTTAACACTTCGTGTTGATTCTATCTACTCTAAATGACTTCTAAAAATACATAACTTATCCAGAAACATGAATTACAACCTTGTATTCATAGGTTCAAATTCAAGGAAAATTTAGAGCCAAGTTTAGATAGTTCCTAGAGTTCTTTTAAGGAGTCTTTTACAAATGCTTTTAACTTTGCTTTAAGACTTAAGGATAAAGTTAAGTAAAGAGAAGACATAATGTAAGAAGTTCATTTCAAGTACTATAAGTCCTTTACAGACGTTTTAACTTCGTTTTTAAGGCTCAAGGTTCAAGTTAAGCTAAAAGTAAAGAGTTGAGTTTATTTCTCAAAAGTTATAAGGTAACTAAGTATTCCCTATGAGTTTACAAATGTTTTCACATTTAATCAAAAAAAGAGAACATTAATTCCAAGAGAGCTTTTAAGCTAAGTTTTTTAGCATTAAACTCAAATCACAGAAGCAGATATTTGTAAAACATATGAGCAAGTATATTTTGGGGAATAGTATCGAGCACCGATATGGAGATGTGAGTTCATATTAACTCAAGTCTCTTTAAACCATGTTGTTGCCATGGGTATCAAAGGGTCATACTTTTTTGATGATCACATAAGTTAAGCTAGTGGATCCACTTAGTCAAAAATTAAGCTTCTTATACCTCCGGCAAGTTATAGGATGATTATTGGCAACGGGAGGTAAAGTCTTGTAACATCACTATTGCTCTTAAGTGATGGTTATCAGTTATAGAAACTCCCACAATAGTAGCTGCATGGTTCTTCAAGAGGTTCTTCTTAGTATAAAAATGGGTATGGACTTCATTCATGAATTGAAAAAATAGACTTTGAGAGGAAGCATGATATGTTTTTTATTATTATTATGAATTGACGTCAGTTTTTTTGTAGTTTTACATACATCTTAGAGTTATTTTGTATCTTTGCGTACACACAGAGTTTTACAACATGTTTTAAACAGCTTTTCTTTATCATGCACTTGCTTTTAAATTTCTTAATCTTGAAATAAGTTTAGCTAAGTATTCATGAGTTGAGACGAGTCAAGGTAATTGTTTCTTTTGGAATCTTCTTCAAGCCTATGTTGTTTAGCGCTCCAACTCAATTACTCATACATCCAATGCCTATGTTGTTTAGCGCTCCCACTCAATTACTCATACATCCAATGGATCGATGCTAGTTGGACTGCATCGTATTATGATGTAGACGCAGGTACTAGGATCGGCAATCCAGCGCGTCATTAATTTAGTGAGAAGTTCAGAGTAAGTTGGTAAATCTCCTTGCTTTCCGCATGATCCACTTTCATTGCTTTCTAGTATAGTTCATTAGGATGTTGTGGGGTCTGTCCCAACATCCATATAAGTTATTAGAGACTTTATACATAGTTAGTCATATGTTAGTTCATTCCTTATCATTTTTATTGACTTCTGTTCATATTTGAATTGACATTTTGGCTAAGTTAAATGTTCATTTTAGAAAACAAAATTAATTTCAATCTCAGACAGTTGAGTTAGTTAGCATTTGAAATCTTTTCTTAATGATTTAAGACTTCCGCTGGGTAAGTAAGTAAGAAAGGGTTCGCTTGAGCCCAGTAATGATCTCTAAGTTTCGGCCACGTCCAGGGTGTATGCTCGAGTCATGACAAGAACATCCAAGTAATACACCATTCACATTCACCTTTCAAAGTTACAACTCGCACACCAGTAAAATTTATTTAATTAGTTCAATCTATAGGCGACTGTTACCATTTATTTTTGCCTTATATGACCCCTCAAACCACATATCGATTGGAATCTTCTCAGTTCCAATTAACTTGATTGTGTCACCACAGCCGAGATTATAGCATCGAGTTCACTTTGTTGAGATACCAATTGGGATCAGAAGACACCAATTGGACTCAATTAATACCACAATCGATAATAGAAGCTAGGGAGCCCCATAAAGCTATTATTTTAAATCACAAAACATGGTCGAACCCAATTCTTAACCATTGCAATCTTTAACTGATGGTAACCAAACCTTAAATCAATCTTAAAAAAACTTGATGCACCTTGCAATTAGTCAAAAAGGTTACTTGTTCCGAATGGTAACCATATTCAGCTGTCAATAATCTATAAACATTCTCTCTTTCTGGTGATGGAGTTACCACTTTTGTTGTTCAAGGTTGAACCATAGAATATAGGTGGAAAGATACAAATTTGTATCACCCATATACCAATTGGATTCAAGTCATAGGATGAAGGAGTAGAAAGAAATGATCTTTTCCTAAGGTCCTATAGCCTCTCAAAGAATAGTAGGAACATCATACCATTCTGCAAGACTCTACTAGACTCATTATACCAACTTTGTCATGACCCAATGTGTCATGAGAGGCACTCACACTAACTCTCCGGTGGGAGAACTATTAATACTAACAAACTAATCAAAGTACTAAGAAAAGAAATCGAGAGTTCCCATAAACTCCAACAAAAGGTCTAACAACTAAACAAATGGGGAAGAAAATACGCCTAGAACCTGAAAGTCAATGTACCAAAACTCTATAAACGACAAGTCTAATTACAAGGGGTACAACCCCTAAAACTAAAAACAACACCTTAACAAATAGTCTGAGTCAGAAGAGAGTGGACTTAAACAAGAGGGATCCATGGAAGCCTGAAAGAACTGGCTCACCCATGAATCTGGTCCCTCTCAATAATCACAAGACCGAGGTCTATCAATAGTCACTGAAAGATGCCAAATACTCAACAAATTTAAGAGTGAGTATAGTATCCGAACACAACCACCATGTACTGATAGAATCATGCGGATATCTCATTAAGTGAAACATATATAAGTCAAAGAAACATTGCAAACATGCATACACCAAACATATACAATATCATAAGAGAACCACGCCACAACCACACTCAAAGTAAACATTCGCAATGTATGAATAAAGTCCCATATCCCCACTCACACTAAGTAGAACTCTTTCAGAATTCATAAGGCATAGTCCATGTTCATGTTCATAACAATAAGCCAACATATAACAAGTCAATGGTCCTCTCATGGAACCCAGTTCAATGGTCCTCTCTTGGAACCCATATCAAAAATGTTAGTGCACCATAACGCGGTACCCGATCATATGTTTATGTCAGAACAGGGCCACTGATCCCATATTTATGCCAAAACATAGAAATACGATTCCAGTTAGTCATGTCAAAATGTGGCAATCCTATTCATTTAATACACAACAATCACAATCAAAATATATATATTTCACAATAATACAACAAGAAGTGATTTATGGCATATAGTTATTCATTCATACTCATTTAAAATTAATGTGGTCAATAATGCAACATCCGCATACATATGTGCATCAAAATGAAGCAAAATAAGCATGTTTTACGCATATGAAATCACAACCATCACCTACCTCGACTTCGAGCTTGAATCCCCAAAGGCACTTGAGCCTTTCCTTTCCATATTCTTTTCGTTTGTTCTGGGTCTACAAATGATTAATATACGCAAGAATCAACCATCAAAGGTCTAATTGTCAAGATTATAGAAAACCCAATAACACTTGACCAAACCCTTGATCCCTCATACCCAAATTAGGGCTATTTCCACCATATATTCAAGATCAGAACTGTTCCCTATCGATGTTAACCAAAGAAAATAAGTTCTACGAATTGAAATAGATTTGGGGAGTGAAAATCTTACTGTTAGCCTCAAGAATGGTGGAAAACTATCAAGAAGACTCTTCGTTTCGTTCCTTAGCTTTCAAAGTCGAAACATGCAGAATAAAATGTTTTGGGGGTTTTTAATCCGACTCAAGTCGCGTCTGTCTCAATACAGCAGCCCCGCTCTTGTGGCCTACAAAGAGATATAATGCTAAATAAAGAATTCCAGTTCCCCATTTTACAATGCACCATCATCCCATGACATTTATAAAATACTCATTCACGCTAAGATCAATTTTTGGAGTTCTACTCACTCAAATTTAATTTCATAAGGTCATACAGACTCCTCAATGAGTTATCTAACTACTTATGTAATCCAAAACATAATTAAATCACCCTATTGTTACCATATTTTCCTACACCATAAAGACACCGATTTCGTCCAAATTTGGACTATGTTGCGAAATTTCAAGTTACTGGGAAAAAGTTTCCGACTCAATATTTTTCCCAATTGGATTTTCTCTAATGAGAGAAATCAGTCGTTACTAAAGGTTATTCTTGTACATGCTCTCATATATGATTATGATATGATGTGAAGGGGCTTTCTTACAATATGATGATTCTAGGGTTGAAAGGTTTTTCTCACCTAATTAAGTCGAAGAGTAGAAGTGGTCATGGATTGTGATAGTTGCTCACGCATGGTTTAAAGAGATAATCTAATGAACTAACATGGATTAAATGTCAAGGACATCTATCCATGAAAACATGAGTTAAGGTAAGACTTAATAACTATCTAGTGGGAATTATCCCTAGCACCGAGTGGATATTATAATGATTTGGAGGATCACACCTAGTTGAGTCCGAGCTTTCGAAATGGGAACTCTCACCTACTAGAGTCTGGGTTTCCCAAAGTATGTCTCATGAGATGGAAGCCTTCACCAAGAGAAGTTTTAGTTTCTAGTAACAATCTTTGTATCCAATAAATACATGTCTCGTATGATAGTTAGCTAGTGGATCAAACTAAGCTAACAAACTGGTTCTACCTTAGGCAAGTAGACCAACCCTTGACAATGTGGGTAGAGGGGATCATGTTATATCTATAATGGTCTCATGTCGACTAAGGCTATATCCCAACAATAACAAGATACATTAGTAACTAAGACATGCTTGAAGAAGTATCTCGTAGAGTTCAAGGTAATGATGAAATAAGACATGCATTAAAGAAGCATCTCTTTATGCTCAAGGATAAAATGATGAGTAATGAACTAGGACATGCTTAAAGGAGTATCTCATAGTGTTCATAGATATCAAGGGCTTGACTAATTAACTAAAGTTAATATGTGAAGTTTGGTTTATGAGTTCAAGTGTTCGAAAAGATGATTCTAGTTTGCATCAAAAGATGATTTGTAAGAAAATAGGTTTGCTTAATATGGGGCCTTAGTCATGCATTGCAAAAGTATGCTTTCAGGGTGTTTATGATATATCCCTCTTATGTTATGATGATTTATATGATGACTATGCTTATGACTTATGCTTTTCAACTATTTTTATGATGATGTTCAAACCTAGTAAATTACATGGTTTCAAATAAAATGCTAATTTTATCATGTTTTAATGTTTTTTTATGCATGAATATCTTAGTTAGTGCATTTTTGTATTACAACCTACTTTTCCTATATTTTCCCCTTGTGTAGGGTCCGGTTCTCTAGGTGCTAATTGTTGTGTCTAAAAGCTTGTAATTCTTGTTCTACTAGATTTTTGGTGAGTCCTTATGATTCGAGGACGGATTTTATCTTATTGCAGTATCCTTTATTGTATTTGCTTTTCAGACCTGTTGCATGGGTTAGTCCCTATTTAATTCAAAGTATTGTAATAGATGGCTATATTGAGACAAGTATAGACTTAAGCTTTTCTTTCAAGAAAAACTTTTAAGACTTGAAATGTATTTTTACTCTTATTGTCCTATTGCTTATGTTATAATATGATAAGTGGCTTGTATGGAGCCCTTAGGGGTTCAATACGTCATGTTACATCTAGGGGTACCCCAGATTGTGATAAAAATATAAAAAGATTTGTGTTTGATGGATTGAATCAATCGTCATAGTTGAGTAGCATTGACCTACGATAGATGGATACTGACCATCCTAAGGATAATTTCGCCACATCATCTGTTAGATATGGTGTTTGTGATGAGGCTGTTTGTTGAGGCTGCAAGACTGGAACGGAAATGATGTATGAATATATGTGGGTGAATATATTGGGATGCCTTTAGACTTCTGTATGTGAATCCAAATTACAACTCAAGCTTAAATTGGACTGTTGCATTAGCTTAAATTGTGTTCTATATAGTGAGAATTTGTAAATTTCATATTTGTATCTTTGTCTAAAACTTGCCTTGCATGTTATTGAAGCTAAATAAAAAGTGTTGCTTATTTTTGAGATGATAAAAGACCTTCTTTGATTTGTAACGAAAAAGTTAGCCTTATTCGATATATTATTACTAATAGCCCCTTTGAGTGTGTAACCTTTTGTTGGTAACCATGGTTTTGTCTCGACTCTTTAGTCAAATCCCTAGTTTTTGCACGTTTCTTTCTTGAGAAATATAGCATAGACTAATTATACTTGATAAACTGAAAGAACAATAATGGATGGTTGAGTGAAAAATGTAATTAATCATTTCTGCATGGTGATGAACAAGCCTATTAAATGATTGTAGCATTTTTGAGATGATAAGAACTACTAGTAAAATATTTGTGAAAGCGAGAGTTGAATTTAAAAACAAATCAACATGCGTGATGGTATACTTGTGGAAGTGTTTCACCATTAACCAGAGGTCTCAGTTTGAGCCCTGTGTAGTCACCCCCAAATGGGCCCTGCAGAACGCAATTCGAATTTTAATCGGATCTCCAATATAAATAATGTACATCGGGTAAAAAATCAAAAAATTATTTAAACATAAGAAGAAGAAAGGGTTGAAAATAAAGAGAAGAGAATAAGTAATGGACACATATAAACACAATGATCTATTCAAACAAAGAATTTAATATAATAAATAACATAAAATCCAAAATCTTTTATAAAGAATTAAAACCAATATTGTAACTCAATGGTTATTAGTATATCCCAACAAATGTTAGTAAGATTCTTAAAAATTACTTCCTCCGTCTCATTTAATTTTATGTGACAATCATTTTTTTTGGTCTGTCCAAAAAAATGCCAATTTACTATAATTAGAAATGGTTAAACTTTAAAAAACATCTCTCACCCTTAATGAAATGATTTTCAATAATATAAATATATAAGAATTGTTTTAGTCTAAATTCTAAATGTTTTCCTTTTAGTTTTTGTTAAGCACGGTGTCAAGTCAAATAGTGCAACAAAAAAATGAGATGGTGAGAATAGTATATTCAATTATAATACATTCGTAACGGTTCTTTTTTGCTATAGTATTGCTTTTCTATCCGTACTAGCTACTCTTGTAATTTCAAATCTATGAACAGTTCAAATTCTTATATGCAACATGAGTTAATCAGTACAAAAAGGAAGAGTCATTATAATAAAATTAACTTTTGATGGCAATAAATAGATACATTAATAAAGAGTGTTAAAGTTTTTATCGGCGTTGGTTAAGTACAGGGGCGGAGCTACCCTTAATGTAGGGGGTTCATCCGCACCACCTTCGACGAAAAACTATAATATTTATATATGGTTAAAATAAGTTTATGTATATATATAGTAGATGTCAAACCCTCTTCAACTACCTACTTTTACAGATATTGAATCCCCTTATTGAAAATTCTGGTTCCGTCTTTGGTTAAGTGTCATTAGATCCAATATCGCTAAAGACTTTAGGGATATATACAAAAATGACTAATTGCCGCTAAAAATATATATTTAGCGGCAATTGAGTTATTGCCGTCATTTAATTGTTCTAAAGATCATTTTTAATGTGATGTCAAATGATTAACGAATCAGATCAAGTTTGGTCAAATTAAGTACTTGGTGAGACTAGTCTTTCAACCATGAAGGTAGTTAAGAGGATTACTCAAAGCAAAGTAAACAAAGTATACATGCAAACTAACTTTCTTAAGATAGTTAAACTGCATGACAAAAACTTCCTAATAAGAAAATATGGTTAGACAGAATTAATGATACAATAATTGTTCAAATTATACATGTTGTTACAAGATTGTTAAGACAATTTTTGTTGGTTAGGTACTTAGGTTTATAAAGCTGAAGAAAGCCTAAATCCATCACTACTCACATATAACCTAAATCCATCAACATACTCACATATAACCGAAATCCATCACCATACTCACGTATCAGTACCTGCCTTTTTAACGTTATATTTTAAACTATTTAAAGAAGAATATTTGAGAACAACTCTAAATTTTGTGTAAATTAATTGTTTCGTTCCTAAATCATTAATAGTCTTTAAAACACCCCTCTACTTGACTAACTAAATTTAATTAGATGCACTCTCAATCCTTCCACATGACAAAGCAAGTGATCTCAAACTCTTGTAGGAGTAATGAATCATATAAAAAAAAGTCGTGAGCACTGTTGAAAACACCTCTTAATTTGGTGAGAATACTTTAGGGGTGTTTTTCACTCATTTGCAAGACCGGTGGTGTATTTAAGTTCAACTAGTGAAGTAAAAAAAGCACTTTTAAGACGGTTAAAAGTTCAATGATAAAACTTATATTTGCATCGAGTTTAATATAGTTTTGAATACTCACTACAAGAAAATATACTTATTGCTATGAAAATTAAGCTATAAATTTGAAAATCGTAGCTATTATCTAGTAATAGCCACAAAAATTCAAATTTTGTGGCTATCTAAAAATTCATTGAATTTTTTAGCCACGAATATCAACTTTACAAAGCTAAATCATTGTATTTGCTATAATTGCTAACAATCATGGCAATAATCATGTACATAGCTACAATTTAGTGCTACAATAAAATTTTATAGCTACTTATAACTTTTTGCAACCCACTAAAAATAATTATAGCAGTAGTAACTCTTTAGCCATAATAAGTTATTTGATACAAAATATTGTGGCTAAATAAATAATTTTGCTTCAAGTTATAAAAAGATGTGGCAACAATTAAATGATATAACCATATAATTTTTTATATAGTAAAATTTTGTAGATAAATACTATTTTTTTTGCAACAAATTTTAATTTAACATTCTAATAATAACCTATTAGCCACAATAACTTATTTGAATAATTATTTGTAGCTAAATAAATAATTTAGCTTTAAGTTATAAAATATCGTGGCAATAATTAAATGAAATAGACATAGATTTTCTTCTATAATAAAAATTCATAGCTCATAATTATTTTTTGCCAAAAATTTAAATTTATCATAACATATAACAACTTTCAGCTATAATAACTTACTTGAAGAAAAAATTATAGCTAAATATTTTCTTTTTCAAGTTGTAAAAGTTGTTGCATATTAAAAATATATAGTTATAGATTTTTTGCTGTACTATAATTTTATAGTTAATTATAAGTTTTTTTCACGTTCATGTTGTGTAACGACCTGGTTAGTCGTTTTGAGCAGCAGATTTTATTTCTGGAAAAACAGGCTGAGACGACGGAACCCACGACGGACCGTCATGGGCACGACGGACCGTCGAGGGGGTCTCGTTCCAAAACACTAAGAATTCTGAAATTTGGGTACTGAAATCGACTCTCTGAACTTCGTGACGAAGTGGCAGGACGGACCGTCGCAGGCACGACGGCCCGTCACAGGCCCTTAGTGAAAAGTTAGTCTCTGAACTCTGCGACGGAAGAAGCAGGACGGACCGTCGCAGGCACGACGGTCCGTCACAAGCTGCGTAATCCCAGGCTGAGTCAGATTTCTTTAAATGTTTTAAGGGACGTTTTGGACTATTCCTGCTATAATTATAAATTTAGTGGGTTAATGTTAATAATTTAACTACTTGAGGGTTAAAAGAGATAACCTTGAATTAATTAATGGGTTAATTCACCATCTTTTATACTTAATTATATGCTAATTAGGGTAAAAGAAAGAGTGTTTGAATAAGAAAAAGAAAAGAACAGAAAGAGAGGGAGAAACGATCGAAAGAGAGAGGAACGAAGAGGAAAGCAAAGATCTTGAGGAATAGCTTGCTTGATCACAATTCTTCGGTGGAGATAGGTTATGGTTTTATGCTATTCGTAGTAAACTCTTAATAGCGAATGATATGTATTGGGTGGTGTTGTAAACCCTTCTATATGCTTAATTGTATGCTTGCATGAATGTGATTATATAATTGTGATGAATAAGCATGATGAGTCTATTGAATCTCTAATCCTAAATTACCTTGTTAATGATGATGCCTTGGTATAAAAGAAGGCTTGATGAACTAAAGTAATGAGATTGATGATGCCTTGCTATAAAAGAAGGCTTGATGAACTAAAGTAATGAGATTGGTGATGCCTTGGTATAAAAGAAGGCTTGATGAATTAATAGAATGAGATTAGTGGAGCGGGTGTCACGAACCGACACGTAGAATTACGGGATCGGATGTCACGAACCGACAAGTAGAATTAGGGGATCTGATGTCACGAACCGACACGTAGAAATAGGAGATCGGGTGTCACGAACTGACACGTAGAATTAGGGGATCGGGTGTCACGAACCGACACGTAGAATTAGGGGATCGGAGTGTCACGTACCGACACAAGAGGAATAAAGATAATGAATTTTGAAAGATGTTATATACTCCATTTAATGAACCTAATTCCCAAATGAGTATGATGGGGAGGCGTGAGTCCTCATTGACGTGCTTGGTGTTGTGTCCAAGGGTTATAGTAATTGTAAATGCCGCATGTTGAGTATTGTAGTTGATTTTATGATATTATCTGATATATACTGTTTTCTATTTTGAGTTGGCCGATGATATCTACTCAGTACTTGTGTTTGTACTGACCCCTACTTGTATGTTTCTTTCTTTGTTATTTGTGGAGTGCAGCAAACGTACCGTCGTCTTCAATTCAACCGCAACTCTATCCAGTCTTCATTATACCGGATTTCAGGGTGAGCTAACGCTTCTAGCTTGGACTGGGTCTTCCTCTTCATGTCTTGATGCCTTGAAGTTCCGGCATGGACTAGCTTTTTATTTATTTTAGCTTCTTAGAATACTCTTAGTTTAGTAATTTGCTCATAGTTGTTCTTGTGGTGATGACTTCCAGATTTTGGGGATAATAATAAGTGTTTGAGTTTAAGTCTTCCGCATTGTATTCTGTTTATTATGGTTGAAATGTTGGGGTTTAGATTGGTTGGTTTGCTCACATAGGAGGGAAAGTGTGGGTGCCACTCGCGGCTCGTTTTGGGTCGTGACAAACTTGGTATCAGAGCATTAGGTTCGTTGGTCTCATCACACAAGAACGAGTCTAGTAGATTCTTATGGAACGGTAGGGGGACGTCTTTTCTTTTCTTTGAGAGGCTATAAGACTTTAGGAAAATTCCATTCTTTCTTTCTTTCGTGCTATTACTTGAATCCAATTGGTATCTAGGTGATACAAATTGGTATCTGACCATCTTCACTCTGTTTCGCAGATGGTTAGAACTAGAGCACACACCGCGCCAACACCAACACCGGCAAGACAAGAAGCGTCTGAGCCAGCCACTAGGGCTGTATCTCGAAGAGGAGTAGTGACAAGAGGCCGTGGAAGAGTTCGTGGAAGGACGCCCTCTAGAGGAAGAGGACGAGCAACTAGCCCATCTGGTACTAGGGCGGTGACTCCTCCACTAACTGAGGAAGTGGTCAGAGAGGGTGAGGATGGGGAGAATGAACAAGTGCAGAATGAGGAATTGCCACCCTAACCTACCCCAGAGATGATCAATCAGGTTCTTGCTTATCTTAGCGGGTTATCTGATCAGGGCCAGACACCTCCAGTGTTTTCTGCACCAACACCTCCGGTTTCGGAGGTACAACATGCAGCTACTGTGGCTCCCTGCATGGATGCCTCATTGGAAATAGGCACGTTTCCTCGTCTGACTACAGGGCCTATAATGACAAATGATCAGCATGAACTTTTCAGTAAGTTCTTGAAATTGAAACCTCCAGTCTTCAAGGGTGCTGAATCTGAGGATGCCTACGATTTTCTGGTTGACTGTCATGAGCTACTACATAAGATGGGTATAGTAGAACGGTTTGGTGTTGAGTTTGTGACTTATCAGTTTCAAGGAAACGCCAAAATGTGGTGGCGGTCACATGTTGAGTGTCAACCAACAGAGGCACCACCTATGACTTGGGCATCATTCTCTAGCTTGTTTATGGAGAAGTATATCCCCCGGACCTTGAGGGATAGGAAGAGAGATGAGTTCTTGAGCCTAGAGCAAGGTAGGATGTCGGTTACTGCATATGAGGCTAAGTTTCGTGCATTATCCAGGTATGCCACCCAACTTTGTTTCAGTACACAAGAGCGGATTCGCCGTTTTGTGAAGGGGTTGAGGTCAGAATTGCGGATTTCAGCCTTACAGGTAGCGACTACGGCAAAATCCTTTCAAGAAGTGGTAGACTTCGTGATAGAGGTGGAAGGAGTGAAGTCAGATGACTTCACCATGGCATCGACATCAAAAAGGTTTCGAAAGGGAGGAGAGTTTAATGGTTCTTACTTTAGAGGACAGGGTTCAGGAGGTTACTCAGTCCGACCAATTCAATCTTCACTACAGACTGTAGTTGGGGGTCCACCTCAGACCGGTCAACACTTCTCTGAGAGACCTATGCTTGACTCCAGAAAGTGTTATGGATGTGGGGAGACTGGACATATTAGGAGGAATTTTCCAAAACAGAGTTATAGACCCCCAATAGCTAGAGGTAGAGGTGGTCATGGTAGAGGCCGTTATTCTGGAGGACGTGGTGGCCAAGGTAATGGTGGTCACCAAAACGGCCGGGGTGACGAACAAATGGGAACTACTGCAGCGCAACATGGTAGGGGCAACGGGCAAACAGGTGATAGGGACCATTGTTACTCTTTTCCTGGGCGGTCGGAAGCGGAGACATCAGATGCTGTTATCACAGGTAATCTTTTGGTTTGTGATTGTATGGCTTCTGTATTATTTGATCCCGGCTCCACATTTTCATATGTATCTTCCTCATTTGCTACTGGTCTTAATTTACATTGTGAATTGCTTGACATACCTATTCGTGTGTCTACTCCGGTGGGTGAGTCTGTGATAGTTGAAAAAGTATATAGGTCTTGTTTGGTGACTTTTGTGGGGAGCAATACTTATGTAGACTTGGTTATCTTAGAAATGGTTGATTTTGATGTAATTCTGGGTATGACTTGGCTTTCTCCGAATTTTGCGATCTTGGATTGTAATGCTAAAACTGTAACGTTAGCCAAGCCTGGGACAGATCCGTTATTGTGGGAGGGCGACTACACTTCCACTCCGGTTCGTATCATCTCCTTTCTTCGTGCTAAGGGAATGGTTAGTAAGGGTTTTCTAGCTCTCTTGGCACACCTCAGGGATGATACTACCCAAGTACCTTCAGTCGAGTCGGTTGCGATAGTCCGTGAGTTTTTAGATGTGTTTCCTGCAGACCTTCCTGGTATGCCACCGGATAGAGATATTGACTTCTGCATCGATATTGAACCGGGGCCCCATTTCTATACCCCCTTATAGAATGGCTCCCGCTGAGTTAAGAGAGTTAAAGGCCCAACTCCAAGAGTTGTTGAGCAAAGGCTTCATTAGACCAAGTGCATCTCCTTGGGGTGCTCCGGTGTTATTTGTGAAGAAGAAGGATGGGAGTTTTCGGATGTGCATAGACTACCGGCAGTTGAACAAGGTAACTATTAAGAACAAGTATCCCATTCCTCGCATTGATGACTTGTTCGATCAGTTAAAAGGTGCTTGTGTCTTCTCTAAGATTGACTTGAGATCCGGTTATCATCAATTGAAAATACGGGCAACGGATTTGCCAAAGACTGCTTTTCGGACCAGGTATGGGCATTACGAATTTGTAGTGATGTCTTTTGGTCTTACGAATGCCCCTGCTGCTTTCATGAGCCTGATGAACGGGATTTTTAAGCCATATCTGGATCTCTTTGTGATCGTATTTATTGATGATATATTGATATACTCAAAGAGCAAGAAGGAACATGAGGAGCACTTGAGAATTGTATTGGAAATGTTGAGGGAGAAAAAGCTTTATGCCAAATTCTCCAAGTGTGAGTTTTGGCTAGATGCAGTGTCCTTCTTGGGGCATGTGGTTTCTAAGGACGGGGTGATGGTGGATCCTTCTAAGATTGAGACAGTGAAGAATTGGGTAAGACCTACTAATGTGTCAGAAATAAGGAGCTTTGTTGGTTTAGCTAGATATTATCGTCGATTTTTCAAGGGATTCTCTTCTATTGCTTCCCAATTGACAAGCTTGACTAAACAGAATGTTCCATTCGTATGGTCGGATGAGTGTGAAGAAAGCTTTCAGAAGCTCAAGATTTTGTTGACTACTGCACCAACTCTCACCTTGCCCGTGGAAGGTAAGAATTTCATTGTCTATTGTGATGCATCCTATTCGGGTTTGGGTGCAGTACTAATGCAAGAGAAGAATGTAATTGCTTATGCTTCGAGGCAATTAAAGGTGCATGAACGTAACTATCCGACCCATGATTTGGAGTTGGCTGCGGTAGTGTTTGCATTAAAGCAATGGAGACATTATTTATATGGGGTTAAGTGTGAAGTCTACACGGATCATCGTAGCCTACAGTACGTCTTTACTCAGAAAGATTTGAACTTGATACAGAGGAGATGGATGGAACTACTGAAGGACTACGACATCACTATTTTGTATCATCTGGGAAAGGCTAATGTTGTGGCAGACGCCTTAAGTAGAAAAGCAGGGAGCATGGGTAGTTTAGCCCACTTACAAGTTTCTAGACGCCCATTGGCTAGAGAGATTCAGACTCTGGCTATTGACTTTATGAGGTTAGAAGTAAATGACAAGGGAGGATTTCTGGCCAGTGTGGAGGCGAGATCTTCTTTTCTTGACAAGATCAAGGGAAAACAGTTCGACGATGAGAAACTAAGCCGAATTCGGGATATGGTGTTGCGAGGAGAGGCTAAAGAAGCAATAATGGATGAGAAAGGTGTTTTAAGAATTAAGGGAAGGGTGTGTGTACCCCGTGTTGATGATTTGATCCACACTATTCTCACAGAGGCTCATAGTTCCGGATATTCTATACATCCCGGTGCAACCAAAATATACCGTGACCTAAAGCAACACTTTTGTTGGAGTAAAATGAAGCGCGACATTGTTGATTTCGTTGCCAAATGTCCAAATTGTCAGCAAGTAAAGTATGAACACCAGAGGCCCGGAGGAACACTTCAGAGAATGCTCATTCCTGAATGGAAGTGGGAGAGAATTGCAATGGACTTCGTGGTTGGTCTCCCAAAGACCTTGGGTAAGTATGACTCCATTTGGGTGATTGTTGATAGGTTAACTAAGTCTGCTCACTTCATTCCGGTCAAGGTGATTTACAATGCAGAGAAGTTTGCCAAACTTTACATTTCGGAAGTTGTGCAATTGCATGGAGTTCCACTTTCCATTATATCAGATAGAGGTACGCAGTTTACTTCTAAGTTTTGGAAAACATTGCATGCGGAATTGGGTACTAGGTTGGACCTTATTACTGCGTTCCATCCTCAGACCGATGGTCAGTCTGAGCGATCAATTCAAGTGTTGGAGGATATGCTTCGCGCATGTGTGATAGACTTTGGTGGTCATTGGGATAACTTCTTACCCTTAGAAGAGTTCTCATACAACAATAGTTATCACTCAAGTATTGATATGGCCCCATTCGAGGCATTGCATGGGAGAAGATGTAGGTCTCCCATTGGGTGGTTTGATGCATTTGAGGTTAGACCTTGGGGTACTGATCTTCTGAGGGAATCTTTAGATAAGGTAAAATGCATTCAAGAAAAGCTTTTAGCGGCTCAAAGCAGGAAGAAAGAATATGCGGATCGAAAGGTTAGAGACATGGAGTTTATGGAGGGTGAGCAAGTCTTGCTGAAGGTGTCGCCCATGAAAGGGGTGATGCGGTTTGGCAAGCGAGGTAAGTTAAGCCCAAGGTTTATTGGTCCATTTAAAGTTCTGAAGCGTGTGGGGGAGGTAGCTTATGAATTAGCCTTGCCCCCAAGACTGTCCAGAGTGCATCCGGTGTTTCATGTGTCTATGTTGAAAAGATACCATGGGGATGGAAACTACATTATCCGTTGGGATTCAGTTTTGCTTGATGAGAATTTGTCTTATGAGGAGGAACCTGTTGCTATTCTAGATATAGAAGTCCACAAGTTAAGGTCAAGAGAGATTGCATCCATCAAAGTTCAATGGAAGAATCGACCAGTTGAAGAAGCCACTTGGGAGAAGGAGGCAGATATGCAAGAAAGATACCCACACCTGTTTACAGATTCAGGTACTCCTTTTCGCCCTTGTTTTTCTTCTTATGATCGTTCGAGGATGAACGATGGGTAAATTTGTATCTATTATAATGACCTGGTTAGTCGTTTTGAGCAGCAAATTTTATTTCTGGAAAAAACAGGCTGAGACGACGGAACCCACGACGGACCGTCATGGGCACGACGGACCGTCGAGGGGATCTCGTTCCAAAACACTTAGAATTCTGAAATTTGGGTACTGAAATCGACTCTCTGAACTTCGTGACGAAGTGGCAAGACGGACCGTCGCAGGCACGACGGCCCGTCACAGGCCCTTAGTGAAAAGTTAGTCTCTGAACTCTGCGACGGAAGCAGCAGGACGGACCGTCGCAGGCACGACGGCCCGTCACAGGCACAACGGCCCGTCACAGGCTGCGTAATCCCAGGCTGAGTCGGATTTCTTTAAATGTTTTAAGGGACGTTTTGGACTATTCCTGCTATAATTATAAATTTAGTGGGTTAATGTTAATAATTTAACTACTTGAGGGTTAAAAGCGATAACCTTGAATTAATTAGTGGGTTAATTCACCATCTTTTATACTTAATTATATGCTAATTAGGGTAAAAGAAAGAGGGTTTGAATAATAAAAAGAATAGAACAGAAAGAGAGGGAGAAACGATCGAGAGAGAGAGGAACGAAGAGGAGCAAATATCTTGAGGAATAGCTTGCTTGATCACAATTCTTCGGTGGAGGTAGGTTATGGTTTTATGCTATTCGTAGTAAACTCTTAATAGCGAATGATATGTATTGGGTAGTGTTGTAAACCCTTCTATATGCTTAATTGTATGCTTGCATGAATGTGATTATATAATTGTGATGAATAAGCATGATGAGTCTATTGAATCTCTAATCCTAAATTACCTTGTTAATGATGATGCCTTGGTATAAAAGAAGGCTTGATGAACTAAAGTAATGAGATTGATGATGCCTTGCTATAAAAGAAGGCTTGATGAACTAAAGTATTGAGATTGATGATGCCTTGGTATAAAAGAAGGCTTGATGAACTAAAGTAATGAGATTGATGATGCCTTGGTATAAAAGAAGGCTTGATGAATTAATATAATGAGATTAGTGGAGAGGGTGTCACGAACCGACACGTAGAATTAGGGGATCGGGTGTCACGAACCGACACGTAGAAATAGGGGATCGGGTGTCACGAACCGACACATAGAATTAGGGGATCGGGTGTCACGAACCGACACGTAGAATTAGGGGATCGGGTGTCACGAACCGACACGTAGAATTAGGGGATCGGAGTGTCACGTACCGACACAAGAGGAATAAAGATAATGAATTTTGAAAGATGTTATATACTCAATTTAATGAACCTAATTCCCAAATGAGTATGATGGGGAGGCGTGAGTCCTCATTGATGTACTTGGTGTTGTGACCAAGGGTTATGGTAATTGGAAATGCCGCATGTTGAGTATTGTAGTTGATTTTATGATATTATCTGATATATACTGTTTTCTATTTTGAGTTGGCCGATGATATCTACTCAGTACTTGTGTTTGTACTGACCCCTACTTGTATGTTTCTTTCTTTGTTATTTGTGGAGTGCAGCAAACGTACCGTCTTCTTCAATTCAACCGCAACTCTAGCCAGTCTTCATTATACCGGATTTCAGGGTGAGCTAACGCTTCTAGCTTGGACTGGGTCTTCCTCTTCATGTCTTTATGCCTTCCGGCATGGACTAGCTTTTTATTTATTTTAGCTTCTTAGAATACTCTTAGTTTAGTAATTTGATCATAGATGTTCTTGTGGTGATGACTTCCAGATTTTGGGGATAATAATAAGTGTTTGAGTTTAAGTCTTCCGCATTGTTCTGTTTATTATGGTTGAAATGTTGGGGTTTAGATTGGTTGGTTCGCTCACATAGGAGGGAAAGTGTGGGTGCCACTCGCGGCTCGTTTTGGGTCGTGACATGTTGAAACTTGTTGAAGCAATATATAATAATTCTTTTTATGTATAAAAAATAATTTTAAATAAAATATATAACTTAATAAGTATTATGCTTCGAGTAGTAAAAAAATTGTTGCAATAATTAACTTAATAGTTAAAAAAAATTGTCATGAAAAAATAATGTAACTATGTGAATATAATTGTGGTGATATGTGTTCGATACAAGATAAAGCGTAAACCTTGAGGTGCTTCATCTTATTTGAAAATTCATTTTATACGACTCAGACCTCTTCTGTCGAACAATGCAACAAGCTAGCTTATTTAGAGATATTAATATTTTCATCAATTCAATTATACAACATCTAAATTTAAGTGTTTTAAGTATAATTTAAATAAATATAAGATAGATGTTATGCCTAATTAATTTGATATAATTGTACTTTTTCATTAAAAAAATATGTATAATCAATTTACATATCATTAAATAATGTCATATATTATTCAAATATGCCATATGAATTATTCTTGAATATAGATAGATAAATCAATTGTTTATTGAATATAATTAAAACACATAAGAAGTGATATTAATATTTATATTTTAAAAAATTCTTTTATTGACAATTTTTTCTGAATTTCTTATTTTAATCTTAACTTTCTAATCCATATAATATTTGTATTTTCAATTAAAACTACAAAACTACAATCCAAAATTCACATCTTTATTTAAATTCAAATTGAAATAACCAAACAATGGAGAAGTATTGTTTCAGTAAAGTTGAAAATGTTGACTTGAATTTGAATTCAAATGGTTGATACAAAAAATTCTTATTCAGTTTTTTATTTCTTTTGAAAAAAAAAATTCTTAAAATAATTTACAGACTTGAATTGTCAGCAATTGACACTTGTCTTCGCAATATAATTTTATTTTTCTAATTCTATATAAATAGATCAAATATTTTATGATATTGATAGTTATATTTCATTTAAATATTCTATTTTTAACTTGACATTCTAATGCATATATCATTTTAAATTCTCACACACACACATATATATATATATATAATACTGAGTATAGTACTACAATATGAGATTTGAAGAGAATTCATTATAAAAACTTTCTACAATATATGGATTTTTGAGATACTTGAGTGTACACAAATTTGACCCTCCCTAGAAAATAGATAAAAATATTTTGAGTTCATATTTTTTATATTTTAATTCAAGCTAAAAGTAGTAAATCAATATTAAGAGTAGTCATAAATTTAACTAAACACTCTTCTCCCTATTCCATTTTAGTTGTCTGTTTTTTTCTTTAATACGATGCTAAATAATCAGAAATGAAAAGGATAATTTTTACTACTTTATACTATAATATATATTTTTTTAATGTAAAACTTCATAAACTTGTTTACACTTTTAAAAAAGAATAAATTGTAAGATAAATTGAAAATATTGTAATGAATTTCTATCTTTATTTCATAAATTCACAATTAATTTGAGATAACTATTTTTATTTATGTCAACAACTTAACCAGTTGATGATCTCTCTACCTTAACGCGATAGTGATAACGTCTTGGTACACTTTATTCTTCCTAGACCCCACCTTTGAAATTTCACTAGATATGTTATTATTATTGCGCATATATATATATATATATATATATATATATATATATATATATATCCACACAAATAATTATTATTTTCATGAGATAATTTAACAATTGTCAATTTTATATAAAAATTGTTGTATCTTTTGTATAACAAAAGAATATTGTATCTTTTAATTTAAAATAAGGAAAAATAATGACTATAAAAGGAAAACATTAATTTTCACCTAAACTATATCTACAACCGTCTCCTCCCCTTCCCCATTTAGATTCAAAAACTTTTATCCCAAAATTTAAATTGCAAAAGATCAAAAGTTCCCCCAAAATTTTAAAACCCATTTAATAAAAACCTAGATATTATTTTCACTCTTCCCTTGACCTTCCTGTCCCCTCTTTCTCCATTTGTTCATTATTTTTTTTTTGTTTCTAATGTTTTGTTGTTTTTCTTTTATAGGTTTTACATAGCATTCTTTAAGAAGATGAGATAAGTTTTTACAATATGAAATTTTTGTTTACTCAGTCGTATGCTCTAAGTTTTCTATTATGTATAGGTTCTTGAAAAGATTGAGCCACATATAATATATCATACACAATTATATTCTATATTTTTGAAAGAGATTATTGTACTAACTTGAGTGGATGAGTATTATAATGGACTTTCTATGTTTATTAATGTAAAAGAAATTTTCTGATTAGGTATGTGTTTTATAATTGATACTCAAATTTGAAATCTATATCTACAGGTTTTAAAAAGTTTAAAAGTTACATATTTGTTTACTCCTTTGTTGTCTTTGTATTATTTTTTATTTGCTTAACATTGATCATAGACAAATATATATTTTTTTCTTGAAATTTTAAATCACTATGTTGTCAGTGCTAAAATATTTACCATTATTGATAAGCATATTTATGGAATAAGAGAATACAAATCACAAATTGAAATCGATGTTGATCAAACTAAGGTGCAACCGAAGATTGTGGAAGAAGAGATAGGAGAAGACTATGTTACTTTGGACTCATACAAGATGATGTCTTATGAAAATTGCATATCATGACTAAATTTTTAGTATACAATTATATGTAAGTTGAGACTTATTTTGAATATCAAAAATGTATTCATGGTTACATTACGTAACCTTTTTGACTAACAAAGTTTGTGGAAAATCCTTTTCAAACTAATAGTAATAAAATTATTGAAATTTATTTTTAGTTACATTATGTCAGTATTCTTCAATTTGTTTTGTAATTGTGACTAAATATATATGTAATTATAAAAAATAAGACGATACGTCTTCACTTTTCATAGCAAAATTAAAACTATTAGCTATAATTTATGTATGTCATAAAAGTTTGAAATCTTAGCTTTGTGAAAAAAAATATTTGTGGCTTAATACAAGTATCATTGCCACAAGATCAAAAATATAAAATAGCCACAAATTTTATATTTTGATAGTAAATAAATAAGTTATTTGCTACAGTAGAATATAGGAAAAATTAGTAAAGTAGTCACAATTCCTGACTTAATTAGTAAGAACATCTACACTTTAAAATATTTAGTTAAAATGTCAAAATGTCAATATTTTAAAAATAATTTGTAAATACTATTATTTATCTTTTCTTTTATTTCTCGAAACAATTTAACATTAAATATATTCACTATCCATTTAGACTTCTTCTAGACTTTAATACCATTAAATTCATTTCCATCTTTAAGATTTTTCAAAAAAAAAATTCTCTTTTACCATTTTCACCATTATTGTCTTTCATTGTTGAAGAAGAACTAATTATTCAAGTTCATATCAATTTGTTCAGATCTATCGATTAATTCAAGAAATCTCTCAATAAATAAAGGTATTTTCATAATCATCTTTTATTTTGCGAGATTTCATAAGATTTTGTTTTCGAAATAAAAAACTATGTTGAATTTTAGATTGTATGTCTTACAATTTTTTCGTCATTTTTTCGATTAACATACTCATCAAATATTTATGCATTTCAAAATTTAAGTATTTAAAACACTATTTTTACGATTTTATTTTCATATTTTAGATTTAGTAGCTGGTAATTTGTAGTAAGCCACATAAACATTCATACACAATATATTGTTTGATTTTTTTTTTATATATTCATATTTAATAATTTCGAACTTTGCTTATAGGGTTATTAATTCACAAATAAACACAGATTCAGATTTGAATTTTGTGAAAAGAATTGAAAAAAGGAACATATTAGACGAAGAAGAAAGGGAGAGTCAAAGAAGAAGGTTGCAAAATTGTATTCATATCAGAATAATATTCATATTAATTTTGTTTGTCAATTATTTTTCTTTTACTCATTATTTGTACTTTTATTAAGAACATTGTATTTCTTTTTTATTTGTAGTCATTCAAATAAGCATCTCATATGAATTTGTATTTCTTAAGCAATAATGAATATATTTTAACAGTCAATTTATATTTTTTTAGAATATTGTATTCTGATTATATCATTTTCACTATGTATGCTATCTTATATGAATTTGTATTTCTTAAATATATATGCATCCTATTTTTCAACAATTGATTTGTAATTTTTTTTAGAATATTGTATACTGATTATATTATTTTACTATTTATGTTATATGTTCTCCAGAATCTTGTATACTTATTTCTTTCATAGTCAATTTGTATACAATTTATAGTTTGAAAGAGAAAATATCAATTTTAATTTGAATAGTAAAGTGAGCACATAAAATGTAAAAAATATTGGTATACAATTAAAATAAAAACATAACAAAGGAAAGTTGATCTAATAAATTGAAAAAGGAGTTTTTTAAAAAAAAATTGTTAATGATGAGAATTTTTAGTGATATGTTCCTTCTCTAAAAAAAATTATTTCACTTTTCATCAGACTACTTTTTTGTATTTTATATATTATTATACAATATTCTAAATAAAAGCTAGAGAATAAATAGAAATACGAATAAAATACATATTGAAATGAATATGAAACACAAAATTTTCAAAGAAACAAATAAATACACATGAAAAAAAATATATGAATACAAATATGTTTCTTATATAACTATAGATTCATTTGACATACCTATTGGAATGAATACAAACTAATAAAAAAAATTAAGATTGTGGAGAAAAAAAAAGAACAAAGTTTGAGTTTTATTTGAAAATGTAACTAATTAGAAAATTAAGTGATGTTTACCTTTTTTTGAAATATTTTCTCCCTTGATTTTCTCCCTTTTGTTATTAAATAATTCTATTAGTTAAATAAACAAATAATAAAGATATAAATAAGATACGTAACAAATTAAAATTTTGACATTTTTACTAAATATTAAAAGTTTTGCTAATAAGACCTCTTAAATATTGAAATTTTGAAATTTTAAAAAATTTCCCTAGAATATACTGTGTCTACAATATAAAATTTGCTATAGATTTAATTTGTTGCGAGAAAAGAGTAAAAATATTTTGCTACAAGTATATATTTTGTAGCAAGAATATTGTACTATTATAGCCACAAACCTAATATTTTTAGTAGCTATAAGTATTAGTCCTTAGCCACAGACCATGTAAAGTTTGTAGCTAACTTTTAGTCACTCTACATCTTGCACGAATGCTACAAAAAATATTTTTTAACTAAAGCGTTTAGCTACAGAAAATTTCATATTTAGCTACATTGTATTTTGCAACTTTAAATGCATTTTCTTATAGTGACTTTTTCGAAAAACAAAAATTATATTACTAACATTTACTAATTCTGGTTTTAAAGTGGGGTATGGAGCAAGCAACATAATATCCATTTAAAGAAAATGGTTAGTGGACTTCAAAATCTCAAGTCTTTTGAGGGTCGCTATAAGATGTTGAAAGTAGAACAAAATTCACCCAACCAAGCAACTTCCTCCGCCCACCCAAAGAAAAGTTAATAGTCTCGTTGTTACAGTTTATGTGATTTACTTTTTTTTAGTCAATTAAAGTAAAAATGACACATTGTATTAATAAAATGTGAAGTACAATAATATACTCCCTCCTTTTTCCAAAATGAATGACTTACTTTTTTTTCGTTTGCTTAAAAAAATGAGCTTTTTCCTTTAATTTAATTTCAGTTTTCCACATTACATGTTCAAGGACACAACATTGAATGACATTTTAATATATTTGATATAATTTTAATGTAGGATCACAAAATTAAAGAAAGAACTTTATTTTCTTAAACTCCGTTCAAATATGTCATTCTTTTTTTAAAAAGAAAAATCTAAGGACGTAATTAATATATATATATATATATATATATATATATATATATATATTATATATATATATATATATATATATATATATATATATATACATTTGAGGGATGTTTGTTAGCCTAAATGGAAAGCAGTTTGTTATTTTCTTCCTTATTCTTTAGTCCACATAATTGTGTTTATAAGTAGTTGCTTCTTTACCTTGTAACTTGTCACTAAATATAGAAATAGTAACTCTCTGGATCTAATTTTTTTTTATTTTTAGTTACCGTAAAACAATTAATTCTTTCTTCAAATCTTCTTAACTATTATAGCATGTGCAACAGTTGTTGGGTATGTAGCAAGAATTGAAGGGAAATAGAGGGAAGGAGAGGAATTTGAAAAGTTTAGAACTTGAAAGGTTGAGAACTTGAAAAGTCCTCTAATGCTTTAATAAAAAAGGCAATAGTCCCTTATCAGTAATGGAAATGAAAATAGGAGAGTTTAAATAAATAAACACTCCTATTAATTATTAAAAGGGTTAGAAAGAGGGACCCCCTCGCGCCGTCGTCGTCGCTCGCTCGCTCGCTTCGGCTTCGGCTTCGACTACGGCTACGGCTTTGGCTTTGGCTTTGGCAAATGATCGATCGAGAGATAATTAAATGGCCAAAAATTATTTTCAATTAATCAGTTGATAACAGAAATGTTTTCAACTTTTTAGCTAACCCGACTTGACTCGGATCCGCGCGCGTGACCCGTTTTAAATTTCTTTATATTTAAAAAAAATTCCCGCCACTGTTCTGAAAGGTTGCAACTTTCAGGAACAGTCAATACCATTTGAAAGTTTGCAACCTTTCATTAATGGTCGTGTCAATTCTGAAAGGGTTGAAACCTTTCAGAATATATTATTCTTGCCTATAAATACCATTCAGTCTTCAAAATATTTTCTAACGAATTTTCTGATCTTGCATCTTCTTAAAAAACACATTTTTCTTCGTGTACTTTCCTGCTGTGGATTGATTTGCTGACAGTAGAGTTTTTGGTATCTATACTCTACTAATTAAGATCATTTTACCCTGGGAGGTTATATTCCAAATCAAACCTCGGATACTAGAGGGGAATAATTTCCTTAAGGGGACACTGTGAATTCAGTGGACTTGATTTTCTTCCTAAATTATCAAAAAAAGTATTCAAAATTCTGGTAAGTTTTACAGATTAAATTATTTTTTACAAATAAATTTATGTTCATCTTATTTACTGGTTCTAAAAATCTCAGTTACTTCGTGTTTCTGAATGATTTATTACAACCAGTAATTTCTGATTTTCTTAACACAGATTGGCAACAATCTTAAGGAAATTAATTAAATCTTTATTTCTGGTGGAGACAAAAATCTTTGTGATTTTATACTCCTTTATGTATGCAATTATAATTTATTACTTACTTATATTGTATCAATTTTGTTTATCAGAAATGGAAAACACTGGTGTTACATTGGCTGTTGCTGCACCAACCCGAACTCTTGTATCACAAGCAGAGAAACCGGGTAAATTCACAGGTGTGAATTTCAAAGGATGGCATCAACGAGTATTTTTCTGGCTTACCACTCTTGGTCTGCAGAAATTTACAAGTGAAAATAGTCCAGTACCTGCTGATGATATGCCAGACAGGGGAAAATTTATGATTGTTGAAGCATGGAAACAGTCAGACTTCCTATGTAAAGGTTACATTTTGAGTGCTTTAGAGGATGACTTATATAATGTCTATAGTGCAATAACAACTTCAAAAGAGTTGTGGAATGCACTTGAGAAGAAATATAAGACAGAAGATGCATGCTTGAAAAAATTTGTGGTCGCAAAGTTTTTAGACTATAAAATAGTAGATAATAAAACTGTTGGATCACAAGTGCAGGAACTTCAACTTATTCTCCATGATCTGATTGCTGAAGATATGGTAGTAAATGAAGCTTTTCAAGTGGCTGCAATGATCGAGAAGTTGCCTCATTCATGGAATGATTTCAAGAATTATCTAAAGCACAAACGTAAAGAAATGAAGCTTGAAGATCTTCTGATTCGTCTCAAGATTGAGGAAGATAACAGAAATGTCGAAAATAAGTCGCGTAAGAGTTCAACAATCATTGGAGTTAATATTGTTGAAGAAGCTCCTACCAAAGACAAAAAGAGAAAGAAGTCCAATGGGCAGAAGTCAGAACAGGCCAAGAAGAAATTCAAAGGCAAGTGTTATAATTGTGGCAAGGCTGGTCATAGATCTTCTGATTGTCATGCTCCGAGAAAGGACAAAAACAAAGGCAAAGGCAAAAGTCAAGCAAACATCGTGGAAAAGATGGAAGATGCAGATGACTTGTGTGCAATGATATCAGAGTGTAACTTAGTTGGAAATCTCAAGGAGTGGTTTCTCGACTCAGGTGCTACTAGACATATTTGCTCTGCAAAAGAAGCCTTTGCAACGTACACTCCTGCTGAGTACGATGAAGATTTATTCATGGGAAACACAGCAACAACAAGGATTGCAGGAACGGGGAAAGTAATGCTGAAAATGACATCCGGCAAAGTGTTGACTTTAAACAATGTTCTGCATGTCCCTACTATTAGGAAGAATTTATTTTCTGCTGCACTACTCGTTAAGAACGGGTTTAAGTGTGTCCTAGTTAGTGATAAAGCTGTAATAAGTAAGAATGAAATGTTTATAGGAAAGGGCTACCTCAATGAGGGTCTTTTCAAACTAAATGTAATGGTTATTGACAGTATTAATAAAAATTCTGCTTCTGTTTACTTATTGGAGTAAAGTGATTTATGGCATGCCCGTTTGGGACATGTAAATTACAAAGCCTTGCGAAAATTGATTAATCTAGAAGTATTGCCTGATTTTAAATGCGATAAGTCAAAATGTGAAATTTGTGTGGAAAGTAAGTTTGTTAAACACCCTTACAAGTCAGTTGAAACAAATTCTAAAACTTTAGACTTAATTCACACAGATATATGCGATATGAAGTCAACACCATCTCGTGGTGGAAAAAAGTATTTTATAACTTTTATGGATGACTACACCCGATTTTGTTATGTATATTTGCTTAATAGTAAGGATGAAGCAATTGATGCATTTAAGCAATACAAAAATGAAGTGGAAAACCAATTGAATCTAAAGATAAAAATGATTCGCAGTGATAGGGGTGGAGAATATGAATCTCTTTTTGCAGAGATATGTTTGGAATATGGTATTATTCATCAAACTACTGCACCTTATACACCACAGTCAAATTGTTTGGCAGAATGGAAGAACAGAACATTAAAGGAAATGATGAATATCTTAATGATCAATTCTGGTTCACCGCAAAATCTTTGGGGGGAAGCCATCCTTACAGCTAATAAAATACTCAATAGAGTACCCCATCGAAAAACACAATCAATTCCATATGAGTTGTGGAAAGGAAGAAAACCCAACTTGAAATATTTTCAAAGTGTGGGGGTATTTAGCCAAAGTAGAGGTTCTTTTACCTAAGAGGGTTAAAATTGGACCCAAAACAATAGATTGTGTCTTTATTGGGTTATGTTGTGAGTAGTAAAGCCTGTCGATTTTTGGTTCACAAATCTGATAATCCTGAGATTCATGTTAATACGATAATTGAATCAGATAATGCAGAGTTTTTTGAAAACATTTATCCGTATAAAATTGAAAGTGAGTCAACAAGTGAAAGACCTAAACGACCATGAGAAGAATCATGGAAAATATTCTAACTAGTGAGGAACCTAGGAGAAGTACTTGACAACGAAAATCTGTTTCTTTCAGACCAGATTTTGTAGCACTATTGCTTGAAAATGAGCCTCAAATATTTAAAGCAACTATGTCTTCGTCAGAGTCAACTTATTGGAAAGAAGAAGTCAATAGTGAGATTAAATCAATTTTAAGCAATCACACTTGGGAATTGACTGATCTTCCTCCAGGAAATAAACCTTTAGGATCAAAATGGATCTTTAAAAGGAAAATGAAACCTGATGGGACTATTGACAAATATAAGGCTAGACTGGTAGTCAAAGGGTACAGACAAAAGGAAGGTCTGGACTACTTTGACACATACTCTCCAGTAACAAGGATAACATCAATTAGGATGTTAATAGCACTAGCAGCAGTGCATGATCTTAAAATCCACCAAATGGATGTAAAGACAGCCTTCTAAAATGGAGAGTTAGAGGAAGAAATTTACATGGAACAACCTGAAGAGTTTATAGTTCCTGGTAAAGAAAAGAAAGTGTGCAGACTTGTGAAGTCACTTTATGGACTCAAGCAAGCACCCAAACAACGGCATGCTAAATTTGATCAAATAATGTTGGCAAATGGATTCAAGATTAACGAATGTGATAAATGTGTTTACATTAAAAACGTTATGAATCATGAAGTCATTGTTTGTTTGTATGTTGATGACATGTTAATAATGAGTAAAGAAATTGATGATATAAATGCTACTAAGCGCATGTTGTCCAGCAAGTTCGATATGAAAGACTTAGGAGTTGCTGATTTGATCTTAGGGGCCAGGATTATCAAAACTCCCCAGGGACTAGCATTATCTCAATCTCATAATATTGAAAAAGTATTGGATTAGTTCAATTACTTGAATTTCAATGTAGTCAAAACTCCAATTGATTTAAGTTGTACATTTAAAAAGAATGAAGGTCAAAGTGATTCTCAATTTGAATATGCCAGAGTGTTGGGAAGTTTGATGTAAATTATGAATTGCGCGCGACCAGATATAGCATGTGCTATTAGTAAACTGAGTCGGTACACTAGTAATCTAAATCAAACTCACTGGATGGCTATAAAACGTGTGTTGGGTTATTTAAAATGGACACAACATTATGCTTTGCATTATAATAAATATCCTACTGTGATTGAAGGATATAGTGATGCAAATTGGATCACCGGGTCAAATGATGTAAAATCCACGAGTGGTTATGTATTCATACTTGGTGGAGGAGCTGTCTCTTGGAAATCTTCCAACCAGACATGTATTACTCGCTCCACAATGGAATCTGAATTCATTGTTTGGATAAGGCTGGTGAAGAAGCGGAATGGCTCTGGAATTTCCTAAAGGATATTCCATTCTGGCCCAAACCTGTTGGACCAATTTGCATACATTGCAATAGTCAAGCAGCAATAGGTAGGGCAGGGAGCTTTATGTACAACGGGAAGTCTCGTCATATACGACGTAGACATAACACCATAAGACAACTGTTCTCTAGTGGAATTATCACAATTGACTATGTAAAGTCAAGCGATAATGTGTCAGATCCACTAACGAAAGGCCTAGTGAGAAAGGCAGTTGAAAGATCATCTAAGGGAATGGGTTTACGGCTTAGGACAAGTCAGTATGACGGTAACTCTATCTAGCGGTCTGGAGATCCCAAGAGTTAGATTCAAGGAGAAAAACAAAGTTGTAGCTGACGGTTCGACATTGTCAATTAACTCAATCCATTCTCATGATGAAGACAATGTTCAGGAAAAGGTTAAGACTTTAAGGCTTGTTAATGAGGTAATAAAGCTTAAAGTTTTTAATGATTTGCTAAGTTTGGTAGACTTGACAAAATAGTGTATCTACGAGATGACACGGTTAGAAATCACCAATGTGAGTGTGAAGTGGAAGCCGCTACAAAGAGAATTTTATGTCAAAAGCCTATTCTCTATACACTCATGAAACCAGGAGGTGTTAATGGCTGAAACGAACACAACCGTAAGAATCATAAACAGTAAAGGGTTAATTGTGTGACATATGGTTGTCTAGGTATACACCAAAGTTCGACGGTTCAAAGATATCACATCTACCGATTGACCGAGTATATCCGACATATGTTCACTACAGAAAGTCTAAGGGGAAACCTACTTATCCAGATGCAATTAATCCTTGCTTGTAAAGTACAAAATTGTCCGTGCATCCCTATGTTATAACTATTCCCCATCAATGTGGGGGATTGTTGGGTATGTAGCAAGAATTGATGGGAAATAGAGGGAAGGAGAGGAATTTGAAAAGTTTAGAACTTGAAAGGTTGGGAACTTGAAAAGTCCTCTAATGCTTTAATAAAAAAGGCAATAGTCCCTCATCGGTAATGGAAATGAAAATAGGAGAGTTTAAATAAATAAACACTCCTATTAATTATTAAAAGGGTTAGAAAGAGGGACCCCCCTCGCGCCGTCGTCATCGTCGCTCGCTCGCTTTGGCTTCGGCTTCGGCTTCGGCTACGGCTTTGGCTTTGGAAAATGATCGATCGATAGATAATTTTTTGGACAAATTTATTTTAATTATTCATTTAATTAATTATATGGCCAAAAATTATTTTCAATTAATTAGTTGATAACAGAATTGTTTTCAACTTTTTAGTTAACCCGACACGACTCGGATCAGCGCGCGTGACCCATTTTAAATTTCGTTATATTTAAAAAAAATTCCCGCCACTGTTCTGAAAGGTTGCAACTTTCAGGAATAGCCAATACCATTTGAAAATTTGAAACCTTTCATTAATGGTCGTGTCAATTCTGAAAGGGTTGCAACCTTTCAGAATATATTATTCTTGCCTATAAATACCATTCAGTCTTCAAAATATTTTCTAACGAATTTTCTGATATTCCTTCTTCTTAAAAAACACATTTTTCTTCGTGTACTTTCCTGCTGAGGATTGATTCGCTGACAGTAGAGTTTTTGGTATCTATACTCTACTGATTAAGATCATTTTACCCTGGGAGGTTATATTCCAAATCAAACCTCGGATACTAGAGGGGAATAATTTCCTTAAGGGGACACTGTGAATTCAGTGGACTTGATTTTCTTCCTAAATTATCAAAAAGAGTATTCAAAATTCTGGTAAGTTTTACAAATTAAATTATTTTTTACAAATAAATTTTTGTTCATCTTATTTACTGGTTCTAAAAATCTCAGTTACTTCGTATTTCTGAATGATTTATTACAACCAGTAATTTCTGATTTTCTTAATACAGATTGACAACAGCAGGGGCCATTGGAGGCCTCACAAAGATGAGAGACTTAGGGAGTTAGCTGAAAAATATGGACCTCATAATTGTTATGCTATAGCACAAAAACTTCAAGGAAGATCAGGTAAAACAAACTAACTTTCAAATATTATTTTTTGTATCAGAAAATTATATATATATATATATATATATATATATATATATATATATATATATATATATATATATATATATATATATATATATATATATATATATATTTGAACTTGTGAACCCACTAACTAAATTGAGTGATAGTTCAGTGATAACAAAGGAGTGGCGAAAAAATGTTCTTCACACTAGTACTATTTGGGTTTGAACCCAACAATCAACTGCCGTTTCTTTTTCTTTTTTAAATAAAAAAGGGTAGAATGCCTTGTAATTTTTTCTCTTCTGACCCAAAACTTACAACCTCAAACTTCTAATCCTAATTCTGGCATCCATCTCTGATTAAAGAGCATGGTAATTTGCTTCATTCTCCATCATGAAACTATGGTAAAGAAAAAAAGTAACTTGCTTAGAAATTCTTAGTTTATGAGATTTGGTTGTTTATGATTGTATGTTCACCAACAAGTAGGGCTTGATTTATTCTATTTTTTAAAGGGACAGTGGTTGTTAGATTGTCATATTTCCTTGTTGTTTCTCTTTATTTTCATTTTATTTATTAGTACTATTCTTTATCCTATGGATATAACTAAAAGTTCAACTTGAATTTTTTTAGAAAAATATTTATTTTTATTTTATTCTTTCACTGTTTGCAATAATTTTATATATTCTCTTTGCTGACGAGACACCTTAAAGTACTAATTACATATTCCCAATTGTTTGATTTCATATGACAGAGATGTAGGCTTGGATGGTTGAATCAATCGCAAGGCTTTCACAAAAGAGGAAGAACATATAAAGCTTGTCATTTCCTGGTCAAACTATATATATGTTTGAATTAATGCATCAATATTTAGTCTTCCGATATTGTCTCTTAATCTTTTAAGAAGTCTTTTTAAAATTTTATAGTACAGGTATCTAGTAAATTGTGATATATGTATTTAGATATTTGTGCAAGACTTTTTGTTTCTATTTTGAGTAGTATAAATAATGATGTAGTTGATAATTGTAATAATCTCAAGTTATCGTCAGTAGCTTGTAATAAACTTGAGCATTCTCTAAAGATATTATTTTTTCTTCCAAATTTTCTACAAATTGATATCAAAAGCAGGTTTTCGTTCTTAATTTGGGATTAGGTGAAGAAAAAAATATGGCAACCAAAACAAATGAAGGTGCTGATTCTTCAGTTGTTCTTACTCCATTTTTTGGTGGAACTGATTTTGAATACTGGAAGAAAAGAATGAAAACACATTTGAAAGTTGAAGGTTTGTGAACTATTGTTACAAATGTCTTTGAAAAGCCAGACAACGATGACTCTTACACCAGCAGAGATGAAAAATCTTGAGGCTAAGTATCATCGAGATGCAAAAGCCTTGAGCAAAATCCAAATGGGAGTCTCAAGAGCATATTTTGCAAAAATTGCTACTTGTGAGAATGTAAAGGAAGCGTGGAATTTTCTTGAAACAGAGGTGTATTGTGGCGAAAAGGTACGCACTGTAAATCTTCAAACTCTTAGAAGAGAGTTTCAAAATTTAAAGATGAAAGAATCTAATCATGAATATTGTTAATGAAATGAGAAATCAAAGTGATACAATATCTGACCAACACGTTGTGAAAAAGATTCTAATTAGTGTCACAGAAAAGTATGAGTACATAGTTGCTATCACTGAGAAGACGAAAGATCTTTCTAAGTTTTCCATCAAAGAGCTAGTTAGATCATTCCGTGCACACGAGAAGCGAAATTATTTTCCTGAAGATGAACCCAAAGAGACGACTTTTCTAGTCTACAACAAATAAGAATTTCAAAATTTCTCAAAAAATCATCAAAAGAAGAATCACAAGCCAAAAAAGAAGCAGGATCATGATGGTTCTTCCAAAAAGGTTGAAGAAAAAGTTGAGAAAAAATCTATTTTTTTCTGTAAAGTTTGCAAAAAGAGTAATTATAATGCAGAAAAAAATTGGGACAAAGGCAAGCCCTAATGTAACTTTTGCAAAAAGTTTGGCCACGTTGAAAATGATTGTTGGCTTGAGAAATAGGAGCAAGCAAATTTTGTGAAAAACAGGAGGAATAAAGGGAAGAAAATATTTTCTTTGCTTCTAAATCTGATGCTTCAACAAAAAACAAAGAATGATATGTTGATAGTGGTTGTAATAATCACATGACTGGACCATGAAAATGTTTTCCTTTCAATTTATAGCATCACTACTAAAGTGAAGATGGGGAATGTAGCCTTAGTTGATGCGAAAGGTAGATGTACTATTTCGATCAACATTAAAGGAAGCGGTAAGCAAATTCATGATGTTCTTTATGTTCCTGACAAGGAAAAAAATTTGCCTAGTGTTGGTCAACTCATGGAAAGTGATTATTCTCTTGTGTTTAGAGATAATTATTGCAGAATTTATGATAAAATTTAGTCAAATCGAGTCATTGTTAAAGTAAAAATGATTAAAAAAAACTTCCCTTTGCAATTTCATTACAATGCATCAAAAATGAAATTGTAGATGATTCATGGCTTTAAAACAAAAGATTTTGTAACTTGAATTTTCAGGGTTTAAAGCTTCTCAAGCAAAAGGACATGGTGCAAGTCCTTCCTCAGATACATACTGAGGTGGATACATGTGGAAGTTGCATAAAAAGCAACACACGAAGTCTTTTTCAAAAGGGGTGTCTTGGAGAGCAAGTGTACTTTTGAAACTAATTCATACCGATATTTGTGGACCATTAAAGACTCCATCTCTTGGAAGTCAAAGGTATTTTCTAATCTTTATTGATGATTTCTCAAGGATGACTTGGGTTTATTTCTTGAAAGAAATGTCAGAAGCATTTGATACATTCAAGAACTTTAAAGCCATTGTTGAGAAGAAAAAAAGTTGCAGCATCAAAACCATTCGCAGTGATCAAGGAGGTGAGTACACAAGTCGAGAATTTGAAGAATATTGCGAAAATGAAGGCATTCAGAAGCAACTTACAGCAGGGTATACTCCTCAACAAAATTGTGTATCTGAAAGAAGAAATAGAATAATTGTTGAAATGACCAGAACTATGATGAATGAGAAAGAGCTGCCAAAATATTTTTGGACAAAAGCATTGCATATAGCAGTTCACATCCTTAAGAGGTGTCCAACAAAGGCACTAAAGGGCAAGACACCAGTTGAAGCTTGGAGTGAAATTAAACCTTCTGTAAGTCATTTTGAAATTTTTGGGTGTATTTGTTATGCTCATGTACCTGCCGAGAAAAGAACAAAATTGGATAAAAAAGTAAATAATGTATCTTTCTTGGTTATAGTGATGTGACAAAAGAATATAGGCTTCTCGATGTCAAAACTAACAAACTTGTTGTTAGTAGAGATGTCATTTTTGATGAAAAAATAACATGGAATTGGGAGGGTAAAAAGATAAAGAATACTGCTATCATATCTTCAAATCAAGAAGAGGATGAAAAAGATCAAGATGTCTCTCAATGGGGAGAAAGCCCACATTCAGATGATGAAGAACCACCTCCAAGAGGAACAAAAATATTGAGTGACATTTATTAAAGATGTAATTTTACCTGTGTTGAGCCAGAAAATTATGAAGAAGCAATAAAGCATGATGTTTGAAAGAAATTCATGAAAGAAGAAATTCGAATGATTGGAAAAATTAATACTTGAGAGCTTGTGGCTATACCTAGAGCAAGAGAAGTTGTAAGTCTAAAATGAATTTACAAAATCAAACTCACTCAAGAAGGAGATATTCAAAAGTACAAAGCAAGGTTGGTTGCTAGAGGCTTCACGCAAAAACCAGGTATTGATTTTAATGAAACTTTCTCTCCAGTTGCTCATCTTGAGACAATTAGAACTGAAATTGTTGTTGCTGCACAAAAGAAATGGAAGATATTTCAACTTGATGTTAAATCAACATTTCTGAATGGAAAACTTGATGAAAAGATTTATGTTGAGAAACCTCAAGGATTTTTCGTTCAAGGGAGAGAAGAAAAGGTATGCAGGCTAAAAAAGCTCTTTACGGGCTGAAGCAAACTCCAAGAACCTGGTACAATGAAATTGATACATACTTTCTGAAAAAAAATTTCAGAGAAGTAAAAAAGTGAAGCCACTTTGTATGTGAAGAAAGAAAATGGCAGCATTATCATTATTCGTCTCTATGTAGATGATTTGCTCTTTACAGGAAATGATGTAAAGATGAAGCAAAATTTCAAACAAGATATGATGCAAACTTATGAAATGAGTGATCTTGGGTTGCTAAATTATTTCTTGGGCATCGAAGTTTCTCAAGTGAAAGAAGGAATTTTTATTTCTCAAAAGAAGTATACTAAAAGTATTCTTCAAAAATTTAAAATGATGGATTGAAGGTCTGTGGTCATACCATTAGCAGCAAATGAGAAGTTTAGAAAAGATGATGGAGAAAAAAGAGTTAATAGCTCACTTTATAGGAGTTTCATTGAAAGTTTGCTATATCTTACTTCAACAAGGCCTGATATTATGTTTGCTGCTAGTTTATTATCCAGATTCATGCAAGAACCAAGACAAGTGCATTTTGGAGCTGGAAAGCGTGTTGTACGCTACTTGCAAGGAACAATGGATTATGGGATAATGTCCAAATTTGGTGGAGATTTGAACTTAATTGGTATAGATGATATGAAGAGTACTTATGGTTATGCTTTCTTATTTGGATCAAGTTTTTGTTCTTGGATATCAAAAAAACAAAGTGTTGTTTTTCAATCCATTGTTGAAGCAGAATATGTTTCAGCATCTAAGGCTACTTCTCAAGCTATTTGGCTTACGAGAATATTTGAAGACATTGGTGAAAAAAAAGAAGACTGTTCTATATTGTGATAACAAATCAACAATTACAATTGCCAAGAATCCAGTCAGCCATGAAAGATCAAAGCATATTTCCATCAAGTATCATTTTATCCGAGAAGCACAAGAGAAAGGCTAAATGCAGTTGCATTATTGTTAGACAGGAGAACAACCTGGTGACATCTTCACCAAAGCACTTCCTAGAGAAAATTTTTGCTATCTTCGAGAATGCATTGGAGTTATCAAGCAAATGCATTAAGGGGGAGTGTTGGAATTAATGCATCAATGTTTAGTCTTTCAAAATTGTCTCTTAGTTTTTCAGGAAGTCTCTTTAGAATTTCGTAGTACATGTATCTAGTAAATTGTGATACATGTATTTAGTTATTTGTGCAAGACTTTTTGTTTTATTTTGAGTAGTTTAAATAGTGATGTAATTGATGATTATAATCATCTCAACTGGCCTTAAGTAGCCTATAATAAACTTGAGCATTCTCTAAAGATATTATTTTTCCTTCCATATTTTCTACAATATAATGCTCTCACAAATCATTGGCATGTTATATAATATGGCAAGAAAATATAGACAACAAAAATCATCAAGCCAGCTGCAATATAATAGTAATTGTTTGACTTTTTACAACTCAATACAATAAGAGATCATGAATTGATCACCAACTTGTGATCTGATGCACAATTCATAGATTTCTTATCACTTGGAAACTCACCATAAACTACACACTTAGCTTGTTTCTCTATTTTGTAATTAGCATTCAATAGCTCCTCCTCAATATATACTCTACAGTTTAAACTTGTAATTGCTTTACAGTTGTGTCTTCCTAGCTCCTTAATTGCACGAGCATCATTATTGCTCAATTTCAACATCAATTGGAATCACGAGTTTGTTTTGATGTTCTATATATATCTTCCATATATACGACTGTTTAACTAAATAAAATAAAAACAACAATTCCGGTTATTTGTGCTCGTACTCTGACTATTGACAATCTTCACTAAATAGTTTGAAGTGGAACCCGCCATTTTCACACATTTTTCAATCTTGTGCTTCTAAATTAAAATTATGTCAAATGTACCAAAATATCTTTTAAACTTGTGTTGTTAAACAGGGAAGTAATTGACAAAGAATCTAAGTGAACATGCTTTGAAACAAATGAGAGATGATATCAAGATTTTGTGATTCATAACTTAGTAAGACCAGATATTAGTGATATTTACTAGTGTATGAAATGCAAGATAGGTAATTTAATACGTAAGTGGTTGTTCTAGATGAAGTAGATGAATGTCACCACACAACTTTTTTCGTCTATGGATGTTATCATTACTAAACCTTATCCTTCATCCCAAATTTTCTATTTTCGGACAAAGTCAAGCTATTAGATGAGGGTTAATTGGTAATTTGTTTTTCTATTCTTACCCATTTGGTCTAGCAAGTAAGAATAGGACAAGTTCTAAAATTTGCAACCATTAAAATCAATCGAGACGAAGGTAAATGCAAATACTTTCCAAGATATTAGGTCTACTTCGCCAACTCTTCATGGTTCCTATACATTAATCCTGGCTAATTTCGGGTTCAGTTACTAGCTCATACGTGTATATATGATAACAATCAATGATAAATAAAATACAATAATAAGCATAACCCTACCTACATTCACAAGATGAATAGTAGAAACTCAATCAAAATCAAAATTAAGAACACACACAAGAAGTAATTGTTTTCTGCATTGAATGAGCATCATGAGTGTAAAACAAAACCTAGGAAAAAATATTTATTGTGATTAAAAACTTTACTTAAACAAACTAGAAAAATAGTAGTGTTGGATCGTAGTTCTTTTTAGGGGTACGTTGTGTATGACAGGACTACTCACTCGTAATCCTCATGAATTCTGCTCCATCTACAATTCGTAGTTCAAAACTTCAAATCATGAATCGTAAATCACATAAATAGTTGAACTGCTCCTCTTTCTTCTACTTAGATATCGAATCACATCAAATTGACTAAAAGTCCTAAAAACTTAAACAATTATAATTCAGTTAAATTCAAAAGTGTTGTAAATCCACGACACATTATGCAGCAGGTGTTGAAATAAATGTAGCTATTTTTAAAAATTGAATACATAGTTGCTATTTATATATAGCAACTTAATTATAGGACAAATGTTGAAACAAATGAAGCAACTACTTAAATAAGGGTAGTTATTGAATATGTTTCACCATATATATGCTTTCAGCAAAACCAGATGGGCCGGATCATTTGGGTGTGATTAATAGACACTAACCTATATATTAGTATCGTTGAGGGAAAAAGTTAGAGAGAATATTTAATAACGTTCAGAAAAGATCTCTACTGTATGTTGTTTATCTATTGTGATATCCCAAACATGTATTGTCTCTATCTCAATTTATATGATGTAGTTTAAATTAGGGCAAAGTTTAAAATAGGAAAAAATTTAGAAAATTATTGCTTTTGTTTAGCTTATACATTGCCAAAAAAAAAACATAATCAAAACTTATTGTCACAAATCTTAAGCCCAAAAAGCAATTCGGTATACAATAATGTACATCCTGTTGGGATCGAATTCACGCACACACACTAGATGTCTGCCGGGTTCTTTGCACCCTCTATCTTCTCCAAGCACACATCACCATCCTCCACTGCCCTGCGAGTGAAATGGTATCGCCTTCTGATGTGCTTTGTCTTCGAATGATATACTGGATTTTTCACCAACTGTATGGCACTCTGACTATCTGAGTAAAAAATCTTCTCGCTCTGCTTCTTGCCCAATTCCTCAAGATAATCTGCCAGCCATATCATCTCTTTCCCAGCTTCAACTATTGTCAAATACTCAGCTTCAGTAGATGAAAGAGAAACACACTTCTGAAGTCTGGACATCCAACTCACTGTTGTTCCACCTATGGTGTAAATGTACCCGGATGTACTCTTGCTCGAGTCAATATCCCCACCAAGATCAGCATCCACAAAACCCTGTTGAGTCACCTTGCCTTTGCCAAAACAAAGTGAAGTACTGGATGTACCTCTCAGATATCTCAGAAGCCACTTCAAAGCTTCCCAATGCTCTTTCCCAGGGTTCGCCATGTACCTGCTAACAACTCCCACTGCATGTGCTATATCAGGTCTAGTGTAGACCATAACATACATCAAATTACCAACTGCTGAAGCATGTGGAACAAGTGTCATGTGATCACGCTACTCGACAGTCTTAGGTGACTACTCCTTTGACAATTTAAAGTGATTTGCCAATGGAGTAGTCCTGGGTTTAGCATCATTAACCCTGAATCTGCTCAGCACCTTCTCAATGTACAACTCCTGAGATAGATTTAAAGTGCCAACAGATCTATCCTGAAAAATCTTCGTTCCCAAAATCTGCTTCGCTGGACCCAAATCTTTCATCTCAAACGCTGCAGACAACGTTGTCTTCAGATTGTTAATCTCCCTCTTACTAAATCCTGCAATCAACATATCATCCACATACAAGAGTAGAAAGACATATAAATCAGTGTATTTCTTGAAGTAACAACAAGGATCCTTTTCAGCTTTGCAGAATCCACTCTTGGTCATGAAGGAGTCAAACTTCTTGTACCACTGCCTTGGTGCTTGCTTTAGTCCATACAAGCTCCTGGTGAGCTTGCACACCATGTGTTCCTTGCCTTGAACCAGAAATCCTTCCGGTTGCTGCATATAGATCTCTTTGTCCAGATCTCCATGTAAAAACGTTGTTTTTACATCCATTTGCTCTAGATGCAAATTTTCCGATGCAACAATACTCAACAGAATTTGAATAGAGGTTAACTTCACAACATGAGAGAATATTTCAGCATAATCAATACCTTTCCTTTGTGAATATCCTTGAACCACTAAACGAGCCTTGAACCTTCTTTTGCCATCTGGTTCAGTCTTGATTCTGAACACCCACTTGTTCAGCAAAGCTCTCTTCCCTGCAGGTAACTCAGTCAACACTCATGTGTCATTCTTCTCAAGTGACCTCATCTCATCATCCATGGCTTGCTCCCACTTGATCGAATCCTCCACCTGTAGGGCCTTATCAAAAGACTCTGGTTCCCTCTCATCAGTCAGCAGTAGATAGTGTAATGAAGGTGAATGCCTATGTGGTGCCCTGATGGATCTGGATGATCTCCTTAATACCTGCTCAGGTGTAACTTGCTCCACTTCAGATTCTTCAGTAGGAGTTGGTTAAGTATCTTTTTTGACATCTCTAGGGTTACTCTTCTCCAACTCAACCTCAACTCCCACTTGCTTTGTAATCTCTAGAATCTTCTGCTCTCTGTCCTTGTACAGGATAGACTCATAAAATGTCACGTCACAATGTCTCAGGATCTTTCTGTTCTTGTCATCCCAAAACCTGTAACCAAACAAATCAGAACCATATCCTATGAAGTAACACTTCACAGCCTTGGCATCAAGCTTGTCTTTCTTTTCTGGATGAACATGAACATAAGCAGTGCAACCAAAAGTCCTCAAGTGTGAGTACTTGAGTTCTTTTCCTGTCCACACCTCTTCTTGAATCTTGAACCCTAAAGGAACTGATGGTCCCCTGTTGATCAAGTATGCAGCTGTGCTCATAGCATCCGCCCAAAGTGTTTTGGGCAGCCCACAGTGTATCCTCGTACTCCTTGCACACTCATTCAATGTTCTATTCATCCTCTCAGCAATTCCATTATGCCTTGCCTTACCGGGAACTGTTCTCATCAATCTGATTCCCTCAGCTGCACAGAATGCCTTGAACTCTGATTTGTCATACTCTCCTCCATTATCAGACCTTAGGCATTTGACTTTCAAACCGGTCTGATTCTCAACTTCAGCTTTCCACTTTTTGAATGTTTCAAACACATCTGACTTATGCTTCAAGAAGTAAACCCATACCTTTCTGCTGAAATCATCAATAAAGGTAACAGAGAATCTGGATCCTCCAAGTGATGATACTGGAGATGGTCCCCAAACATCTGTATGGACCATTTCCAACCGCACTTTCTTTGGCTCTCTAGGAGTCTTTTTGAAGATTACTCTTTTCTGGTTGCCCATAACACAACTCTCAGAAAGACCCATATCAACAGACTTCAGACCTTCTAATGCTCCTTTTGCAACCAGTATATTCATTCCTTTAGTACTTATGTGTCCAAGTTTGTTGTGCCACATACATGAACTGGAAGAACCTTCAGCAATAGCGGCCATGTTTATACACCCTGTAGTGGTGTACAAGGTTCCAGATTTGGTGCCACGAGCTACTACCATAGCACCTATCACGATCTTCCACGAACCTTTCCCAAACTCTACTGCATATCCCGTGCTATCCAACTGACCAACACAGATCAGATTTTTCTTGATCCTAGAAATATATCTGACATCCTCCAATGTCCACTGGTTTCCCGAGGTGGTCTTTATGCAAACATCCCACTTTCCTTCAATCTCTAAGGCTTTATTGTCAGCAAGGTATACTTTTCCAAAATTTTCAGATTTGAAATTTTGGAACAACTCCTTGCTTGGAGACGAATGGAAAGATGCACCAGAATCCAAAATCCATGATTCAACCGGACTGTTCACACTAAGGATTAGAGCATCCCCAATCTCCTCTGCTGAATTTACAGAATCATTGTCATCTCCAAATTTTTGATTCTGTTTCTTCTTTGGCTTTGTACAGTTCGTCCGAAAGTGCCCTTTTTCTCCACAGTTCCAACAAGTCACGTTTGATCTGTTCAGTGATTTTCCTCGATTCTTTGATTTTGATCGACCATGTTGATTTTGGCCTTTCGTCTTACTTCTCCCACTTCGATCAACGGTGAGAGCACTGCCCGATGAATCTCCCACTTCTCATTTGCGAATACTTTCACTAAGAACAACATCACAGATTTTATCAAACTTCAGTTTCTTAGATCCACGGGAACTGCTAATCGCAGCAACAACAGTATCCCAAGACTCGACAGAGATGACATCAAAATCAACGCTTTAATTTCATCTTCGAAATTAATATCCACAGAATTGAGTTGACTAACAATCATATTGAACTCGTTTATATGATCAGAAACGGATCCAGTTTCAGACATCTGTAAATTGAACAATCTACGCATCAAATATACCTTGTTCATAGCCGATGATTTTTCATACATGTTTGACAGTGCCTTCAATAGACCGGACGTAGTCTTCTCCTTCACGATGTTGAACGCAACGTTTCTTGACAAAGTCAACCGGATCAACCCTAGAGCCTGACGATCCTTGAGTTTCCACTTCTCCCCCGTCATGGATTCCGGCTTCACCCCAGTCAATGGTTCGTGAAGATCTTTCTGGTACAGATAATCTTCGATCTGCATCTTCTAGAAGTTGAAATCGAATCCATCAAACTTCTCGATTCCAAGCTTCGAACTATCCATCTTCTATGATCGTGTTGAATCTCCTTAGCTCTGATACCCGTTGTTGGGATCGAATTCACGCACACACACTAGATGAATGGAGAACACAAGAGAAAGAGATGAGAGATCTAGAGTGAGAATGAGAAAACCCAATATTTCGTGGTAACACCACGTGAGTAAACTTCCACGGCGGTGAGGTATATTTATATTAATAAATCAAAGTATTTTTGGTTACAGAGAATAAATAGAAAAACCTAAAATAGAGAACAAATAGGAAAGCCTAAAATAGAGAATAAATAGGAAAACCTAAAATTAATCAGACTCCACTACCTAACACATCCGGCATACAATAACATTTAAAACATTTCCTATTTTATTTTTACAACCATATTGAAAATTTTGAAATGCAGTACTATACCAAATTTTATAAGAGGAAATATTTGTACATTCATACATTAATATACAATCTTATAAACTATTATAAAAGAAAACTGACTTTGTTTTTTTCTTCTTGAATCCAAGTTCTAGATTCATCAAAGAATATCTCAAATGCTACGCTAAATCACCCAAATTTTAAAAATCAGGCTCCTCAATGCGTAATTCATGTTATACAATAATACTCACTCCAAGAAGAGATTATTTGCATAAATTTGATTTTCAAAAGTTGAAGTTTTGAACTTAAAAATGGTTACACACCAATTCTCTGTGGGTTTCTGAACTAATAAGAATATGTTGTTAGCAATCATAAAGTTTCATGATAAAGTAAGGTGAAAAATAATTGATTTAGGTAAGTCAACTAAGATTGAGACCCACGGATCGAGTTAGAAATTTCATCAAGTGTGTTGAAGATTTTTTATAATAAGTTAGTTGAATGTTATTTATTTAATCTTGTGATTCTATCATGAACGATCTCAACATTTGTCAGTATCAAATATAAACAGTCGAGTCTTTTTCTTCTTTTTAATGCATTGATTTTATATGATAAAAATATATGATTATTTTTTTTAAAGTGAAATATTTATAGAACAAACTTGTCTAGCTTTACAAATCATAAATCACACTAGTAAAAAAACTTTTTCTTAAAAAAAAAAAAAGAAAATAAAACGCATGTATTGATTTTAGATTTGGATTTAAAGTTGTTAACATATATAAACACAAAATTTTAATGTAAAATGTTGCCTTTTTTCCACCTTTCGAAAGTGCATTATATCTTAGATAAAAATTAGAAATACATGATTTCTAAATATTCAAAAATAAAATAATTTATTCATATATGTTTCTTTATATTATTAAAATTTTAATATTACTAATTAAGAAACTTGAGTAACATGATAATGGTGTGTGAGGTTGTGTTCTGCTCTCAAAATAAAATAAAATAAAAACAATTCCTAAATATTCAAAATTAAAATAATTTATTCATATGTGTTACTCTATATTATTAAAGTTTTAATAATGGCGTATGGTTGTGTTCTGCACTCAAAATAAAATCAAAACAAGGATTCGAACCTACACAGAAAGGGTCGAAGTGAACATGCTTTACCAATGTGCCACCGAAGAGTTTATATCAAAGTTGTTCAACATTAATTATTTATCCCTTAAATCAAGAATTTGACCTCTTTATGTCTAATTTTCCGACGAAGGGTGGTTAGATGAACAACCTTCGATGGTTAAAGCTCCGCCCCTATGGAGACCGAAAATAAATTATTGAGATGATTTTTTGAAACATTATTGAAATTGGAGTAGGTGGGTCTATTAGGTTTTTTATGGTAGAAGTTAGCAAAAATAAGTTATCAATAATGTGGTTTGTGAATGAAAAAATAAGAAGAATCTAGTGTTAGGATGCTGGAGTTACATTACGGAGAATTTCATGAAATTGAGTAAAACATAAAATCTATTGTTAGTAGTATAACTTTATGAGTTGTACTAGTATGTAGTTATCTCTTAAAAATATTGAGTAAAAATAAGATTTACTGTTAGTAATATAACTTTATGAGTTGTCTTAAAAATATAGGAAGACTTTGTCGTGTTTCAAAACAGCCCTTCAAATTTTTGACCTGTTAAATAGAAAAATACACTTGTGGATTTTTTTGTCAAATTAGTGAAACTCCACTTAGGTAAAATTTCAGTAGCAAAAATAATTTCCAAATAAGAAAATATGATATATTTTTGGGACTAACTAAAAGAAGTAGGGAAAATTACATAGTCAAGTAAATTTATACTACTTAATTATCTAATATAGCTAACGTTTGTTTATATTTTCACTGGCATCCATTTAATTTCGATAATCACGTTTTGTATTACCGTGTATAGCATTATTTTCCTTATATACAAATGGGTCTATTCTCTCTCTTTAATCACTTTTCCTAATTTTCTCCTTTATTCTCTCAATTAAAATTGAGTTCAAATTTTGAAATTTTTACTCATTTCTTCTCCATCATGATTCATAATTTATAGGTAATTGTTTTACATTTAAATTTTCTTCACATTTTTTTCTTTGTGATTTCATCATTGTTTTTATTTGTATTTGCCTATCACTGAAATTTCTTTTGATATAAGATTTTTAGATTTGTGTATCTAAGATGAATATGGTGAAACAATTGAGGTAATTTGTATAAAATTATTTGTATAAACTTTTGAAGTTTGGATCTACAATATATTATATATTTTTATACAAATTCATTTTGTATATACGAGTTCAATTGTATATTTATGAGGCAAAAAAAAATCTCATCTTATTTTTCTAAATAAATTACATCTAACTATATTCCTTTGTATTTTGGTTTGATTTGGATAATCTGTAATCAAAGTACGTTGTATAATAATATAATTGTTATTCAAATTGTATAATATTATTTCTATAAATCTTTCAAGCTCAGATTTACTATTGTATATTTGTTGTTTTCACATCTACTCTTGAGGTTTGTTATTCATATAAATTTATATATTTGTAAACACATTTTCTCATGTATCCCCTCTACAACATAGTCAATGTAACAGTTTGCATCATCCCATTATTCAGAATGTATTAACAAAATACAGATGGAAGACATTCATGTATAGATATAAATAACTCATGTATACATATACAAACATGAATTCAAAAATATACAAACACAAATTAAACATATAATATTTCCACAAAATAACTAATGTAAAATTATACATATAAAAAATATACAAGTCAATAGTCAAATTATACAAGTCTACAAATCAAATTTATGTCAATTATACAACTATAAAAGTAATTAGTTAGCTTATACAAACAACTTTTCCACATAATTTACCCCCCAACAATCAATTATACACATACAAGAACTAATCCCATCAAGTCTAGTTATACACATACAAACACTAACTTATACGATTCTACAAATAATGTAAATTATACATATATAATATATCTCAGTCTATAAACAATCATTGATGAATATACTTATAAGATTACAGACAAATTCAATTGTATAATCTACTATACATTTACGTACTCAAATTGAGATATCAAGTCGCCTCTTTTGATCAATTTACATACAACTGAAAACAATTTCTTCAACCAAAACTAATTATCAATTGAGAAATTATACAATCGCGGATTAAAATTAGTTAATTCTCGGTCTATTAGAATACAATTGCAAACAACTGTTAGAATGAAACTCCAATTATTAATGGAGAATTTATACACTTACATATACAAATCGGCTCTATTGTTCTGTTTTTTCAAGTTCTTTGTCTACATGAATGAAAATAAAAAGTACGATGCAAATAAAATATATGTTACTAGCCAAGAAAAGTAAGTTATCTCCGAGATTGGATGAAATGTACAAAGATTAAATCAATTGGGTTGTACAAAGAAGATATAATTTGTAGGAAAATATAACGAGCTAACATTCCGTGAAGTAAAACTTTTATACCACTTTCTAGCCGAGATTGCTGCCATTAGCTTTCAAAATAATTGAATTCAATTTGGTATAAAACTTTGCAAAAAAAAAAAATTATACAATCGAATACTGAGCACCACTGTAGCAACTTAAGAATATAGTTACGATCAGTAATTATGGAAACTTTAGCTAAGGAGAATAATTTATTTAACTATGATAGCTATATGTAAAATTTTCCCAAAAAAATATGTCGTCATATAAATTGAAACAAAAGAATATTATATGAATATTAAATGGTACTATCATAAAAACAGACCATGAAACAAAAGACTTTTTAATGAGATTTTGACTACAACATTTTTTATAAGATAGAAAACAAACTATATATTTAGAAGTAAGAGTAAAGCATCACAATATGAATTGAAAGTATATTTAGTATGAAGAAAGATGTTAGCTTAATTGTAGTCTACAATGCACAATTGAACTATGCGCCGGTGGTAGAAGACTTTCTTTATTGAACCAATATTGTATTCCACTCTATATAATTGATACAATGTGTGTTTATATTCCATACGCGGGCAAACATTTCCCTCATAACTAGGCTAAATGTGAATGCAGTCACAAACACAATACCTAGCTCATTGGTGTTGGTTTGACTATTGACTCATTTCGAAGGTGAATTCGAAGCACAAGTATACTATGAGGTGATGGAAAATTAAGTCACTTATAAAACAGCAAGAAAGGAAGTGATTCAACATTTAAGCCAAAGGTATGTGAGTTGATGGTGACTCCGGTAAAGGCTTTTGGTCGAGATTCATAGGTGACAGCATTGTTGAAAGCGAAAAAATAGCTACGACAATTGATATAGAACAAGAGAGAATGTGTAGAAGGATTTCTTCATCGTTTTTATTTTTATTTTGCTTTCAATGGATTAGATTATTGATTTTTTGTTGTTCATCTTTTTCTAATAATATCGATTTGGATTATTGATGTATATAGTTTTTTTTTGTTTCATAAGTTAATGTATAATGACTTAATTTCAAAATTATGATTCATTACAATTTTATACTACACAATGTATATATCGTGTTCAAATATTGGTTTTGATGCATAAGCATAATATATTGAAACAAAAATTAGTAATGTATCATGTTCATTGTTATGTATCAAATATATAACTATTACAAATCTCATTATCTTTTACTACTAGATACATACACAAAAACTTATTCAACAAGAAGATTATTTGTCTGTAGACATTATCAAATGTTATTTTGATATATAAACCCTAATGTTTTTATAAAAATATAAGGTTGCATCATATCCATAGTTGTGTCTGTGACACAAAATTGATAGAGTAACTAGTTGATTTGTTTTGATTTTTTATTGTTATGGGTTCTGGTGTATTTTCATATCTAAATGTCTCAAAAAATAGATATATTTATTATGTATCAACTACTATTTTCGACCTTTTTATGAATTTTACAATTTGGCAGAAGAAAATTTAAAATTTGAATTGTTTGAATGTATTATGATCTGAGAGGGATTGATATCAATTTGAGGGTAGGAATCGAATGTAATTTTCTCTTTAGACTATGAGATTCCCAAAAATTATACACTTTTAAATAATAAGAAACAACTGTCATTTGAACGTAAAGGCTCTTCAATATTTTTACAGACCGCGCAGTTCTAACAAGGCAAGGGAGATGAATTTAACCATATGACATCTCAATGAACATATTGAAACCTAATAGGAGATCCAACAATATTTCAATTGAAACAAAATACGAAACTTACTTCTACAGATGGAAAATCATTGCATGATCCTTCCAAGTATAGAAAGATAATTTGCTAATAGATTTAACTTTTAGTTACAAGACCTGTCACATTCTACTAAATTCGTATGCCAACTCAATACATGCACGCGCCTCGAAAACCTTATTAGGGTGTTCCTATTATAGGGGTCATCAAATATATATAAGGTTTTTTATGTAAAGGGTTTTATTATTCCCTTCCACTAATAATCTTACTTGAATGACCGTCAATGATACAAATTGAGGTTGCAGTGCCACAACGAGACCGGTTACAAAATGTATGTAATGATCCATTCCAATTGTTATGGGGAGACCAATGAATAATGAATTTGATCAAAAAACTTTTGGGTGGTGATCTCGAAAACATCCTAGGCAAGGCCAGACTCAGATGAAATATGAGTGACGCGGGATCTAGGGAATTTTAGGAATAGATGAGGTGGTATGTCTAACATTTGATGGTGCTTTCTAGTATCTAAGACATTAAGAAATGCATAATGCCGTTCAAAATTGAATTCGGGTGAACAAAGTTTCAGAAAGAACTTGACATGAAGATAATGGTTTAAAATGTCAATATGGAGCTTGGTGTGTTGCGAAGTTGGAGCTTGGGGAGCATTTTGTGAGTCTCTGTCTCCGTGCAAGCTGTTATATGGTGTCACGCTGCTATAGTGGGATAAATTAATTCCTTTTATAGCATATGAGCAACTATTGTTGCACCGCCATAGTGAGTTGGGCCGCTAAGTGAGGTTAGTTTGGGTTTCATGCAAGAGAAGTCTCCAAAACTCCTTTCATTCTTTATATTGGGAAGGAAAATTTAGGGAAGTTTTGTTCGGTTTTTCCACCAAAATCTTCGGTAAATGTAAGTTAACTACTTCCTCAACTTGTATTTTGATTCTTAATCCTTAACATCTAGGTTTTTAATCTTGGCGAAGGGGTTTCACATAAATTAATGGTGGAAAGAACCCTTGTTGAGTAGAATGATCATGGAAATGTCCTAAGGTTAAGATTTTGTTATAAAATATTTTTAAGTCATATTTGATTGGTTATTGTGTTTTTATTATTTATTAGACCACGCTGAAATTCATAACACATTAAAAACTCTACGTCTTCAGAATTTTCATGGCTTGACTTAAGTTAGGTGATGGTTTTTATTTTCTAGTATGTGATACATGTGCTTGTTAAGTGTGTTGTTATTATTGCATAGATTATATATGATAAGGGAAGGTTGAAGGACATAATGTGAAATGGAAGACGTTTTCAACCAAATGCAATGAATGTGTTCATGAATGTACATATTTGATAGTGATTCATTTTAGTTGTGATTGTGTTGTGTGTTGATGATTGGGATCAGGTGCAATGCCGATAAATTAATGTATGGAAGGGTACCACACTAGTACAATAACATATACAATGGGTTCAATGTCAATATACTGACATCTGGAAAGGGTACCACAAAAGTACAATGGCAGCGAGTACCACGCAGATACATTAACTTAGGATTAGATACCACAACGATACATTAATAGTTTGTATAAGTAGGTTCTTTATGAGAAGTAAATTTTCATGTTATGTTCTGATGACTCATGCAATTATTCATATAACTTCCTAACTATATTGTACTTGTGTATTATGTGCATATTGAGTTATTGTTACATGTCCATATATAAAATACTGGAACTATTTGATGATCCTATCAGTACACTGTAATTGTGTAAAATATTGCACATGCTCTTTCAATTTTGAGTACATGACATCTTAGGCAGCTGCTTCGCAACCTCAACTCTTAGACCTGAGCTATTTTAATCCAATGATCAGCCACTTACTATGGGCTACTACAAATTCCTCTCTTCCTTCTTAGTCCATTATTCAGACTTAATCATTCAAGACTTACGTTTTCCATATTTATTTTTAGGTTTGTCTCCCCTGTCTTAGATTGTTAGACGCTTTGGTACTATGCCTTTTAGGTTCCAGGGAGTTTATTCTTCATTTTCATTGGTTGGCTAGTGTATCTTATAGAAATTCAATCTTTTAGTTGTATCTAAAATTGTTTTTCCTAGTGTTTTATATCATGACTTGGTTTTTTTATAATGGTTTGTAGGATATTATTTTTGATTGGTAGTTTGCTCTTCAATCGAAGGCTTAGAGTGGGTGCCACTCACGATGGGGGTAAAGACAAAATTGGTATCAAAACCCTTGATATGTTGATCTCATCAACCAAAACGGGGCTAGTAGAGTTTTGAAAAAAAGATACAAAGACGGTATCTTCAGAAGGCTATAGGCTTCAAGTAAATCATATACATTCTTTATCTTCGTGTTATAACTTGATTGTAATTGGTTTTTGCCTATCCAAATTTGTATCGAACCTTCTTCATTTTTCAACCCACATATGATAGATACTAGGACCAAACTAGTCATAATAGTAGTTATGGCGGTGGAACGTACTGTTAGAGGCCGAGGAAAATTCAAAGTCAGGGAAGAGGAAGGCATAGGGGTAAAACGAGGAATAACACACTAAGTATACTACTTAGGCGTGCTGAGCCAAGGCCATCAATCCATCCCCAACCTTAGGATCATAATTACGAAGATGTTGAAATGGAAATTGAGGAGGTTGCCGCACTAGAAGTGGAGGCACACGTTGAGGGTGCAGCCCCCCCCCCCCCCAATTACTTGTGAGGTGATTCAACAAGTGTCCCCTTTTTGAGTGAGTTGGTGGGTGATATACCGTGGTTTCATGGTATTATTAATACTTTTTCCTTAAGTTTAGTGTGTCCAAAAGCCTTTTTGTGCTAATTTTTATATAAGTTTCTCCTTATTTGCAGGAAATCTGTCGAAAGATGAATGTAGAGGTTTTTGAGCGAAGAAATGCAGAAGAGACCACCTACGGAGCTTGTGATGGTCCGTCATGCTCGTGACAGTCCGTAGGTGGCAGCATAGTGCCGTTGCTGTAGGAAGATGGGGATGTCTGATCAAGTGTGAGGTTACGGAAAGAGTGACGGACCGTCGTGTCTTTGACGGTCCGTCCTGCAGGTTTGTCATGAAGTTTAGAGAAGTAGTCCAAGTACCCATATTCCAAGAGTTCAAGTGTTTTGGAATGGAGACCCTCGACGGACTGTTGTGCCTATGACGATTTGTCATACCTGCTGTCGAGGGTGATGAAGAGAGCAGTAGAAGAAATTGCACAAGTATGGGACGACGGAATCCATGACGGTCTGTCGTGACCACGACGATCCTGCCGCATTTTGAATGATTTCCAGCAAATGCAGTCCTTGTTTAATTAGGTTTTTATTTTCTATAAATAGTTCGAAAAACATTGTTTTTGAGGTTAGACTCTAGATTATTTGGTTAGGCCCTTGATTATTGTTAGACTCTGGATTATTTGGTTAGGCCCTTGATTATTGTTATACTCTTGATTATTTTTTAGACCTTTTGTGAGATTCTTGATTATTTTTAGATTCTTTTAATTGATTGTTGGTGATTTTTGTTGATTAATCAAGTGAACTTTAGGATTTTACTCTTTCTCATTGAAGTAAGTACATGAATTCTTATACTATATATTTGAATATTGTGATTATGACTATGGGTAACTAAACTCCATAACTAGGGTTGTGGGAACCATAGGCAAATAATGAGGTAAAACCTAACTAAAATAACAATTCTAGAATAGTGTCTTGCATGTATTGATAATTCTTTCGCTTAGAAGTCCTTTTAACGGATGGACATCAGTAGAACTCGCCTTAATGCTACTTGCCGGACCAAGGAGGTACATAATAGGAAAAGAATTATCAACATAGATTTAGTGTATTCTATCTAATAGGCTAGTATTGATTGGTACGATGTAATAACTTAGTCAAATATCGAATACGATGCTTAATATGATGTAAAGATAAGGTTTAGGATAGCAACACACGTAGCCGGACCAAGGTACGGAGTGAAATTTTCTAGATGAACCAAGGATTTAGAAATACATAACTTATCACTTTGCATGCAAGATACTAGGAAAGAATTGTTATAGTTAGACTTATAAAGTTATGAACCTGTGGGGAACACGTAAACCCTAGTTACTTTGATTAATTGATTAAACTCCAACATTCCAAGCTGTTAGTTGTCTCCTTTAATTTCGCTAGTTATTTTCATTTATTTAGGAATAGAAACCCCCCTTTTTATCATTTTTGCTTTCCAAGGAATTAATTGACTGAACAATAGTAATAATAGATTGAAGTTAAGTGTAAACTATTTTCCTCGTGGGAACGATCCCAACCTCATTAGTTGGGTTATTTACTTGACATGACCGCTTTACTTCTTATTTGAAAATATGTTTGAGTGTATCAAATTTTGGCGCCATTGCCGGGGAATAGTCGCGTCTTTAATGAAGCGTACACGACCCGACCCTGCTGGGGTTTTTAAAAAATTCATCATTTAAAACCCCCACCCCTTCATTTCACCCCATTCTTTCACTCTTTCTCCCATTTCCCTCCCTTTTCAACTTTCAAATCTCTCTTACAACCGATCTTTTTCCCCCAAATTCTCCAAAGTCCTAAAAGTCATCATTTACTAGTCGGAGCTGCTGCTGTGAGTGTCTTCTTGATCACCAAGTACCTTTCCCTCTTGTTTTTCTCAAATTCTCAGGTGTGTGTCTCTAATTTCTACTCATTTATATTGCATTTTTGTTTATCAATTAGTATTAGCCTAGTTCTTCTGGATATGTTCATTTTTTAAATAAAATTCTGTCTGACCTATGTTAAAAATCCTTGAAATTGCCGTGTTAAAACCCTAGAAATAGGTGCTTTAGCATTGCTAGTTTACTAGGTATTTGGGTTAGCCAAAGTAGGTTAAAACACTACCAATTCGATTTGGGTCATAAGGGATGAATGGGGTACCCCCAGTTCTGTCACTGAGTTACAAAACGAGACCCCGATGACGGACTGTCTTACCCACGACGGACCGTCGTTGGGTCCGTTGCAACAGCCCTAACACCCCATTGTCTAATTTTCTCCAAGTGTCCACAACCGGCCACCTGCTACGGATTGTCGTTCCCACGACGGTCCATCCTGCACAACCGTTCTGGTTGTTAGAGACCCTATTCCTAAGAGTCTCACACTTTTTCTAAGTGTCCTTCAACGGACACATACGACGGATCGTCATCCCTACGACGGTCCCTCCTGCACAACCATTCTGGTTGTCAGAGACCATATTCCTAAGGGTATCTCACTTTTTCTAAGTGTCCTCCAACGGACACATGCGATGGACCATCATACCCACGGCGTTCCGTCATGCACAACCGTTCTGGCTGTCAGAGACCCTATTCCTGAGGGTCTCTCACTAATAGGGTTTCTCACTTTTTCTAAGTGTCCTCCAACGGACACACGTGACGGACCGTCATCCCTAAGACAATCCGTCCTGCACAACCATTCTGGTTGTCAGAGACCCTGTTCCTAAGGGTCTCTCTCTATTTTTCTAAGTGTCCTCAAATGGAAAAGTACGACGGACCGTCATACCCACAACGATCCATCCGGCATGACCATTATGATGGTCAGATACCTCTCTCCTAAGGGTCTCCACATTTTTTTTCAAGTGTCCTATGACGAACACGTCGTACCTATGACGGTCCGTCCTACACATACCGTCATACTTGTCAGAGACTCTCCATCAGGGATCTCCATATAAACATAGTCTAAGTAAGACACGACGGACCCCATGATGGCCCGTCGTACTCACGACGAACCGTCACCAGGTCCGTTGTGTTTCACTGTTACTGTAGCAATGTCATTTTATTTTTATATTTTTTTATTTTGTGTGGTTTTACTTGTCTTTTTTGCTACTTCTAGTACTAATATTGATCATTACAGGTACTATCTACTATGGAACCAAAACAAGATCGAGTCTATGCACGCGGGCGATCGAAGTCTGTCGCCCAGTTTGCCCGCCTGGTCATTGGCTCTAATGATGAGCGTGGCCCCGAGTACGTACCCCCAGGCACTTCCACCCCATCCCGTGATGCACGTGCTGGCAGAGCCACACCTAAAAGGATGGCATCCAGCATAGTCATTACCTCCTAGTCTGATCAGGAGCGCACACTGACCGGCACACCTTCGGGTCATCCATTAATGAAAAAGGAGCGTCTGGCTCCTTAGGATTTTCGTGGTCGGAGGAAGCCTTTGGATCTGCTGAGGTTCCCGCACCCACCACTGCTACAACGTCGACCTCGTCTGATAAGGGTGACAGTTCGGAATCCACACCAGGTTCACCCGCTCGTGCTCTCACCCCGGTTACTGTCCTGCCCAACCGGTGGTGTGTAGACGGGCATTTTCAAGTCTATTCCGATGCAAAGTTCCTGAATGACAAAGGAGTTATGACTTGGACACTTATATTGGAGCGGCGGGTCCTTATTCAAAGTCTCTCGACGATGCCTGAGATCCACAATCTCTTCACCCGACATCGACTGGAGTGGACAGCACGTCCGTTGAAACGTTATAGTGAAGAGTTGGTCTAAGAGTTCGATGCATCCTACGTAGCGACTCTCGGATCACAGATTGATAGGCGGGATGCACCCCGCCAAACAGGCCTCGCTAGAGCAGGTCTGAGTACGGGGCGTTCAGGTTGATATCTCTCTGCCTGCCATCCGCCCACTTCTACACGGCGAGGATGTTGATGCTAATCGGACCCCTCTCACTACCGAGTTTGACTACTGATGGTAGATTGTTAAAGATGGCCAATTCCTGCGTGAGCCATCGCTGAGAGAGACCACCAAGAGGTGGATGGCCCTGCACTTGTCCTTTGATGGAGAGGGTGCGGACTGGGTGACCGAGCTGAAGGGGGCAATCAAGAAGGCCAACCTGACTTTCACGGCGAAGTTTTTGTCGTTGATTGTCCGCCACTGCCGTTCCCCCATAGCCACTAATAATATCATCACATGGGATCAACCAGTAGTGATGGCGGTGATGATAGCCAGGTATGAGGTGGATTTTGCGCGGCTTCTATAGGCGGTCATGCACGAGAGGGCTTTTAAGGTCATAACTACTTACCCTTTCCCGTGCATGATATTTTCTCTATGCAGGTGTGCCTATATGGAACGTTGATCAGCTTAAGACCGTTCAGGGCACTGTTGATATCGGCCTCATCTCCACGTAGAGGGACCCGTCCAGAGTTTCCTCCACTTGTTCACAATCTGGTTGATACGGTAGCACAAGCCCGCGCGGCTACGCAGGCGGCTTCCACTGACACTACCCCAGTCGAGTCTATCCCAAGTAGTCGCACTGCCCCGAGCTCCTCTCGCTCAGCCCCTTTACCCGCTCTGGTCCCGCTTGTTGGGGTCCAGAAATTTGAGGCGCAAATAATTACACTTCTGCATCATATCCACCCTTGGATACAGAGGTCTATTGTCGAGGCAGAAGAGCGCCTTGAGCGGAGAATGGTCCAGCACACAAAACGAAAATCGCTGAGGTTCATCAGCGCTTGGAAGCTTTTGAGTTGCGGGTGCTAGCCCGTCCATCCCCTCCGATGGATGTGTCGACCCTTATGGCTGCGGTCGACAGTCTTCACCCAGATATTGATATCATCTTAGAGGCTAGGGTGCCTGAGTCTGAGGCCCCTTCTACACAGTCTGCTGAAAACACAGTGATGGATGCCCTATTCACCACTTCGGAGATTCCACAACCTCCCCCTCGAGAGCATACCAAGAGGCGTAGAGGTTGAGAGGAGGATGAATATCAAGAACGGAAGGAGCGCCGTGAGATGGAGGCTGCGAGGAGAGCCTTGCTTGCTGAAGACGAGGCGCATCAGATGAGAGTAGGAGAGTTAGCTTCTGCGGCGTCTAGCTCCAGAACTGTGGAGATAGAAGGAGGCACCACTGATAGTGCTGTTGATGCTGAGGACAAAACTGAGGGTGCCTAGATTATAGGGGTAGTGGGTTCCGGGGAACCGGACCCACCAGCTTGCTGATCGTCGGCACTTTGCCCCAGGTTTGCTTCACCTACCACTTTAGTATTTCAATTTTTTATGCATTGGGGACAATTGCATGTCTTTTTGTTGGGGGTGGGGTAAATAGAAAGTGAGTTCTAGGATGAAGTCTGAGTAGCCCAATTCACTATCCTCTTTTGGGATTTTCTTGCCTGTGTTCTTTTTCCCCAAGAGACTGATTACTTTTTCTGTTGAACCGGCATGTCTATATCTTATGTACATAGTTTAATTCTGGAGCATGATGGCTAAAATGATATCATGATAAAATGGAAAACAATGCATGACTAGGCACAGTAATTGATAAATGTGTGGCTCTAAGTATGACATAGAGGTACACCACTGCATGACACTAAGTCTAAAACTTGAACTAGGTGTCTGATAATCTGGTAGAGTGATGTGATGTCAAGTGAGTGTGAGGAAGATTTGAATTGTCCACTAGTTGTACTGAGCTAGAACTTGCCTGGTTAGTCCTGCTTAAAGTAAGCTGTATTAGACAATTAGGAAAGGATCATAGGCCCTTATTCAACATAGCCCATTTTTAGCCTAAATAAAAGAAAACCAAATGAAATTTATCCTTCTTTGATCTAAATGATTTGAGCTTAAATTAGAACTTTCTTTTTCACCCCAGCTGATCTTTTCTGGGAATAATGTGTTGGCCCTGGTCCCTCCTTGGACATGTGCTCCTCAACTTATGCCAAAAGCATAAGTTGAGGGTGGCTAATGCAGTAAACAACCTTTTTATGGCCCTGACCCAACTTTGGGTATTGTGTACTTTGACTCATGGCAAAGCCATGAGTTGAGGGTGGCTATTATGAGGAATTATCTTGAAAGTGGGGTTGAAATAACAAAGAGAGAGAAAGAACAAAAGTAAAGTGTCTCAAGAATTAGTTGAAAGAAAAGTAAAAATAATACTAATAAATTTTTTTTTTCAAGTGATGAACCTGTGGGGAACACGTAAACCCTAGTTACTTTGATTAATTGATTAAACTCCAACATTCGAAGCTGTTAGTTGTGTCCTTTAATTTTGCTAGTTATTTTCATTTATTTAGGAATAGAAACCCCCCCTTTTATCATTTTTGCTTTCCAAGGATTTAATTGAGTGAACAATTGTAATAATAGGTTGAAGTTAAGTCTAAGCTATTTTCCTCGTGGGATAGATCCCAACCTCATTAGTTGGGTTATTTACTTGACACGACCGCTTTACTTTTTTTTTTTGAGAAGTATGTTTGAGCGTATCAGTGGGTACTAGAGCAACTCATATTGTACCACCCCAACAACTTAACTTGTTGCTTCAATGACTCCTAAAATTGATGAAGTTTCACATTAAGAGGCCTTATTTTCCATCCACTGTTGGGTGTCATTACAATTGGTACTAAGCCTGAACTCATGAACAAGCTCCTAAAATTGAAGGCTCCAATGTTCCATGACACGGAGAGTTAGAATATAAAGCATCATCATGAACGGTTATGAGAGCCTTTACAAACTATGTATTATTCATCAGCAAAGGGTAAAGTTTGTTACCTTCTAGTTAAAAGTGATGCCAAGCTATAGTAGAGCGATTATGTGGAGTGTCGACTGTGGTTCATACCTCCGTTGACTTGGAAAAATTTCATGAAGTGTTCCTAGAGAAGTATGTTCCAAGTACTCTGAGAGTTTGAAAGAAGGACAAGTATATTGCCTCTATGTGAAATCAATATCATGTAGAGTTCATTGTGTTGTTCTATAGTGCTAAACATTAATGGGTATGTTGGGTCATCTTTAATGACACTAATCTTCGTTCGGTGTCATAGCATGCGTTCATGAAATCTCCTTTGTTCTCATCTATGCGCATAACTAAATAGATAAATATTTTGCACTATTTTCTCTTTTGATGTAGAAATAGGGAAAATCGATTTGACCCATAATCTCTATTTTCAGGAAAAAAATTACAAACATCTAGCTTAAATAATAAGTATTGAACTAAATTAACCACTCAAATTAATCTCATTCGAGCATGAATAAGAGATCAAAAGAAGGAATTAAGTTTTTAACTTTAACTCATTAATTGAACCATGAAAATTAGCCTAAATCTGTGGATAAACAACATCCAAATTGAGAAGAACACAATACCCACTACATCAAATCAACACCCTACCCCACAGTTGTACCCCTAGACTTTGAGGTTTTTGCCACCCATAAGAAATTGCAAAAAAAAAAAATACCTTACAAGAAAGAAGTCATTGATAACATTAAATTAAGCAACTACAAGCAATATCCAGTTTGAATTCAACTTCAAATTGTGAATTTTAAGAGTAAACTTGAAAACCCCCAAAACTAAAAGTGTTTTTCACAAAGTAAAATACTTCTCTCTCTTAGAGATTTAGAAATTCTCTATAAATATTCGTACCCTTATTTCTCTATCCTTTGGTCTATTTATAATTTCCCAAAATTTTGCCTAAAACTCAATGTGGGACCCATTCAATAACGTTACTCAGGCTTGCCATTACATTCGGTGAATCACCAATTCCTCTTTAACTCGGCTTTCTCTTCATTTAGGCTTTAGGTATTTGAGGCTTAGTATCAAGTTCGTTCGAGTGTGTCTTTCACAGTTGGTGGATCGTCACGTGTCACATTTGTTCACCTTTTAATCCTTATTCTCCAAGTAACTTCATCTATGTCGATGATCATCTTGTTTGCTATTTGAATTCAGTGAGTCATTGTTTCTCTTTGAATTTGAAGAACTTCCTCAATTAATTCAAATATTGTGAACTGTCAATTTGGGCGATGTCATGCCACTTGGACTATACGCCTTTCTTGTCAGGCGATCAATAGAGTGGAGTTTACACTTCTTCTTTTATGTTTTTGGTCATTCATTCAAACGTTCATCCCTCCCTTGTTAGGTAGCCTTCATAGCTGTAAATCATCAAAAATATCATTAGAATAGGACATAACTAGGCATTAAGGACAATAATTGTTGGACCAAATACAACTCAAATTAGCGTAAATCTACAACTCATCAGGAAACTATAGTGGTTCGTGTTCAAAGGGTTATAGTCAACTGACATATTTAGCCCATTCAATTCAATTAACCTTGCTCACTTCTACACACGTCTATTATGGGTCACACAATAGTCTCCGGCACAGGGTGTTAGAGGATTCTTTTATTTTTCAATGAGAATGTGTTGCTTGAACGAGCATATTTCACTAGTTGTGAGGTCCACAACTATAGGAGAGAAGGTACTTATTCCTGATAGGTAAACTAGTACAACCGCGAGCTAGACCTATAGTTCTTGCAAGTGGAGTTTGTAATAGTAGAGGACCTCAATACGGTAGTTGAGTTTTACGTCTTTCTAGGATTGCTAGAATTTGAGGCATCAGAATCTCTGATAACATGTACTATTTTTGTCTATGATGGTGACTTTTGTTTTATTCTATCTGGTCACCACTTATACATATGTATATGTTATCTTTGCTTTGGTATTTGAATTCACTTGTGATATACTTGATTCTCTTATTTATGTTTTTATACCCAGTTTGAGAGTCAAATTTAGTAACCCATATGTACAGTTCTTATTTTGTGATGTTTATGGGTATTCTAAATTGGATTGATTTTGTTTTTATGGATATGGTGTATTTTGATGTGATTTTAGGTATGGATTGATTCTCTCCTTATCATATTATTTTATGCTATAATTCTAAGATAGTAACTCTAGAGATTCTGAGTAAGGATAACCTAAAGTGGGAAGGTATGTACAAGACTAAGAAAGTAAATAACACCTACATTCACGTGAGACAGTTGGTTGGGACGGTTTGTTTAGCTAACTTAGTTCATATCTAGGATGTTAGTGCAGATTCACTTTCGATTCAATCAATTACCGTAGTTTCAGATTTTTCAGAGTTGTTCCCTATAGATTTACGAGTATGCCTTCCTATATGGATATTGTTTTTTTCATAAATTTGGAGTCGACCACTTCTCCAATCTATATTCAACTCTATAACATGTCTCTAGAAGAATTGAGAAAACTCAAGGCTCAGTTTCAAGAGTTTTTATGTTAAAAGCTTCTTTGACCTAGTGCATCGCTTGGAGTACTCTAATATAGTTTGTAATGAAAAATTATGGTAGTATGAGGATGTGCATAGAATACTAGTAATTAAACATTATCACTATTTGCAATAAGTATCCCTTACCCAGCATAAATGATATGTTCGACCTGTTGCATGATGTTTTTGCATTCTCTAAAATTGATTTGCAGTATCGATATAATCGACTAAATATAAGACTAGAAGACATAACTAAGATAGCCTTCATGACTCGGTATGGGCCTTATGGTTTCTTGATAATGTCCTTCAAGTTAACTAATACACTAAAAACCTTTATAATCTTGATGAATGGGGTATTTAAGCCTTACTTAAATTCTTTTATGATTGTGCGTATATATGATATTCTGATGTATTCCAAAAGTACTAAGGTACATGCAAAGTAACTTCCTACTGTTATAGATATTTGGGAAAAGTAGAAACTTCCTTCCAAGTTCTCCAAATATGAATTTTGGCTGACTTTTATTGCCTTTCTAAGGTATGTGGTTTCGAAAGAATGGGTGATGGTAGAAACCCAAAATTTGAGGTAGTTAAGAATTAGGTTTGGCTAATTTTGTGACAGAGGTTAGGAGCTTTGTGGATCTTTCTAGATATTACCGCTGATTCATCAAGAATTTCATTTATTTTGATACTCACCTGACTAAGTTGACTTAGCCAGATGTGCATATTGCCTATTATATGGTCCGACCAGTGTGAGTTAAGATTTTAAAATCTTAAGATACATTTGACTACCTCTCGTATCTCTACATTACCGGTTGAAGGTAAGGATTTAATTTTTTATTATGATATTTAATATTGGAGTTATGGGTGTTGTGTTGAATTAGGATAAAAATTTCATAGTATATATTTAAGGGAGTTGAAGATCCATGAGAGAAACTACTCAACCCAATGATTTGGAGTTTCACCAATAGTCTTGGATCATAATTTCTGGTAGCATTATGTTTATGGGTTCAAGTGTGAGGAGTTCATAGATCATTGCACTCTATAATATGTGCTTACTCAAAATGATCTAATCCTGAGACAAAGAAAATGTATGGAGTTGTTAACAGAGTACAATGTGACCATCCAGTACCATCTCGGTAAGGACAATGTGGTGGAAAATGAATTGACCCAAAAGATGGTTAGCATGAGTAGTTTGACTTGCTTGGGAGTGTCCAAGCGACCCTTATACAGAGAGGTTCAGGCTCTATCATCTATGATCATGCAGATGGGTTTCTCAGAGAATTTTTTTGTCTTAATTCTTTCCCCATTTTTATCTAGTGTAAGGACCCCTTTTAATTGTTATAAGGAGGCCAATGCTTAAAGAATTGAGCCATAAAGTTTTTTGAGTAGCGATCAACTAGGCTAGGAAAGTCTTTGATGGAATTCGAGTGAGGTAGGGTCTAGGGAAATTCGAGAAAGGGTGTGGTGGTATTTCTAATCTTGGATAATGCTTCTAAATATCTAAGATCAAGGAATCCATTGAGATTTTTATATTTTAATTTAGGTGAGTAAAACTCTCAGAATCGAAGTTGACGTGAAGAGGGTGGTTTAAAGCATCAAGATTCAAATATGTGTTGTGAAATAGAGGCTTGGGGAAATATTTAGAAGTTTTCATTGAAGTCTCTATAGAAGGTCACATATCTATAGTAGAATGAATTAATTCCTGCTATAGGGAGGTAAGTCAGACTCTTGAGTAGAAAAGTCTCCAAAGCCTCTTATTTTGAGCAACTCTGTTCTTGGAACTATCAATTGTAATTTAGGAAAGATTCCTTCAATTTTTCCACCAAACTCTTTGATAAAGGTGATTCAATTACTTCATGAACTTGTATTTTGATTCTCGATACATTGAAAGTAGGTTTTTAATGTCACACTCCGAGACAATACTCCAGACGTAACACGTCGTACAAGACTCCAAAAAGTATTATACAAGCCTCATAACATTTTATCACATAATATTATTGAAACAGTGCACAATTTAAATATGTTTTAATCCATACAATCAAAAACATCATTTAACATAGCGGAAGTCTACTAGTCTCACATGACCATCTAAAAATATCTTGAATCAAAAGTAGGGTCAAGGACCTTTACAACATAAAGTTTAAAAAGTATCTAGTACAATGAAAGACATGAAACATCAATAAATCACTTGTCCTCGAATTCACGAGGACATACCACAAGCCTTAGAAGAAATCAATCTAGGTCGTTTGAACTAGAAGGAATCAACTCAAGTGTCAGAACCTAAACTTTGTAAAAAAAAAAGGGTAGAAATATGGGTTAGCACACAAAAATGCACTGAGTATGATAGTCATTTAAAAACCATGCTTGAAAGGACATTTTTGTTGAAAACTATGATATATGCCAATTTTAAAAAAAACATCATGAACTTTAGCAAAAGGAATAAGATAAAAAGTATAATCAACATATAAGTCATTTAATCACATTAGAACATTCACCTTAATTAAGCCTAAGCTAAACTTGTGCAATGTAAGAATAACATCCCTACTACCATTCCTACTAAGTACCACTTTGAGCGCACCTTAGATGATCTTACCATCTTCCATACTCATCATTAGTCAATACTCATACATAAGGAACACATACATTCATAAGTCATGTCAAGGAAAGTAACTCTTAATACAATCCAATTAAGGCATGCATAATTACACTTAGCATTTAAGTCAACATTCTCATTAGCTTCATTAAGCAGACATTCATAAGATATTAAGACATTGGAGAATCACGCCATATCCCTCTCAAAGCCTAATCCTTCAACACATGGATGGCACCCATACTACTACCCACATTTCATAGAACTTCTTGAGCAACCATAGAATGTATCTTACATGCTGGGAATAAGAGTTAACCGACATAGACCATGTGAGCTTAACATGGTATACGGTGTCTATCCCACACCGTTATAGGTTGGTCTACTTGACTAAGGTATGACCAGTAACATTTCTGCTTTGGTGGATTCACTAGCTAATATCCTATGTGGGCACATAGTTATGAGATAAGAAAGATGTTCATTGAAACCCGTCCGAACGTAGGAGGAGATTCTATCTTATCATATACATTCTGTTTTAGCCTTCATTCCCATAGAGTAGTTAATTCACATAAAAGTTATTATACTTTAGAGGACCATTGGCCTATAGACCCAAGGAACATATTTGCACATATTAAAGGAATTCCATAAGCATATCTATTCATGGCATGTTATTAATATGGATTATTAAATTATCATGAAAAGAATGGCATAGGCCTATCGATTCAAGATTCATTATTACATTAGTTCATTGACTAATTATTAAAGGAATTTCATTGGTCTATCAATTTAATACAAAGCCTTAGAACACTTCTGTGACACCCCAAAAAATTTTCGAACAATGACTCGAACGTTCTTTGTAATGAGTGACATTTTTACAAAGGAAATAAAAATTTCATTAGTATTAAAGTCATTTCAATATGTATCACCTTGAGTTCTAAAAGAACTAAATTGGAAATGACTAATTCTAAAATTTGGAGACTTAATCTAGCTATGAAGATGGCCATAACTCATAGAGTAGGATGAGTTAGGTGTAATAAAAGATAAAATAGGAAATATCTTTGAGTTATCTTTCCAACGCCACTGAGTTATCTATGTTTTGAGTTCAGATGAGTGAGATATGGCCTTTTTAAGTTAGGTTGTCCAGTTAAGAAAAGTTATCCAAAAATAGTGATGGGTAATTTGATCTTTTCCTTACCCAACTAGATTTCATTCCTTTTTAGTAATATTTTAGGGTTCTAATTCTTTTAGTTTCAGTTTTATAAAACTAATATATGTCTAGGGTTTTAGTTGAGATTTCAAGAAGAGAAAAGAAGAGGAAAGAATAGAAAAGAGGAGAAAAGAGGAGAGAACGAAGTGTTCGTTGAGATTCTTGCATCTTGTTGCGGAATTTCACCATGGTTTTAGCCCCTATGAGGTATGTAAGCTTCCATAGTGTTGAGTTATTTCACCCACACTCCAAACAAGTTATTTTCAGCGTAATACATTCTCAAAAAGTTGAAGGATTTAAGTTCTTGATAGGTGTTCTTGAGGTTCATTACAAATATTGTATTGTTGGAGTTTTGATGATTTATTGAGATTAAAATGATAGTTTGGAGTGGATTATTGTGTTCTTAGGTTGGATAATTGAACATAAGGAAAGCTTCAGTAAAAAAATCGAATAAAAGAAATTTAGGGTTAGAAAACGAGAGGCGATATTCGTCGAGCGCTTGCCTAGGAAGATGCTGGTGTGGTGCACCCCAGATGTGCCAAAAGGTCCGGGGAGGTGCGCCTGCAGTTCGCCCAAATGCAGCCTCTGATGTTAGGGGCTGGTGCCCCCCGCTAGGATCGCCTGCCCCCCCTTCCGTCGGTTGTCCTGTTTGAGCTCATTTTAAGTGTATTTACATTCTTTTTTATTCTAAACACTTTAAAATACTTCTAAACACTTAAAAAAATTCATAATATGAATCAAAAACTTGAATTAATAATTCAAATTCAACGTAAATTTAAGAATAAGTTTTGAGAGTTCTTCTGAACCTTTTGAGAGAGTCCATTCGAGTCCTTTTAAAGAGTCTTCTACAACTTCTAGTAACTTATTTCAAGACTCAACTAGGTGAGAATCAGAGTGAGGAGAATGTATTCATGAGTCTATAATATAACCTAGATCATTCATATCATGAACATAACTCTTGAATTTATAATTCACATTCAAGAGATACTTAAAGTAGAATTCAAGAAAGCTTTTAAGTTCAATTATAAGTTCGTTGAGATCCATCATTGATTTGAACAAAATTTTGAGGAATTAGTAAGGAAATGGTAAAATTCATTTAGATGAGTTACATGTAGTATGTATACCTGCGAGTCGAGTTGTTCGAGCCCATGAATTTCGCATGGACTCCCCAAATTTATTATCTTTAAGGGGAGTAGGATCTTCAAATTCTAAGTCCTGAGTAATAAGTTTCTAAAACCTTTGAAATTATATTTCTAATTATGGGACTATTGCATGTTACCCAAGAAGTCCTTGAGTTGAATTGTTCATGCCCATAATTCCACATGAACACTATAAGTCCAACAATCTTGACATAAGAAGTGCCTTTGAGTTCTCAAGTTGAGTAGTTGATGCTCATAATTCTCATATACCCTCCAATTTGAAAATAATGAAATCATAAATAAACATGATATCATGAACCTTGAATCCATACTTCAATTCGAGGAAAATTAAGAGTTAAGTTTAGAAGTTAAGAATTAAGTCAAAGTAAAGTTCTCAAAGTTTAAAGAGTCTTTATTCAACGTTTTAACGTCATTTAAGGCTCAAGATTCAAGTGAATTAAAGAGTAAAGAGTTGAAGATTTTCCTTCAAAGTGATATAAAGGAACTAAGTATTCCCTGGTGAGTTCACTTCTCAAAAACTATAAGGGAATTACTTATTCTTTAAGATTTTATAAATGTTTTCACATTTAAGTTTAGAAGAAGCTAAGATTTACAAAATATTTTAGAATATGAAAAAGGGAACGTTGATTCAAACAAAGCTTTTTAAATTTAAGTGTTGAGAAATTATCTCAACCTAAAGGACGAAGTTGTTTTAGAAACACATGATCTAAAGTATATTTTGGGAGTAGTATTGAGCACAATTGTGGGGATAAGTCATATTAACTCAAGTCTTCATGAAAACCATGTAGCCATCATGGGTATTATTGGGTCATACTTTTTAGATGATCACGTAAATGAAGATAGTGGACCTACCAAGTTAAGTATATCTATGCGAAGACAAAGTATAGGACTGTTCTTGCAGCGTGGGAAAGACGATGTATAAAAACATAGGCTCATAGTGGTGGTTATCAGTTTGAAAATCTCCTACATAAACTATATTACTTTTTTATATAAGTAAAGTTGAGTTTGTTATTGCATTTTCTTTGACGAAGTAAGTTGATTTTTACTATTTTATAAAGTTTATATATATATATATATATATATATATATATATATATATATATATATATATATATATATATAGCATGTGTATTATTGCTTTATATTGAGTTGAGTATCCATTGCCGAGTACCATATCTTTGAATTCAGTATTTAATTTCTGAGTTGAGTATCTTATCCTTGAATTTGCCAAGTTGAGTAAGTTGAGTATTCCTTGAGTTTCAAGTTTGAGAAGAGGTAAGTATGTTTCCATTTTTTTTATTAATTATCAAGCTTATGTTATGTTTTAGAATTCCCCTTTCATGCTCGTATATTCCATGTACTATTCCATTTCCTGCATCTATTGATGATGCAAACATAGGTACTCAAGATCATCAACAGGAGCTTCGTTGATACAACTCAGAGTTTGAGTTATCTATTGTGAGCCTCCTATTTCTGGAGGATTTTTATTTACTTTTCAATTTAGTCAGGATGACGTGGGTCTTGTCCCGACTTCTATATTTATTAGTTAGAGGCTTCATGGATAGTCAACTTAGTTAAGAATTCGGTATTTTTCATTTATCTTATTCAATGTTTTAAAGACTTAAGTTGCCTATTTTATGGTGAGTTTAATATATTATTTTATTTTGGATTAATCTTTAAAGTTAAAGCTGTGTATTTGAGTTTCTTATTTTATTGAGTTTTAATATTTTGAGAAATTAAGTTAGTCTTTCATTCATAGTCAACAAAGTTGAAGGTTACCTTGGGTACTAGCAATGGTTCTTCAGTGTCGGACACATCCAGGATGTAGACTCAGGTCGTGGAAAACTTGCTATCACAGAACAAAGTTCAAGGGCCATAGAGTGTCTATGCAGCTTCGTCAAGTAGGATCTTACTGATGTTTGTGAGGGATCCACTTCTATAAACGAGGGACTACATATATTTATGAAAAGTTTCCTTTCTTTCATACTCTTAGTCGTGCAATATAGCTAAGTCATAGAGATTTATTCTAATTTCTGCGTTTCATATTCATTCGACTACCCATCATACTGGATGTTAAAAAGTAAAATCTAAAGATCATTATGGATGAGTTGTTATTAGAAGGAGTCTTCATACAATCATGAGACTCCAGAGGGACTCGAGAGGATCCCAAGAGTTAGTTTATTGTTCAGTTTAATAGTAATTCACCGATATTCACACGAATCATGTGTTTCAGATAAAAGTGTATTGTACTCCTTTCCCTAAATCTTGTTTCAGCTCCGATCTTTATAGGAGAGTATTTTAGAGCTTGGGTATGATTTTCACCTGAAAGAGTAGCATGAGGTATGAGATCATGAGTAGTAGTAGTTAAAGATCCTAGAGTTAGAGGACAAAATGCAGAGATTTAGTAATATAAGTACCTAGTAAGTTGGTAATGAGGAGTTTTCCCTTATGAGTAGACTAAGACATGATGAGTTGGGAAGATTCCATCATAGGAGGTAAAGTGTGTTTTATGTAAAAAGGAGTTTACGATGACGTGTCATTGTGTTGGTAATGACCAAGTGTAAGTGAGTATGTAGTACTTAAGTATTGAAGTGGAATGTGATGGTTATTCGATTATGCAGACTGAGAGGTAAGGATTGACTAATTGTCATAAGGTCCTAGTGGGAAAGTGTTCCTAAATGGCCATATTAGTATTGAGGTATAGTATATTTTAAGCGAGGAATAATATTGATATTAAGGTTTATAAATAAATATTAAGTTTGAATTTGAGATGAGTGTCATGATAAAAAAGAACGGAAACATGAGAGTGATGATGTTACTCTAGATATTTGAGCTAGAAGACTTGACATATAGTAGGCGAGTAATTGAGATGTTAGCTCCAATACATATGAGTGGTACATGTGAGAGACCTTAACCTTTAGATAAGGGCAATGAAGTGTCGCAGAGTCACAAGAGTACCAAGAGTATTAAGAGGTGCACCAGAAGGGTATGTAATCAGAAGAGGTTAAGAGAAGCATCTAAGAAAGAGGTATTGGTACCATCTTATGGAGAGTTTGGTAGTCATGAGATAAGCTTCTCCTGAGTGTTAGAGTAAAGAGGACGAAGAATAGTTTAGAGATGATAGAATAGGCCATGGCTTTCAAGTGTCAGCTTTAGACCTAAGGGGGAGATGACAAGATGAAAAATCAAGTTAAGTGTTTGAGAGTAAGATAGTAATGAGTTCCAAGGAGTAAGGGAGATATCCTTTCGGAGGCTTTTTAGTAATGAAGTGATGTTACAAAGAGGAGGCTGATGATCTTATTGTGTTATGATTGTGCGATAATTCTATATAAGGTTATTAATAAGGAAGAATAAGAGGATTAGATTTTACTATAAGAAATAGTTAAATGAAATCCCTTAGTTCAATTCGAATGAGTTGGTTAGGAATTGAGAGAGTTGTTAGATTACTAAGCTTAAATTTGGTTGTAAGAGTAATAGTTTGAGATTAGATTCCCTATAGAGAGGTATAAAATAATAACTTAAAGATTCGAGTGAATCTTGAATATAGTAAGAGCAATTAGGCGCAGACCTTAGTAAGAGAAACCACTTTATACCCAATTCAGTCTTCATTCAAGGAAGAATGATCCCTAGCGGGAGTTATTGTAACACCCCAGAAATTTTTGAACTCAAACCCGAACCGGTACTTGTAATGATTAAGATTTTTACCAAAGAATTAATAATTTCATTAGTATTTAGGTCTGGTCACTATGTATCACTTTGAGTTCTAAAAGAACTAAGTGGAAATAACAAAAAATCTGAAAGTTGGAGAGTTAAGCTAAGTATGAATTTTGGGTAAACCTCAAATTACCATAAATCCTATGAGTTAGGTAAGCTAAAAGATACCATAGAAGAATATTTGAATTATCTTTCCAACTCCAACGAGTTCAAATGAGTGAGGTATGACATTTTGAAGTTAGGTTGTCCAGGTAAGGATAGTTAACCAAAAATAGCGAGGGGTATTTTGGTGTTTTCCTTACCCAACCAGATTTAATTTATTTTTAGTAATATTTTAGGGGTATTATCCTTTTACGTTCAGTTTTATAATCCTAATATATGCCTAGGGTTTTAGCTTAGAGTTCAAGAAGAGAAAAGAAGAGGAAAGAAGAGAAAAGAGGAGATGACCAAGCGTTCGTCGAGGTTATTGCTTCTTGTTGCGGAATTTCACCATGGGATAAATCCGTATGAGGTATGTCAGATTCCATAGTGTTGGGTTATTTCATCCACATGTCAAACATCTTATGTTCAGCGTAATTGCATTCTTAAAAAGTTGAAGGATTTAAATTCTTTATAGGTGTTCTTTAGGTTCATTATAAATCTTGTCGTGTTCGAATTTTGATGAGTTCTTGATATTGAAATGATTTTTTGCACTGTTGTTTGGAGTATATTAGTGCGTACTTAGGATTGATAATTTAATCAAAGTAAAAATTGAGAAAATAAATTGATTAAAAGTTATTAAGGTTCAGAAAACAAGAGGCAAAATTCGTCGACTCCTTGCGTAGAGAGATGTTCGCGCGGCGTCCCCAGCTGCGCCAAAGGGGCAGGGGCAGCGCGCCTACATTGCTCCCATATGCAGCCTTTTATGTTAGAGGCTGGCCTCACACGCCTAGAACACGCCAGGGTCACCTGCCCGCACTCATTTTCTGTCGAATGTCCCATTTGATCTCATATAAAGTGTATCTTCACTCCTTTTTATTCTAAACTCTTTAAATTACTTCCATTCCGCATGAAGCATCCAAGTTTAAAATCATGAAATCACCCATAAACATGAGATCATGAACCTTGAATCCGTACTTAAATTCAAGAAAAGTTAAGAGTTAAGTTTAGAAGTTAAGAAGTAAGTCAAATCACAGTTCTTAAAGTTTAAAGAGTCTTTATTAAACGTTTTAACTTCATTTTAAGGCTCAAGTTTCAAGTCAAGTAAAGAGTAAAGAGTAAAGAGTTTAAGATTTTCCTTCAAAATAATATAAAGGAACTAAGTATTCCCTGTTGATTTCATTTCTCAAAAACTATAAGAGAACTACGCATTCTTTAAGAGTGTATAAATGTTTTTACATTTAAGAGGAAACTAAGAGTTCCAAAAGAGTTTTTAATAAGAAAAGAGGAACATTGATTCCAAGAGCCCTTTTTAGAGTTAAATGTTGAGCAATTATCTTAACCAAATGGAAGAAGTTCTTTTAAAAACACATGAGCTAAAGGAAATTTTGGGAAGGGTATTGAGCACCCACGTGGGGATGAGAGTGCATATTAACTCAAGTCTCCGTGGAAATAATGTAGACATCATGGGTATTAATGGGTCATACTTTTTAGATGATCATGTAAGTTAAGCTAATGTATCTTATAAGTGAAGTACTTCTATGAGACAATAAAGTATAGGACAATTCTAGTAACGTGGACAAGACGTTGTATCACCACTTCGGCTCATAGTGGTGGTTGCTAGTTACAAGATCTCCTACAGAAACTATATAATTTTCTTATATAAGTAAAGTTGAGTTTGTTATTGAATTTTCTTTAACGAACAAAGATGGTTTTACTATTTTATAAAGCTTTATTATACATAGCATGGATACTATTACTTTATGTTGAGTTGAATATCCATAGTCGACTATCATATCTTTGAAATCTATATCTTTGTAATTTATATTTAATCTTTAAGTTTATTATCTTATCCTTTAGTATGCTGAGTTGAGTAAGTTGAGTAGTTGAGTGTTCTTGAGTATTCCTTGAGTTTCAAGTTTGAGAAGAGGTATGCTTCCAAATTTTTTTATCAAGTATCAAGCTTATGTTATTCTTTAGAATTCCCCTTACATGCTCGTACATTCCACGTACTAAGCCATTTGTCCTACATTTTTTGATGATACAAGCACAAGTACTCAAGATCATCAATAGAAGCTCCGATGATACATCCGAGAGTTCAATATGGTTAGCCACCTTGATTTCTGAGGATTTCATTTGCATTTCAGTTTAGTCAGGATATCATGGGTGGGTCTTGTCCCAACATCCATCTTCATTAGTTAGAGGCTTCATAGATACTCAGTTTAGTTAAGAATTTTGTATTATTCATTTATTTTATTAAATGTTTTAAATACATTAGTTGCCCATTTTATGACGAGTTTACTATATTAATTTATTCAAAGTTAATCATTAAAGTTATAACTTTGTATTTGAGTTATTGATTTTATATAGTTTTAAACATTTGCATGCTTAAGCTAGTCTTCCGCTTGTAGTCATACAAGATGAGAGTTCACTATTGGACAAACAATGGTTCTTGAGTGTCAGCCATGTGAGGGTGTTGAATGAGTCCGTCACAACTTCATTAGTCCTTTAAAAAAGGAATGTCATAGGCCTATTGGTTCATGTTAATCAAGTCAAGGTACATTCTCAACACAAGAAGATGATGCCTAAGCCTACCAATTCAAGGTGCTTAAATTATCAATAATTTAATTTATTCAAGAAGAGGAAGCCTAAGCCTATCAATCAACATTACTTTTATTTACAAAGAAGAGGATGTCTAAGCCTAACAATCCAAAGTGTACAATACATTGAAGAAACCCTTCACATTCTATCATCATCATTCATTAGTGTTACTGAGAATAAACTTTCAATAATAACAAAATTGCATTCTAAACATGATTTTAGTACATTTGTTGAAATTATATAGCATTTACATAACATCATTGTCATACATTAAAATGCATGAAATTGCCCTCCAAGTCTATGAATCAATCTCAATCCAAACATACATAATACTACCTAAGATAAAGGAATATCATAATTCAATAACTATTCCAATATATAAGTAATTAAACATGATCACATAATCAATCAACCTAAATCACAAACTCAGAAGTTAGTATTTTGGGGGAATCATGGGTTCATGCAGCAAATTCACCATAATTCACAATTAATTCATCACTTCCATCATATTTCATCATATATAAACCTTTTAAAAAGTTTTGAAATCGAACCCATGCTTAGATTGAAACCCTTACATTTTAAGGGATTTTGGAAACTTTGAAATCATAGTTTGGAGGGACTCCTTTGGTGAAAACTAACCAAGGGACAAAACTATCATACTTCAATTGAGAATCTCTACGAATTTGAAGAGAAAAGATGAAATCATGAGCTCCAAACCTTTACTTTTTCTTCTTTAATTGTGGTTTCTATAAAGAGAATTATTTGGAGAGGGTAGTTCTATTTTTAGTATTTAGGGAAATAATGAATTGAAAAAGGGTGTTTAATACTTTAAAATCCTTAAATAACTGTAAATAACCAATATAATTATCCCTTAACTTAACTAACCTTAAAAGGAATTTACCACTTTGCCCCTGACCTTGACCGAAACTAGGCAAATTGTAGGGGCAATCCACGTCCATTAATCTAACGACCGTGATTGGGCTGATTCCACGTACATCACATCCATGGTTTAGTTATGCAACCTACAACTTGAGCCCTTGAACTACGCAATGGTTCCACTAGGAGTAGATGGTCCTACGCCCAAAAGGTCTCATTTGTAGGTCATGATATTTTTGACAACTTTTTTTCTTTGGGAAGCCTTGGGGTTAGGCTCGAGGATCCTCCTTAAGGACCCTTGGTTGTTCCTTGGTAGGTCGTACCTAGACATTTAACCCTTAAACCTATACTTTGAAACATATTGTACAACATGAAACCCCACATCAAACTCAACAACACACTTGTTAGGCTCTAGTTTCACGTACTAGTTTTCTGAGCCATAACTCTTATGCCATAGTTTTATCTATATTTAGAAAGAATCACTTTTGAAATGTCCTAGGTATAAAACAATTTAAGAAAAACACTTAGTAAAAGAGATTCCACTTTTTAATAGAAATTAAGAAAATTTAATTTGAAAAGACTCTAATAGATTAAGTCTTTATTAATTTATAGAAAATGGGCAATAAGTTCTTATTTACTCTTCAAGAATTCTTTTAAGGAATTTGGAGCGCCTTGTCACGCCCTGAGCTTACACCCTGGATGTGGCCGACACCCAATAACTATTGTTGTCCTTGAGCGAGCCCTTTGTCTGGCTTTCTTAACTCAGCAAAAGACTTAAGTTAATAATAAACCAAGAACATTCTCAAACGAATTACTTAAAATAAAATAGCTTGGCCAAAATGGCACTTATGTCTCATCATAAATTATCTGCAAATAAAGAGACTCAAACTTAATTATCTGACTGATTATCTGTCTATGAATCCTATATAGTACTAAGATTAATGTTAGGAAAACCCCCAGAACATCTATAAATGAAAAGACTAGAAAGAAATAAAAAAGTCCTCCTGAATGTAAGGAGGCTCACCAGTGACTGTGAGTGCTCAAACTAGATAAATGAGGCGGTGAATACTGATCCTAGTTACCTGCGTCTGCATCACAAGATGATGCAGGCCAACTAGAATTAGTACGTTGAGTGTACAATTATGCAAGTTGGACTGCTAAATAAGACCTTAATCTCAAAAAAAATAAGAAGAAACACTAACCTTGGCTCTGCTTGAAATACAGATATTAATATAAAGCAATAATGACACATGCAACATATATAAGTCTTGTAAAACAATGTAAACAACTTAGTTTGTCAAAGAAAATGCAATAACAAACTCCTCTTTACTTATTTATGAAAGTAATATTGTTTCAGTGGGAGATTCTCCAACTGAAAACCACCACTATGTATCTATGTGGTATATCCTTCGAAATGGGCTTGGACCGCGAGGCCGTCTCTACTCAACCCTTGAAATAAGTGGGGTTCGGCTTAATATTTTGGACCATTTATGAACGAGGCTTTTTAGCCTGCCCCATTTGGCCCGTTGGCCTCTTAGACCCTACCCACAAGCCTCAGAGGCTAACCTGTGGGCTACTAATTTTTTAAAATATTTTTATATATATCTTCAATAGTTTTTTATTTCTAATGATTTTATGAATAAATATTTTGAAAAATAAAAAATCAAGTATTTTGCAATATCGTCTTGCATGGTGAATTGTAGATGAAGATGAACTTCTTATGGAAATAATATCACATGTTGATTCAAATGTGGTCAATGATGGAAGTAGAAGCAGAGTTATAAAACATTAATTAATGTGTCAAGTAATATTTAGAAATTTAGATTTGTTAAGTATTTAGGCTGCCTTGTGTTGCTGGAAATCATCAAAACCAACTATCTTTTTGTGTATTATGTATTTTTGTAAGTATTCACCAAATTGTGTGATTCATAAATGTATTTTTATATGTATTCACCAAAGTGCGTGATTCATAAATGGATTGTTTATGAATTGATGTCGTGTTCATAGGCAACAACATTCGATACTATTTCTAAGAGAATAATATTGTTCATTTTTTGGTTGAAGGGCCAACCCATCTCAACCCATGGATAGCTTAGGGTTGGGTCAGACCACTATTTTATTGGCCCTTTAATTAAAAAGGTCAGCTTACCCCAACCCATTTAACTCTCTAGCCCGTTAGGGTTGGGTTGGGCCAGCCCATTTTGACACATCTACTAAGTGGTAATACAACATATCTCCCACTCTGCCAGAACTGTCTTATACTTTGCCGTCGCATAGAAATCCTCAACTTAGTGGATCTACTAGCTTAACTTACATGATTATCTAAAAAGTATGACCATTAATACCTATTATGACTACATGATTTTCATGGAGACTTGAGTTAATACGAACTCTCATCCCCACGTTGGCGCTCAATAGTACTTCAAAAACATACTTTAGCTCATGTTTTTGAAATAACTTCCTTTCTTTGGGTTGACATAATATCTCAACACTTAGATTTAAAAGCACTCTTGGAATCAAATTTCCCTTTTCTTGTTCAAATAACTTTTTGGTAAATCTTCGTTTCCTCTTAACTTAAATGTGAAAACATTTATAAACTTCTAGGAATACTTAGTTCCCGTATAACTTTTGAGAGATGAACTCAAATTTTTACTCTTCGCTTAACTTCAAAACTTTAGTCTTAATCAACTCTTTAGGGAATACTTAGTTCCCCTATATATCTTTTGAATAAAAGATTAAATTTTACTCTTCACTTTAACTTAAAACTTGATCCGTAAAACTAGTTAAAACATTTAATAAAGACTCTCGAAAACATTTAAGACCTTTACTTTATATTCTTAAACATAGAATTTACTCTTAATTTCTTAGACATGAATCTCAACTTTCCTTGAATTGTATTATGGATTCAAGCTTATGATTTGTGTTCTTTAGTGATTTCTAGGTGTTTGAAGTAATTAGAATCAGAGAAAGGTGTTCATGTACCTTAGAAGGACTTTAAAAGGCTAAAGTACAAAAAATGGATGAAAAACATTGATCCGGGCACGTTCGGGGAGTGTTACGCCAGCCTCAATTGATTGAGGCTTGGTTCTGGTGCACTAGTGGCGCGCTGCGCCATGCCTCAGTGCCTGAGGCCAATTTCTGGTACACTGCATGCACGATGCACTTGGCCTTGCCCAGGTGCGTCTGACAATTTTTTCAACTCATTTTCTGATCTTAATTCGTCTAAATCCATATAGTTATTTCCCCAAACTCTTAGGATCATCAATACCCAATAGATCTAACTCAAAACCAACATCGGAATATATAAATTAACATCAAAGGGTATTCAAACAAATCAACCAAATAGGGATTCAACAAAATTCATCAAGAATTAATTTCTAATCATGTAGACAATTCTAAAACCATAGAATCAAACAAGATTGGCGTGCATATGAATTAATCCGACACAAAATATCTCATATATCATTATAGATATCACCCCCAATGAATTCTACTCGCAAAGCTTGGCATTCTTCGATAATTCTTGATCTTTCTCCCCTTTGCTTCTTCTCTTTTCATTTTTCCATGCCCTAAGCGTAAAATAACTTTTCTAATCTGAATTAAAACTTATTTTTACCCCAAATAAATCCCTAAAATGAAGTAGGAAATAAATGGGTAAAAATACTAGTTTTCCCTTACTTAAATCCTGATTGTACTTTTCTTACTTCAACAACCCAACTTCCGAAAGGTATATCTCTTTCATACGAAATAAAAATCTAAAAAAAACTCGGTGACTTTGGAAAGATCTTTCCAAGGAATTGCTAACCATAGCAAGAACTACCTCTAAATCATCCTAATCTAGAAGTTATGGCCGTGTGAAAATAACCAAAACTCACTTCTTAAACTTAGAAATGTTTTCCATATATTTCCCAATATTTCCAACAGTGATTATTTTTAGTTTCTTAGCTTATTCCTAAACTTTTTGAGTTAGGAGATTCAAAAATATATACCCCTTGGAAACATTATCCTCGAATGAGATTTCTTTCACTAAGCTAAGAATAATAACCTCGAGTTTAATACTCTACAGTCAAAAACAAGTAACAACATGCTTACTCATAGTTTTTAAAGTATTAAGAAGATAATTAGTACGATCATCTGCATTCTCTTTGGGATACATACCTTATGACCATACCTTATAACCCCCTTTATGGTAAAAATTTTAGGTATACTCAATTATCCACCTCATACTCCAATGGGCTTCTCCTAATATATGTGTAGGACTTCTAATGACTCTGTGCCATTTTAAATCTTTCTTTAATCACCTTCACCTTCTCCAGGGTTTAGTGTTCCTATCAAGCCAGCTTCACCAACTTTGAACCACCCAATAGGAGATCTGCATCTTCTCCCATAAAGAGCTTTAGATGGAGCCATTTGGATGCTCGAATGTTGTTGTAAGCGAACTCAATGAAAGGTAGGTAATCATCTCAATTCCCCTTGAAATCAATCACACAAGATCCCAACATATCTTCTAAGTTCTTGATAGTAATATCTGCTTGCCAATCCGTGCGATGATGAAAAATAGTGCTTAAATTCATCTTTGAACCCAAACCTTTTTGGAAAGACATCTAGAATTGTGAATCAAATTGTGCACCTATATTTGAAATTATTGAAACTGGGACTCCATGAAGCCTCACAAATTCCTGAATATACAACTTAGCATAATTTTCTGCCGGATAAATGGTTTTTACCGGCAAGAAGTGGGCTGATTTTTCATTCTATCGACAATCACCTAAATTGAATCATGCTTCCTGTGAGACCTTGGAAAGTTTGTGATAAGTTCCATATTAATAATCTCCCACTTCCATTCCAAAAGTTCCAATTATGAACCAACCCTCCAAGCGTCTGGTGTTCCACTTTCACTTGGTGGCAATTCAGGCACTTAGCAATAAACTCAACAAATGTCGTCTTCATACCTTCCCAGCAATGTACCTCTCTCAAATTTCTTTACATATTGGTGGAGACCGGATGAATAGATTATCTGGAGTTATGATCTTCCTTCGTGATCCCCTCTTGGAGTCCATCCACTCTAGGTACACACAATCTACCTTGATACTTTAGCACACCATCTCCCCCTTGTTCAAAATCCAACACTCTTTGCTTATGAACATTCACCTTCGTATCAAGGAAAATGGGGTCTTGGTCTCGCTTCTCTTTCACTTCTGACACTAATGATGACTCAACCCTATTGGTCACCACTATCTCTCCTTATGTGAAATCTATAAGGCTGACTCTCAGGGGTGCAAATATGTTGACATATTTGGCTAACTCCCTCTATTCTTCCTCAACATGTGTTGTACTCCCCATAAATAATCTGCTTAAGGCATCAACAATGACATTATCCTTACATGGGTGGTACAGAATACTCATTGCATAATCCTTGAGTAGTTCCAACCACCTCTTTTGTCTGAGATTTAGATCCGTCTGGGTGAATACATATTGTAAGCCCTTGTGATAAGTGAATATGTCAACATTAACACCATAAAAGTAGTGACGCCATATCTTCAAGGCAAAAAACAACAACAATCAACTCTAAGTCATGAGTTGGATAATTCTTCTCATGAACATTACACTATCTGGAGGCATAAGTTATAACATTTCCATTTGCATTAACACACAACCCAAACCAACTCTTGATGCATCACAGTACACCATAAAACCATGAGTACCCTCTGGTTAGGTTAAAATTGGAGCAGTAGTCAACCTCTTTTTTAACTCCGGAAAGCTTTTCTCACAAGCTTTAGACCATTGAAATTTAACTTGTCTTCTCAGTCATCTTGGTTAGAGGAAATAAGATAGATAAAAACCCCTCAACAAGTCTTCTATAGTATCCAACCAAACCAAAAAAACATATATCATTTGGAGACATGGGTCTAGGCCAACTCTGAACTACTTCTATCTTTTGGGTATCCACTCTAATCCCATCACTAGAAACTATATGGCCCTAGAATACCACAAACTTAAGCCAAAACTTACACATGGAGAACTTGGCATGCAACTCCTTGTTTTTCAAAGTTAGAAGGACTATCTTGAGGTGACTAGCATGATCTTATTCATTCATTGAATAGATTAGTATGTCATCAATCAAGACGATAACAAACATACCTAAATAAGGTTTGAAGAATCTGTTCATAAGTTCCATGAACGTTGCTGGTGCATTGGTAAACCCAAAAGACATGACCAAAAACTCATAATGCTCATATCTAGTTCTAAAAGTTGTCTTGGGAATGTCACAATCCCTAACATTCAAATTATTGTAGCCAAATGTGCGATCAATTTTCAAAAAATAGGTGGCACTCTAAAATTAATCGAAAAGATCATCTATCCTAAGGAAAGGATACTTGTTGGTGACCTTATTCAATTGCCGATAGTCTATACACATCCTAAGGGAACCATTATTTTTACTTACAAATAAGATCGGAGCACCCCTAGCTGAGACACTTGGTCTAATAAAACCCTAATCTAAACATATCTTTTAAAAATTGTTCTTTCAACTCTTTTAACTCTGTTGGTGCACATTCCATATGGCAGAATAGAGATAGGACTAGTATGTGGGATGATGTCCATGCCGAAGTCCATTTTTCTCTTAGGAGGGACTTTGGGTTGAACAACAGGAAAAACATCAGGGAACTCTTTTACTATTGGAGCTAACTGGAAGGAAGGTACCTCAACACTTTAGTCATTAACTCGGATTAAGTGATAGATACAACCCTTGAAACAAACTTTCTCTCCTTAAGGTACGAAATAAAATGATCCTTAGGCGCTGCTAAAATACTACTCCACTCGATAACTGACTTATTAGGAATCTGAAACTTGACAACTTGATTTCTATAATCTATTGATGCATAGCAGGCATGAAGTCAGTCCATATCTAGAATAACATCAAAATCTACCATGTCTAACTCTACTAGATCAGCCATGGTGTTCTTATGATTGATGGAAATAGGAATATCACGATAGACTCTTTCCACTAGAATAGACTATCCAACAGGGGTAGAAACACAGAAAGGTTCACTAAGTTTCTAATGAAAAATCTCAAACTGATTTGAAACATAAGGAATTATAAAATATGAACTTGCTCCTAGGTCTAGCAAAGTATAAACATCAAAAGTAAATACTTTGATTATACCCGTGACAACATCTGGAGAGTTCTCTTACTCTTAGTGGCTAGTGATAACATAGAGGCGGTTCGCGTCTCCAAAATTACAAAAATTTGCTTCTCTATGTGCAGACCTATCTCGTGGAGCAACTGATGAAGATTGGGATCTTTTGTTTAGATTCCAACTACTTTGCGTATTCTTTGCTCACTCCCTCATAACAAGGGCCTAACCAAATAATCCAGAGTCTAACCTAATTTTATCGAGTCTAACTAATAAACCCCAGTCAACCTCAAAAACGAGGTTTTTTAAACTATTTATCAAAAATAAAAACCTAATTAAACAAGGACTCTATTTACTGGAAATCTTTCAAAATGCGGCTGGGTCGACGGACTTCGCGACGGATTGTTGTGGTCACGACGGGACATCATGGACTCCGACGTCCTATACTTGTGCAATTTCTTCTTCTTCTCTCTTCATTATCCTCGACGGCAGGTATGACGGATCGTCAGAGGCACAACGGTCCGTCGAGGGTCTCCGTTCCAATACACTTGAACTCTTGGAATATGAGTACTGGGACTACTTCTCTGATCTTCATGATGAACTTGCAGGACGGACCGTCATGGATACGACGGTCCATCACGCTTTATGTAACCCCACACTTGGTCAGACTTCCCCGTCTTTCTTCAGCAACTGCACTACGCTTCCACTTATGGACCGTCACGAGCATGACGGACCGTCACAAGCTCCGTAGGTGGTCTCTTCTGCATGTCTTCGCTCAAAAACCTCCGCATTCATCTTTGCACAGATTTCCTGCAAATAAGGATAAACTTATATAAAAATTAGCACAAAAAGTCTTTTGGATATACTAAACTTAAGGAAAAAGTTTTAATAATAGCGTGAAACCTTGATATATAAACACCCTCAACTTAAATTCGTTGTTTGTCCTCAAGCGACACACTATGACTCAATACAAAATCTTTGTACAATAATATCCATGTTTTATCCTATGCAATCATTTGGCTAACAATCCCGATTAAACTCATCATATTTGCATGCTATCACTATTACGCTTGAATTATGTGGAATCAGACCACGACATTGACTCACCATGTACTAACACATATCCTCTACAATTTCTCACCGATGTGCTAACATTTCTGGTACTGCAACTAGTGTCCTCACTTCAAAACAAAATCCTCATTTTTCACACAATGATTTCAGTTTGAGTACAAGGGATACTTTTCAACACTCACTCTTAGAACAAATTCACACTCATTCATAACTATTGCCATAAGCTTGCCCTTATTTTCACTGCTTAAAGTTCGCTATACAACCCTTAGGATCACGATAGGACTTTCTTATCTTGTAACATAGGATCAGGGTAAGGTAGGGTATATTTAGGAATAGTTTAGTGAATTTTTGAGCTCCTTGACATATCGGCTATACATACCATTTTCAATCATTTTATTTTCCCCAGATTCCCATATTCTTTCACCTTGCTATTTTCCCTTCAATTGTGTAAGTGACTCACTTCTTTTCTTGCTTGTATTTCTTGCAAAAAAAAATTATTTTTTTATTTTTACTTTTGTTTCAACTAATTCTTGAGTCACATTACTTTTGTTCTTTCTCTCTCTTTGTTCTTTCAACCCCACTTTCCAGAGCATTCCTCATTATAGCCACCCTGAACTCATGAAAGCCATGAGTCAAAGTACACAATACCCAAAGTTGGGTCTGGGCCATAAAAAGGTTATTTACTGCATTAGCCACCCTCAACTTATGCTTTTGGCATAAGTTGAGGTGCACATGTCCAAAGAGGGACCAAAGCCAACACATTATTCCCTGAAAAGATCAGTTGGGGTGAAAAAGAAAGGTCTAATTTAAGCTCAAATCATTTGGATCAAAAAAGGATAAATTTCAGTTGGTTTTATTTTATTCAAGCTAAAAATGGGCTATATTGAATAAGGGCCTATGATCCTTTCCTAATTGTCTATTACAACTTACTTTTAGCAGGACTAACCAGGCAAGTTCTAGCTCAGTACAAATAGTGGACTATTCAAATCTTCCTCACACTCACTTGACATCTCATCACACTATCAGATTATCAGACACCTAGTTCAAATTTTAGACTTAGGGTCATGCAATGGTGTACCTCTATGTCATGCTTAGAGCCACAAATTTATCAATTACTATGCCTAGTCATGCATCATTTTCCATTTTATCAGGATATCATTTTAGCCATCATGCTCCAGAATTAAACTATGTACACAAGATATAGACATGCCAGTTCAACAGAAAAAGTAATCAGTCTCTTGGGGAAAAACAACACAGGCAAGAAAACCCCAAAAGAGGATAGTGAATTGGGCTACTCAGACTTCACCTTAGGACTCACTTTGAATTTACCCCAACCCCAATAAAAAGACATGCAATTGTCCCCAATGCATAAAAAAATTGAAATACAAGAGTGGTAGGTGAAGCAAACCTGGGGCGCAAAGCGCCAACAATCAGCACGGACCGTTGTGATTATGATGGTCCGTCATCGATGTCCGTCGTGGGACACTTAAAAAAATGGAGAAACTTAAGAGAGGGGTCTCTGACCGTCATGACAGTTATGAAGGACGGAGCGTCGATAGTATGATGGTCCGTCATAGATGTCCGTTGGAGGACACTTAGAAAATGTGAGACACCCTTAGGAATAAGGTCTCTGACAACCAGAACGGTTGTGCAGGACGGACCATTGAGAGAACGACGGTCCGTCGCATGTGTCCGTTGGTGAGTGCTGCAGAGTGATTTTCTGCAGAATTTCCTGGTGATGTGCCTGCAAATTTAAAACCTATTAGTAGAAAATGCTACCATTGCTAGAAAGAAAGAAAAAAACTATAGGTATTGGGTTGCCTCCAAACAAGCGCCTGATTTAACATCGCGGCACGACTAATAACACTTGATTACTCAGCCTTCATCAAGATGGTATGCCTCTATCACTTCATTCACTGATGCAGTGTGCCCAAAATAAAGTTTTATTCGTTCTCTATTCACCTTAAACCACACTCCCTCCTTGCTTTTTAACTCAACTTCTCCTTGAGGGAATACTTGGGTAATCAAGTAAGGGCCAGTCCGTTTGGACTTGATCTTGCCCGGAAGACAAGGCAACCCAAAACTGTCTAAAAGAACCAAATCCCCAACCATAAACTCTTGTTTTGCACATTTTTGTTCATTCTCCTTCTTCATCATTTCTTTGTGGGATATGACGGATACCGATTGGAGCTCACCACTCTGCCTCATGGTCCTACAAATGTTGAAGGTCGCTTCTTCATTTTTCAACCGAAATTTCATCTGCCCCTTTTCCATATCAACTAAGGCTCTACCTGTAGCAAGGAATGGCCTCCCAAGAATAATAGGCACTTCAAAATCGACTTCACAATCAAGAATAACAAAATCTGCCGAAAATATGAATGGCTCCACTTTTACTAGCACATCATGGAGTATCCCTATAGGCCTTTTCACTGTTCTATCAGCCATCAGTAGCCGCATCGCAGTGGGTTTCGGGTTACCCAAACCCAACTTCTTGTAAATCGAGAGGGGCATGAGATTTATGCTTGCCCCCAGATCACTTAATGCTTTCGCGAAATGTAATGACCCGACTGTACAAGGAATAGTGAACACACCCGGATCTTCTTTCTTTTGTACGAGAGATCTTGTAGCAATAGCACTACAATGCTGCATTCTATCATCATCCTCGAAAGTGACCAATATTTTCTTTGTAACCAGATCTTTCATAAACTTGGCATAACCGGGCATTTGTTCTAGAGCTTCTACCAAAGGGACATTTATAGAAAGCTGCTTCAGTATTGTTATAAAACGCCGATATTTACCATCCTCGGTCTTTTTCACTAATCTCTGAGGGAAGGGTGGTGGTGGTCAAGGCATGGGAATTACCTTCATAGGGACTTCTGCATCTTTTCCAATGCTCTTTTCTGCTTCACCACTACCTTTTACCACCTTTTCCTCATTAGATGGCATAGGTGGGTCCATGGTTTGCCTACCACCCCGAGTAGTGATTGTCATACAGTGTGCATCATTTTTCGGATTTTGGACAGTGTTGCTAGGAAGAGTTCCCGATTGCCGTGTGTTCACAGTCGCAGATAATTGGGCCATTTGCAACTCGATTGGCTTAATCGATAGTGCATGTGTATTGGATCTTTTCCCAATACCTGCTAAATCACACCTTAACTCTTTAATGTGATCATCACTAGCATCGAACCTCCTCATCATTTTATGCAACATATCCTCAACTCGCGCCATACTATTTTTACCATCCCTAGCAGTAACTTCACAATTTTGAGGAGGGATATAGGGCCCATTCCTATCATTTATGTTACTGTAGTTACCCCTGTTCAAGTTGTTGTCGCGGTTGTATTTTCCATCTCGGACATAATGACCCTCACGGTTATAGTTACCACAAATCCGACCTTGGTTCCCTTGACCTTGGCGCCAATTATCCTGATTTGATCCTTGGGCGCTCGGTCGGAAACCCCTCGTCTGCTCATTTACTGCATAGGAGTGCTCTGCATAATAGCATTCATCATTAGGAGGTGGTGGTTTAGGCAAGTAGTTAACTGCATTTATCTTTTCTGCACCCCCAGTGACTTGTCTTAGTACCAACCCAAGCTCAGTTCTCATCTGAGCAATTTCTTCACGAATCTCATTTGTGGCTGGGTTGTGAGTGGACTGTACTACGAAGGTATTTCTCTCGGTATCTGACTTCCTAGTACTCCAAGCTTTATTATTCTGGGAGATTTTCTCTAATTTTTCAGCAATCTCAGCATAAGGAGACTCCCCATAAGATCCACCTGCTATAGTGTCCAACACCGCTTTATTATTATCATCCTATCCCTGATAGAAGTATTCCATTAGTGACTCATCATCTATATGGTGATTTGGGACGCTTCTCAAGAACGAGATGAATTTATCCCAAGAACTACTAATTGACTCTCGTGGTAGTCCCACAAAGTTGTTCACTCAGTCTTTGTGGCTTAGTTTCTTGGAAACCGGATAGTAGTGTGCTAAGAAAACATCCCTTAGTTGGTTCCAAGTGAAAATTGAGTTTTAAGGGAGCTCAGTGAACCATATAGCAGCCTCTCCCGTCAGTGAGAGAGGAAACACTCTAAGCCCTATTACATCCAAGTCATAGTCAGGCCTCCTTACACAGCTTTTACACACTGCCCTTACCTTAGCTATATGGGCATGTGGATCCTCAGAAGGTAGACCTAAAAATAAACCTCTGGCAGTGAGCATTTGCATCAGGCTACTAGTTACCACGATGGTGTGGCCTGGTGGTAGAGGAGGCAAGACTAGTGGCCCATCGGAGTCTGCTATGTTGTCATATCCTCTGTAGTATGCTTGGGGCCGTGGAGCGGGATTTTGTCCCCTCTGTTGGTGTTCACCCGGAGCATCGGGTAACAACTGACCATGAACATCAACCGCAGCTTGGATGTTCTGGTTTGGATCAACATCATTAATTCCCAAGTTTCTATTCATGTTGCGTAGTGTACGCTCTAATTCGTGATCATAGGGAAACAAGGATTCTCTTTCTCTCCGTGTATTTGGCATACAAGGAGGGTGGTTCTGCATGAATAAAAAACAATAAAACAAAGTAAAATCAAGAAAATATCAACTAAACTATAGTAATAAGTTTGAGTTAATCTAAAAGCTACTTTCCACGACAGTGGCGCCAAAATTTGATACGCTCAAACTTACTTCTCAAATAAGAAGTAAAGCTGTCGTGTCAAGTAAATATTCCAACTAGTGAGGTCGGGATCGTTCCCACGAGGAAAATAGTTTAGACATAACTTCAATTTATTATTAGTATTGTTCAGTCAATTACTTCTTTGGAAAGCATAAAATGATAAACGGGGGGGGGGGGGGGGGGGTTTCTATTCCTAAATAAATGAAAATAACTAGCGAAATAAAAGGAGACGACTAATAGCTTCGAATGTTGGAGTTTAAACAATTAATCAAAGTAACTAGGGTTTACGTGTTCCCCACAGGTTCATAACTTGATAAGTCTAACTATAACAATTCTTTCCAAGTATCTTTCATGCAAAGTGATAATTTATGTATTTCTAAATCCTTGGTCTGCGTCTAGAAAATTTCACTCCTCACCTTGGTCCGGCTACGTGTGTTGCTATCCTAACCCTTATCTTTACCTCATATTAAGCATCGTATTTGATATTTGACTAAGATATTAACTCGTATCAATCAATACTAGCCTATTAGATAGTATACACTAAATCTATGTTGATAATTCTATTCGTATTATATACCTCCGGCAGGTAGCATTAAGGAGAGTTCTAATGGTTGCCATGCGTTAAAAAGACTTCTATGCGAAAGAATTATCAATACATGCAAGACACTATTCTAGAATTGTTATTTTAGTTAGGTTTTACCTCATTATTTGCCTATGGTTCCCACAACCCTAGTTATGGAGTTTAGTTACCCATAGTCATAATCACAATATTCAAATATATGGTATAAGAATTCATGTACTTACTTCAATGAGAATGAGTAAAATTCGAATGTTCGCTTGATTAATAAACAAAAATCACCAACAATCAATTCAAAGAATCTCAAATTAATCAAGAATCTAACAATAATCAAGGGCCTAACAAAATAATCCAGAGTCTAACCTAATATTCCCGAATCTAACTAATAATCCCCAGTCTAACCTCAAAAATGAGGTTTTTTGAACTATTTATAGAAAATAAAAACCTAATCAAACAAGGACTCTATTTGCTGGAAATCTGTCAAAAACGGCTAGGTCGACGGACCTCGCGATGGATCATCGTGGTCACGACGGGCAGTCATGGATTCTGTCATCCCATACTTGTACAATTTCTTCTGCTGCTCTCTTCATTACCCTCGACGGCAGGTATGACGGATCATCAGAGGCACAACGGTCCGTCGAGGGTCTCCGTTCCAAAACACTTGAACTCTTGGAATATGGGTATTGGGACTACTTCTCTGATCTTCATGACGAACCTGCAGGACGGACCATCATGGATAAGACGATCCGTTATGCTTTCCGTAACCCCACACTTGGTCAGACTTCCCCATCTTCTTTCAGGAGCTGCACTACGCTGCCACCTACGGACCGTCATGAGCATGACGGACCGTCACAAGCTCCGTAGGTGGTCTCTTCTGCATTTCTTCGCTCAAAAACCTCCGCATTCATCTTTGGACAGATTTCCTGCAAATAAGGAGAAACTTATATAAAAATTAGCACAAAAAGGCTTTTGGACACACTAAACTTAAGGAAAAAGTATTAATAATACCGTGAAACCACAATATATCAGCGGTTTGAATATATGATGGCCTTCTCGTCAATGGAATATGCAATGACCCTCTCGGTATTTGAAGATGCAATAGATGTTTTGGTGTTTGAAGATGCAATACTCTTTTGGCATTTGTAAATATAATGGCTCTCTTGGCATTTGAAGATGTAATGACCTTCCTGACATTTGAATATGAAGCAACCTTTTAGGTATTTTTGAAGATGTATCGACCTTCTCAGCGGTTTGAAGATGATGGCCCTCTCGGCGTTTGAAGATGCAATGACCCTCTCATGGTTTAGAAGATGCAAGGACCCTCTCGACAATTTTAATATGTAATGGCCGTCTTTGCAATAGTATTAACTCCTTTGATAATACGACATGAATGACTCTCTACGTGATAAAGATGATGTGTCTCTGGGCGATTCATATTACCGTGTCCGATATCGATGCAATTTGTGAATATTCTTCAAATGTAATTTGATGTTTGTAAATATACTTGGGCAGATTAAGATTGGTGCTTTTGTTTGTTCCTATTTTGAACATTTTGAGTTCATTGCGACTCATGCTTTGTTGGAGACATGAACGAGGTGTTGTCACTCGTATTCGGAATTGCTTCTTTTTCTTCTGAAGAACTTCAATGTCTTTTCTGCACCCACATAAAAGTTATTAATTTTGGGGAGCTGCTCTACCTTTGAATTCCCCATGTTATTGAATGGAGGAATATGATGATCTTGTAACATTCTTATAGACCTATATGTAGAGAAAGATTATTTTTTTTTACAAAATTAATCTGTGTTGACTTCTTCGATCGCTTGCTCCTTGTTTTATTTATCTTTAGTTGACCACTCGGATCTCTTGATTCTCGATAGGCATAATATGAAATCATACAAAACATTTGACATATTCAAAATCATTCATGAAAAAAGAATTTTTTTGATAATCAATTCAGAAAAGGTCACTGTCAAATGTCATATCATGCATAGCATAAGTGAACGTCCTTGGATAAAAAATTTTGGCGTGTCTCCTAGCTTGTTTTAGAGAATTCAAAAGATCCTTTAAGCTTGAGAAATTTATAACATGGTCCTCCCGAAATCTATTATGATTTGGAAGATTTGCATTTGACTCTGAAATTCAACGGTGTCGGAGACTCTTGAAGTTGACTGTGAACTTTAAAGATGCCAAAGATCATTTGAAGTTAGCTTTAGACTTCTCGTCATGCTCGAAATTTTAAAATTTAACTACAAACTTCTAACGATGCTTGAATAAATTTTTTAGGACATTCTCAAAAAAAATTATCTCGTTTAGATGTCTTTGGATATCTTAAGTTTCCGATAGATGACTCTTAAAATTATTGAGATCTTCTCAAAATGTTATATCGAGTTACAATTCTCAATGTGACGTTAGTCTTTGCTAGTCAGAGACAATTCTCAATGCGACGTTAGTCTTTGCTAGTCAGAGACTTTTCTTATGAATTTTTGAAACTCTCAAATATATTGTCCCGCTTTCGCACATATTTGGAATTGTGGATATATAACTTATAGAATTTTTGAGACCCCCTCAAAATTCTGTCCCAATTGTAACTCACAATGTAACTTAAGACTTGGCTTGTTCAAGATCATCTTCTCGAGAATTTTCGAGTCCCTCTCAGAAACTCTGTCTCGGTTTCTATTTTTAAAAAATAGAAAACTTATGGAAGATAAGACCGAACTGTTGTGGTGCCTACGTATCCCGGTGATGTTAAAATCACGTCAAACTTAGTTTCCCTTCTCGAGGATTAGCTAAAAATATGAAATTTTGATAAGGAAAATGATCGAAGCCAACATAGGCTTCCTCCATACCTCATTCTAGAGAATTTAGGTCAGACGTAGTTTGTTACGAAGGATAATTTTCTAATTTTTAAAACATAAGACGACTACAAGTGAATATACAATTTGATGAATCCTGGAATTGGACTCATCTAGATCCTTATTTTAATGCAAATAGTGTCCTCGACTGTTGATTTTATATTGATATCTGATAAAAACTCCTAAGTTTCAGCTATTTGAGAAATTTGTAGGAGCATGGACACTTAGGCACAAAATGGAGGAAAAGAGTTGAAGATGTAAAGGTGTGCATCGCCAAGCACACTTGGCGATCCACCGTATAGCAAAATTCGCCTTTTGTTACAGCAAGTGGGCCCTGAAAGAAAATGGATCAAAAGGCGACAAAAAGGAGCAGTTGGCGATTCGCCGATCAGTTACACAAAGCAGAAGATTTCCGCCAATCGATCAAAAACACATAGACAAGGAAAAAAACGTGCAAGCGGCGATGAACTAAATGAAGGGCGATTTGCAGAATCACTGAGCGAATCACAACTAACTGCGCCGAAAGGATTCACCAACATAATTGTGGACTCTATAAATACTGAACTCTTTTATTATTATTTATATACTAGTATACTTTCCCGCGCATTGCGCGATTAATTATTAAATGTAATTATAAATATTAATCTATTTCCAATTTAAAAATTTAACTTATTATTAAATGATATTATCAAATAAATGCTACACAGTAAATATCTATAAAAAGTACCTTTAAAAATATATTAAAATAAAAAATAAAAAAATTCAAATGTGGCACATTAAACACCAACCATCCTGCAAAAAATATAATGAAGTAATTGTTCCCTAATTATTGGCTTTATCTAAGATATATAATAATTAGACTATGAAGTAATTATCTTTATATAAATATTTCATTACGTAGTGATCTATATAAAATTTACGAAGGGATTTCTTTGAAAACTAATACACATAAACAAAAATTAATGTAATGAGTATAAACAAATATCAAAGGTTAATAAATAGCTAAAAGTGTTCGATTTTTTTAAAACGTTATTCAAAATAGGTGCGAAAAATATAAAGTTCCTGATTTATTTTGATGTAATATACATTTTAATTTTATTCTCTTATGTTTTTAATAGTTGTTTCTTGTTAACAGAAAATAACCTATTTTAATTGGTTACCTAAATTTTAGGAACCATTACTCCATCCATAATTCAAAATTAAATTAAATTAAACATTTAGATAATTTTTAAATCAACCTACTAATTGTAAAATACTTAACTGTGATTACGCCTGTTTATTATTTTTGTGTTAATACAATTTATATTATAATAGTATATTTAATCAGTTCCTAATTGTTTGACTTTGTGGAAATAAAATTTGACAAACTTTTTTGTTTTGCTTCTCATCCGCAATCATGTTGATTTTTTTTTTCTTTCCTACTTTTTAGTTTATTATTTTTAAAAAAAAATTATTTCAATGTTTTTTTTTCATAATTTATATAATTTAATTTAAGCTAAGTTAATTATATTAAAATAGATTTTTATTAATTATAGGGCTGTATAGTAGTGAAATGTATTGAAATGTTATAAAACTGTTTTTCTCGTTCAATTAACATATTCATTTATATAAAATTCAAAAAGGGAATTATTTTAAAACTAATGCGTAGACATATATAAATTTTAGTTATCATAAACAAATATTCACTTGTTATGGAACTATATGAAATTAGAAGACGAATAAGGTAGAGAGAAGAGAAAAAATTTCTTATTCATTTTGAAGTATATTCATGATTCATTGATCTTCCTCAAATCTTCTTTACAATGAACGAAAACCCTTTGTTTATAAGGAAAATCTTACTTAGTTCCCAAGTTGAATTCCTTATCATATCCTACAAGGACTCCATATAATTAGACATTCACTATAATACAAATTATTTATAACACTCCCCCTTGAATGTTTGTACATTATGTGCCTCGTTAAAACCTTACTAGATAAAACCCAGTAGGAAAAAATCTAGTGAAGGACAATGAGTACACATATCTAATAATACGCATTATGGATGCCTCATTAAAAACCTTACAAGGAAAACCCAATGGAACAAAACCTTGTGAGGAAAAAAAAGTACATCACGTATTTACTCCCCCTCATGAAAACATCAAGAGACTTAGATCTTTGTTTTCCAAATTTGAGCATCATCTTCTTGAAAGTTGTCGTTGGGAGAGACTTGGTGGATAAATCAATTGTGGTATTACTTGAACAAACATGTTACATGTTGATATCACCATTCTTGGGAGCTCATGAGTGTAGAAAAAACTTGATGAAATATGTTTTCTTCTATCTTGCTTTATGAATCTTTCCTTCAGGATCAAAGATTTCTGCATGTTCCTTACTTGTACTTCTTTAAACAAATAATCTATTGCCTTTTGAAAACTCTCCAAGAGTTTAATTCTAGTCGTCAACTTGCATAATAGTACTTGTATATGCTCTATGCATTTTGAATTAATTTAATCCTTATGAGGACGATAAATAAGTTTTTCAAAAACTTGTGTATGCTTTAGATATTGAACTCATCGGATATTTTCAGCTCAATTTTGTTAAGTGACAATATTCAATGTTAGATGTATGACATCTTCTAGTGCCTAGAATGCAAGTCAAATAATCTTTAAGCTTACCAAGATGCACCATTTTACTTTTCACTTGATAATTATTTCTACACAAGTATGCTTTAATAGATGTAGAATTCATATCCTCATAATCTTTTACAATATTGCACAATATTGTATCAAAGATATCGTCAACGATATATCATTTTGTATCGATTCACAATACGATAAAATTTATTGAGATCTCACCACTTCATTATTTTTAGGTAGCTACCCCTCTCATTAGGTTTCATAAAGTGTTATGTCGTAGGATCTCCTTATTATGATCATTTTGATTCTTTGATCCTCCCCTTTTTCAAGAATTATTTTATTTAGAATTGATTAGTCTAGCATGCTTCATGCATGTCATAGACTTTATCCTTTAAGGGACATTCAATACATGTATTTACAACTCTTGTGTTGCTTCTAGTCTCCCCCTTATGTTAGACAAACTAATATATATCTAAATCTTTTGGAGATTCTATCTTTGTGCATCATTATATATTCATTGATTATATACTACATACCAAAATAATCAGATAAAAAATATTTGGTCCCTAATCATAAGTCAACAGAAAGAAAATCTGATCATAATTTTTTGGTTTGATGCATATAATTACTATTGTATACGGTATCATATTTAGATCAGCTCAGACATTTAATATCACAACATCTTGAGTATTTTTCAATATTATTAAAGATAAATTGTTTTGATTATATATTCTGAAATTGTGCCCTTATCTCAATTATTTTTTGCACAAACAATTTTGTGAATGTCAAACTGCAAGTCGACAACAAATGCACATGTAATTATCTTATTGATGCATCTTTTTATCATATCACAAGATAGGCAAAAGGTCCTATATTTACCTTTTATACTTTTCAGAATTTAGGGATTTAGTCACAACTTTAGTGGGATAATGCCCAAGTACCCCCTCAACCTATACCCGAAATCTCAGAGACACACTTATACTATACTAAGGTCCTATTACCCCCTGAACTTATTTTATTAATAATTTTTCACCCCTTTTCGGCCTACGTGGAACTATCTTGTGGGCCCAACGATGGTTGACTTTTTTTCCAAACCAGTGCCACGTAGGCTAAAAAGAGGTAGAAAATTACTTATAAAATAAGTTCAGGGGGGGTAATAGGACCTTAGTATAGTATAAATGTGTCTCTGAGATTTCGGGCATAGGTTGAGGGGGTACTTGTGCATTATCCCCAACTTTAGTTGATCCAATCAACTTTATCACGAGAATAAGCAACGTAAAGAATTCTTGAAGAATCTTCTAATATTTCAATATATGTCCATTACTCAGTATGCACATCTTTGGGATGACCAAATTATTCATCCAACTAATAAAATTAGTAGTACTCGTAAACTCCAACTTTACTACGCCATGTGCCTTTTGCTTTAGTAAATTTCTGATTTACTATTATATGAGTAAATTTCAATTTTATTACTCCAAGAGTAATTTTTAGATTTATTTCTTCTCAATTACTTTACCACTTAGGTGAGTCGTGATCCCATAATTGAATGAACTAATATGAAAAAATTTGTGCGTATAAACATATTATTTGTGCCAAAATTTTTGCAAACATTAAGTTGCGAGATACTAATAGGCACACATGAGACCATATATACAGAAGAAATATTTATTGGGATCATTAAACATCAAAACAATCCACTAGGTGGATGACTAGGTGCACAAATATCTGTATACGTTCCTAGAACGTAGAGAATTCAATCTCAACTTTCGTTTATGATGGTCTCACAATTAGCTTATCTTGCTAACAAGTAGTACAAGAAAATTCACCATTTAAAAGAACTTTTAGTTTCTTCCATGGATGTTCATTTTATTTTTCCATAATTCGTCTAAACATTATAGACTAACGATGTCCCAGACAATCGTGTCAAACTAAGAAAGTATTGAAAATAGTAAACTTTTTATTTACCATATAATGTGCCTTAATTGCACTAATTACTATCCAATATAAGTCAAAAGACAAAGTATGAAACTTTTCTTTAACATATGTCTGCCAAGAGACAATTTTGTTGATACCACATCTACAATCAAAGATTGCGATCTTTTCCACGTCTAGCATGATGACTTACACCTAATTCACTTTAAAGAATGAATATGTATTTTTACCATTTGTCAAAAGCTCTCATTCTTATTGAATAGAACACAATCATCTAAGTACATCAAATTTTGATAACTTAGTACCTTATTCAATATTCATGTGCATCATTTAATCAATTGTCTTCTTTTAGACATATTATGCACTACTACCACAATCACTTAAGTAATGGAGCAAATTTAGTAAATTTCATGACTTCATATAAAAAAACACATTGGTTTTTCTTTAGTCATTTATTATCATCAATATGGTGCATTAGACTCAAATTCAAGGTCTTATCCATATAAAAGTGTCTTAGACCATAAATGGATGGAATTTGAACCCAATATCTTCTCATCAAGGTGCATCAGGACATTAACCCAATGTCTTACCCTCTTGGTGCGATTGAACGTAAATCCATTGTCTTACCTACAATGAGACTCAACCTCAAGCCTTCAAAATAATTATAATTTTTTCACTTTTGAGGATCATTAACATGATCGCACATTATAATTACAGACAAATTTAAAATTATTGATTTATTATAACTAACATTAGTAGTTAATAGATTTAGCTTAATAGATCACATATCTTATATAAAGGGTGAAAACATACCTTTCACTAAATTGTACTTATTTAATTATTAAATAAATTAAGAAATTTTCTTCCCAATCGATTAAAATTAAACTTATAAAAATTCAAAAAGTCTCAATAATACTTACTCCAGATGGTAATTCCAGATCTGTCACATAAATAATTATAACGTAAAGATAAATCATACCTTGAAGATATAAGAATATTATTGCATAATGCAAGATCTCTTTTGCACTTTTCTCGTCTTCTATCACAATTCTTTAAGAACAGGACAATCATGCTGATAACGTGATATGAAACTATATGAAATTAGAAGACAACTAAAGTAGAGAGATTAGAAAAGATTTCTTATTTATCTTGAAGTATATTCATGATTCATTAATCTTCCTCAAATCTTCTTTACAATGAAGGAAAATCCTTTATTTATAGGGAAAATCTTACTTAGTCCCCAAGTAGAATTCCTAATCATATCCTACAAGGACTCCACATAATTAGACATTCACTATAATACAAAATGTTTATAACACCACTAATATAATTAGTTAGTGTTGTCACATGTTAATAATTAGTTTGTTAATATTTTTTATTCCTTTTGTGATTTTATCTTTTTATTTTCTATTTTTTTGCTTAAAATAAAAAAATTCCTTATCCTTTAATGAGATTTTTCTATATAAATAATTTTAATTTTAATTTTAAAAATTACAAATAAATTTACCTTTTCTGACTTTATCTGCTTCTTTTTATTTAAGAAAAGTACAATCTATCCTTATCGTTTTTAGATAAGTTATTATATATCTACTATGCACTTTAAGTTTTCTTGAAAAGTGGACGATTGCTAAGGAATTATAAAACTGCTCCAATTTTTTTATCTATAGAATATATATTTCTTATAAATTTTAAATAAAATAGTCATATATTTATACAACAATCCTTAAAAATATATTTATGTGTATATTTATCAAATATGAAGACTCAAACTATTTTTTCTTTCTTCAATTTTGAGGAAGCCTTCGTTTTAATAATGTTGGTGCATAGATTCTAGGAATTCACCTATTTTTTTAGTTCTCCAGTTTTAAAAGAGCAATCATTTTAAGAAAGTGTATTAAAGTGGAGTTGCATAACAAATGGAACTTTTATTTTAACTGAATTTTATAAATTGTATTTTTTTTTTTTGAAATATTATAACATTCCTAGATTAAATTACTTTAAAAAATTAGAATTTTCCAATTTATAAATTAAACAATTAAAAAAAATTAAATATAGACTTTTTGTGTGCTTAATTTTGTCAGTATCTAAGTAAATTGATAACATTTATCACTCTTTATACATAACTGTTGTTTTATATTATAAAAAATATATATCAAATAGTTTTTTTTTTAAAAATAGTAAATAACTTTAAGAAAAAAAATTTAAAAACAAATTATTTAACGTGAATTCAATGGGGTTTTATAACCAATGGATCTTTATTTAAAATTAATTGGAATTTTTTAACGGATTGTTGTATTGATAATTAATTGTTAATTGATTTTTAAAATTAAAAAAATGTGAGATTAATTGTGGCGCTGACTATGTGATAGAGAAAACCTTTTGCAATCAACTTGCAAGCTTTTAGATACAAAATGATCTTACCACTAGGGTTTGAGTTTCCTCCTCTCCACTCAAAAAAGGGTTCATTTGGAAATTGAAATTTGACTACCCTTGTCCTACAATCAATAGAGGCAAAACAAACATGCAACCAATCCATTCACAATATGACATCAAAATCTAACATGTCAAGTTCTATCAATTCAACTAACGTAACTCCATTGGTCAAGGGAATAGGACAACCTTTATAGACTCTTTTAGCCACAACGGAATCACCCACCGAGGTAGAAACCGAAAAGGGTTCATTTAAGATATCGGATAGTATATTAAATTTCATGGCTACAAGAGGGGTCACAAAAGACAACGTAGCACGGGATCCAACAATGCGTATACATTAAAGGAAAATAATTTTAACATGCCAGTAACCACATCCGGAGAGCTCTCTTGATCGCCTCGAGATTGGAGTGCATAAAAGCGATTGTTTTTAAGGGCATCTGGGTTTGGGGCATTTTCTTGTGCTTGAGCATAAACCCTTCATTAGCTTTCATCATAGGACAATCTCTCTTCATATGACCACTCTTGCCACTACCATAACAATTACCCGTGCCAACTAGGCACTTACCATCCTGTTTTTACCACATTTCTGCACAAAGAGGCTTCTCAACATAAGAACTACTGCCTTTTCCATCTTGGGGCTTGGGAGTAGACACCTTACTCTTGTGTATCCTTGGATCACTAGGAGAGTCTTGACTGGAAAACCTCTTCTTGAACCTTAGTTTGTCTTGAACCTCAAATCTAGTCTTAGAAGAATTCCCATCTTCGATTCTTGTATTCTTCAACTCCCTAGCAACTTGCTTAAGTTTTTGCTCCTTAATTTGTTCGGCACAAAACATGCGACGGGAAATGTCCATTCTAGGAATCAACATAGACGACCAACATTCATTAACTACTAGGTCAGATATCCCCACAACGAATTTGTTCATTTAAGCCCTAGAATCCGCAACCATAGTAGGAACATGCTTTGATAGTTGAGTGAACTTGAGGCTATACTCCTTCATGCTCGTATCCATTTGACGAAGGCTGATGAATTATTGCATTTTCCTTTCCCTTAGTTCCAAGGGAAAGAACCTATCAAGGAAAGCCATTTTGAAAGCCTCCCAAGTAACCCGACCTTCACTAACCGGCCTCTCATCCTTTCATTTCTCATGCCACACTTGAGCCACATCTTTGAGTTCGTAGGCGACGACTTCCGCCTTTTCTTGAGAAGACCCACCCATAGCATCAAGAACTTTGAACACTTTATCGATGAACCCCTGTGGGTCCTCCTCCACCTTAGAACCATAAAAAGTAGGGGGATTCATCCTTGTGAAATTTATAATCCTTGAAGCAGTGGTGTTAGAGTTATGGTTCACTTTCACCCTTGTATCCCTAGCAACTTGAGTAGCCAACACTTGAGTCAAGCTATGAGTAGCCGAACTTATCTCAATGTTAGACATAGCCTGTTCTTCAATAGCAACATGGGGGTTGAGCTTGATGGGGAATCGCCTCATTCAAATTCTCCTCCTCAGTCTTTTGATCATTGTTCCTCATTGTATTCATTGCCTATAAACACAATAAAAGGACACTCTTCGGCACGACTAAGTAATAACAAGATAGTGAAAGTTCCTAAGCATCTCATAGTCTCTCATTCATAAGTGTGACGCGCTTCACAATTATGAATAAGACCCTACATGGACGTGGTATACCGAGACATCAATCTTATGATTACTCAATTTCATACTCTGATACCATATTTCTTAAAACCCAAAGTACCCCCTAGGTGTAATTGGCGTCCTTGTCCTCGAAGAGGACTTCTACAAGGCCTTAGCATTCGTCATAGCACAACATAGGTAAAGAAAATACGGAAAATTTAAAACTTTATGTAGTGAAGTGTTCATAGAATTTCGCATATCAAATATGGAGTACACATAGTCTCCTCGCATCAGAAGTTTACATAGACTTCTCTTTTAGCATGAGAAAAACATATAACAATTTAAAGTTTCATCTCACATATAAACCATCTACAAGAGTACAAACTTTTTGACATAGCCAATACAAGAACAATACTCCGTTGTAGGCTTACAATAATTAACTCAATGATAAAGAAAAGAATAAACGTCTCTAAACATAAGCAACATCATAGCTAGAGCATAACATGGCAACATCCCCGAACATTAGGACTCACCAATTACTTGGGAAAAGATCCAAGTCTTCCTTGCAAATCGTCCACAAACTCTTCAATGACCTGAACCTAAAATGTTTGGGAAAAAGGGAAGAAATATGGGTTAGTACATCACACGTACTAAGTATGACTTATCACGACCCGCAAGTAGACCCTAGAAGATAGAACATCCTTGTGTCGTCATACAGCAAATGAGACTTCAAGAAGTCTCATATAAGCCTCTCATATCATTCATTACATAATACTCATTCTAAAATGAGTAAAAATTTAAAACTTTCTTTAAACACTAAAAACTCCTTCACAAATAATACGCAAGCGGAAGACTTTCATTTAAAACATTAAACCTTTACAACAATATTATTGACCCATCTAAACTTTGGAGATTGCAGAACATGGGTCTATGCCCATACAAGAAATAAAAGTAAAGACTATGACATAAGAAAATTGTGGATATTGTCCTCGAATCGATGAGGACTCACCAATACATCATCTTAAAATACTTAGAAACCTATCCATCCTATATTGGCACCTCAAGAATTCATATTCTCTACACTTTAGTCAAAAAGGGAAATGAAGGGGTTAGCACATTAGATGTACTAAGTATAGAAGCCATGCAAAAACTATGAAAAATGGACATTTAGTAAATAACATGCTTTTCATGAATTTTGATTAAAACATCATAAATAATCATAAGAACAACATTTAACAACTTAGAAAACACATAAGAAATCATTTGAGAAATTATCACATTTTTGGAAAACATTACAGTAAATATTCTAAATTGAGTAAAAATTTAAAACTTTCTTCACACACGAAGAACTCTTTCATAAATCAATACACAAGCGGATGACTTTCATTTAAAACATTCAACCTTTACAACAATCTCGTTGAACCATCTAAACTTTGGAGTTTACAACACTTTGGACTAAGCTCATACAAGACATAAAATAAAGACTAAGACATAAGTAACCTGTGGATATTGTCCTCGAATAAATGAGAACTCACCAATACTTCATCTTCAACCCTTAGAAACCTATAAATCCTCCATGGCACATCAAAACTTCCAATTCCGTACACATTAGTCACAAAGGGAAAAGAAGGGGTTGGCATATTAGATACACCAAGTATGGAAGCCATGCGAAAACCATGAAAAAGGGACATTTAGTAAATAGCATGCTTTTCATGAATTTTGATTTAAACATAATACTATAATCATAAGAACAACAATTAACAACTTAGAAACACATAAGAAATAATTTAAGCAATAAGTAATATTTTTAAAAAATATTACAGTGAGCTTACTTCAATGTTACAGTGAATCCTTCACTGTTACAGTGAAGTTTCTTTGATTCACTCTGCACGCCTTTTAGCATATAATTCCCTCACTTAAAGCTATCCTAAGACTCACTTAAGTGAGACAAAGAGAGACCACCCATAAACACTCTCTAGGCACACCTAAATGATCCTTAAGACTACTTATAATGAGACATACATACTTTCAAGACATCAAAGTATCAACACATAGATAATATGACATTCTCCTTCCAAAGTCTATCAAAAGACTTGTTTAAGTAAATCAAGAAGATAATGTCCATAATTGACTGCTTCAAGATTACCTATGTAATCCTTAAGACTACCTAAGACTTAGATCATGTCTACATAATCAACCAACTTCCCTAACTAGAGTCATTCTTAAGACTTATCTACGTAAGATAAAAAGTGACAATTCCTGTGTCCCCTTCACATCTTAACTAGACAAACCTTAACTACTCTAGATATGTACTACTTCATTTAACATTTTTTCTGAACTTAAGTGATTACATTCATTAGTTCATTTACGACTCATTCATCACATAAAGGACATTCAAGTAATGGTCTTGGAAAAGACCTAGGGACTCTCACTAACACCTTTAAAGCCTATTGTGCAATGTCTAGATAGAGTCCATACCACCACCTAAATTTCATAGAACTTCTCTAATGCTAGTAGGTATCCCATATAATAAAAATAGGATATAATTGACATAGAATATCGTAGAAAAGCATGGAATCCGGAGTTCTAACCTACTCCAGTGAGGTTGTTCTACTTGCCAATGGTAGAACTTGGACAGATCCCATATAGGCACATGGTTAAGGAATATGAAGGGCATGCTTTGTAATCTAGTCTCGCCCTTTAACTACAACTACTTCTCTTACCATACTCACTCGGTCCTAGCCTTAGTTCTTGTAGAGTAATTCACTTTTAATGTTCATATAAAGGGGTTTCATATCAAGTTCATAACACAATCACATTCACCCTACAAAAGAGGTCCTCCTAGGGCTAGCTTCTAATGGCGATAAGAAGCTCATGATGACTTTCCTAAGGTTTATATGATACCGTTCCAGCCAATCAACCTTAAATCCATCATTCCTTTAATTGAAGGATACCATTACGTCTTACGACTTCAACATTCATAACCTTACCACTAGGTTCAAGATTTCACATAAAGACCGTCTTTACATCATTCAAGGTCACATATCATTAATACATTCAAGAGTAAAAGAATTTAGCATTCTAAGTTAAGACATCACATATTCACTTTCGTACATACATCAAGTAAGGGACACAACTCAACCAAGACAAGACACCACATACTTCACCAAAACACATATTACATATCATTCTATAAGCACATAGGAATAACCATTATCATATTTTAGTTGTCCTACACACTACCATATCATCATCAATATGACTATTATAGACTCATATAGTCAAGTATCAACAACCATACATCAACCCTAAGACTACATATACAAGCACATAGTCAAAGTCTACATGATTTCCTAACATACATAGAAAGAACAAATACTTTCACATTAATTCACATATAGATAGATATACTCATACTTCACATAAAACAACTATACAAAACATCATAGTACTTCAAATTGTGTACAAGTCCACATCAATTCACATAGCACCGCCACCATAAGTGGACCTTACCAATCACAAGCTATTTGAACTCTAATAATCATAAAATAAAAGGAATTAGGGCAGCATACCCCACTCAATCTTACCACTTTGATTTCAAGGCTAAATCATCCAGTTCGACATCACAAGGCCCTTACCTATGGCAATAACCAACAATTCAATAGAATAATAACAATATTCATGAAACTAGGTCAAATTACTACAAATTCATCAATCTAATGTAACCTAGATATCAATTATACTATAATCATTACATCAATCAAAAGCCTATAAGAAACTACATTAGAATTCATAATTCTTAAGACAATATCAATTCAATCAGCTTAAAATTCAATAGATCTAAGAATTTACAATATTCAATTGATCAAATTGAAACAATATTCAATTGATCAAATTGAAACAGCCTATAAACCAATTAACCATAATCTATACATGACAAAAAAGCCCATAACAATCTTCACATGAATCATCAATCTCAAAGCATGATCACATAACCCATATTTTAGTCAGAGTGAGAGATTCATAAATGTCAAGTATTCATGGAGAATTTCATTCGAAAACATCAATTATACATCAATTACATCACATATTAACATTGGTAAGCTTTTCATGCAAGAACCAAAGACTTAGAGTAGAAATTGGACTTTTTCAACTTTGAAAATCATCTTTGAAATTGGCTCTAAGGTGATAGCAAGCCTTAGATGAAGAAATATAATACCTTATTTGAAGAACCCAACTAAAATTTAAGGGGAAACTCCATTGAAGAACCATCTTCAAACTCCATCTTCACCTTGAACTCTCATGGAGGTTTTTGAAGAAACTTTGGGAGGGAATGTGTTTTGATTTATATGTTAGGGTTCTAATGAGAGTTCAATAACTTATATACTCTTAAAATACCCATAAACACTCAAAACAACCGTCCAAAGACTTATTGGGGCATTGGATGAATTTACACTTTCACCTTCACTTAATAGTGAAGCTGCCCTCAAGGATTGTGCCATCAACGCCCAACATCGATGGTCAATAGTCTCACCACACCCGTCAATGGGTTCTCGTGGATTGAACCGCCAACTCCTCAAACTGCAGGCCAATTAACTCCATCGTTGGGCCGTCGCCTGGTCGACTGGCCGTCGTTTGATCAGTCGATTGCCACTGCCTGGCAGTGTTAAATTCAAAGTTGGGGTCCTCTTTTAGGACCCTTTGTGGGTCCTATGTGTAGTCGTAACAGGACATTTCCAACCCTAATATGCTCGTATACGAGTTTAGGACCTACCACATCAGTTTCATAGAAAACAAACATGTAATACTCAACAAAACATACATATAAACACATGATTGTTTCAAGGCAAACCTTTCGAACGTCATGGACGTTCTTGGACGTTTGACCTCCAAGATTCACAAAACTTGACACACTACCTATAAACACTATAATAACTCATTTAAGGACCTTATAAACTCATGAATCACACATAAACATAGAGATCCACATATGAGGTACATGGTAACTTAGTCATCGAACGTCTTGGTCGTCCCTTGACGTTTGACTTCCAATGCACCTAAACTATTAGACACTGCCTCAAACCCACATTATATACAATTTTAGGACCTTAGACCATAACGACAACCATGTTAGGCTCTATCTTCACCCAAGTCATTTTTCGGGGTCTTACATTCTCCACCACTTGGACAACATTCATCCTTGAATGACACTTGCCACTCTCCGAACACTTCCAAATATAGAGACTCAATTAGCAACTCATGACCATACCATATAACTTCCAAGAGAACATAAATTTCACATAATTAAGAGAATCACAACACAACAAGAAGTAGAAGACAATTATATAACTCATTATGCTAAAAAAACTCACATGCTTCATTCCAAACAATGAAAACTCATTTTGAATTCAATATAATACTCATATACATCAGTTCTAACCTCATTACAATAATTTTATACAAAAAAATAAATTAGTTAAATTTTGAGAATCTTCATAGTGAACTGCCAATGCTATACAGTGAACTTGTGAAACTTTTAAAAAATGCTACTCTTAGGTAACTCATTATAGAAACAAGCTAATATGCAAGGTAACATCATATAAACACATCTTACAACATAATCATGGATTCACAAAATACACAATGCAAGAAGTTAATGAAATTCAATTTCAACAATACTCCTAAACACCATGCACATGCAACATTACTTCTAGGATTTTTTATCCCATCTACTAACTATACTCTCCCACTTAGAAGCAACCCATTTTAAGGTCAACATAAAATTACTATAAGGAACTCCCTCAAGTAACCTTATACCTTACCAATACTTTCTTACTAAGGTCGACTTCATAGAGAGTAAACACTCTCAAAGGTTTCATCAGCTAACTACTACATTCCCTTACTAGGAGAACTAACCTTCACTCTTTCAAATCTCATCACCCACCTTCCTATGGTTGGAGTCTTAAACAAATTCAAACTATCTCAACAACCACTCCTTCACAATTTTAACAATATACCTTACAATTATTCTCCAACTTAACTACCCTTCAAAAGGTAACCAAACAAATCTAAGGTCAAAACCACCTTCTATCATACCTCATCTAACAAGTCACACCTCTTCTTTTATCTCCCTCAACCCAAACTTCATAATGTCACCCTCAAGGGACCAACACATAAGGGAAAGAAGGATAAGACATCTTATACAAAGCTCTTAGGCACAATTAGATGAATGAAGAAGTGAAACATTTCCTAGCACCCAATAGCCTCCTATTTATAAAGTGGCGTGCTTCAAATTATAAACAAGACTCTACTAGATGTGGTTCATGAGACAACTAAGACACTCCCAACACATTATGATCTTATACCAAGCTTGTCATGACCTTCAAGTACACCCTAGAAGTTAGAGCTTCCTTGTGTCGTCACGCGGCAAATGAGACTTCAAGAAGTCTCATCTAAGCCTCTCGTATCATTCATGACATAATAAGCATTCTTAAATGAGTAAAATTTTAAAACATTCTTCACACACGAAGAACTCTTTCATAAAAAATACGCAAGAACAAGACTTTCATTTAAAACATTAAACCTTTACAACAAACTTATTGAACCATATAAATTTTGGAGTTTGCAAAACTTGGTTCTATGCTAATACAAGACATAAAAGTAAGACTAAGACATTAGGAACTTGTGGATATTGTCCTCGAATCCATGAGGACTGACCAATACATCATCTTCAAAGCCTTAGAAACCAATCCATCCTCCATGGAACATTAAGACTTCCAATTCCCTACACTTTAGTCAAAAACCGAAAAGAAGGGTTAGCACATTAGATGTACTAAGTAAGGAAGCCATGCAAAAACCATGAAAAAAGGGACATTTAGTATATAACATGCTTTTCATAAATTTTTATTAAAAAATAATAATATAATCATAATAACAACATTTAACAACTTAGAAAACACATAAGAAATCATTTAAGTAATTATCACATTTTTCAAAAACATTATAGTGAACTTACTTCAATGTTACTGCTAAACTCTTCATTATAGAGTGAAGTTTCTTAACTTCACTTTACACACCTGTAGCAATTAATTCCCTCACTTAGATCTATCCTAAGACTCACTTAAGTGAGACAAAGAGAGACCTCCCATACACCCTCTATACACATACCTAAATTATTCTAAAGACCATTCATAATGAGACACATATACTTGCAAGCATCAACAGATAGATAATATAACATGCTCATTCCAAAGGCTATCAAAAGACTTACTTAAGTAACTCAAGAAGATAACGTCCATAGTTTACCTCTTCAAGATAACCTAAGTAATCTTTAAGACAACCTTAGGATTAAATCATGTATTCATAATCAACCAACTTCCCTAACTAGAGTCATTCTTAAGACTTATCTAGGTAATATAAGAAGTGACCATTCATATGCCCCCTTCACACCTTAATTAGACAACCCTTAACTACTCAAGATAAGTACTACTTCATTTAACATACTTTATTCACTTAAGTCATTACATTCACTATTTCATTTACGACTCATTCATCACATAAAGGACATTCATGTAATGGTCTTTGACAAGACCTAGGGATATCAATAACACCTTTAAAGCCTATTGCGAAATGTCTAGATAACATCTCATAACACAACCTAAACTTCATAGAACTTCTTTATTGCTAGTTGTTATCCCATATGATGAGAATAGTCAATAACTGACATAGACCATGGTAAAAATGCATGGAATCTGAAGTTCTAACCTACTTCGATGAGGGTGTTCTATTTGCCAATGGTAGAACTTTGGCACATCGCATGTAGGCACATGGTTAAGGAATATGAAGGTCATGCTTTGTAATCTAGTCTCATCCTTTAACTCTAACTACTTCCCTTACCATACTCACTCGGTTCTAGCCTTAGTTCTTATAGAGTAATACACATTTAAGGTTCATGTAGAGGGGTTCCATATCAAGTTCATAACCCAATCAAATTCACCCTATCAAAAAGGTCATCTTATGGCTACCTTCCAATGGCGACAAGAAGGTCACGATGAATTTACTAAGGTTTGATATGATGTTGTTCAAGACAATCAAGCTTAAGTCCATAATTCTTTTAATTGAAGGATACCATTACGGCTTACGGCTTCAACATTCTTAACCTTACCACTAGGTTGAAGGGTTAGCATAAAAACCCTCTTAACATCATTGATGATCACATATCATTAATACATTAAAGATTAAGAGAATTTAGCATCCTAAGTAAAGACATCACATATTCGCTTTCATATATATATATCAAGCAAGGAACACAAGTCAACCAAGATAAGACACCACATACTTCACCTTAACACATATTACATATCATTCTATAAGCGCATAGGAATAACCATTATCATCTTTAATTCATCCTACACACTACCATATCATCATGAATGACTATTATAGTTTCATATAGACAAGTAGGAACAACCATATATCAACCTGAAGACTATATGTACAAGCATATAGTCATAATCTACATGATTTCCTAACTTACATAAAAAGAACACATACTTTCACATTACTTCACATATAGATAGATATACTCATACTTCACATAAAACAACTATACAATACATCATAGTACTTCTAGTAGTGCCGACAAGGCCACGATCATCATATTGCATAAAATAACACCGACAAGGACACATCAATTCACATTGCACCGCCACCATTGGTGGACCATATCAATCACGAGATATAGAAGTCTAATAATCATAAAATAAAAGGAATTAGGAGAGCATACCCCACTCTATCTTACCACTTCAATTTCAAGGCTAAATAATCTAATTTAACATCACAAGGCCCTTACCTATGCCCATAACCAATAATTCAACATAATTATAACAATATTCGTGAAACTAGGTCAAATTACTACATATTCATTAATCTAATGTAACCTAGATATCAATTTTACTATAATCATTACATGTATCAAAAGCCTATATGAAACTACATTAGAATTCATAAACATTAAGTCAATATCAATTCAATAAGGTTAACATTCAATAGATCTAAAAATGTACAATATTCAATTGATCAAATTGAAAAAGCCTATAAACTAATTAACCATAATTTATATATGACTATAACAATCTACACATCAATTCATCACTCAAAGCGTGATCACAAGACCCATATTTTAGTCGAATTGAGAGATTTGTGAATATCAAGGGTTCATGGAGAATTTCACTGGAGAAAATCAATTATACATCAATTACATAATATATTAACGTTTTAAAGCCTTTCATGCAAGAACCCAAGACTTAGAGTAGAAATTGGACTTTTTCATCTTTTTTCATCTTTGAAAATCATCTTTGAAATTTGATCTACGTTGATATCAAGCCTTCGATGTAGAAAATCCATAACTTATTTGAAGAACCTAAGGAAAATTGAATAATAAACTCCATTGAAGAACTATCTTCAAGCTCCATCTTCACCTTGAACTCTCATGGCGGTTTTTAAAGAAACTTTGGGAGGGAATGTGTTTTAATTTAGATGTGAGGGTTATAATGAGAGTTTAATGACTTATATACTCTTAAAATACCCATAAAAAACTTAACATAGATTTACAAAGACTTATTATGGCTTGTGATATATTTACACTTCACCCTTCATTTAAAAAACAGTGAAGCTTCCCGCAGGGACTAAGTCATCGATGCCCAACATCAACGGTCCGTAGTCTAACCCACGCCCTGTCGATGGGTCTCGTGGGTTGTACCTGAAACTCCTCACCATGCAGGCCAATTGACTCAATCGACTAGACCCATCGACGGGTCATCTCCTGGTCGACTGGCCGTCGTTTGGGTTAGTCGAATTGCCACATCCTGGTAGTGTTGAGTTCCAAGTTGCAATCCTCTTTTAAGGCCATTTGTGGGTCCTATGTGGAGTCTTACCTAGACGTTTCCAACACAAATATGTTCGTATACGAGTTTAGGACCTATCACATCAATTTCATCCAAAACAAACACGTAAAACTCAACGAAACATACATATACACACATGGTCGTTTTGAGGCAAACCTTTCAAACGTCATGGACGTTTGACCTCCAAGCTTTACGACACTTGACGCACTGCCTATACACACTATGATAACTCATTGAGGGACCTTAACCTTATGAAACACACATAAACATATAAAGCGGCATATGAGGCACATAGGAAACTTAGTCGTCGAACGTCTTTGTTGTCTTTTGACGTTTGACTTCCAATGCAGCTAAACTCTTTGACACTGCCTCAAACCCACATTATAGACTATTTTAGGACCTTAGACCATCACGACAAGCAGGTTAGGATCTATCGTCACCTAAGTCATTTTCGGGGTCTTATATTCTCCCCCCCCCCACACTTGGACAACATTCGTCCTTGAATGAGTGGCCGAACACTTCAAAATGTAGAGACTCAATTAGAAATTCATGACCATACCATATAACATCAAAGAGAACATCAATTCAAAAAATTAAGAGAATTACAACACAACAAGAACTAGAAAGTAAATTTATAACTCATTATGCTATAAAACTCACATGCTTGATTCCAAACAATGAAAACTCATTTAATATTCAATATAATGCTCATATACACTGTTCTAACCTCATCACAATAATATAGACCAAAGAATCAATTAGTCAAATTTTGAGAATTTTCACAGTGAACTGTCACTGCTATACAGTGAATTTGTGCAACTTTTCAAAAATGAAACTCTTAGGAAATTTATGATAGAAAGAAGCTAATATGCAAGGTATTATCATATAAATACATCTTACAAAATAATCATGGATTCGCAAAATACACAATGCAAGAAGTTAATGAAATTCAATTTCAACAAAACTTCTGAACGCCTGCACATGCAACATTACTTTTAGGAGTTTCTATCCCATCTACTAACCATACTCCCCCACATAGAAGGAACCATTCTAAGGTCAACATAACATTGCTAGAACTCCCTCAAGGCACCTTATACCTTACTAATACTTTCTTACTAAGGTCAACTTCATAGAGACTAAAGACTCTTAAAGGTTTCATCATCTAACCACTACATCCCCCATACTAGGAGAACTCACCTTTACTATTTCGAATTTCATCACCTTCCTTCCTATTGTTGGAGTCTTAAACAACTTAAAACTATCTCAACAACCACTCCTTAACATTTCTAACAATATACCTTACCATTCTTCTCCAACTTAACTACCCTTAAAAAGGTAACCAAACCATTCGAAGGCCAAAACCACCTTCTATCATACCTCATCTAACAAGTCACATCTCATATTTTATCTGCCTCAACCCAAACTTCATAATGTCACCCTCAAGGGACCAAAACATAAGGGAAACAAGTGAAAGATACCTTATACAAAGCTCTTAGGCACGATTAGATTAATGAAGAAGTGAAACTTTTCCTAGAGCCCAATAGCCTCCTATTTATAATGTGGCTTGCTTCACATTATAAACAAGACTCTGCTAGATGTGGTTCATGAGACAAATACAATACTCCCTAAACCTTATGCTTTGCTACCAAGCTTGTCACGACCCGCAAGTACACCCTAAAAGTTAGAGCATCCTTGTGTCATCTCACGGCAAATGACACTTCAAAAAGTCTCATCTAAGCCTATCGTATCAATCGTTGCATAATAAGCATTCTAAAATGAGTAAAAATTTAAAACTTTCTTCACACACGAAGAACTCTCTCATAAACAATATTCAAGCGGAAGACTTTCATTTAAAACATTAAACCTTGGCAACAATAACTTGGGTCTATGCCCATATTGGACATAAAATTAATGACTAAGACATAAGAAACTTGTGGATATTGTCCTCGAATAGATGAGGACACACCAATATATCATCTTCAAATCCTTAGAGACGTATCCATACTCCATGGCACATCAAGACTTCCAATTTACTACACTTTAGTCAAAAAGGGAAAAGAAGGGGTTAGCACGTTAGATGTACTAAGTATGGAAGCCATGCAAAAACCATGAAAAAAGGACATTTAGTAAATAACATGTTTTTCATTAATTTTGATTAAAACATCATAGTATAATCATAAGAAAAACATTTAAAAACTTAGAAAACACATAAGAAATCATTTATGTAATTATCACATTTTTGGAAAACATTACAGTGAACTTACTTCGCTGTTACAATGAATTCCTTCACTGTATAATGAAGTTTCTTAGCTTCACTCTACACACCTTTTAGCATATAATTCCCTCACCTAAAGCTATTCTAAGACTCACTTCAGTGAGACAAAGAGAGACCGCCCATGCACTCTCTCTAGGCACACTTAAATTATCCTTAAGACCACTCATATTGAGACACACATACTTACAAGACATAAAGCATCAACACATAGATAATATGACATTCCCCTTCCAAAGGTTATCAAAAGACTTACTTAAGTAAATCAAGAAGATAACGTCCATAATTAACCTCTTCAAGATTACCTAAGTAATTCTTAAGACTACCTAAGGCTTAGATCGGGTCTACACAATCAATTAACTTCCCTTACTAGAGTTATTCTTACAACTTAAAAGGTAAGATAAGAAGTGACCATTCCTATGCCCCATTCACTCCTTAACTAGACAACCCTTAAGTACTCTAGAAAAGTACTACTTTATTTAACATAATTTTTTAACATAAGTCATTACATTCATTAGTTCATTAAGAGACATTCAACACATAAAGGATATTCAAGTAATGGTCTTCGACAAGACCTAGGGACTCTCAATAACACCTTCAAATCCTATTGTAAAATGTCTAGATAGCGTCCCATACCACAACCTAAAGTTTATAGAACATCTCTAAAGCTAGTAGGTATCCTTTATGATGAGAACAGGCGATAACCAACATAGAACATGGTAGAGAAGAATGGAATCTGGAGTTCTAACCTACTCATATGAGGGTGTTCTACTTGCCAATGGTAGAACATGGACACATTCCATGTAGGCACATGGTTAAGAATATGAAGGGCAAGCTTTGTAATCTAGTTTCATCCTTTAACTAGAACTACTTCCCTTACCATACTCACTCAGTGCTAGCCTTAGTTCTAATAGAGTAATTCACATTTAAGGTTCATATAAAGGGGTTCCATATCAAGTTCACAACACAATCACATTCACCCTACTAAAGAGGTCCTCTTAGGGCTACCTTCCAATGGCGATTAGAATCTCATGATGACTTTCCTAAGGTTTGATAAGATGTGGTTTCAGCCAATTAACCTGAAGTCCATCATTCCTTTAATTAAAGGATACCCTTACAACTTACGACTTCAACATTCATAACCTTACCACTAGGTTCAAGGTTTTACATAAAGACCGTCTTAACGTTATTCAAGGTCAAATATCATTAATACATTTAAAACTAAGAGAATTTAGCATCCTAAGTCAAGACATCACATATTCACTTTCATACATACATCAAGAAAGGAACACAAGTCATAAGCATCCTAAGTCCAAATACTTCACCTTAACACATATTACATATCATTCTATAAGCACATACGAATAACCATTATCCTCTTTAAGTCATACTAAAAACTACCATATCATTGTCAATATTACTATTATAGACTCATATAGTCAAGTAGGAACAGCCATACATCAACCCTCTAACTATATATACAAGCACATAGTCATAGTCTACATGATTTTCTAACATACGTGGAAAGAACACATACTTTCACATTACTTCACATATAGATAGATATACTCATACTTCACATAAAACATATATACAAAACATCATAGTACTTCAAGTAGTGTCGGTACTTCAAGTAGTGTCGACAAGCCCATGATCGTCATATTGCATAAAGTAACGCCGGCAAGGCTACATCAATTTACATAGCACCACCACCATAAGTGGACCATACCAATCACAAGATATTTGAAATCTAATAATCAAAATAAAAGGAGTTAGGGCAGCATACCCCACTCCATCTTACCACTTTGATTTTTAGACTAAATCATCCAATTTGACATTACAAGGCCCTTACCCATGTCCATAACCAATAATTCAACAGAATCATAACAATATTCATGAAACTTGGTCAAATTACTACATATTCATTATTTTAATGTAACCTAGATATCAATTTTATTTTGATCATTACATCAATCAAAAGCCTATATGAAACTACATTAGAATTCATAAATCTGAAGTCAATATCAATTCAATAAGACTAAAATTCAATAGACCTAATTTAATTAACCAAATTGAAACATCCTACAAACCAATTAACCATAATCTATACATGACTCAAAGGCCCATAACAATCTACACATGAATTCATAAATCTCAAAGCATGATCACATAACCCATATTTTAGTCTAATTGAGAGATTTGTGAATGTCAAGGCTTAATGGAGAATTTCATTGGAAAACATCAATTACATCATATATTAACGTTTGATAGCCTTTCATGATGAACCCAAGACTTAGAGTAGAAATTGGACTTTTTCATCTTTTTGAACTCTTCGAAAATCATCAATGAAGTTAGATCTAAGGTGATAGCAAAACTTAGATGAAGAAATCCCATACCTTTTTTGAAGAACCCAATGAAAATTGAATATGAAACTCCATTGAAGAACTATCTTCAAGCTCCATCTTTACCTTGAACTCTCATTGAGGTTTTTGAAGAAACTTTGGGATGGAATGTGATTTCATTAAGGTGTAAGGTTATAATGAGAGTTTAATGACTTATATACTCTTAAAATACCCATAAACACTCAAAACAACCATCCAACGACTTATTGGGGGCATGGGAAGAATTTACACTTTAACATAGGTTAACAGTGAAGCTGCCCGGATGGACTATGCCAATTACGCCCAGCATCGGCGATCCATGGTCTCACCCAAGCCCCGTCGATGGGGTCTGGTGGGTTTCACCTGCAACTCCTACACCTTAAGGACAAGTGTCTTCATCGACTAGACCCACCGATGGGTTGTCGCCTGGTCGACTGGCCGTCGTTTGGGCCAATCGATTGCCACTGCCTGGCAGTGGTTAGTTCAAAGTTGGGGTCCTCCTTTAGGGCCCATTGTGGCTCTTATGTGGAGTCGTACCCGAATGTTTCCAACCCAAATATTTTTGTATACGAGTTTACGACCTACCTAATCAGTTTCATCCAAAATGAACGTGTAAAACTCAACGAAGTTTCATCCAAACATCATAAAAGTTGACACACTTCTTATATACCTTATAATAACTCATTTAAGGACCTTATAACCTCATGAATCACACATAAGAACATAAATCCACATATGAGACACATAGATAACCTAGTAGTCGAACATCTTGGTCGTCCCTTGACATTTGACTACCAAAGCACCTAAACTCTTACACACTGCCTCAAACCCACATTATAGACAACTTTAGAACCTTATTCAATCACGACAACCATGTTAGGCTCTAGCTTCACCTAAGTCATTTTCGGGGTCTTACAACTTCTATGCAAAAAATTCATGAATGCGTGAGAAAAAGGACATTTTAGTCAAATCATGCTTTTTATCAATTTAACTCAATATGAACATATTGTAAGCATAGTAAGTCAATTATACATAATATCAACCCAACATGTAGACCACCTAAGAAATACATCTGCAATGCCAATGATAGAACCCCATAACCCAATCCAAACCTAAGTATCACATTAAGCAACCCACTTCATACTTACAACATATTATCATAATTCATCATGACATGATTAATACATCAACACTACTCATAACTTATCAACATAATCATAATCATAATCATAATCATAATCATAATCATAATCATAAAAGAACACTACCAGAACCATCCCTTAAAACCCCACAAGTGCAATGCGTAAAAGAATTACATACCCTCACTTACACCATGTAGAAACCTTCAAGACAACCCTAATAAGAGTTCACATACTTTACTTGTTCGTTTACATTTTACATTACGAAATGAATTGAAATAACTGACATGAGACCACATGAGCTATACGGAATCCGATGTTCTACTGCCACACTGAAAAGAGAGGGTTAACACTTGCCTAAGGTGTAACCTTTCGTACCTAGCTATCTAGGTGGATCCACTAAGCTACAGTCCTATATGGGCACATAGTTAAGGATCAAGAAGATTGTTGCTACGAACCCTAAGTTATTAATGTGGGGTTTCCTATCTCATGAGAAACACATATCTTGGGAATCCAAACATACTAAACGTGAGGAACCCATGTGGGAGGCCGGACTTACTAAATATTTGACGTCCATCTCATTACATACCCTTTCGGTTCTAAGCATTTATTCCCTTTAGTAATCATCTTATTTTATCATACAATTTCACATGATTTGCTCTAAACCTCTATGTAAACATCTTATCATGTTAGCTCATAGGTCATCACAACTGAGAACAATCCTTTCAATTTAGACACCACTTAACAAGTGAGTAAACCTTTCACTTAATACTGAATTATAGTAATCAGAAACTACTTTCAATCATAAAATAATAATTGTATCATAACATGCATACATAATTCATGTCTAATTCAATGTCTTAGGATTAAGGATGAGGAATACTTAGTATGAACATCACAACCACACATTAGACTAGAAGCATTACTATCTAAGTAACTCGTAAATCAAAATTGAATCCAAGAAGAACCAATCAACATACCTCATTGTTCCTTTCAAGAATCTTCATACTTCCGTCACAAAGAATGCATAAAAATTAGATAAACAAATTAATTTCAAGAAGTAATTACATTATTAACAACAATGTAGTCAATCTACATGTTTATAATCTTCACAATTCACCATATCAATTGAAGGTTTTCATGAAATTGGGAAAAGACATGGGTCTAGGTAAAACTCATAGGAAAACATCAATTAACAATCAATATATACTTAAACAACATTAATTAATCATAATTCATCACAATTGATCCATAATTTTGTTTTTCAAAGAAGACCCATGTGAGAAGAAAAACCCTAGTTTTGAGGGATTTAGAAATCATCTTTTGGAGGGACCTCTTACGCAAAAGAATCCCAAGAGTGAAATAAACCATACCTTAGACATGATTAGACACGAAATTTTAGTAGAATCTTAAGGGATTTCTTCTTTTCCTTGAACCTTCAAAGCTTCTTCAATTGAGATTGGGTAGAGAAAGAATGTAGAGAGAAGGGATTTTGTTTTTGTGGGAAATTATGGTAAGAAAATGATTTAAAATAAATATATAACCCTACCCTAAAATACTCAAAAGACCCCTCACTTAAGTTGTCCCTTTAGTAAAGTCAAACATGATCTTATTTCTGAGTTTTCATCAGGAAACAAGTCCTCGTCGTGGAGTTGTTCCCCAATGATTATCAGAATTAATTTTCAAACAAGTGGAATCATTGACGTGTACGCATCACAGACCAAAATTTTGACCTTGGGTGTGACAAGTCCACGATGCAGATTTGCTCCCTCTATGTGCAAGTACTTGCTTACTTTTGGAAATTTGCTTGGCCAATAGTGGGGTCCCTTCGTGGACCCCTAGGGAAATCCTTGGAGGTCGGACCTAGACGTTTTGACCCTTTATACATCATTTTGATGATTTGAACTCTTTTTACAAGTTGTAGACTTCATATGACACTACCAAACCTTCACAAGAACTATGGTCATTTACTAGTTCAACTTGCACTAGTTCCCGGATGTCATGGTCGTTTATTAGTGTGTAGGTTATAATACTTCTCAACCAAGTTATTTACACTTATTTAGGTCTATAATCATTATAGATCCTTATTTTAGTCTCTAATTTAGGACATAGAATTCTTGGGGTGTATGATACTCCCCCCTAAGGAAAATTCGTCCCCAAGTGACACCTTAGACCTTTATAGGAAGAAGAGACTCTCAAGACAAGCATCCCAACCAACAAATAATATATCAAATGAGTCACATATAATTGGAGGAATACTTCTCTAATTTCAGCATAAAATCAAAGAAATTAAAACATAGGAACTTAATCCACAACATACGACATATACAAGATCAATTTTTCATATCATATAAGGAGGAATTACCTTCTCCATTTCAATATGAGCTCAATATCAAGAGTTGTCATGCTGATTTCTTATAAAAACAATGACAATCATGTTCAATACAATTTCCCTGAATACTTATAGGACACCACATAATTAAGTGAAAGCTAACCATAAGAAACATACTTCAAGGAAAAATAAAACTCAACTTAAGCATGGACTTCTATTTCAATATGCACACGTTAGAAAAAAATGATAAGTTCAACGCTATTCATAATAATTATATAAGGAAATACTAACCTCGGACAATTAGAGCAGAAAGATGAGGATAGCGGGACTTTATGTCGGTCTCGGCCTCCCATGTTACACCCTCAACAAGGAGGTTCCTCCATAGAATTTTTACAGAGGATACATCCTTATTCCTAAATTTCATAACTTGACGATCCAAGATCTCAACCAGGACCTCTTCATAAGAAAGGTCCTCTTTTACCCCTAAACCTTCTAGAGGGAGAATGGAAACTGGGTCCCTTATACACTTCTTAAGCATAGAATCATGGAAAACCGGGTGATTCATCACCAACTCATTTGGCGATTTCAACTTTAGGAATCACTCTGATTCTCTTCAAATTTCATATGGACCCACATAAAGTAGACTAATTTTCCCCTTCTTTCCAAACCTCATTACCCCTTTCATGGGCAAATTTTCAAATAGACCCAATCTCCTACTTTGAATTCAAGATCACTCTTTCTATTGTCGACATAAAATTTTTGCCAACTTTGAGCCATTTTTAGCCTATCCTTTATAATCCAAACCTTCTCGAGGGATTCATAAAAAAAATCAAGACCAAGTAGAGAAAACTCACCTACCTCATACCACCCAACCGAGGATCTACACCTACTTCCATTAAGTGCCTCAAAAGGTGCCATGGAGATACTCAAATGGTAGCTATTGTTGTAGTATAATTCTATCAAAGGTAGGTGGTCATCCTAATTACCTTTTAAATCAATGAAATATGCCTTCAACATATCTTCTAGGGTATGAATAGTGTATTCCGCTTGACCGTCCGTCTTTAAATGAAAAGTTGTACTAAGTTTCACCTTCGTACCAATCCCACTTTGGAAAGACATCCAAAAATTGGAGGTGAATTTAGTACCTATATCAGAAATGATGGACAAAGGGGCTCCATGTAACTTCACTATCTCGTTGAGGTACAATTTGGCATAGTTATAACACCTCCAAAAATGACTTAGGTGAAACTAGGGCCTAATGTGTGTGACATGAAGTCTTGAAATCCTAAGATGGTCTAAAATGATGTTTGACGTAGTGTCCAAAGATTTGGGTTAAGTTTGAAGTCAAACATCAAAGGAAGACCAAGATGTTCGACGACTAGTAACCTATGTGCCTTATGTGTTTTCATGTGCTTATGAGTGAGAAATGAGTTTTTGAGTCCCTTATATGATTGATAATAGTTTTTAGAGTCAGCATGTTTAGTTTGGTAAGGTTTGGAGGTCAAACGTCGAAGAACGTCCGCTGATGTTCGAAAGATAGCCTTTAGACTTGTGAGTTTGGATCTGTTTTAGCATGTTGCGTTTCTTGTTTGATGTTGAACTTGTTTAGAGATGTTCCTAATACCTAGAAGTGCGTTTTTAGTGGTTTAACGCTCGGGTATAACCCCTCCTAGGACCTACAAGGGGCTCTAGAAGGAGGACCCCAGTTAGGAGCTCAACACTGCCAGGAGTGGCAATCGACTGCCCCAAACGACGGCCAGTCAACCAGTCGATCAGTCGACCAAACCACGTCCCGTCGATGGAGCCATGTACCCTGCAGGTGGAGGAGCTTCATAATCAACCAACGAACCCTATCCACGGGGTGTTGTCTCACCCACGGACCGTCAATGGTGCTGAATAATCTGCAAACTTTCTATTATGACTTGGGTTTTTTCTGAAAATTCACCCCAAGTCTTAGAAAATAGGAGAACAATTATTGTGGGTTTTTAGGGGTATTTTAAGAGTATATAAGTCATAAAACTCTCATTCAATCCCCAGCACCTAAATCAAAACTTATTCCCTCCCAAAGTTTTTTCAAAAACCTCCATAAGAGCTCAAGGTGAGGATAGAGCTTCAAGATCGCTATTCAATGGAGTTTATTTCTCAATTATCACTTGACTCTTCTAATAATGTATGATATTTCTTCATCTAAGGAGTTCTATCACCTTAGAGTAAATTTCAAAGATGATTTTCAATGATTTTAAAAAGATGAAAAAGTCCAATTTCTACTCTAAGTCTTGGGTTCTTCATGAAATACTTTCAAACCTTAAGATATGATATTATTGATGTATAATTGATTTTTTCCAATTAAATTCTCCATGAACCCTTGAACTTCTCAAATCTCTCAATTTGACTAAAATATGGGTTATGTGATCATGCTTTTGATATTAATGAATTCATGTGTAGATTGTTGTGGACTTTTAATTTATGTATAGATCATGATTGTATGGTTTATAGGCTGTTTAAACTTGATAAATTGAGTATTGTATATTATTATATCCATTGAATATTAAGCTTATTGAATTGATATTGACTCAATGCTTAAGAATTCTCGTGTAGTTTTCTATGGGCTATTGAATGATGTAAGAATTGTATTCAATTGATGTCTAAAAGGTCTTAGTTTGATAAATATATATTAAATTGACCTATATTAATTTAGTATTATATTTTATGTATTGAATTGATGTTCATGTCCATGGGTAAGGGCCTTATGGTATTGAATTGGATGCATTAGCTTTGGATTGAAGTGGTGAGATTGAATGGTGGTATGTGTAAGACCCCAAAAATGACTTAAGTGAATCTAGAGCCTAACATGGTTGTAGTTATGGTCTAAGGTCCTAAAATGGTTTATAATGTGAGTTTGAAGTGGTTTCTAAGAGTTTAGGGACATTGGAAGTCAAACGTCAAGGGACGACCAACATGTTCGACGACTAAGTGGCCTATGTGCCTCATCAGTAGTTTTATGTGTTTATATGTGATTCATGAGGTTATGAGGTACTTAAGTGAGTTATTAAAGTTTTTATAGGCAGTGTATCAAGTGTTGTAAAGTTTGGAGGTCAAACGTCCAAGAACGTCCATGACGTTTGAAAGGCTTGCCTTGAGACGACCTTGTGAGTCTATGTATGTTTTGTCGATTTTTACGTGTTTGTTTTGGATGAAACTCATGTGGTAGGTCCTAAACTCGTATGCGATTATATTTGGGTTGGAAACGTCCAGGTACGACTCCACATAGGACCCAAAAAGGGGACCTAAAGGAGGACCCTAACTTGGAGCTTAACACTCCCAGGCAGTGCCAATCGACGAACCAAACAATGGCCAGTCGACCAGGCAATGGCATGTCGTTGGGTGTGGATGGAGACTGAAGGATTGAGTGTTGAGTTTCAGCATCATCAACCACAAGACCTCATCGATGGGGCGTTGTGAGACCACGGACCGTCAATAAGGGCATCGACGGGTTGTGTATTTCCTGCCAGCTTTCTATTTTGTTAAGGGGTTAACTTGTAAATTCACCCCAAGCGCCTATAGGTATTTGGACTTTTGTTTTTTAGTGTTTATGGGTATTTTAATAGTATATAAGTCATTATACTTTCATTATAACCCTAACACCTAAATCAAAACACATTCCCTCCAAAAGTTTCTCCAAAAACCTCTATGTGAGTTCAAGGCGAAGATGGAGCTTAAAGATGGTTCTTCAATGGAGTTTCTTATTCAATTTTCGTTGGTTTCTTCAAATAAGATATGTTATTTCTTTATCTAAAGCTTTTTATCACCTTAGATCCAACTTATAAGATGATTTTCAAAGATGAAAAAGTACTCTAAGTCTTGGAATCTTACATATATAGTTTTCAAACATTAAGATATGATGTTATTGATGTTTAATTTATGTTTTCCATTGAAATTCTCCATGAACACTTGAACTTCACAAACCTCTCAATTTGACTAAAATATGGGTTATGTGATCATGCTTTGAGATTGATGAATTAATGTGTAGATTGTTATGGGCTTTTAATTCATGTATAGACTATAGTTGATTGGTCTATAGGCTGTTTCAACTTGATCAACTGAGTATTTAATATACTTAGATCTTTTGAGTATTAATCCTATTTAACTGATATTGACTCAATGCTTATGATTGTTAAGTAGTTTTTTATGGGCTATTGAATAAAGAAAGGATTGTATTCCATTCATATATAATTGTTCATATATTGATAAATCTATATTGAATTGACTTAGATTCATAGAGTATTATATTTTATGTATTGAATTGATGTTCATGGCCATGGGTAAGGGCCTTATAATATCGAATTGGATGATTTAGCTTTGAAATTGAAGTAGTAAGATGGAGTGGGGTAATACTGCCCTAATTCCTTTATTTTGATGTTAATTAGACTTGAAATATGTTTTGATTGGTATGTTCCACTTATAGTGGTGGTGCTATGTGCATTGATGTGCCTTGTCAGCGTTACTTTATACAATATGATGATCATGGCCTTGTCCGCACTACTTGAAGCACTATGATGTTTTGTATATTTTTTTATGTGAATTATGAGTGTGTGTATATATATATATATATATGTGTGTGTGTGTGTGTGTGTGTGTGTGTGAAGTAATGTGAAAGTATGTGTTCTTTCAATGTATGTTAGAAAAATCATTTAAATTGTGACTATGTGCTTTTATGTGTAGGTTTAGGTTGATGCATAGTTGTTCCTACTTTACTATATGAGTCTATAATGGTTATATTGATCATGATATGGTAGTATATAGGATCACTTAAATATGATAATAGTTATTCCTGAGTGACTTAAGTATGACATGTAATATGTGTTAAAGTGAAGTATGTCGTGTCTTGTCTTGATTGACTTGTGTCCCTTAGTTGATGTTTGTATGAAAGTGAATATGTGATGTCTTGACTTAGGATGCTAAGTCCTATTAGTCTTGAATGTATGAATGATATGTGACCTTGAATGGTGTTAGGAGGGTCTCTTATGTGAAATCTTGAACCTAGTGGTAAGGTTATATATGTTGAAGTCATAAGTCGTAATGGTATCCTTCAAGTAATGGAATGATGGACTTAAAGTTAATTGGCTGGAACGGCATCATATTAATCCTTATCAAAGTCTTCATGAGCTTCTTTTCACCACTGGAAAGTAGCCCTAAGAGGACCTCTTTTGTAGGGTAAATGAGATTGGATTATGAACTAGATATGGAATCCAATCGTATGAACCTTTAATGTAAATTACTCTATGAGAACGAAGGCTAGTACCGAGTGAGTATTCTAGGGTAAGTACTTTTAGTTAAGCATGAGACAATAATATAAAGCACACCATACATATTTCTTAACCATATGCCTACATGGGATGTGTCCTAGTTCTACAATTGTCAAGTAGAACACCCTCACCGGAGTAAATTAGAACTCCGAATTCCATGCTTTGCTACCATGGTATATGTCAGCTATTGCCTATTCTCATCATATGGATACCTACTAACATTAGAAAAGTTCTATGAAGTTTAAGTGGTGGTATGAGACGCTATTTTGACATTGTACAATAGGATTTGAAGGTGTTAGTTAGAGTCCCTAGGTCTAGTGTAAGACCATACTTAAATGTCCTTATGTGATGAATGAGTCTTAAATGAACTAATGAATTTAATTACCTAAGTTAAGAAAGCATGTTAAAAGAATAAGTACTTATCTAGAGTAGTTAACGGTTGTCTAGTTAAGGTGTAAAGGGAGGCATAGGATGGTCACTTCGTATTACCTACATAAGTCTTAAGAATGACTCTAGTTAGGGAATATCGTTGATTATGTAGACAAGATCAAAGTTAGGTAGCCTTATGGATTATTTAGGTAATCTTGAAGAGGTCAATCATGGATGTTATCTTCTTGATTACTTAAGTAAGTCTTTTAATAGCCTTTGGAAGGAGAATATCATATCATCTCTATGTTTTTGCATTAAGTGAGAATGATTCTATCTTAGATAGTATATATGATCTCTTAAGTGTGTGTGTAAGGGATTGTATGGGCGGTCCCTTCACAACTCACTCAAGTGAGGCTTAGAATCACCTTTGATAGGAGGATCTCATGTTTATGTGCTTGGTGTGTATCTCATTATAGGTAGTCTTAAGGATCATTTAGGTTTGCCTAGAGAGGGTGTATGGGCGGTCTGTCTTTGTCTTACTTATCTGAGTCTTAGATAGATTTTAGTGAGAGGATTGCATGCTAGGAAGTGCTCTATGTGAAGTTTATAGTCTTCACTGTAACAGTGAAGGAGTTCACTGTAATAGTGAACTTACTTACTATGAAGTTTTTCTAAAAGTGTGAATAATTGCTTAAATGATCTATTATGTGTTCCTGGGATGTTTAATGTTGTTCTTATGCTTATAATATGATGTTTTAATAAATAATACATGAAAATCATGTTATTTACTAAATGTCCCTCTTTCATGGTTTTTGGATGGCTTCAAACTTAGTCCATCTAATGTGCTAACCCCTTCTTTTCCCTTTTTGACTTAAATGTAGAGTATTTGATGTCTTGATATGAAATGGAGTATGGATAGGTTTCTAAGGGTTGAAGATGAAGTATTGGTGAATCATCATTCGAGGACAACATCCACATGTTCCTTTATGTCTTAGTCTTTATTTTATGTCTTGTATGAGCTTAGTCCCAAGTGTTGTATACTCAAAAGTTTAGATGGTTCAATGAGATGTTGTAAATGCTTAATGTTTTAAATAACACTCTTCCCCTTGCGTATTGATTATGGAAAGTGTTCTTTGTGTGTGAAGAAAATTTTAAATTCTTACTCATTTTAGAATGTTTATTATGCAATGAATGATATGTGTGGCTTTGATGAGACTTCTTGAAGCCTCATTTTCCGTGTTGCTCCACAAGAATTCTGTAACTTTTAGGGTGTACTTGTGGTTTTTTATAATATTCTTCCACCGAATAAGTGACTTTGACGGTAAGAAAATGTGTGTACTTCGTCAACCTATCAATATTAACCCATATCGAATCATATTGTCTTCGAGTACGAGGCAACCCTACTATGAAGTCTATGTTAATATCCTCCCACTTCCATGTGGGAATATATATATTTTAATTGGAATACCAGGAGCCATGAGCCTCTTCAATGATCAATTCCCTTAAGCCATTGACATCCGGTACTCACAATCTTCCTTGGTTCCTAAGCACCCCATTTTTTCCTTGAGAGAAAGACTCATTAGATTTACCAAAGACCACTTCCTTCAACTCCATCAATAGTGGTTCAAGGTATTGCTTAGATTTCACCCCAAATATTAAAGACGACTCGAAGTTGTGGCAAACCATGAAACTACCATTTGAAGAGTCTTCTAGTCGGGCACCCAACCGGGCCAACCTATGAACCTCTTTAACTAACTCTTTCTTATCATCAACCACATTAGTCACACTATCTATGGACACTCATCTTAGCACATCTGCAACCACATAAGCTTTCTAGGTATGGTAAAGGACACTCATGTCATAATACGTTAAAAGTTCTAACCATCTTCTTTGGCGTAGATTCAAGTCTTTTTGAGTGAATACTTAATAGGTGAACACATCAACATGCACCCCATAAAGATAGTGCCTCCAAATTTTCAAGGCAAATACTACGACCGCAAGCTCAAGGTCATGAGTTGGGTAATTCTTCTCATGTGGCTTGAGTTGCATAGTGGCATACACTATCACTTTACCATGTTGAATGAGCACAAATCCTAACACACTCTGGAGGCATCAAAATATACCACAAACACTTAGGTACGCTCCGGTAAGGCAACACTGTAGCGGAGGTGAGTTTATCTTTCAATATTGGACGTTCTCTTCACAAGATTCCGACCATTCTAACTTGGAATTTTTTTGGATTAAGTCTGTTAATGGAGATGTGATATATGAAAATCCCTCGATAAACCTCCTATAATAACCGGCAAACCCTAGAAATATTTGGATGTCGGTAAGATTCAAAATTCTAGGCCAACTTTTGACCATTCTTTCTTCCTCGGATCAACATCTACCCCATCACTAGAGACAATGTGACCAAGAAATGCAACCGATCTCAAGCAAAATTCACATTTTACTAAGCTTAGCAAAAAGTTGGTTATCCTTGAGAACTTGAAAACTATCCTCAAATGACTCGCATGATCATTCTCACTTCTAGAGTTTATCAAAACGTCATCAATGAAGACAATCACAAACAAATGAAGATACTTCCTAAAAACTCGATTCATAAGGTCCATGAAAGTCGTCGGGGCATTGGTTAGACCAAAAGAGATAACTAGGAATTCTAAGTGACCATATCTTGTTCGGAATGCCGTTTTCAGAATATTGACCTCCCTCACTTTAAGTTGATGATAACCCGATCTCAAGTCAATCTTTAAAAAGTAACTTACTCCTTGGAGTTGATCAAATAAATCATCAATCCTAGAGAGTGGATACTTATTATTTATGGTGACTTCGTTCATTTTGACGATATTCGATACACATTCTCAAAGGACCCATCCTTCTTCTTCACAAACAACACGGAGCACCCCAAGAAGATATGCTTGGTCGAATAAAACCCTTACCTAGCAAATTCTTGAGTTGAACCTTTAGTTCTTTAAACTCGGCCAGGGCCATCCGATAAAGAGGGATTCAAATAGGTTGTGTATCCGACAATAAATCTATGCCAAAGGCAATCTCCCATTCGGGAGGAATTCCGGGCAGGTCATCAGGAAAGACCACCGCAAATTCCTTCACTACAGGTACCAAATCTATGGGAGGGACCTCGGGTTCAAGATCTGTAACTCTAACTATGTGTAGATATAACCTTTTGCAATCAACTTGCAAGCTTTTAGAGAATTATCTTACCCCTGAGATTTGTGTTTCCTCCTCTCCACTCAAAAATGGGTTCATTTGGAAATAGAAATTTGACTACCCTTGTCCTACAATCAATAGAGGAAAAGCAAGCATGAAACCAATCCATTCCCAATATGACATCAAAATATAGCATGTCAATTTATATTAGGTCAACTAATGTAACTCTATTGGGAAAGGAAATAGGATAACCTTTACAGACTCTTTTAGCCATTACGGAATCACCCACTGGGGCAGAAACCAAAAAAGGTTCATCTAAGATATAAAGTAGTATATAAAATTTCATGGATACAAGAGGGGTCATAAAAGAAAACGTAGAACCGGGATCCAACAATGCATATAGATTAAAGAAAAATAATTGTAACATACCGATAACCATATCCGGAGAGCTCTCTTGATCACCTCGGGATTGGAGAGCATAAAAGTGATTCTTTTTAGGGCATCCGCATTTCGGGCATTTGCTTGTGCTTGAGTATTTTCCATTCCTTGAGCTTTAATCATAGGGAAGTCTCTCATCATGTGACCACTCTTGCAACTACCATAGAAATTACCCGAGCCAACTTGCCACTTACCATCATGTTTTCTACTATATTTTGCATAAAGAGGCTTCTCGACATAAGAACTACAACATTTCCCCTTTTGGGTCTTGGGAGTAGACACCTTATTATTGTTGAACCTTGGAGTATTATGAGTGCCTTGATTGGAAAACCTCTTCTTGAACCTTGGTTTGTATTGAATCTCAAATCTAGTCTTAGAAGAACTCCCACCTTCGGTTCTTGTTTTCTTCAAGTCCCTACAAACTTTCTTAAGATTTTGATCCTTAATTTGTTCAGAATGAACCATGAGACAAGAAATGTACATGCTAGGAATCAATATAGCTAACCTACATTCATTAACCACTAGGTCGGATATCCCTCATAACGAATTTGTTCATCTTAGCCCTAGAATCCGCAACCATAGAACATGCTTTGATAATTGAGTGAACTTGAGGCGATACTCCTTCGAGCTCATACCCCCTTGACAAAGGTTGATGAATTCTTGAATTTTCCTCTCCCTTAATCCCAAGGGAATGATTCTATCTAGGAAGGTCGTCTTCAAAACCTCTCAAGTAACCCGGCCTTCGCTAACTTTTATTGAGAAGACACACCCGTAGCATCAAGAACTTTGAACACTTCATCGATGAACCCTTGTGGTTCCTCGTCCACCTTAGAACCATAGAAAGTAGGGGGATTCATCCTTGTGAAAACTCTAATCCTTGAAGCGGTGGTTTTAGCATTGGGGTTCACTTGCACCCTTGTATCCCTAGGAACTTGAGTATCCAACACTTGATTCAAGATATTAATACTCAACCTTATCTCAACATTAGACATACCTCGTTCTTAAGTAGGAACTTGAGAGTTTTGAGGAGCTCGAAGAGGAAATGCCTCATTCAAATTTTCCTCCTCGGCCCTTCGACCATTTTTTCTCCTTGTATTCATTGCCTATAAGCACAATAAAAGGATTAGAATAAAGGACAAGATAGAGTTAGGACTCTTAGGCACGACTAAGGAATAATAAGAGAGTGAAAGTTCCTAAGCATCTCGTAGTCTCTCATTCATAATTGTGTTCTTGCTTCACAATTATGAATAAGACCCTTCATATACATGGCTTAATGAGACATCACTCCTAATATTACTCAACTTCATGCTCTGATACCAAGTTTGTTACGACCTAGAGTACCCTCTAGGCTTAATCAATATCCTTTTCCTCGAAGAGGACTTGGAAAAGCCCTTAGCATTCGTCATAGCACATTATAGGTAAAGAAAATGCGGAAAATCTAAAATTTTATGTAGTAAAGTGTATATAGACTTCTCACATATCATATATGGATTATACATTGACTCCTCGCATATGAAGTTACATAGACTTCTCTTTTAGCATAAGTAAAACATATAAGAGTCTAAAGTCTCATCTCACATATAAACCATGTACAAGACTACAAACTTTTGAACATAGCGAATCTAAGAACAATACGCCATTATAGGCTTATAATAATTGTCTCAATGATAAAGGATAGAATAAACGTCTCTAAACATAAGCAACATCTTATCTAAAGTGAAACATGTCAACATCCCCGAACATGAGGACTCACCAACGATTTGGGAAAAGATCCAAGTATTCCTTGAAAATTGGCCATGAACTCTTCAATGACCTGAACCTAAAATGTTGAGGAAAAAAGGCAAGAAATATGGGTTAGTAAATCTCACGTACTAAGAATGGCTTCTATGCACAAAAATCATAAATGCATGAGCAAACGGACATTTTATTCAAAATCATGATTTTTATCAATTTAACTCAACATGCACAAATAGTAAGCATATTAAGTCAATTCTACATAATATCAACCCAACATGTAGACCACCTAAGCAATACTTGTGAAATTCTAAAGATAGAACCCATAACCCTATCCAAAGCTAAGTATCATATTAAGCAACACATTTCATACTTACAACATATTATCATAATTAATCATGACATGCTTAATACATCAATAATACTCATAGCTTATCAACATAATCATAATCATAATCATGATCCTAAAAGAACGCTACTAGAACCATCCCTTAGAATCCCACTACTGCAATGTTCAAGAGAAGTCTCATACGCTCCCTTACACCATGTAGAAACCGTCAACACCACCTAATAAAAGTTCACATACGTAACTTGTTCATTTACTTTTTACATTAGGGAAAGAAGTGCAACAGTAGGCATTAGACCATGTGAGCTATATGGAATTCGGTGTTACACTCCCACGTCGAAAAGAGATAGTTAACACTTGACTAAGTTGTAACCTTTCGTACATAGCTATCTAGGTTGATCCAATAAGCTATAGTCCTGTGTGGGCACAAAGTTAAGGTCCAGGATATTATTTCTAAGAACCCAACTTACTAATGTGGGGGTCCCATCTCATTTGACAACATATATCTTGGGAATCCAGACTTACTTAACGTGAGGCAACCTATGTGGGAGTTCAGACTTACGAAACCTGAGACCTACATCTCATTTTTTTACCCTTTCGATGCTAAACATCTACTCCCTTTAGTAATCATATTATTACATTATACAAGTTCACATTGGTCTTTTCTAGACCCCTATGTTAACATCTTATCATATTATCTCATAGGTCATCACAAGTGAGAAAAATATTTCACTTTAGACACCACTTCACAAGTGAGTAATCCTTTCAATTAACACTTTATTATAGTCATGAGAAACTACTTTCAAACAAATTATAATAATTGTACCATAACATGCATACATAATTCATGTCTAATTCTTTGTTTTAGGGTTAAGTATGAGGAATACCTAGCATCAACATCACAACCTCACATTAGACATAAAAGCATTACTATTAAGTAACTCATAATTCATAATTGAATCCAAGAAGAACCAATCAACAAACCTCCTTGTTCCTTTCGAGAAACTTCATATTTCCATTACCAGGAATACATAACTAATTACATAAACAAGGTAAATTCAAGAAGAATTACATTATTAAAAACAATGTAGTCAATATACATGTTCATAATTTTCACAATTCACCATATCAATTAAAGGTTTTCATGAAATTAGGGAAAGGCATAAGTCTAGGGAAAACTCATACGAAATAATCATTTAACCATCTATATATAATTAAACAACATTAACTCAACATATTTCATCACAATCGATTCATAATTTTGTTTTTCAAAGAAGACCCATGTAAGAAGAAAAATCCTAGTTTGGGGGGATTTAGAAATCAGCTTTTGGAGGGACCTCTTCGGGAAAAGAATCCCAAGAGTTAAAGAAATCATACCTTAGGGATTATTAGCCACAAAACTTGAATCATGAGGAATTTCGCGAGGAAGAAAACATATAGGGGTGGGGGTCGCATACCATTGATATGGCGTTGTATTGTTGTTGTACACTAGGTATAGATTTGCTTCACTTATGGATTGCGCTCGCAGGGAATAAGACGTGATGGTGTTGTTTGGTTGCGTATGTTTGTTGTATAGAACTAGGTCTTATTTTGGGTTTAGGTCGGGTTTCGGTATTGCTGATAAATGTGGGTTGGGTTGTGGGATTAAGAATAAAATCTAGAGTGTTGGGTTTGGGAATTGGTCGTAATGGTTTGAAAATGGGTTTAATGTAAGTCAAGGAAAATGGTTGAGATTTAAATTGAAAAGATGGCCTAATAACTGTAAGTGTAGCCAATTGGAGTTGAGAAGTTAGCCAAATTAGGTTTAATAAGCAAATTTAACAAAAACTTAAACAGGAAGAATCAATATTAATTAATTAACGAGCTTCTTAATCTTAACAAAGTAAATAATTACCTCAAATAAACATAATTAATTCAAACTATACGTGTAACTTAAGCCAAACTATCTTGATAAAATATTCAACTAAAACATAAAATATTTTTGACATGATTTTTGAATATTCATGAACCATACTAACTATATACATAATTATAATAAATATATATATATATATATTATTTAGAAATTATGAAAAGCCGACAAAACTATTCAAATATTGTCACATCCGAGTAGCACCCGCTAGAAGTAACATGGCGTATTTGACCTCTCGGAGGTCTTATACAAGCCCATAGTTATCATTCATCGCATTCTCAAAGGTAAATTTAGTAAAAAATGTAAAACTTTCTTAGCACATCATATGTAGTCTCTTTTCCATCTTAGACTCAACATCATGAGAGTACATTTGGGAAACGGCCCTTACAACATAAATCATAAGTAAACTTATTACATAACTTTATAGTACACTATGACTTAGGAAATCCTTGAATTTAAGGATTCCTTTCCTTAAGCTTGGGAACCACATATCAATCTCTTCACCTTATAGACATCCTTTAATCATCCATAACCTACACTTTGTGTAAAAAGGTAGAGAAGAATGGACTTAGTACAAGAATGCATTAAGTACGGCAACCATGCAAAAACATGCATTAAAAAGGAACATTTTTACTTGAAACCATGCTTCATGCCTTATGTGAAGACTTCATAAAATTTTGATACAACAATAATTATACAATTCACATACTTAATATAGGTATATTCAATGGACCACTTTACAGTAACTTAGAGTGACCTATTGTTCCTTTTACAGTAAACCTCATTTTATTCTAACTCCATGACTTTCCCAAGTAATCCTCTACTGATACTTGGTGCAATGCATGAATAATGTATCATTCCACTATCCACACTCAATTATCACTTGAACACCACAAGGGAATCATACATACAACCTTTCAACTCCGTTTATAAAGACATAAATATAATCATACATCTTAGAAGACCTTCCTAGAACTTCCTAAAGAGCTACTTGTGCAATGTATAGTTAAGTTCATTACTCTCACCTATCTTAGTAACTTCCCTTAGGTCATCCTAGTTAGGGTCGTAGTCATTTACTTCCATTGTCCATTTTTCTTTAGGGAAACTATAGCCTTAATCGACACTAAGACCTTGGGTGCTAAACATGGAATTTGGTGTTGTAGAACCATAAACCAATGGAAGTTGATATTACTTAGACAATGTAGAATATTAACACATGCTAGCATACTAAGTGATATCACTTGCTAGATACTATGGGTCAAGCATAGTTATGGAACTTGGAGGCTTATATGGAAACCCTCTTTATACCTATTGAGGCATTGTATTATCCACCTCATGAGGATAATGGTGAACCCTACCTTCCCACCTTAGGAAGGTGCCACCCCTCATCTTCAAGTTCACTCGGTGCTAAGACAAGTTCCCTTGTTGAAAAGCCATTATTATCTTTACTTTATAAAATGTAGGCTTAGGAGAATTAACTCCTCATATTATTAGTTCATAGGTCATATATGAGAGTTCATCAACCTAAATCATGTGACAAATTTTGTCACATGGACATAGCGTATGTAAAGCACCATCTAGTTTAGGGTAATCTTGGGAACACCTTCCAAGTGCCCCTCTATTGATTAGATCATAATACATGTGTGTGTATACATATATGTGAGCAATCCTTTCACATAACAGATTAACGCCACACATGTTCATACATTAATGCGTAAATGTATTTATGAGGAATCCTTTCATATTGAACACATGAAGACACTATGCACATTCGTAACCTAACCATACATTCATATTCATGTACATTAGAAAACCAAACCTAGGAACTATCCTATCAAGGCACATATGTGCAATGCATAGACAAGGTCCCATACCCTTTCCCATACTAGTACACCTATCAAGTCATCTAGTTAATGATATGTCAAATACTTTATTGATACATATACTTTACATGCATAGTAGTAAACATTAGTGCATATGAGAATGCCCTTTCATTAGACACCATGAACCTATACTACTTGTAAGCATGCATGAAGTGTGAGTGTGTGTATATTAGTCAACATGATCACATAATGGCTATCACAACACATTGATTCATCCACCCTCTTAGGACCACAATGCACCTTCAAGCATACACCACACAACCCATACTAGCATAGGAGACAACCTAACTTCAATACTTGCATTAAAGACTCCTAACCATATCTAATCACACATTCATATAGGAGTACATAGGTAAGTGGACATAAACCGTCACAACTCATCAATGGAATCACCTAAACCTATCCCTAACATAGTTATACACATGCTTATACAATATCCATACAACCTAGATCACAACTTAAATAGAAAACTAGGCATGCTTCACATTTGCTGATCATCACTACTACACCTTCATAATACAATTTCCTTCAAGGCCATGATTACATCACATATCATGAAAATAAAGTAAACACCTCCACCATAAGTTGACCATACCACACAATGCCATACAAGGTCAATTCTACTATCAATACTATAATAAAGTAAAGGAGAAGAGTACACTTTACCAATTCATTAACCTTTGATCATCACTGATCAATACTAAAAATCCATCAATATTACCAATCTAAGGCAATAGCTAAATGTAACTTAACATGGATTAAATCATGCATAAATCTCAACAAGATCATGATACTAACATGTATAGTACTTCACCAATTCAATAGAGAGTAGAGATGCATAGATCACTCACAAATCTCCCATACTTGATCATTAATTATCAATACACTCAATTCATAAATGATATCAATATAAGTCAGTAGCTAAAGAGATCATAGCCTAACAAAATTCTACTTCAATTAACCATAGAATCGAGATCACATTTCAAACTACATTAGCAATCTATAAAAGGTGAAAGAATATAAGTCAATACTACCTAATCTTCAATACTTGATCCACATTGAATCCATTACATATATTTCATCATCAATATACATAACAGGCAGTAGCTAACAATCAATTTAACACAATTGAATCTCATTATAATCATCCTAACATCAAGATCATATTAACCAATACATAGGCTAAAACGAGAGTTTGAAGGTGGTATGGGTTCATCATGCAATTGGATTGAGATTCATTTCATAATTAGTACATTAACATCAATAATCATAAGACTTTGAAAACGTTTTGAGAAAGAACCCATGGCTAGATTGGAAGATAGGCAATTTGATCACAATTTCTCTTTGAAAACTTTGAGAAGAACTCTCTAGATGAAAGGTTATCTAGAGATGAAGGATCAGCACACCTTTATTAGATGAAAAACACACAAAAACTTGATGAATAACGCATCGGAATCCAATCTCCAAGTTGTTTTTGAGCTTCATGTCTAATGGAGGTTTCTAGAGATGATATTTTGGGAGACGGAAGTCTAATTTTGTACCATAGATTGGGAATGGGGTTGTCACGTTTTTAACCAACTAAATACACCCAAAAATAACCAAGTAAACCACCTAGGGTAAGGTTAGGACGTGGGATAAATTTATCATTCACTCCTTAATTATATAGCACACCTCACAGTTAATTGCAGGCTGCATTGACACCCACCATCGACGCCCAGTAGGTCCAACAACGGACCATACTGTTATCGACGTTTGGGTCTGGGGCTTGTTAATTGGCTTGATATTTCACCAAGATAAGTCTTTGACGACTTCCCTCATTGACGGGGCGTAAGGAAACTGAAGAGGCGTCCTTTGACTCCGTCGATTGACACTGCCAAGGCAGTGTCTCGACAGCCTTTGGATCCTCCTTGATGGCCTTTTGTGGGGCCCTTGCGGAGTTATACACAGACGTTTCCAACGTAAATATACACCTTAACATGCAAATGAACTTCCACACAATTTTGAGCATTAAAAAACACTCTCAACACATCCAAACATGCTATGCAACTCAAGTCACACATGCACGTCTCAAGGGCTAACTTTCAAACGTCTTGGACGTTTGACTTCTGAATGAATTCAAATCAATAATACATTCTTTAAATCACTTAATAAACATATTAACAAACTTAATAGGCACATGCCAGGCTCTAGACAGCCTAACTCATTTTGGGGGTCTTACAAAAATGACTTGGAAAATATTTTGAATCTTATAAAGACAATTATTTCAAATAGTTTGGAATTTAAGAAGCTCGATAATTAATTTATATTGTGGAGGTCCAAAATTGGGTGTCAACACTAACAATATCTTTTCCTTGGGAACATTTGTCTTTAAACACCTTAGGGAAATAAAGACTTATGACTACCAGTCGATCATGCATTAAAAATCATAAACAATGCACAAAAGTAAGAGGAAACATCAACTCCACCTCAAACATACTACACGCAACACAAGAAAACAGGAACTACATCTACAAACTCATTATGCATTAAAACATCAACATTTCTCATTTAATTGGAGGAATTAACTTCTCCACCTCAAATCATGCTCATCATAACATCATTAAGAAAAATATTCAATTAATATCAAAATTGCATTTAGGCATGTTCAGCATTTAACCTCATGAATCATATAGGCAACTCATACTAAATGCACATCAACAAGAGGAACGTAAACCATGAAAACTCATTTTCTCATTTGAGTATGAATTCATCAAGAACATGCATAACATAAGAAGACCATTGAAACACATAATCACAAATGACACCAAATCATGAAACAATCTAAAAGGAACTGTCTTGGTCTCAAGCCTGAATAGGAATAGAAGGAAAGAGAAAAGGATATTGAAACTCTCAACAACCTTTGATGAGTCCACGGTTTGGACTTAGTTAGGGCTATACTTTGAATGTTTTTGTGTCCTCAAATGCATTTTTGTCTCTAAAAATGATAAAATACCTTTAATTTTAGGTATTTAGACTTGGATAAAAAGGCATGGACACAATCAAGCAAAAAATGTAACGCCCCTAAAAATAAACTAGGTGAGACTAGATACTAACACGTGTATCATGAGGTATTAAAGTCCTAAAATGGTTTATAATAGTGTTTTGAGGAATTTTCTAAAGTTTTGTGGTGTTTGGAGATCATGCATCCAAGAATGTCCAAGACGTTTGAAAGTTTCAACTTGAAATGTGCTTCTGTTCTTTAGTGTGTCTTGGCATGCTTAACGTGTTCGTTTTGATTGAAATTGGTGTGAGAGGTTCTTAGCATGTATACGAGTGTATATGGATTGCAAAAGTCTGGAAAAAACTCCCCAAGGACGAACCAAAGGGTCCTTAGAGAGGACCCAACTTGTGAGCAAAACTGTCAATACCAGTCCAACCAACGAAGGGCAATCAACGGACCGTAGGCCCATCAACGCCCCGTAATTTTGGGCGTATACTGAGAGTTAATTTATGGAGCTTAAGATACCATATTTTGAGCCTCTGACCCATACTACGGACCTTCAGGATGATCTATAGGTGGGTCTACGAGGTGTTGATTGGGGCCGTCGATTGGGCCAGCAGTTTTCTGCAGGGTCTCGACCTAATAAGGGGTAAGTTGGGGATTTCACCTAGCTTTCTAAAAATAGTTTGAGCGTTCATTTAAGGGTATTATGGGTATTTTAAGTAATTTTATAAGTCTAGAAACCCTATTCAAGTCGTTATTCCAAATCTAAATCCCAAACCCAAGGAAGAACTCTCTAGAACTCCATTGAATCATAAAGGGAGATTGGAACTTGGAGATTGATTTCTCCATCAAATATTATCCAATTTCTTAGCTTAGCATCAATTAAGGTATGGTTTTCATCCTTTAATCTTATTTCTTCAAGGAGTCACACTTCAAAGTGGTTTTTCAAGACTTTCTCAAAGTATGAATTTCTAAATTGATATCTAACCATGGTTTCTCGCATAAAACGTTTTGAATCAATGATTTATGATTGAAATATTAGTTTTATGATTCTAAGACTAAAACTCTATGAACCCATGCCAATCATGAAATCCTTATTTTGGTTATATTATGGGTGATATGGTTCTAGCTCTATTGCATCGAATTCTTGTGTAGTTTACTTTGGGCTATTGAATTATCAAAGAAGCCTGTTAGAATTATATGTACGATGTACTAATTTGATATAGTTCATATTGTATTGTCTTGGATTATTGTATAGTTTGATTATTGGATTGAATTAGTGACTATGGCTATTGGTAAGAGTCTTTGTGTATTGGATAGGTTGAATTGGCTATGGATGGAAGGTGTTGATGTTAGAATGGTGGTATGTTGACCTAAACTTATCTATATTGTGTATTATAGGTATTTTAATTATGATGTTTGGTATGATCTAGTTATGGTGGTGGTGCTTATGTGCTATACTTGTGAAGAATGTGGCCTCGTCGACACAACTTTATGAATTGTGAAAGAATGTGGCCTCGCCGACATTACTTTATGAACTATGATATTATCATGTATAACTTGGCTATGTGATCATTATGAAGGTCTATAAGGTTTATGTGTACATGTGAAGTGCAAGTATGTTTTCTTTTAAGTGATTATATGTTATCATGATAGTCTATAGTGATGACTTATCTATGTATAT